>OZ018322.1:144393844-145593844 GCA_963969495.1 Ceratothoa steindachneri | reverse complement strand
AATTTGTGAAAAACATTGACCAGTTCCAATCCCTAGGAACAAATTTGATTCCAGAAAGTATTTAAATAGAAAAGAGAGTAAAGCGGAAATTTCGTTCTTAATTTCTTTAATACGAGTACTTTGCGCGTACATTTCGTCAGCCCCGCTAGCTTTGCCGGAACTTACTTAATTAATTGCATTTTTTACATCATCTGCCCTTACTATTATTTCATTTATTTTGGGGATGTTATTATTAAAGTTTTCTAGGCTTTTCTCACTTAATTTTGGAATATTCTTGTTAAAAACTGAAGCAAAATAATTATTAAAGATATTTGGATACTCGCTTTTTCGAGATCATTTTGAACTAATCGGTCTTTATGTTTTAGCATTTGAACTGACTCTTTGTTTTTAGTTCTATAGTACCAAGAAATTGCTTTCGGATTAACGCGTGACCTTTCCGCTAATCTATTTTCGTACCTGCATTTAGCTGCATTCACTTCTCTCTTTATCTGTCTCTCGTAAGTCAATAAATTTTTGCCCTAATGATTGGTTGCCTTTTAACCACTTATAAAGTGACGAGTTTTAAAAAAAATGGTTAATCCAAGGAGAGTTCCTTGAATATTTGAATTCGGTTTTGTGAGGAATATATATGTCCTGAAGTTCCTTAGTGCGATTAATGATCACACTGTAAGCCAAAGCATATGTTTTATTACTGGGTTCTTTATGCCAATCGCATTCTTTTACTTCATCTCTAATCGTTTGGATGTTTACTAGTTTAAATATAGGTATCTTTTACGCTCAAATTTGATTAATGAAATCCTATTTGGTGTTAAATACCAATAAGTTATATCCAATTTTCCGTGTGATTAGTGAACTTCAAACCCATCAATTAAAGTTTTCTTGTTACTTAAAACTAAATCAAGTGTCTTGTTTTTTATTATTGGCTTTTCGACAAATTGATGGAATTAATTATCTAAAAATGCGTTTAAGATATGGTTATCTGAATATGAACTCATCGCATACCAATCAACTTCCGGAAAATTGAAATCCCATATTCTGCATACATTATTGTAATTATTGGTTGAATTAATATTATAATTATGAACTAATCGGCAGTATTTCCTTTTGAAGATACTCAGAGTAGCTATTTGAACTTTTAGTTGCCTATTAGTTTTATAAAAGTGATAACAATTGAATATAAGCAATAAACAATTCACACATACCTATTTCTTTCAATGCCATGTAAAACTGACAAGTGTCTGTCATCTATGGTCTATCCCAATCTTGGATCTACCATCCAACCAGTACCCACTCATCATAAATACCCATACCGAAACTACCTGCCAAAATATTACTTTCTGATTAGGAATATTCAGCAGATGGACATGAGCAGGATAAATTGAAAACATTTATCATCCCCCCAAAACAGATTCCTGTCAAAAACCTCTGACTCAACCTTAGCTAAATGATTTGGTTTGTGCTTGGATTAACAAAAGAACAGAGTGAGCTTTTAGTATCGCGGGTTATGGGAAAAGAATATTGACTAAAGATGTTCGGGAATCAATTTTCGAAGTCGTCCGGACAATTTACAAGATAAATTTTTGTTGTTAAACAATTTGGGCATTTGCAATGAGATTCCAGTTTTTTTGAAAAAGTGGATTTGCCTTATGTACCTAGCCATTAGAGTCTCTTTGTAGCCCCCAAACTGTTCTTTCGCACAACTGGAATAATTTTCCAACAATTCCCTTGCTCACTTTGTTATTTTAAAGAAAACTTATGAATTTATAGCTTATATTCTGGAAATTATTTAGTATAATGATGAGCAGTGGTTAATATTCGTAGACGTAAACGTACTACAAGAGAAATGCTCGCAATTCGGGTTATGGTAAGTTAATGTGTAATTGCGAAATTATGGTAGAGTGTTGGGGGGATTATGATAGTATGTTTAAGAGAATTTAAACGACTGTGTTAAAGTGAGAATATGTGGGTGAGAGAAAGAGAAAGATAGAGAGAGAGTGCTAGAGTCAGATTGTGAGAGTGTGGAGAGAGAATATGATTGAGACTTTGAGGGATACAGTTTGAAAAGGAGAGCGTGTGGGTGTATGAGAAAGAGTGCGAGTGAGAAAGAAAGATAGAATGAGTAAGAAAGAGAGTATGTGTGTGAGAGAATATGAGAGAAGACTTTGACAAAGACAGTTTGAGGGAAAATGTGTGAGTGTATGAGAAAGAGTGCGAATGAGAGAGGAAGAGAATGAATGTGTGAGAAAGTGTTTGTGTATGAGGGAGAGGGAGTGTGAGAGGGAGCGTATGTGATAGAGAGAATGTAAGAGGGAGTTTAAAGAAATTAGGGAAACCACAAAAAGCTTTTACGACCGACTCCATGAGATTTCCATTTTTGTTTACATAGTTCCCTAAATACGATTTGTCCCAACAACTTTAATCCAATGCTGCAAATCAACAAGAGATTATTTTTCTCTACCTATTTTTAAACATATCAAGCTGGTACTTTTCAGAGTATCCTCTGGACAGTGTATTAGAGATAAAGTGAGAGAAAGAGCGTGAAAGATTATGTGAGTGTCTTTCTGTGAGAGAGTGTGTGTACTAGAGAGAGCGAGTGTGTGAGATAATGCGTAAGAGATAGGGGGAGAGGGACTTTGTGTAAGAGTTTAAAAGAGAGTGGGGAATGTGCATGTAAAAATAAAGAGGAAGAGATAAATAATGTGCATGAGAGAGTGCCATTAAGGGAGAGTGAGCGAGAGGGTATAGAAAGAGAGTGAGAGAGAGAGAGAGAGTATGTAAGTGTGTAAGAGAGTGAGAATTATGTGAGAGAAAGTGTGCGAAAAAGTTTATGAAAGATAGATCGTGTGAAAGAGAGTGAGCATGAGAGATTTTGTGAGAGACAGTTTGAGAGAGACAGAGATAGTGAGATCGTATGAGAGAGAGAAGGAGAGTGTTGAAAAGAGTGTAAGTTTATGAGAGAGATTGAGAGCAAAATCGTGTGAGAGATAGCGTGATATACTTTTAGAAAAAATGAGAGAGAGGGTGGGTAAGAGAGTGAGAGTGACCCTATGGGAGAGTTGGGAGATAGTATACGAGAGCATGAGAATGAGTTCGTGTGAGATAGTGAGAATGTATGAGAAAAAATTTGAGAGAGTGTATGAGAAAGAAACTGAGAGAATGTGTGTGAGAAAGAGTGTGAGTATGCGATATGAACTAAAGGAGAGTGAATGTTATATTGAGTGACTGTGAGACAGCTTATGCGAGAGAACGAGACTGTGTGAGAGCAATATTATAAGAGGGTGAGAGTACAAGAGAATTGATGAGGTAATGCGAAAAAAATATGGTAAAAGAGAAGATTGTATGTGGGAGAGAGGGCGTTAGAGAGAATAAGTGTGTACTTGTGAGAGTGTGTGTGAGAGAGAGAGAGAGGCTGTGAGAGAGAACGTGAGAGAGTGTATGTGTGTGATTGAGAGGGTATGAGTGCGTGAGAGAGTGTGCGAGAGCGTGTAACAAGGAGTAACAAGGAAAGAAAGTACCCTAGAAGACCTTACGGTCCATTCAATAAGGGTACCTTTGGACTAGCAGTCGAGCGGGCACATCTCTGCTCAAATGCTTTACTTCCTTAAACGGCTATTTTTCAAGACTTTGTCGAGTCTTGACTTGAACTGGTCAACAGATTCACTGTTGACAACTTCCACTGGAAGTGCGTTCCAACTACCGCAGATACTATACGTGAAAATTTTTCCACACAGATCGCGGTCATAACGTTTCAGTTTAAGTTTAAAGCCGTGATTTCTTGTTATGCTCTCAACAAGTGTAAAAATAACCCCGTAGTAGACATTGTCGAACCCTCGAAGTATTTTGAAAACTTCGATGAGCTGACCACGCAGTCTACGGGTTTCCAACGAGAACAGATCTAATTCCCTTAATCTATCTTCATAACTTTTATGTATAATAGAGAGAATCAGTTCGGTTGCCCTGGCTTGCACGCGTTCCAATCTCGCGATGTCCTTTCGAAATGAAGGACTCCAAAATTGTACGGCATACTCCAGGTGCGGTCGGACAAGTGAGTTGTACAAACACAGTACAATCTCCTTGTTCCGATTTTCAAACTGGCGCTTTATGTAGCCTAGCATCCTTTGGGCCTTTTTCTCCGCCTTAATGCACTGTTTAGAGAACTTGAGGTCAATAGTGATTGTTAAACCCAAGTCCTTCTCAGTGTCGGTGAATTTAATAGCAGTGCCCTTAAGGGTATACTGAGTTTGGGGGTTTCGGTGGCCGATATGCATAACTTTGCATTTGTTCACGTTAAAAGGCATTTGCCACGTGTCCGACCACTCCCCAATCTTCCCAAGATCTTCCTGCAGGCGGGCAGTATTTTTATCCTTTGTAACGTTCATACCAAGCTTGGTATGTTGGCAAATTTGGAAATCTTGGCAACCATGTCACCGTATATATCGTTGACGTAGATGATGAATAGTAGTGGTCCCAGGACAGAACCTTGAGGCACCCCGCTAGTAACGGGCCTGTCCATTCACCACCACCTGTTACCGTCTGCCACATAGCCAGTTCTCTATCCAGCCGGTTACTTTTCCGTCTTTGCCCAGCGTTCACACTTTCCGGAGAAGGTGGCGGTGTGGAACCTTATCAAAGGCTTTCTGAAAGTCTAAGTAGACCACATCCACTGCCTTGTCCTGATCTTGCTCACTGAACACGAAGTGGAAGAATTCCGCAAGGTTCGTCAGGAATGACCGTTGCCTTCGGAAGCCGTGCTGGGAACTCCTCAGTAGCAGGTTCGACTCTAAATACGACGTCATTTTGTCCACCATGATGCTTTCCATGAGTTTACCGACTATCGAAGTCAGACTGATAGGTTGGTAGTTCAACGGTTGGCTACTGTCTCCCTTCTTGAAGATAGGAGTCACCTCCGCTTTACGCCACTCTCTAGGAACGCATTCGGTCCGGATTGATATGTTAAAGATTGCGCTCAGGTGTCGTGACACTTGATCGCGCACTTCTTTCAACACTTTAGGTAGAAACCGATCCGGGCCAGGTGACTTATTCGTCATTAGGTCACTGATCTTCTTTTCTATTTCTACTTCGGTGAAGTCCATATCCTCCAGCTTTTCTCCCGAGTAGGAATCCCTTGGCTGAGGGATGGGACCACACTCTTTAGTAAACACTGAAGAGAAATAGTCGTTGAGGAGGTTAGCATTTTCTGCATCTGAGTGCTTTAATGTTCTCTCCTCATTCCTCAAAGGGCCAATCGTTCGAAGGATTGGTTTACGGCTGTTAACATATCCAAAGAACTCCTTGGGATTCTCTTTAAAGAGTCTCGCCATTCGGAGTTCCTCAGACCGCTTAGCCGCCTTTAAACTGGACTTCGCTCTCATGGCTAGCCTCCGGTATTTGTCAAAGTCACCCGAGATCTTCGATTGCCGGTACACATTTCTATTCTCCCTAAGCAGTTGGCTGATTTCTCGATTAAACCACTTTGGTTGAACAGAAACCCGACGGGGAAATTTCAGAGGGATGAAACGCGATTGAAGACTCATGAATGTGGTTTTAAAACTGTTCCACGAGTCTTCAACAGCATCGCACACTTCTAGCCTCGCGTCAGTCAGTTCAACACAAAGACCTGCAAAGTCTGCTCTTCTCAAATCGAGTTTCCTCGATTTACTAGTTGCAGGCCCTGCCTTCAGGACTTTGACTACAAATATAATTAGTCGGTGGTCACTGCCACCGAGCTCTTCGCCAACAGAAAGGTCGTCAAAGATGTTATCCTTAGAGGTGAAAACCAAGTCGAGTATATTGTCTTCTCTCGTTGGCTTTCTCACTCATTGAGTCAGGAACTCATTGAGTCAGGAACTCGTTGTTCGCGAACTCGAGGAGTAGTGCGTTCTCGCCACAGGGTTCTCTGGTTTCCCAGTCAACTTGTGTGTTGAAATCCCCCAGGACGATACACACTCTGTCTTTTACAAGTTCGCCCAATAGCTGATACAGACTCCTGTCTTCTTCTTAGAGTTGGGCAGAGGGTCTCTAAAGCACCAGGGTCCTGTATCTGGCAGGACCTATCTCTAGGTCAAGACCTAGTAGTTCATGTTCGGATACGATGTTGCAATGCGTCGAGTTTAGAATATCCTTGACATACAACAACACACCACCACCCTCTCTGTCTGGCCTATCTTTCAGGAAGAGCTGGTAACCGGGAATCAGGAATTCACCTTCAAAATCTCGGCTTAAGGTTTTTATCCACGAATCCGTTATGGCTACCATCTCAGGTTATTCTGCTCCTACGAGGCCACGAAATTTTAGAAACTTGTTTCTGATAGACCTCGCATTAAACAGAAGAACCTGAAGGGATTCTCCGACTGTAGGACTCCCTACGCTTTTCCGTTTCCCGTTTTTTTTGTGGCGGGATCACTCCCCTCTTTGTGACCTCAGAAAAGGTCGTTCATGGAGTAACACCGGTGTACTGGCGTACGTCCTCCTTTACTCGGGGCCTGACACTTCTTTGAAGCCGCTCCAAAACATCCTGGATCATGTTCGCGAGTACAGCTTTCCATCTAAATGAAAGATGCACTCCGTCCTTTTTGTACAGTTTATTTCTCCCGTAAAAGGTGCGGTAGGGGTCGACAAAAAATACTCCTCCCGCCGTACAAAGATCTCCCAGGCGTTGGTTTATGGAGACGTTCCTCGTGTGAGCATTGCAGGATGGACCTCGTCTTGGGAGTATCCCGACCACGACACGTATGCGGGTTTTTATCCCACAGTCGTCAACTCCTCCCATAACCATGGTCAGAATCTTCCCGCTAGCGCCTACTTTACCTCCTCGTAAGTTGAGATCGTTGCCACTTGCCATGAGGGCAAATACTGAGTTCTCAGAGATCTGAGATTTCTCAGCCCCCACCCTTATTTCTCCGTTCCCCCTTCCTGGAAGGCAGCTTACCTTCACACTGGTGCGAAGGCGGGCCGCTAGCAAGGGTTGTAGATCCCGCGCTTGGGAGTTACCGATCACGATGACCGTCGCGCATTTGGGTTCAGAGGACAGAAGGCTTCCTTTTCAGTATGGGCTCTTTCGATTCCTCTTTCCTCCCCACTTTTTTGTTTATTTTCTTCTTCTTTTTCTTCTTCGTTTTTTCTTCCGTTTCTACTTTCTCTTCTGTTTTATCTACTCTTTGTCCTTTTTACTCTTCCTTTTCTTCTTTTTGACGCCCTGAGTAATCCCAGCAGCAGCTGGCCCTGGGACGTCGGATGGATAGCCTGTCTCTATCGACGCGGTGCTTGAGGGCTCAACAGAGGAGCCATCTGCGTCGTTGGGAGTTTCTTGTTGCTCTTACTCTACCTTGGTGGCTGTCATCTCTGCAATGATGGCTTCGAGACGACGGATTTGATTTGCATGCTAAGCTCCTGAAGTTCTGCCCTTAAGACGCAGTCCGTGCAGATACTTCCAGGGTGGCATTTTGAGAAACACCCTTCCGGAAAATCTACGCACCACTTGTCCTTTTGGCATGTCGAGCAGGTATATTTTAGCGCACCAGGTCCTTTCTTTCCAGTCATGCTGAACACTTTATATCTCTGAATACTTTGTGACCACTCAATAAAGAAGGAAGAGGGTGGTGAGTTCGCCCCGCGTGAGTCGCTCCCGCCTATCCATCAGAGACGTTTCGGATCTTTCAGAAGGCACGCTCCATGTGCTGCTGTTCGTCCGACCGAGTCGTCAAACCTAGGCGTGCTGTGGCTCCCAACCAAGCAGTACTGACGGTCCCCGAAGGGGCCATCGATTTTTCACCAGGTGAACAACGGAACACGCCCCCTACTAAACTCCTACTAGTTCCCTTCACGACGGTCAGGATCTCGGAGTAGCGTTCAATGGATATCCCGCCACACCAAGAGACTCAACCCAAGGCTTTTTATTGTCCTGGCAACCAACCTGGGAACAAAGGGCCGTCACCTCGGACCGATGCTACCAGAGGCATCCGTCAGCGGTCACTGGGAATGGTCAATAATTACGCGCCAGGGAAGGGGTTAACGAGGCAATACCCTCATCCCATTCATTGTGCCCCAACGCCTAGGACACCTTTAGTCCTAGTCTCTCGCAACCAGTGAGCGTCGATTGGCGTTGTTTATAGAGGTTCTAAAGCCTTTCTTCTGACGCATGTGGTAGCTACCAGGTCCTTATATGTAGAGGGAGGGAAAAAAAGGGTAAGAATGACACGATAAGAGTAGGCTCTTTTTGTTTTTTTTCTTTTTGTATAAGTGGAAGAGATAGGATAAAAGTAAAAAAGGAGAAGGATAGAGTAGGAAAAGGAAGGAAGGACGCACTTAGTCTGGAACCTCATTTCCAACCAGATCAACAAGGGAAGCCATACCAGGGGTACCCAGAAGAGAGGTACTCCCGCCGACATAGCTCGAAAAGTCAAGGGTACGCACAAGCTCTCTTCCCACGACAAGCGGCGTCACCTCTCCTTCTACTTTCTCGACAGAGAGAGAGAGAGAGCGAGAGAGAAAGAGAGAGAGAGAGAGAGTGAGAGTGTGTGAGAGATAGTGATTGAAAGAGTGTATTGTGTGAGAGAGTGTACATTTGAGGAGAAGAAACTTGATATGAACACGTCATTATATGATCTCTTATACTCATTCTTCCCTTGATAGCTATATATATATATGACTCTAAGTCTTTTATTTCGGATAATGCCAGTCATTTTCCGATTACCATTGCTGTTCTGCCGTAATGTTTTTGGGTAAGATTCTTTTTCTGTAATTATAACTATGATTGGGACTTTTTTTTCTGAATTATGTTGGTTCATGTGTCTTTTTGTTTTACATCCATCTACGTCCAGGATAAATATCTTGAAGCGTACATCTTGATCCGAGTTAGTTTGCTTGAATTGTCTGCTTTGCCCTTTTCTGTCTTTGTCGTAGCCTAAACCTTAATTTCCGTTTCGAATGATCTGAGTCGTAGTCCCATTTAAACTTTCCTATTGCTGGGCTTTCGATTATATCTTTCTGTTTGGTTACCGTCGTGATTGGTGTAGATTGAGTTCCGTAGATCGTAATATTAAATTTTTCGGTGTTGTTCTTCTGCTTTTGTTGTTTCTCTTTATCTGTTTGTTCGTGGATTTGCTTTATTTGTTCGCTGATTTCTCTTTCATCTTATGTCGATATCGTGTCATTTTCTGTTGGTTCTTCATCTATGTTTTTTTTCCCCTGCCGGGATTTTTTGGATTACTGTTTGTTCGTTCGTCAGTCCTTGTTCGGGAATCATCGAAATTCTGTAGAGCTCTCTGGATGGTGGGTTCTCGGGTAACCGCATTCGTTTTATGCCCTTATTTAAGCTAGGTTTTAACAAATGAATATAGGACAAGTTATCTACTACCTACAAGATGGACTAAAAAAGAGAGTAAGAAGAATAGAAAGTTACCAAAGGAAATTGATCAAGGCGAAATATACCATGGTCTTCAACTAATTTGAGCCATCTTCACGAAATAAATATATAGAATGTAGAATATGAGGTCTGACCTCTTATTTCCCTCGATATTCGCAACGGCTTTTTTTCAGGGGTGGACCTTGTTGCTGCGCATGTGGTTGTTTTTTGTCTTTCCTTTTCCTCAATCATAGCTGTTTTCTTTGTTTTTGGGCAACAAATATAGACTCAAAATTAAATATAAACCAAAATGGTGAACCAATCTGGGAACAATATACAGACTCTTCTGGTAATGTAAAAAATAGTGTTAAAAAGTTACAAAAGGCAAAAAAAAATTTTAAAAATGAATAAGAACTGGACAATTCATAGCAAAATTAAACATGAGGCATTATGGAAAGCAAAAACATTACATTAAGTACAAGAACCTATGCAGATTGCAGAGAGATTTACATTGAAAATAAATTTGAAGATATAAAATAACTAACGCATTGCGAAACAGAACAAAAGAGAGGCAAAGGTAACGGAAAAGTAGTTGAATAGTTAAGAAATATTCCTGTAAAATATTTTTTAATAATTTATTCTTATATTTTTGCCATACAATTTAAATATGACTTTTAAAATAATTTAATGATCTTTTATGGAGACCACCAAAGAGTGAAGACACAGGAATGAGGAAAAATAAGGCCATGTAGGGTACAGTGGCAAATTTAAATAATTTATTTTTATTTTAAAATAATCGTAGTTAACAGGCTAGTTTTTGCGACTTAATCGCAATAAAAAAGCATCATCTGAAACACATTAAATTTCTTCTTTCGCTTTAACTCGAACATGCCAAAGGCTTTCTCTTTGGGAAGAAGAGACGATTCTCATATCCAGAACTGCAGCACATAACAGTTAATACAGTTACTTACAACAATTCACTGCAGAAGAATCGCCAATTACAATTACCCATCCTCAGTCAACCAATGCATTCAACAATTTTCACATGCACACATAACGTTTCATCGATACACATTGGCACACACAGACAGGCCCGAAATATTTATTACGCATGTGTAACAAGCCAATTAAATGCGAGAATCACATAAAGGGAAGGTACATGCACGTATTTGAATGCAATTTTAATGTTAGGGCTTTGGGTCTTTGCAAGGTTTTGTTTTGGTAGTAAAATGGTAGTTGTGGAAGAGAAACGAGCGATCGGAGACGATAGGAAATCTCAGTTTCCTCCCTCGTCGAAAGAGCGATAAAACCTGAAATCGTTATTCCAAACATTCAAAGACAGGCGATTTTATCTTCAAATTAGCTTAGCCAGCACGGACCCCAGACCTAGTTGAGCGCTAGATGGAATGGGGCGTAACCAATCATCACAGAAATTAACCTTATAAAATTTGAGGGTCCTAATTTGATATTAGGTGTTCTAATTTGATATTATACGTCATCTGTAATAATTATAAGACGTATAGGCGTATAGTTGAGTCAATATTAATTGAAAAAAATTCCAAATTATATCTTTTGTTTTCATTTAAATTTAATAAAGTTATGCAAAATTCTCTCATCCCAAAGTTTGCTTCGAAAATCGTCATAAATTTACCCATTTCTTAATGTATGTTTTACTTTGTTCTTCCCTCCTTTCCTAGTTTTCCTTCACCCATTTGCTCTAAAATATAAAGCATTTGTGTCCAGTCTTCTCTTTGTTAACTGCGCTACAAGAAGACTTTTCCTCGACTTACAAGCAAAGTCTTACTTCTACAAATTTAGGAATTCCCCACTGTTTCAGTAGGTGAAGATTTTTAAGGCTATAGGAGGAACACCCGATTGGGTTCAAAGGAAACCGTCTGGTTTTACCAAGAACATACAGGTGCACACCCACCAGGGTGGAAACCCTGACAACGAGTGAATTTTGGATGAACTGGAGTTTCTCGCCTGCATCTTGTCTGTTCCCATAACAGCAGAACAACTTTGGTTCTAATAACCTTTCTGCCATTAAGGTCTATAGAAGCCGTCTTCCCCTGACGTGTCCGAACCCCGGAATGAAGTCTCGCAGGGGGCGCAAGGAAGGGGACTCCATTTTTAGCGGAGTGGTCAGGACAGATAGGAGGACCCTGTTAGACATTTTAGATAGGTAGGGCAGAAAGGGTGACCCAAAGTCTATTTAGGTACTCGCTCCCGCGATAATGGCCTAGTATGTTTAAGTAGCTCCTGCTATTGGAGCCGTCATGGACGTCCCTAACGTCAAGAAAAGGGTCCCGCTCCATGTCAAAGAGCGATGCCAAAAGCCTTCGCCCGAGAAGGTTTTTGAAACTGTCTTCTCAACGCTTGGGATTGCTCTTGGCCGACTTAAAGACCAGTCTTAAGGATACATGACCATTTGTGACTCTAATCAAGATTTGGACAACCTTCTGAGCGCAAACTCGAGGAAGAAGTTTGAAGAGATCGGCCTCATACCACGTGTTCCTCCACATGTATCGGCCAAAAGATCAATTATTTGCCGACGTATCGACCACTACGTTGGTACCCACTCTGGTGAGGAGATAAAATGAGAAGTTGAGGCGAAGCAAGCTTAGGCAAAAATCGATGCTGTAATATAGTTTAAGAACCGTGAAGGAGAAGAACACCCCCATGTGTTTAAAATAACCTTTCAAACTACTGAGATGGCCGTGAAGGCGGCGGAAAATGGACTGTTTCTATCTAATTCAAAAGTCTCCGCCAGCTGCATTGAGCGAGAGGTTTTTGTGCCGTTGCAGATCTGCTTTCCCTGCTATGGCCTCGAAAAGCATGCCACTAAGGACTGTCAAGCTACAGGCAAAATCTGTTCTGAGTGATCAGAATCTAGCCACACGTGGAGAGAGTGTACTAGCTCCAATAAGAAGTGCATTAATTGTGGCAATTCTCATCGTGCTCTATCAATGGCTTGCCCAATAAAGAAGGCCTTGATAGCAGATAAAAAGAAGACCTTGATCGAGGAGAGAAGTAGAAGAAAAACTACTACATATGCACAAGCGACAAAAGTTTCGAACAGAAGACAACGATTCAAATAGACCAGAACATGAGACCAGATCTTATTATCTGTATATTACACGCACACTTCGCGAATAAAACTAAACCTGGCAGTTATGAGACGGAATTAAATAAGATGCTGGTAAATAATGGACTGAAGCCGATGTGGTTTCCGGACAACCCGCCATCAGGAGACCTATTTCATGCTCAATTAAAGAATTTTAAACAACCTGAGACAAGGCCTCGTTCTACTTCTCGCAACCCGCGTTTTCGCAAGAAAGAACGTGCCGAGAATGATGACTCCCAGATGGAGACCAGTAACCAACCGGAAGAAACTCTACCAATAAATGATGAAGTTGAACCTGTTACATCAACATCTGCCTCTGCTACACCAATTTATCGGACTACCTACGATATGTGCACGGGAATCTACGGCTACCCATCTGCTCCCATACCGAAGAAAGCCAAAGTTAATGAACTGATAGGAGTTATTAAAGGCAGGTAGGTATAAATGGGACTTTGATGCAGGCGTTACGGAAGAAGAGTTCCTAAACACCTTCAAAAAAGGAAGGATAGAAATATGTCCCGAATCCTGCTTTAACCTTAACCATGATCAATAGAGGAAGAAGAGATCTGGTAGGGTAAAGTCACCAACCAGGGATAAAGGGACTAAGGTTAAACAACTGAATATCAATTAACCTATGGCTATCTCTACCAAACTCGTCAAGAACCTTAAGATCTTCTCGTTAAATGTTAACGGATGGAACAACAAAACAGAGTATCCAATGACATCATTAGAAACGCTGATCCCGACATCGTGCTTATTTCTGAGCATGGATTAGATGACAACATAGAGCGCATAAAAATATATAACTACGAAGTATTGGTGGCTAGCCACTCAAAGGAAAGATACGACGGGTTGCAATTGCCATTAGAAAAGGTATTAGATTTAAAGAGATACGGGATTTAGAGGAAACGTATTTACCGGTGAAGATCCCTATGACATGTGATGACCTGGTGGTTGCAGTCGGGTCTCCCAGGCGCCCGTATCTCTTGATTCCCAACTTTATGCGACTCTTTAGCAGAGAGGCCTCAACGATACTAGTCGGAGATTTAAATGCCCGGTGCAGGCAAGCCGGCAATAAGAGGGCTTTTAACAGAGCTGGTAATTCACTGAGCATCCTAATCAATAGGGGTGTTGTGCAAAGAGAAGGGCCAGATTTCTCCACATTCCATACGGCAAGATCATCGACCACACCGGAGAGTGTGTTAACAAATCGAAACTTTTCTCTTAACCATGTCACTATCCCGGGTCCCTCCATACCGTCAGATCATATTAGTATGATCACCCACATCTCTACTTCTCCAATACAAGTAAAAATTCCTAAACGAAGATACCTAGCAAGAGCTAACTGGGAAATATACCGAAAACATCTGCACCAAGTGCATATTGAACGACTCGATGGTGCTTCCCTAGAAGAGATTGACGAGAAACTCGATCGTCTCATCTCGAAGATCTTAGAAGCGCCAGGCATAACTGGTTTTACTAAAATGCATATGCTAAATGCCCCCAATAACATCAACGAGGGTCTACTATAGTTGTTTAAGGCCTGCCTAAATATAGGCTATTTTCTAGACCAATTTAAAAGAGCTCGCATGATCTTCATTCTGAAACCTGGAAAACTGAAGAAGGAGATCAGTAGCTATAGGCCCATTTTCTTTGCTGGAGTTTATGGGTAAATTGTCAGAAAAACTTCTTAACACCAGACTGAGGACCTTCCTGGAAACTCACAAGTCATGTAACTCCTAAAAACATGGGCTCCGGAGGAAACGGTACAGAAACGGTTCTGAAATTAATTACGGAGAGACTAGCAATGGTAAAAACTACGAATGGTAATGTCGATGTCGTACTTCGAGACGTGGCCTCGGCATTCGACAAGGTATGGCTACCAGGTCTGAAAAGTAAACTAAGTGAACTTGCCATGGATGGAAACCTAACCAAGATTATATGCAACTATCTGGAGGATAGAGAAGCAGTAGTGAAGATAAATTATATAGAAGGTGTAGCCTTTAATCTGGAAGCTAGGGTACCTCAAGGGGGCTGCCTCAGTCCCACTCTGTATTCAGTGTATACTGGGGATTTTCCACATCCCGTTCAAGTCCTCGCTTAGTATATACAACTAGCAGATAATATCATTCAGGTCATTACCAGTGTTTATAAAAATCCTAACGACGTTGCTAACAGGACAGGGAGAGAAATTGATAATATCAATAACTGTGAAAAAAGGAATAAGATAAAGACCAATGTTCAAAAGTTTAGAGTGATACCAATTGGCAGTCGGAAAACATCGGACGTACTGGTTCAAAATGAGCTCTATGAGCATTTAAGGAAAGGCCGAATTCTAGGCCCTAAAGTTAACGTCGAACGGGTACAGCGCCCATGACCTACAGAAGATCGCCTTTGCTGCGAAAACGTTACATAGCCTTTATCGCTTCAGACATCTCTCGACGAGCAACAAAAGAAAACTCTATCTGCTGTTGGTGAGACCACTCCTCTTATACCCAGCTATACCCCTTAATACTCTGAGCAAAACCATTATAAAGAAAGCTCAAGTCATCCAGAACAAGGCAATCAGGTTTATTACCAACGTGTCACTGCTTGACTACATTCCTTCGAGAATACTACATGAGGCGACGGACATTGAGCCAATAAATATCACCCTTAATTTGGCAGAAAAATTTATGCTAATATGCCAGATGAGGTGCTGAACCCGATTAAAATACCTGATGTAGATGTACAGAACCTAAGGTTCAGGCAAGCATTTAAAAGCAGCCAAATAATATCTCGACAAGAAATTCAACTGATCTATTGAGAAACTTACCAGAAGATAAAAACCTACATCAACTCAAATTGACAATACAATATTAAATGATGAGAATAATGAAAACCAGAAATGATTTGTTTCATGTAAATTAAGATATTAATTGATTATAAATGTTCCCAAGTGGACACTTAAAAAAAGAAAGAAAAAGAATAGATAAAAGATCCGAAGTGGACAGAAAAAATATAAATAAAAAAATACATAAATAAAATAAAAGATCCGAAACTGACAAAAAATAAATAAATAAAATAGAAATAAATAAATAAAGAAAATAAAAGATCCAAAACGGACAAGTTAAATTACAAGTAAAGAGGCCTGTAAGATTTCAAAGGCTTGAATGCTGCTCAAACGAAAAACAATACTACGGATAAATACAAATGCAAATGACTGAGGTTGCCAGACAACATGGCACAACTACTTTCTCTCTCTCTTTCTATCATACACCCATTCTCTCTACTCTATTTACACATTTTCTACCTTTTTCGATCGTTGATTGTTGATCGTTCTCATTGTAGATTCATTGCATACTTAAAAATGATTGAAGTTGTTTTTCAATCATGCTGTTCGGGAAACCGAACAACATCAATCATTTTCAAGTATGCATTTCAAAGATACGGATAAAACGAAAAGTAATCAGGAAGCAGTAAATAACATCAAACTGTATTACATAAATCAGATGTCTACGGCCTATACAATAGACGAAAAAAAACATCACGGAGATTGTTAACCGTAACATCAAGGTTAAGAATCAAATGGAAAAAATTCAACTTATTATATACTATAAAACGATAGAAGTTAACAATATCCTTATAAAGCACAACAGCTGCCAAAACTCCTCGAATCTAAAATAGACCAACATAGTTCACAGGTTTAACTGCCCCAATGAAGACTGCAAGCTTCATAATAACTCAAAATATGTTGGCATGACAATTACCACCATTTCGAGGGAATTAACCATGCATATGCAAAGCGGAGGGCCCCAAAATCATATGGAGGGCGAACATAACATCAACTTAACTGGAGATATTCTAGTTGAAAACACCACGATTAAAAGAAAAGAGGGAAATAAAGCTAGGCTCAATATCTTAGAAGCCATGTTAATAAACGAAGAGAAGCCAGCCCTCAACACCCAGGCTACGAGCTGGAATCGAACATTAAACTTGTTTTAAAAATTCCACTCACTGGATAGGCTCATTTCCCTTGACATTACACTCAAGCGAGGAGGAATAAATATCCCCTAAAAACCGTTAACCCTATAAGAGACCTTGAACACCATAAGGTCCTTCAAGCAGAGGGCACCAGGATGGTATGGAATTACAAAGAACACCTCGTAAATGCCCCAATGAAAATTATTCAGGGTTTAGCGAACACAATGAACGCTGCCCTAACTAAATACAGGCTAAATCTCTGACGGGTACAAGATGGCCAAAATCATCTTTATCCTGAAGAGAAGCAAGCCCCTAGACCAGGTAGCTAACTATCGCCCGATCTCTCTTCTTGAGACACAGGGAAAAATCTTCGATAATATTACAGCAGACAGGCTACAAGCTCAACTGACTGAGCGAGTAGGGGGAGCATAACCCCCAACAACATGGGTTCTGCAGGAAAAAGCGGCACGGATACCGCCCTGGCGCTCCTAACAGAGAAAGTAGCATATTTCCAAGCGAACGGGTGCTATGTAGACATTGTGCCGAAGGACGTGCAAAAGGCCTTCGATAAAGTCTGGCTGGAAGGACTTCAATACAAGATCCTGAACCTCCAGCTAGATCCAATCCTGGAAAGGGTCCTCTGTGACTTCGTCATGGACAGAAGGGCCTGTCTCATGATTGAGGGCTACAGAGGTCCTGAATTTGAATTCGAGGCAGGTGTTCCCCAGGGAAGCTGCCTGATCCCTCTGCTTTACCTGGTCTTCATCATCGACCTCCTAATTCTGGCGCACAGGGACACGATGTATCTGTAATTCGCAGTTGACATCACGCAAATTTTCCCATGCTCGGAGAGGAAAGCAAGGGCACAGGCAGCTCGCATGATTGGTTGAAATCAGCAACATCAACCAGTACGAGAGACGATGGAAGATCAGGACCAACAGAGACAAGTTCAAGATCGTCCCGCTGAGCCGCGAGTTGACATGGCCCATTATCATAAATGGCAGGAAATACAGCTACTCCGCCGAAGTCACCGTCCTGGGCCTTAAGATCACATACCACGGATACTCGAGAAATCACACGGAGAGGCGGAGTCTGGCAAGGAGAGAAATCTCCAAGCTCTACAGGTTTAGAGATCTTAGCTCGACCAACATCAGAAAAATATATCTGATGTATGTCCGGGCTAAGCTCATCTACCCCGCAGTAGTTACTCAAGCGCCCAGCAAGGAGATCTGAGGCTTAGCCCGCTGCGTAAGCCAAAGGAAGGAGCAAACCTGTATTGGGACCCAATTACCAACACGAGGAGGATTAATACCCTACCCTGCGGCACCGTCCAGGATCACAGAGGGAGATACCACCGTCTCTGTGAAAAGTCGGACCTAACTGAGAAATACTCAAAACCCAATAGAGGGGTCTGTACCCCGACTGTGAGTCAGTTAGTTCAGGCCTCAATCATCATTAAGTCAGCCAAGTTTTCACACCATCTGAGGAGCCCAACCAGATCCATACTCACTAATCATCATCACATTCCGAGTCATTTTCACGGGTTGTTATCGGCGGGGGGAGGGACTCCCTATAAAGAGAGTTTTCAAAAGCAATCTTCATTCTGCCCACAACAGAAAAAAATACTCTCTACCAACAATGAACAAACACTTCTTAACCTAGCCGCTACACATGACACCCTTATCACAGACATAATAAAGACTCACACAGGTCACAAACTCGTCTTCCGCTCACAGGATGACGCAGTCAAGTTCCACGAACTTGCGTCTGACACACTCGCCGCACACAACCTTCACACAAAACTAGCCGACGGTGTACACGAGAAACACCAAATACGAGTCCTCAAGACCAAACTCCTATGGCTGGCTTTCTCCACCGATGACCTCCGCACACACCTCAGACAAAAGTATGGGGAGGAGATTATCAGAGACTTCTATTACAACCGTACAAAACAACAATGGGCAGTAATTACACTGCCGGATGAATAAAACAAAGCACTGCTGCTAGACCAAGGCAACAAGGTCTGCGGCACACTAACACATTCACATAACATCGAGCAACAGCTGAACATAAAACCCACACAGTGGCACCAGGGTTACAAAACAGGACGCGAGACACGAACTTTCCAAGCAGACCGGGTCTGTTAAAAGAGTAATGTGGGGGCCACCACTACCCTACCTGCACAGTCACCTCACCCCTATGCTCAAACTGCGGCGGCGACCATGTCGCCGTCAACCCTAAATGCCCTTACATAAGTAAGTCCCGCTCAGACACCGTAGCTGCAATACGGCGTCCACAACCCACTATCACAACGACACACTCCTCCCCCGCCCCCGTTTCTCCTCCACTCACAAGAACATTCGCTGGTGCTGCTGGCGCAACGCTCTCCACACCACTTCCTGACCTACCCCAGATACACCCTACCCTAGATGCAACTCAGACTCACCCACGTGTTCCGACACCCGCCCCCATCCAAACACCCTACACCTAGAGACCCACTACTCCCGAGACCCACCCCTAACCCACATCACACACCCAACGAGACCACACAACCAAAGCTACACCTGTCCTCCTTGCTTTCAACGGTGGCAAACGACATCTTGTCGAGGGGTGACGCCCGACTATACGCTAACATACTTAACACACTACCTCACACGGACTAGAATAGATCACCTTCCCCGAGAAGGTGTTCGCTCTAGTCGACGAGCATACACACAAAAGACCCGCATTCCTCCCCACCCCGGTGGGCACGAACTCTTTCCCCCTAGACCTACCGCCCCCTCACACACCGCCCCCACCCTCACCACGCTCCTGCCCTTCTGTCCCCGCCCCGCATCGCGGACGACACTCATTGCACTGAACCCTCCTTCTTCTGGCGGCGCGTAAAAAGGATCCTAGTCACCGATCCACCTAAACCCATGACCCTCCAAGTAAATAACCAATACTCACAGCCACCAACGTCATCCTCGACGCATTTAGGTCGCACTGGGACACAGTACATAAACAACCCACATAAACCACAGGTGTAAGTGCACTTCCAGGAAGTCCAGGAGTGGTGTCGGGCACACGCTCACGAGCTAAGCCCCACCCCTCTGATACGAATGGAGCTACTTAAAAACACATCTACACTAACCACTCCCATCAACGTCGAGGAAACAAAACACTACATTAAAACAACACTAAAACGCGCACCCGGCCTCTCCGGACTACCCAGCCGCATTAATACACAACTTCACCGCAAACATATACCCTACAATTACACACCTATTCAACGCCTTACTAGCCTTAGGCCACTTCCCTATAATATTCAAAGTCTCTCACAACATAGTTCTACACAAAATGAACAAAGACCCCAAACACCCAAACAATTACAGGCCTATTGCTCTATTAGAGCACCTAGGCAAAATACTCGAACGTATTATCAACTGCCACCTACGGTACTACTTGAAAGAGAGGGACTGGTTTTTCCCCCACCAATATGGGTTCAGGAGGGGCCAGTCCACTCAGGTGGCTGTGACCATGGTTCAGATAAAATACAAAAAAACGCCAGGTACGACAAAAGACACTCTCCATCAGCAAGGACGTGGAGAAGGGCTTTAAAAAGGTGTGGCACGAGATACTCCGTTGGAAACTCACTAACAATACAGAGTTACCTCTGCACCAGAAAGCTCCTCTTGCACTACCTCACTGAAGGGAGATGCCACATAAAATGCAACAACACCCTATCACAACCTTTCACTCCACGCTCAAGAGTTCCCCATGGAAGCATACTGGCACCCACACTTTATATCATGTACACAAACGACACCCCACGCCCACCGGTAAACTGCCGTCGCGCCTACACAATGTCCTACGTCGGTGACGAAACGATACCAATCAGCGGCTGCGGACCAGACGAGATCGCGCACCACGCAGGAAATAATAGTAGACGAAAAGACAGAATACGTGGCTGATTGCCAAAAATCGTCAGAGGACACAGATGACACTCTTCACCGCAAGAGATCACTACATGTATAACCTACAAATTTTCTTACACACAACAGACAGGAACCACTTAAACCCAACAAGCCTCGACTACATCCAACAAACAAAAATCTTTAGGGTAACTTATGACAAGTCACTTAGGTTCAATATACACCAGCACATAATACAAGCAAGAGCCACACGCACAAACAAAATGCTGCGCAGGTTCTACCGTGCGGACAAGAAACTACAGTTACACCTATATAAAACACTCGTGCGACCTCTTCTCACGTACGTCCCAATGTCACGTGATAGAAGAAGGCTCAGCGCATTCTGAACTCTGCTCTGAAGCGCGCTTGCCGCTCTCCCATGTACGCGAGAATATCCACACTACACGAAAAAAACAAATTAGCACCCCTCAACACATACGATCACACTAGAATCACAAAAAACTCTGGAAACTCGACAGAGACCCCATATACACGGCAAAACACGCAAGACTGTATATTGCGATGGCACTGCGATACCCCGCAGCCCATGACCACCCGCAACCCATATCGTTCTACGCATAAGTTAAGAGCATCATAAATAACGCGTTTCCGACTATGCAGACACGATATCCTTCCTGACAACCCCCACAACCGTCGTCCAGTCTCAAACACCCCGAGACACACCCAACTACACCACGCATCGGTGTCTAGCCACCGACCTATCAACTCTTCCTATCCCCTTTCAAGTTATTTCCGCACCTCTTTCCTCTACGACTACCTGATCTCCTGTGTTACACAGTGATCCCTCTCTGTTCTTTCTATATACATCGATTCGAATCGTTTTCTTTTCATTCAACCTGATTCAGACTCTACCATACTTCATCGGTAAAGGAGCAAATAATACCTAAAGACATTCCGCAGATGATCGAATAGATCGAAAGCTCAGCAATTTAAGCTTGGTTTTTAACAAATGCATTTATTAAAAAGAGTTATGAATATAGGACAAGTTATCTAGCATCTACAAAATGGACAAAAATAGACAGTAAGAAGAATAGAAAGTTGCCAAAGGAAATTGATCAAGGCGAAATATACCATGGTCTTCAACAAATTTGCATCCAAGAAAGACTGCTACCCATCTACACTAATATATATATATATATATATATATATATATATATATATATATATATATTATTTATGTATATATATATATATATATATATATATTATTTATATATATATATATATATATATATATATATATATATATATATATATATATATATATATATATATATATATATATATATATATATATATAATTTAAGATGGGGATTTTTTGAAAATTTATAAATGTTTTTTTTTGCTTAGTTGACAAATGACTTCGGGTGTTTTGGAAAACCAAAGGATAGAAATAGTTAAAAAGATCATGAAGAAGAAGAAGAAGAAGAAGAAGAAGAAGAAGAAGAAGAAGAAGAAGAAGAAGAAGAAGAAGAAGAAAAAGAAGAAGAAGAAGAGGAAGAGGAAGAAGAAGAAGAATAAGAAGAAGAAGAAGAGAAGAAGAAGAAGAAGAAGAAGAAGAAGAAGAAGAAGAAGAAGAAGAAGAAGAAGAAGAAGAAGAAGAAAAAAAAAAGAAGAAGGGTGTTCAGGGTGTTAAAATAAAGAGTCTATAAAGGGGATTAAAAAAAGTGGTTAAGATTAGCAAATAAGGCCATAGTGCCTGTGTAACCAAGCTCTTCCTGTTAAAGAAGAGAACAGCGGCTTGTATATATATATATATATATATATATATATATATATATATATATATATATATATATATATATATATATATATATGTATCTTAAGAGAGCAGAAGGGTTGCGCGTTGCCAGGCGTATACGTATTTTTAGGATAAATAAGCAGGCTAAATTTAGGAAGTTCATTATTATATTATAACTTCTTGGTACCGACCTTTCGGGTAGGAACCCATTCTCAAGCATATGATATTATAAATATATGCAAACATAAGAATTTTTTAGATAAGTTATCAGATATTTATAAATTAATTATATGGGAAATGGGGATCAGCAGAGGTGGTAATATTCAAATTATAAAAATCCAGGGCTTTTAACTATCAGGGAATAGAAAAATGTTTTTTTTTTTTAAATATAACTGAGATAAATTAGTTTTGGGTGTTTTCATTGTAAAAAAGGGACGATAATAGAAATATTTGAAAGATAGGGGTTGTTTTGTGGAGAGTGGATTTAGCGCGTGTAATTCGTGGGTGATTATAGTTGTAGTAAAAGTGGAAATGAGCTTGTGTCAGAGTTTAAACTGAGGTTTTTAAATCTAATATAAAGAGATTCCAGTGTACGTAGTTGGTTTTCGTTGTTTGCTGTGTCTTTAATTGAAAAATTATTTAAGTAAGGTTTATGGTGTGGATGTCTGTTTTCGTAGTGTATTCGGATAGGGTCTCGAGAACTCGGGAGTAGTGAGTGGGGCTCCAGTTCTATTGCTGATGCTTAAATGTGCGCAAATACGGGTATGTAGTGTGCGCTATGTCGATCCTAAATATACCTCAGAATTACATTTTTTCAACATTAAAGACAAAATACCAACGCTGCTTCGATCCTACATCATATATGAATTCAACTGCTCGAGATATAATTCTTGTTTGTGGTTACTTTGTTGTCTTTGAGATAGTTTCTATTATTATGGCGTTCAAGCCATTTGTCTCCCCAAAATTAGTGTTCTTGCATATGTTATGCGCATTTGCTGTTGTAGTAATAAATTACTTTAATCACTTTAGTGCTATGCTTAGTGTATTTGTTTTTTTTATATCTTTTAGTGAGTGTAAATCGAGTCCTTTGTTTTTCCTTGGATGTCTTCTACGGTATTTTGGGTCTCTATCGGTGAATTCTTATAGAAATCGGTGTGGTTTCATAATTAGGTATTTATTTTCTTGGTTTGGGTAAAAACATTCTTATTTTCATGCGTAGAACGGCACTTCCGCTCCACCAACTAAAAGCCCAGCGGAGCTCGGAAACCTAGCGCGACATATACCTCTTCAGTTCTGGTGAATCATTTGGACGATATCATCGTCAAATTGTGGATCAGCCAGTTCCTACATATTCCTTCTCCGTTCTTCTATTACGTTAATGAGACTTAACCCTGCCTCCGACGCAGCTCTTCCTGGCGTCTTCATTCACGCCTGTATGTACCTGTAATTAATACCTACATTTATTCTGCACCACTTGTAGTTTCCTCTTTTGTGTCTTCGAAAGACACGAGAGGGCGGTAGCGGGGTATAGCAGTATCGATCTTACAAGTGAATTTTAGATCTTTTTCTTATTGCTTTAACGAGGATTTCTGAACATGTATAGAATTTTGACTGAAACAGTGGCGTTGGTGAGTCTTTCTTGGACGTGTTTCTTGTACCTAGTTAAAGTAAGCTTCATTCCGAGTACATTGCACTCCGTGGTGAGGGATAACGTATATCCCCCACCGTGACGTTGTGAAGTAGTCTCCTGCTTATGGGGACTACTTAAGAATTTTTACTCGTTCATGCGGATCTTCAACCGTACCTCGTAGGTATTAAGGTTTTTAATTTCTGCTACTGTCATACGAGCCTGTTAAGGCGCATTCCTTTATGGACAAGTAATTATCTTGGTGAAATCATCGCCGAATTGAATGCAAGTTAACCAAGTGAGGTTTGCAGGAGCTGGTACATCAGCGGTGTAAATCAAGTAGAGAGTTGGGGACAGGCACCCCCCCCCCTGTGAAAGGCCCTCCAAAGGCAAGAACTTTGGTTCGTCCGTGCACCCTAAACTGATGTACGCCGCTCTCTACATGACATAGTCACAGAGAGTTCTTTTTAAGTTTTAACTTAGGGCCAGTCGTAAGATCTTGTACTGCATTTTCCATTGCCACACCTTATCAAACGCCTTTGCTACATCCCGATAAACAATGTCCACGTAACTTATTTCCCGTTTTGCTTGGGCTAGATTTTCCGTGATGACATTAATTGCCATCTCCGTACTTCACTTCTACCTAAACCCGAATTGGTGTGGGTTAAAAAGGGAGTTCTCATCCAGGTAATACACCAGTCTTCGGTTGAGGATCTTCTCGAAGAGCTTTTCGACAAATTCTAGAAGATTAAATTGGCCGGTAGCTCTCCTTCAACGTTGGGTCATTTCCATGCTTAGGCAAGAAAATCATCTTAGCCATTTTATAAGCATCTGAAAAGTATCCCTTGTTCAGGCAGGCGTTAAATATCCTTTTCACCCCTTCGATGTCATTGGCTGGTGCTTTTTCAAAGTTTAACTTTGTAAGCTCTGATTGTTCTGGGGCGTTTTTTCGGAATGATCGGAGCGCGCCGAGTAGTTCTTCTTCGGTAATCTCGGCTTCTCCTTCGCGCAGTCTATCCACCTGGTAGTGAGGGTGCGTCTTGTGTATTTGTTCCTTAAGCTCGTCTATGGTATTGCTTTCAAAATCTAGGTCATAGTCTTCGTTTTTCTCCTCAGTTATATTGAAGATTTTTCCCACTAACTTCAGAATAGCTCTTCATTTCTTCCTTCTTCCGTTTCGATGTTTCTATCTCCTTTTTGTAGCTCGATCTTCTTCTTCCCAGTCGATCCTTTGAGACTTCTTATCTGTTTCAAAAAATCTTTGAGAGTTGCTTTGTGATCGAGGCTATCGATCGCATCATCCCAACGTCTCCATTGCTTCGTTGCATTGGTGAACTGATGCATTCCTGATGTTGATCTTATACAATGACTTCAGCTCACGCTATAACTCCTTCATATATTCGGTCCATCTGTAGGTAGAGATGGCCATATAATTGGATTTAGGGATACAAGCCCTATCTACGTTGATGAGATGATTAATGTGGTCATCGAGTGCCTTGTCAATCTTCTCGACAGTTGCCTCCTCCAAGTTGGGCGGATCGTAGGCCTCGAGAAGGCGCGCGTACCATGTCCGGTCTGCTCTTCTGGAGATCTTTCTCACTACAGCTGGAACTTGTATAGGGTTCCTGTTGATAGTGAGTAGGATGCCTATTTTGTCACTATATGGTACCTGGACTGGTTCCCTGTAGTAATTGAACGGAAGCTGACTATTTGCCAGACAGATGTCTAGTTTTGTGGCACTTCCTGCTCTGACAAAGGTGGGGAAGTCAGAGCCTTTTCGCTGGGCAATATTTCTGTCCAGAAATAGGTCAAGGCTTCTTCCTATACCGTTGAAGGCCCTGTAACCGGATTCTCGGCATCTGGCGTTCAGATCCCCCATTAATATAGTGGGGGCTCTTCTGCCAAATAGGCCAGTGAGAGTGTGAATTCGTAACACGTCTCTCCTTGGCGGTTGATATCCGGTAGCAATGACCAACTTTACTATGTCGAGTTCGACCTCAATCGCAAGGTAGGATTCTTTTAGATTTCTTATATTTAATCCCTTTCTTTATTGCAATAGCAGCACCGCCAAACCGCTCCTGCGAATAATTCGTGATCAACACCTCGTAGTTCCAGATTTTCATTTCTTCACTACGCGTGTCGAACCCGTGATCCAAAATGAAGATGATGTCTGCATCAATTTCTCTGAATACTTTTCAGTAAAACGTCCTTTTTTTTGTCCAGTCATTGGTATTAATTTCTAGTTCTTTAGTGGGTTCCGTAACATGGTGAATTGTTTTTCCTACGCTTCTTCTTATTCTTCTTCTTCGGGAGAGTGGGGTCTTGTGGTTTTGGACATGCTCTTCGTAGGTCGTGTACGGGTGCAGGGACCCTTGTCGTTGCCAGAAGAGTAGGATCTCTCCTCATTTTAAGTCTTTTCTTCCATTTCTTCCTCGTTCTCTTCAGATTCCCACCAATCAGGGAGCTTCGACGATCTCCTTCAGTCCAGATTTGACGGTGTTGTTTCTTATGAGTGATTCCTTAAATACCTTGAATCCTTTAAGGGCGGCAGTCATGATTACTGAAGTGAGATTGTTTGCCTTTAAGAGTGCATTTAGTACATGCATGTAACAGCCACGCTTCACTATATGAGCCACATTTGCGTGAGTAATGCACATCAGAATCTTTGCCCTTAGATCTCCTGTTATGTTCATTTGTGCTGGTGCAGTCTTTACTTCCCCATTATTTTTGGCGGCGTTCGAGTAGGTCAACTCTTTAGATTTCTTCTCTTCTTCTTCCCTCCTTTTGATAATGTCTCGGCACTTTGGGTAGTTCAGGGCCATGGTCCTGTGTTCCCCTTTACAGTTGAGACATTTCTTCTTAGTGCTCTCGCACTTATCGAATTGGTGTCCTTCTGTGGCGCATTCACTACGCCACAGTTTGTTCTTTTCCGGGTATGTCGTGGTTGTGTGATCCTCTAGTTTATAGCATACAAATCACATTCGTATGCTAGTAAATTTCTCTTGCTGGATGTTCTCTCCTGAGATTCTCATATTGAAGACTAAGATCCCGTCCGTCGTCGCTTTCCTGGCCATGCGGTGGTAGAGAACGTTATTTTGAACACGTGGGTATGTTCACGGAATTTGGCAACATCCTGGACTTTCGCCTACGGGATGCTCCTCATAAACTCCTCTTTGAGATCTTCGGTCGAGTTTTTACGGACCCAACTCTCAACTTTGCGGCAAATGACGCTGCGGTTGCTGCCACTTGTGTGTGTGTGAGGGGGGGGGGGGTCGGTCTTTGCTCGACCTCGATGGTTTCATTGAGGTAGCTCCTTCTTCAGGCAGGAGCCAGCCCACATCTTTGGTCTTTGCACAGATGGCAATGAAACCTGATGAAACTTCAATCAGTTTCACCAGTGCGACCTTGTATTCACAGTAGAGGGTTTCACACAGCTTCCTCGTTTCCGGGGCCTTTTCTCCTTGTATGGTTCTGAGGGGAACCCTCTTTGTGAGGGTTTCCATGGTCTTCTTTGTTCCCTACTATGTACTCTTCTTTTCTTCTTGTCCTATGTATCCAATCTATAATTATTTTTGTATTTTGTGAGTGAAAAAGAATGTGAGTAGGTGGTAAAGGCGTTAGTGGTTAGTGAAAAAATTAAAAAAACGTCAGTAAGAGCGCTCCCGTCTATTCTCTCGTTGGTGCCCCGCTCGGTTGCTGCTAGGATGATGGGTGATGGATGGATAGGAATTCTGCAAAATTCCTTCATCATTCCGCTGATTTCACAAAAAGAAATATTGTCGAGTGTTCATTAATTGGCATCTTACCCAATATAAACATTTCACCTGGCTTATTTAACTCAACCCTGTTTTAAGAAAACTTGTACTCAATGAAATAACTTCAAAATGCAGCCTGTTTTCACTCTTTCTTAGTGTAATATGATTCGCATTGCCCGCCTCCCCCCCACGGGTATCTGTTGTGACTGTAGATTAACTCTCAGCCCTAAATGTTTTCGCTCTAATGATAATCCTCTAAAATGTTTTTTTTTTTGTTTTATTTACCTACCATTTCCATTCATATACATGGCGTTTTTGTGTGTATATCGTTTTAAGGATGCATATGTCTGTTATTAGTTGCCTATTGTTCTTTTTCCTGTTTTTTTCTGTCTTGTTTTTGTGTTTTTCCATTGGTTTATACTATGTGATGGGCATTCCCTTCGTATCTTTGTACCCTATATAAGGTTGTCTTCTCCATTTTCATGCTATTCCTTGAAAATAAACTTGCAAATATAGTTCGAAAGTGCTTTGATTCATCTTTTCATTTTCCTGTGGGTTAATTTTTATATTATTGCTTTTCTCACATGCATTTATAATCCCAAAGAAATGGAAATTCGCATCACAACACTAAGGAAGGCAGCCATTGAAGTTTAAGAAAGAACATTTGAGATAGAGAGACGGAGAAAATCGTGAAAACTAATTTTAACCGTTATATGAAAAATGAATAAAGAAGTGGGATTCAAACCTGTATCCTCGAGCATTCATCGCTCTTGTGACCACGACGCTCATCGACTGAGCCACCATTCTCAACCCCAAATAAAGGTCGATTCAAAAAGCCTTTTGAATAACGAAGCGTAGGTTTTCTTTTCATCCAGTGAAAGACAAGACAAGTGTTTTTTAGTAAGAGTTGCGCACGGGCCTAATTTGTAAATAACTGAAATCACATGACACGTGATATAATAGATGCATTTATCACATGTCATGTGATTTCAGTTATATATATATATATATATATATATATATATATATATATATATATATATATATATATATATATATATATATATATATATATATATATATATATATACATATATATATATATATATATATATATATATATATATATATATATATATATATATATATATATATATATATATATATATATATATATATATATATATATATATATATATATATATATTTCACCAGAAATGATATACATATAATGCAGGGAAATTCATCTTCCTTTATTGTGTATGAACAACATTTCGAACTGTCCGTTCTTCTTCGGGTTCTAAGATATAAAAGTATAGGGAATACGTAATTTAACACTTTTTAATATTCTAATTTTTAGAGATTTTTTAAATATTACGATTCATTTTAAATTATATATTCCCCCATACTTTTATATTTTACAGCCCGAAGATGAGCGGACAGATTGAAACGTTGTTTATACCCAATAAATGAAGATGAATTTCTCTGCATTCTATGTACTCTCATTCCAGCACTGAATCATCTGCAAACAACAATTGTTCTAGCTCGTACATCTCTCCATTTTCACTCACTAATACTGCACCCCTACCTCTCACTCTTAATTTCACCTCTCTCATCACGCCATCCATATATATATATATATATATATATATATATATATGTTATTTTTTCGAGTGTCTCCTCGATTTGTCTTTTATTCCGCTTTTGGTCTTGGCTTAACCCGCAGATTAGTTCCTAAAAATTCCTTAGAAAGTCGTGACGCACGAACAGAAAACTGGTTCACTAAGGAAAACGAAATTCTTAATTGGCCTCACGCGTTTCGATATATACAAATATCATTTTCAAAAGCTAAATAGTTTTGACTAGCAAATAAGATACAGAGCTTTTATATATATGAGTATAGGTTTTAACATTTATACGAGCACACACACACAACTCAAAAGGACCTTAGAATTCCATTCTGTTCTCGAATTTAGATACGAATTAAGTGTAAGTGGCCGTATTTCCTTCCTGGACGTAGACATAAAACAAAACAATGACGGAAAATATACCACCACCGTCTATCGAAATGGGACAGACGTTGGTCGATGCCTTAACGCCAAAAATGAGTGCACCGAGAACTATGAAAAATCGGTAATGAGCTCATACATAAGAAGCTGGACGAATATTCGACTGCGTTGCATTGCCTTACTACCTTCTAAAGAGCGTTGTTATTTCACGCGTGCTTAATAACTACGGACTTTTGAGCCTCGCCATCCAAGAACGCGACTGTCCTGGCAGTCATTAGGATCTCAGTTGATTCTGCAAAGATTTAAGATATCTTTTCGCTGCGAGTGAATGAACCTGCCTAAAGGTAGAGAACTGGGTAGGGGAAAACTCCCCCGCTGACATCAAAAGCGAATTCGAGAAGAACCACACATGGGCAAAGATCAGGGAATTGATCAAATTCCGTGACCACACCCATGTCTTTAAGATGACTTTTCAGACCACCGAAATGGCCCAAAAGGCGGCAACGGAGGGACTCCTCGTTTTTAACATGAGGATCCCAGGCTGTTATATATAACACGAGAAGTACCACAACATCCAGATGTGCTTCGTTTGCTATGCACTCGGAGCACACACCACCGCCAATTGCCCCCTAAAAGGAACGACATGGTGCAGCGAATGCACCACAGAGGCTCACAGATACGACTCTTGCAAAAGCACAGAAAAAAAGTGCATGAAATGTAAGGGACCCCATCGAACGATGGCCCTTAACTGCCCCAAAAGGAAGGATATAATCAAGAAAATGGAAGAAGAAGAAAAGAAGAAAAAATCAACCACCTACGCGAGCACTGTGAAGAAAAGTGAAGGGATAGCCTCAGCAATGGCAACTCCCTCACCGATGGTCTTCACAAATGACCTAAGTGCAAAAATATTAATTTGCTTTACACATGCAAACGTGGCAAATGCGGTAAAACATGGATGCTACAACCAGGTTCTAAACGCACTACTTAAAGCAAACAACTTGCTATCCATCATCGTACCCGCTGACCCCGAATGCTCCAAGGCATTCAAGGATAGCGTGATCAGAAATAACCAAGAAAAAGCCACCAGACTGAAAGAGGTTATTGAATCTACCTCATCGGAGGAATCCGAAGAGGAAGACGATGATGTAAAACGAAGATAAAGAAGAAGAAGAAACCACATCTTCGGATAATGACGTGGGCTCATGCACTCGCACTAGAGCGACGAAGAGTAAATCAAAATCTCCTAATCCTCCCCATAAGAGCGAAAAGCCTGGGCACGCCAAACCCTCCCCACAGTCCAAAAAGAACAAGAAGACCAAGAAGAAACACAGGTAAATACATCTCACAATGGAACGGAACGCACTAAGAATTCTGGAAGTCAACACCAACGGCTGGACAGCAAAAAGAACTCTCTACGGAAATTGGTTCAGGGAAATTGATGCAGATGTCATCTTAAGTTCTGAGCATGGAATTGACACTCGTAGCTCCGAAATGAAGATCTGGAACTACGACGTGTTAATCACAAATTACTCTCAAGGGCGGTACGAAGGTGACGCCATCGCTATAAAAAGAGGGATGAAGTTCAATCCAGTAAGAAACATCGAAGAATCCTATCTTGCAATAGAGGTCGAACTCGATATAGGTAAGCTAGTCATCACCGCCGAGACGAGGATATTTGCCTATTCATTCTCTCTCCGGCCTATTTAGCGGAAGAGCCTCCACCATATTAATGGGGGATCTTAATGCCAGATGTCGGGAATCCGGGTACAGGTCCTTCAACGGAACTAGAAGGTGCCTGGAGACTATGATGGACCAAAATATGGTCCAGAGAATAGGCCCGGACTTCCCAACCTATATTCGAGGAAGAAGTGCCACAAAACCAGACATTTGTCTGGCTAATCGTCAGCTGCCGTTCAATTACTACATGGAACCAGCCTAGGTACCATGTAGTGATCATATAGGGATCCTAATTGCCATCAACACGAATCCTATACAAGTCCCAGCTCCAGTTAAAAAAGACTACAGGAGAGCAAACTGGGCACGGTACGCGGGTCTTCTCGAGGCCTACCGTCCACCAAATCTGAACGAGGTAATTCTAGAGGAGATAGACGAGGCACTCGATGACCTCAACGAACAACTTATAAATCCAGATAGGGCTTGCATCCGCAAAACTCAGTATAAAACCATCTCAACATACAGATGGACTGGGTACATGAAAGAACTCTATAGAGAATTGAGAGTAATGCACGAAATGAATATCAGAAACGCATCAATTGACTCACTACAACGAAGTAGAGAGATCAAGGAAAAGCTCAACCAGTTGATCCTCGAACAACAACAGAGAGGATGGGATGATGCGATCGAGAGCCTCGATCGAGATACATCCCCCAAAGACTCTTGGAAGAAAGTCAGAAATCTCAGAGGATCATCTGGAAAAAAAGAAGAAAATTTAAATCGAAAAAGAAGATGGATCCATTGAAACATATGACAGAAACATCGAGATAATATTCCGGCGTTTTTGGGAAAGAATCTTCAGTATACCCTAAGAAGAAAACGAAGATTTTGACATAGAGTTTGAAAATAACATCGTAGACGAGCTAAACACGAAAATACATAAACGCATCCTCATCACCAGGTGGACAGACTGCGTGACGGAGACGCCGAGATCACCAAGGAAGAGGTTCTTGGTGCACTCCGCTCATTCTGCCAAAAAGCCCCAGGCCAATCAGGGCTTACGAAGCTAAACTTTGAAACGGCACCAGCCAACATCATCGAAGGAATGAAACGTATATTCAACGCATGTCTGAATACGGGGTACTTTACAGATGCTTACAAGACGGCAAAGATGATCTTTTTGCCCACGCATGGAAAGGACCCAACGTTGAGAGATAGCTACCGCCAAATTTCACTTCTGGAATTTGGCGGGAAACTCTTTGAGAAGATCCTCAACGGGAGGCTGGTGTCTTACCGGGAAAAGAACTCTCTCTACAACCCTTGCCAATACGGGTTTAGAAAGAAGCGAAGTACGGAAATGGCAATCAATGTCATTACGGAAAAGCTTGCCCAAGCCAAACGGGACAGGAGTTACGTTGATATTGTTTGTCGGGATGTATCAAAGGCGTTTGATAAGGTGTGGCAGCAAGGCATGCAGTATAAGATCTTACGGCTGGGTCTAAGTGAAAACTTGGAAAGAACTCTCTGTGACTACGTCATGGAGAGAGCGGCGTATGTCAGTCTAGGGTGCATGGACGGACCAAAGTTTCCGCTCACTGCGGACCTTCCGCAGGAGGGGTGTCTGTCCCCCATACTTTACTCGATATACACCGATGATGTCCCAGCCCCTGTGTACCCCTCTTTCCTCAATATTCAATACGCCGATGATTTCAGCCAGATAATCATATCTCCATGGAGGAATGCACCGTGGCAAGCTTGCATGACAGCAATAGAAATCGCAAATTTGAACAACTACGATGCTCAATGGAAAAATTAGAACAAACCAAGAGAAGTTCAAGGTTGTCCCCATTGGACGCACCCTAAGAGCAGACGTGCGAGTGGGGGATACTCGATATCCCTATACCAACGAATGCAATGTACTCGGTATGAAAATCACCTCTACCGGGTACGCGAAGCACGTGGAAGAAAGAATTTCTTGAGCCTCGGCCATTGTCAGAACTCTATATACGTTCAGAAATCTACGTGAAAGCAACAAGAAGAAGATCTACAATGCCCTTGTAAGATCTACGTTGCTTTAACCCGCCTCCACCCTCTCTTGTGTCTCGAAAACACAAAAGAGGCGACTTCAAGTAGTGAAAAATGAATGCATGTACCTAATCACAGGTACACGCAGGCAAGAAAGAAGACGGCAAGAAGACCTGCACAGAGAGGTGGGGATAATTCCCATTAACAAAGTTATCGAATAACGGACCCGAAAGATGCAGGATCTGGTTAATCTAGAACTGAGTGAAGAAATTACTCAGATGATTAACCAGAACAGAAGAGCAGAATGTCGCGCCAAATTTCTAAGCTCCGCCAACCGAGGGGCTGGCGGGGACGAAGTGCCGTTCTACGCATGATGAGATGTAGTATCTAACCTAACCAAAGGAACCAACCGAATCAAGACCAAACTCACCATTATGATAAATAATCACCGATGAAGACAACGATAAACCAAGAAAGAAGAAAACTCCGAATACGACGAGAACTTTACCGACTAAGAAAAAACAAAAATACTGAAACACACACACATACAAAGAATACCAAAACAATAAGCACACACTTAAAAGTATGAAAAAACATAAACAAATAAGCAATGCATAACACACACAAATATAAACTAAAGTAATTAAGACAAATGGCTTGAACACCATAAAAAATAAAAAAATCAACAGAAACAACACAGAATACACGCTAAAAAGAAATAATGAAAGAGATAGGCCTGATCACCAGGCTCTAGTATCCCTTTGTACCCTACCACACTTCTTTCTCTTTTCACAGCTAATCTATTTTCTCTATCTATCCACACACCCTATCGTCCTTCCCTACACGCACCCACACTTTAACTTAATTGTAGTTGTAATACATAAGAAGAGCCATCAAGAACTGCTCAACGTGGACCGCACTTGAGTAGGAATTTCGAAGATCAAAACAGATCCTGATCAATAATGGCTACTCAAACAGAGAATTCGACAAGTTACAGAAGATAATTCTCAACTCCAAGTTTGAGGTAAAGGAGGGAAGAAAAAAAAGAACTAATACCACTCTACTACAAGAAATAAATGACGGATGCTTACAAAACAGACGAAAAAATACTACTATAAAAAAAAATAACAAGTTATCCTTACGAATTTATTACAAAATCACAAAAGTAAGTAACTTATTAATGAAGAACAACCTTCGCGAAAAGCAATCGATCTTAAAGGCTACAAATGTGGTATACAAATCCCAATGTCCCCATGAGGACTACAAACCTCATCCAAATAATCAATATATAGGTATGACCACTATTATCATCAGCCGGCGCCTAACGATGCATTTTCAAGAGGGAGAAATAAAAACACACTACAAAGAAAAGCATAACGCACAAATTACAAGAGCAACTCTGGTCGAAAACACTACCATACTCAGAAGAAACCCTGACCTTTACCGCCTGAAGATTCTGGAGGCTCTTCTCATTAAATAAATGGTGCCCCAAACTTAACACCCAACGCACCAGTTCTGAGCGAGTACTTTACCTTTTCTGCTAAGGAGCTTAGTACTCCAACTTTGACCTATAAAGCAGCATGGAAGGAAAATCAATTTCATTGACGGCCAAATATTCGACTACTACGCTCTGCTGACATCCTTCGGATAAAGCATTTTTACTTGCTTATTAACGGACCCTGAGCACCGTCTACATAGAAGAGCGCCTATTCCGGAAGTCTTTCGGTGAATTACGCTTCACCCTTCAAAAAGATATAAGACCTTTTTCATCGACGACTGATAACTCAATGAAGGCTTAAGCACCTCACTGCTCCCGTCCATCACCATGCGTGTGAACCTGCTCGGATGTCTGCCATTCATTGATTTCGTCTTAACTATGCCACCACTTGGACTGACATAATTAAGGGGCTTATGTGAAAACTAGTTTGAGGACTAGCCCACAGCGGAAGCGTAAGTCAGAAATTATCTGGAAACTGGGGCATAACAGCGAGTCCCGGACGGAGGAGAGATCCTCATTGCTCGGGGGACCAAGTCAGAATCATAGAGGAAAGTACACCTATCTCTATGTAGTTGGAAGCAGTTATGGCGTAAGTACCCAAGAGGGAATAGCAGAACTTTAGCGGTCGTTGATTCGGCCGCTACTGCATCAAGTCCACCATAATTCAACCCTCTTGAGGTTCCTACTCTAAATCCATCCCATCTATCCATCACCCATCATCCTGGCAGAAAAAAAGGGGAGAACGAACAGGAAAATGGACGAGGGCGTTTTTTCACCATTTTTTGGACTCGTATCCCAACATACCTTCACTAACCGCTACCTCATTTACCACTTCATAACTTTCTTTTACACTCCAAACACCATAATTACACTTTGTTTTCAGAAAACAGAAGATGTCACAGGAGGACATAGTAAGGACGCAGAAGACTATGGAGCCCCTTAGTAAGAGGGTCCCCCTAAGGACCATCCCCGGAAAAAAGAACCCCCAAAAAGGCACCTCTGTGAAACCCTCTACCTTGAGTTAAAAGTAGCACTGGTGAAACTTATTGAAGTTTCATCTGGGTTCATCGCCTTAAGTGCTGAGACCAAGGACGTGGACTAGCTCCTATATGAAGAGGGAACGAGGGTTATGAGGAACACTGGCCTGAAAGCGAAAACCCCTCCACAAGTGGCAGAAAACAGAAGCGTGATCTGCCGTCAAGTAGAGATCTGGGTGGGTGACCATACACCCGAGGAGCTCAAAGAGGAAATCACCAAAAGCAATCCTTGGGCCTAAGTTCGTGTTTAAGATAACATTCGCTACCACTGAAATGGCCAAAAAATCTCTGCAGAATGAAATAATGGTATTTAATATGAGAATACCAGGAGATAACATTCAGCAGGAGAAATTTAATAGCATACAAATGTGCTTTGTATGCTACAAACTCGAGGAACAGAGACGACATGCCCGGACAAAAACAAACTGTGGTGCAGTGAATGCGCCACAGAAGGACATCGATTTGATAAGTGCGAGAGCACTAAGAAGAGATGCCTTAACTGCAAAGGGGAACACAAGACCATGGCCCTCAACAGCCCCAAGCGCCGCGAGAACAGAAAAAGAAAGGAAGAAGAGAGAAATGCTAAAGAAACGACATACGCGAACGTCGCCAATAAGAATGAGGAAATAAAGCCTGCACCTGCATTTGCACAGATGAACATGACGGGAGATCTAAGCGCAAAAATATTGATCTGTATTACCCACTCAAATGAGGCTAATGCAGTGAAGCCTGGCTGCTATAAGAAAGTACTCAATGTTCTCCTGAAAGCGAACAGCCTCCCTTCAGTAATTATGTCTGCAAACCCTGAATGATCCAAGGCATTCAAGGACTCAGTCATAAAGAACAACGCAGTCAAGTCTGGACTGGAGGATATCGTCGAAGCTTCCTCATCGGAGGAATCCGAGGAGGACGACGAAGAACAAGAAGAAAAGGCTGAAAGCGAGGAAGGATCCTCCTCTTCTGATAACGAAGAGGGCCCCTGCACCCGTACACGAGTTACGGAGAGCAGGTCCAAAACCTCGAGTCCCCCTCCGAAAAAGGAAATCCATGAGCAAAGTAAAACTGCTCAGCCAGTCCCCAAGAAGAGAATAAGAAGAAGCATTGGTAAAAAAAATTCACCATGTTACGGAAAGCACTGAAGATATTGGAAATTAATACCAACGGCTGGATGAGGAAAATACTTCTTTACGGAAATGTATTCAGGAAAATTGATACGGACATCATCTTAATTTCGGAGCACGGGATCAATACGCGTAGGGCAGAAATTAAAATCTGGAACTACGATGTGTTGATCACAAATTATACGAAGGAGCGGTTCGAAGGATCCGCTATTGCAATAAAGAAAGGGATTAAATACAAACAAATAAGAAATCCACAAGAATCCTACCTCGCGATTGAGGTCGAACTCAACATAGAAAAGTTGGTCATTGCTACCGGATATCAACCACCAAGGAGAAATGTGTTACCAATTCACACTCTCACTGGCCTATTTGGCAGAAGAGCCCCCACTATATTAATGGAAGATCTGAACGCCAGATGCCGAGAATCCGGTTACAGGACCTTCAACGGTATAGGAAGAAGCCTGGAACTATTGCTGGACAGAAATATTGCCCAGCGAATAGGACCCGTCTTCCCCAACTTTGCCAGGGCAGGAAGTGCCACAAAACCAGAGATCTGTCTGGCAAATCGTCAGCTGCCGTTAAATAACAACAGGGAACCAGACCACGTACCATGTAGTTACCATATAGGGATCCTACGCACTATCAACAGGAACCCTATACAAGTTCCAGCTGTAGTGAGGAAGAACTACAGAAGAGCACACTGGACACAGGACGTGCGCCTTCTCGAGGCCTACGATCCGCCCGACTTGGAGGAGGCAATTCTCGAGGAGATTGACGAGATCAATAACCAGCTCATCAGCGCAGATAGGGCTTGTATCCCTAAATCCGAGTATATGACACTCCCTACCTTCAGATCGACCCAATACATGAAGGATTTATAGCGTGAGCGAAGTTATTGTATGAAATCATCATCAGGAATGCGTCAGTTCACTCAATATAGCGAAGTAAAGAAGTCAAAGAAGAACTCAACCAGTTGGTCCTCGAACAACAATGGAGACGATGGGATGATGCGATCGAAAGCCTCGATCCCAAAGCAACACTAAAGATTTTTTGAAAAAGATCAGAAATCTCAAAGGATCGACTGGGAAGAAGCATAAGATCGAGCTACAAAAGGAAGATGGAAACATCAAAACGGGAGAAGGAAAAATTGAAGAGCTATTCCGAGTTATTGGAAAAAAATCGTCAGTATAACTGGGAAAAAATGAAGACTATGACCTAGAGTTTGAAAGCAACATCATCGACGAGCTTAACGAACAAATATACAAGGCGGACCTTCACCACCAGGTAGATAGATAGCGCGACAGAGACGCCGAGATTAGCGAAGAAGAACTACTCGGCGCGCTCAGCTCATTCTGACAAAAAGCTCCAGAACAATCGGAGCTTACAAAGCTAAACTTTGAAAAAGCACCAGCCAATGTCATCGAAGTGATGAGAAGAATATATAACGCTTGTCTAACACGGGATACATTCAAGATACTTATAAAACGGCTAAGATGATTTTCTTGCCTAAGCACGAAAAGGACCCAACGTTTAAAGAGAGCTAGTGGCCAATTTCACTTCGAGAATTTGGCGGGAAGCTTTACGAGAAGATCCTCAACAGAAGACTGGTGTCTCAACTGGATGAGAACTCCCTCTTCAACCCAGATCAATTCGGGTTTAGGAGAAAGCGAAGTACGGAGATGTCGATTAATGTCATCACGGAAAAGCTAACTCAAGCAAAACGTGAACATTGTTTGTTGGGATGTATCAAAGGCGTTTGATAAGGTGTGGCAACGGAAAATACAGTACAAGATCTTACGACTAGGCCTCAGTGAAAACTTACAAAGAACTCTCTGTGACTATGTCATGGAGAGACCGGTGTACATCAGTTTTGGGTGCACGGATGGACCAAAGTTTCCGCTCACCACGGGATTTCTGCCGGGGGGGTGCCTGTCCCCTACTCTAGACTTGATTTACACCGCTGATATCCCAGCCCATGTAAGCCGCACTTTCCTCAATAATCACTTCTCCAAGGAGAAATGCGCCCTGGCAAGCTCGTATGACAGCAGCAGAAATTGAAAATCTTAACATCTACGAGGCCCGGTGGAAGATCTGCACCAACCAGGAAAAGTTCAAAGTAGTCCCCATAGGCAGGAGACTACTTTTCGACGCCAGGGTGGGATGATAAACGTAATCCCTAAACCACGAAGTGAAATGTACTCGGAATGAAGATTACCTCATCCGGGTAAAGTAGCACGTCCAAGCAAGAATCACCAAGGCCACTGCTGCAGTCATAACTCTATACAGGTTCAGGAATCTTCGTCAAAGCAATAAGAAAAAGATCTACAAATGCACTTATAAGATCGACGCTGCTATACCCCGCTTCCGACCTCTCGTGTGGGGCGAAGCCACAAAAGAGGAAACTACAAGTGGTGCAGAATAATTGTATGTACCTAATTACAGGTACATACAGACATGAGAGAATACGCCAGGAAGACCTGCACCGGGAGGCGGGGTTAAGTCCCATTAACATTGTCATAGAAGAACGGAGAAGGAATATGCAGGAAATGGTTAATCGTGAATTGGACGATGATATCGTCCAAATGATTGACCAGAACAGAAGAGGCATAAGTCGCTCTACACATGAGAATAAAAATGTTTTTACCCTAAACCAATGAAAAATTCCAACCATGAAAAAGCTTACCTATCTGTGAAACCTCGCCGATTTCTAGCAATTCACCGATGAAGACCAGAATTTACCAAAGAAGACATCCACGAAAAAACACGAATTACACTCACTACAAGATATATGGAAAAACAAAGACATTAAGCACAATACTAAGTAATTAATAAAGTAATTATTACCACAACATCAAATGCGCATATCATACCCAAGGACATTAATTGTTTTTTGAAGACAAATCGCTTGAACGCCATATTATATATATATATATATATATATATATATATATATATATATATATATATATATATATATATATATATATATATAAATAAACTAACTCAAAGAAAACAAAGGAACCACAAAACCCAAAATACTTAAAAGCGATAGGCCTGATCACCAGGCACTAGTATCTCTTTGCTCCCTTCCACACTCTTTCTCTTTTCACCACTGGTCTATTTTCGGCTATTTGTCCACACACCCTATCTCTATCCCCTACCCACACCTACTCTTACAGCAAGTCAAAGTCAAAGTCAATTTTATTCTTCGCTGCTCACAACCACCAAGAGCTACCTCACCGGTAACCGAGGCAAAACCAAGGGACAACACCAAATCAACGCAGCCTCAAAAATAACGAACACTTCCATCTGAAGAAACCTAAAGAAAGGCGAAAGCCCACGTCCAAAACTCAAATTAGTTGTAAAAATTAAAATGGATCTTCCTCAACTGATCTTTAATCTCCAACCAGATACAAAAACTGCATTTGCCAGTTGGGGCGTTCCAAAATAAAATTGATAAAATCAAAATACAACCTGGTCTTTAACAATATATATATATATATATATATATATATATATATATATATATATATATATATATATATATATATATATATATATATATATATAAGTTTACCGCCTCATGCGGTAAACTACTTTATTTTATTTGTACGCCCTACTAATTAGTTACGTGTCATCTTCTGCCGCTGTTTAGCGTGAGAAAGGACAGTTTGTGGCGATTGTGAAATCAAATAAATTATCAGCTCAGCCAGTGAGGGATTTTACGCGAAATGCCTCACTTATATATCATTTCAGGCTTTCAACTCTATTAGAAACCATAATTTATGGTAAGTTTGATATAAATTAAAGATTGCACCCATTAGGGACCCAAGTGATGTTTCTGAACACCATTAAGAAAAAAGCACCCTACTCTACCATTCTGTATCTTTGTCCACCTAGTCATAAAACTCGGTTGCAAGTGAACCAGACTGGTCTGAATGGGGAATTTTTTAATGCAATACTCACTCACTTAATTCATTATTCCTTTTTAACAGTAATAAAAAATATGTGTGCATCAATGGGGATTTTAAGTCAAGGTTTGAATAGGAAAAAAATTGCCATTGAGCCTATGCTGGTGGATTACCATTCGGAGGTCACTCACTCTCTGTTCTGCTCTCTAATCTAACTATTTATGTTTTTTTTTATAAAATTGTATTTGTTGTATATCTTGTCCTTTTATGTCGATCTTTTTCGTTGAGGTGTTGTAGTTATTTTTGCTCATCTTTTCTCATTTTCGGTAAATTTTTGATTCGGTCTTCAATATCTCTATTACGTTATCCTTATCGGTTATCTTACTGTGTTGTAAAATCGTGGAATCGTGTCATAATCGAAATTAACTTCCATCAATGTATTATCGTATCAGGTGGTCGTGTTAATTATTTTCTATGCAAATATTTCTTCTTCTTCCTCTTCTCTCCTCTTTTCATTGGCGCCATGCTACTTGGGAACAGGCGATAGGATCTTCACCCCACCCTTGGTATTATTTGATTAGCTAATTCCTAGCCAATCCTTTTTCTTGTTTTCTCAAAAACTGCTCTTGCATTTTTCTTACTTTTCTTTTTACGTGTCTCGATTCCAACTTCTCTATATTGTTCTATCAGTTTCCTTCTTTCTATCTTTCTCGTGTTTGTTACGATATATATCGCCTTATTTTGCATTCTTTGGAACTTTAGGAGGTTGTATTTTGAGAGGGTGACATTGCAATTGTTATTGGTTTTATTTGATTAGATTTTAAATTAACTGGTTTCCTATTGATTCGATATTAAATAAGCCTATCTATTTTTAGACTCACCCAAATAATTAGCCAACCTGGAGAAATAAAGATTTCTACTTACTTTTTAATTTAGCTTAGCTAAAAGAACTTTAAAGAACTTTGGTTCTTCAGTAATTTAAATTCCTTAAAAAAATTTAATGAAGGAATTATTACAGTTAGAGGTGTATTAGTAAATGAATAAAAGTTAGTAAATAAAGGATAAAGGATGTGGGATAGGGTAGGGTATAACTGATTTCATATTTAGATTAATATTTTGAAATAAAACTTTGAATTTGATATACGAACTATATCACAACCATAGGTGTGATCCACAACCTTTTTAATATATGAAAAATCGAAAAAAAAAAAGGAATTTTTTTTTACTTAAAAATTAGAAACAATGAACTGTCAGCAATGTTGCCAACCAAACAATTTTTCACTAAATACCAATTTGAAATTCACTAAAAGCATATATACATATAATTTTTCTATTCACCCCTTAGAGAGTTGCAATAAATCCCTTTATTGCAACCATATTTAATTTAAATTTTTTTTTAAATAATTAATGAGAAAACCTCACAATTTGAAATTAAATTTTGAATAAATAGAAATTTGAAAATAAACAATACATTTGATTTAATTAATACTTAGATTTAAATTCCTATAAAGAAGTTTAGATGTTTGATAAGTTTTCTCTTATCATTTGCATACATTTAGTTGCTGCCTTCCTTTTCGGTCTTACAGCAATTTGGTTTGAGCTTTGAGATTGACCACTTTGGTCAATTGATAAATTTTGATCCTTAAGGGTTAATTTAATTAGAGTAGGATCTTGACGATCCCTTGAGTTTGATCCGAGTGCAATATTGGATGCTTTTCACTGTCTATCGTAGACGAATCAAACTCCTTATTTTGATTAGCTTTACTTCTCCATTTAGTGGGATGAGTAATGGACAATTCCAATGGATAGAAGTGACAAATGGAATAATGACATATTTGTCCATCGCCTCTTTTGATTTTGACACTTCTGATTTTGTTGTCATAACCTAAAATTATTTCTAATCCCCTTCCTAACATCCAAAATGGTCTGGGTTTATTTGACATTTTAACAAGAACCACCTGATCTACTCCTATTCTATTTGTCCAGTCCGATTGATAAAGATTTCTGCTGGTCTCCCTGAGACTCAAAAGATATCTTTCCTCCTAAAGCGTTCTGAAAACTTCAAAGTTTCATTTTGAGTCTTTAAAGTAAATACTAGTTCCCTATTGGATGGGGGTTCATAATCCCAGAGTGGTTTGTCATCTACCTGAAACAAAAGGAATTGGCACTTATAGATTACAAATCATTTTCAGAGGATCTATAAGTTAGCGGTCTTAAATTAATAACATTGGCAATATTGCTCAAAGATGTTAAAAGTTTAAAATAGGTTAGTTTCCCTCTTTTGATGGTCTTATATAGGCAATTTTTCACAACTCGAATGAGTCTTTACCATACTGAGCCTATCCAGGCAGAGTACAGGGGGATTTTATGATATTGAATGTTATTTTTCTGAGATGTTCTTGAAATATATCAGATGACATAGAATTTAATAAAATATCGCCCCCTAGAGTGAAAGATTTAACATTGTCACAATATAGCTTAGCTGGAATGCCATACAATTGCAAAATCTTTGAAAGGATGACAAGAAAGAAATGGCACTCATATCAGGCAAAAGATCTAAATATAGGGCTCTGATTTTTAAACAGGTATATAAAGTTAAGTATATACATTTTGATACTTCTTTTTGTTTGATGGTTTTTTACAAAAATATGAACAGTATAATCTACCCCAAGATATTGAAATGGTTTGATGAAGTTCACTCTGTTTTGGGGTAGGTTGGTCATTTTCGGGTATTTATAGGCAATGCTATTAAATTTTTTACAAGTGATATATTGAGAAATTATATTTTTGATTACTTGTCTGGCTCTAGATACCCAGTATCCAAGACTCCTTATGAAATTAATGGTAGTTTGGATTCCTAAATGATGACACTGTGCATGAAAATCCCTAATTATCAGATTGAAAATATGATGATTCTTGCCCCCAACATTACAGGATTCAAAACATCATAACTGTACAAAAGACATTTAGATATTCTGCCTCTAGATCTCAGAAGTCCAGAGTCATCAACAAAGAGATCAAGTTGATTGACTAATGCAGGGATTTCTTTGCTTTTGTTGTTACTTTGTAGAAATTCACGTTCCTTATTAAAGCTCTCAGTATGCATTAGTTTGATCTAATACATCTTGGCTTCTTTATTAGGATTTTTATTGGACTTTCGTAATTTAAAAATGAACTTGAATACCAATGCTGTCACTCTGTAAAGTTTATTCATATATGAAAATCTGTCGCAATGTACGACTTGGTCATTTCTCAAAGAAAGGGTCTGATATTAAGTTTGAGTGTCAGATCCCAGAGTTTATGACTTGTTTTCCTCAGAGAGGCAATTGAGTGGGTATTTAGACCAACTGGAAGCGTCGCTTTGAATCCATTCAGGCCCTTTAACCCAAAGGTTTAATTTAGACTTGAAAGAACTGGTAGATATACCTCTTGTTACCAGATCAGCAGGGTTTTCATTAGTATTTATGTAATGGAAATATCTCTTGGCGTCATATTCTTTTTCTATGCATTCTTTAACATCTAGAATGTCTTTGATTCTGTTGTTATTAAAGACGGATTTGTTGTTTTTTGCTTGTTTATTAAGAAGCCAAGACAAAATGCTTTGTGCATCTATGAATATTTTGATGGTTCGAAATTTAGAACCTGTTAAGCCCTTTATAACTGAATTGAGACATTTAATGGCTAAAAATACAGCCAATAATTTTAAAGTTGGGAGAGATTTGGTTTTAAGAGGTGCAACTTTAGATTTTGCATACACAAATTACCTGATTTTCCCACATCATAAACAGCAAAACCATAGGAATGCTTTGGAAGCATCACATAAAATGAAAAGAGAATTAGATTCATCAGAAGGTAAAAATGCACATCTATCAACTTGAATTTCTTTGAAAGCATTTAAATCTTCCTTCAATTGATTCCAGGATTTTTTAACTTCCATTGGAACTTCTTCATCCCATTTAAGACTCAATTGTCACAATTGTCTCATTAACATTCTGCCTTTGATAGTGACAGGCAAAAATATATTTAAAGGGTCAAAAACTTTCGAATTTTGAGACAGAATTGTCCTTTTTTTTGGTGCTAGCATTTTGATCTAATTTAAAATCAGCTAATTTTAAAGAATCTTGAAAGGTGTTATATTTATATCCCTATACTCTCTCTTCTGAGCTAGTATGTTCAACAAATCTTTTTTTTTTGAATTCTAGTTCAAAGATCTTCATTGTTGGTGTTCTAGAGTTTCAAATCAAAGTCTCCTTCTTCCATGCGCTACATACATTCATAATATAAATTGCTTTTTAGTACTTTTAAACAAAGATCATTTGTAAAAAATTTGTAGGTAAAAATTTGTAAAAATGCCTGCTTGATGTCTGATAAGAGAACCTAAGAATGCAATCTAAATTCTAGAAGTAATTTAAGGAAAGAAGACATCAAATCATCCCCTGTATAGGCAGCTTCATTAATTGATGGTAAATCATTGTGTTGTGGGTTAGCCGAGATTATAATTTTTATTTTTATTATGATTAATAAAGTGGGTCGTTATTTCTTACTTCCAGTAATCGCTTCAGGATCGATCTTTAAGAGCGCTTTTCTTATATTTATTCTATTGAATCAATAAAAAGGGGAGTTCTCTCTTTAATATACTAAATACTGCCAACGCAACTCGTTCAAGAATAATTTAAACACTTCAAACAAAATAGACCTTTACTGCATATTAATCAACTTAAACAAAATTAATATATACGGGTACAAAATACAACTTAAAAATGATTCTAAGTCCCGTTACCGACACTCGGTTTCTGGTTGCTTTAAGGGAGAACAATTTACTTTAAAAAAAATCGTCTTTAAGATATACAAATAATCTACGTTAAATGCACGGGAACATGAAAATAGAATTTATTACTCACATAAGGTAGTGGGGTTTACCCAGAGAATCCAAGTGAAATACGCTCCTTCGAAAATTGTCAGTAGATTAGTCGTGAGTGTAGTTTATTTGCTTTTCAATACAGGGTGTTACTTTGAACGAGGGGTGGACGAGGGAAGTTATGCAGAATTTTGAGTCGGCGTAGGAGAAAGGAATCAAAACAAAACACCGATTGAAGAGGCGATGAGTCTGGTGTTTATGACCTTGAAAAGGTTTTCTCAGATGAGGCTTGAAGATGGCTGTATGATTTTCTAGCGATTTGGTTTCGCTTGTAGAGCTTCTCTTTTAGGCGATAAATCTATCTAGCTTGTGGTGTCAAACTCAGATAGGGTAAGATCACTTGAAAATCTTTGGTAATCGAACTGTGCCGACGGTACTTGAAGGTAAGATCACTTGACGATCTTTGGTAATCGAACTGTGCCGACGGTACTTGGAGGTAATATCACTTGACGATCTTTGGTAATCAAACTGTGGAGATTATACTTTGTGCAATCTGGAATTTCCCAAGAAAATGAAAGTTCTTCTTAACTTGCTGCGGGAATTCTATCCCGGCAAGTTCTTATTGATGTTGTGACTAAACGAGAATTCTCCTTTTTCTCTTGATGAACACTTTTATACTATAATTACTCCCGTGGGGTAATGGGGAGGGGATAGCAGGGGAAGACCCGAAGGTACTCTGTCTTTGGGCGTCTGTTATTTCTCTTCCTAGACATTTTGAAATTAGGGAAACTGGATCTCATGTTGAATCGACATAAGTGGGTATCAATTCAACCATTCTTGGTGTCGTGGCGCTCTGGGAGAGCGTAATACGAGATCGACAGTTTGGATTTTTGACTTGTTTGTTTATAAATACACCCTCGGAGGGTAGGCCTTTTGACCTGAGGTCAGGAATAACTGTCTCCTAAATTTACCATTTTTATCGTACTTGTATGTTACCGGAGACTGGGTAGAGAGGCTTAGAGAAACCCAGGTGGGTTTTGTTTTTCTTTCATTCTTTTTCTTCGCCATGAGCAAGATCTCGATATATATATATATATATATATATATATATATATATATATATATATATATATATATATATATATATATATATATATGTATATATATATATATATATATATATATATATATATATATATATATATATATATATACACTCGAAACTTCTTAACTGCCTCAGTTAACTCGTATATCTCTACACATTGACTTTGAGAGAGCAGTTAAAGACAGGTCTAACTTTTGTAGTAACTTGCTGTTCAGTTTTTATTATTGATCTGTGTGGTATTCAATGGAAATTTTTATACTTTGAGGGATCTATACAGATTTCCTGAATGATACCGTGTTGCAAATGTTGTTTAAAAACATTCTCATATGCTTATACTAAGTCCCTTTCTTCTAGTGATTTATGGACCCTGTTTAGAACTGATGAAGCTATTTGATGATTTGATGGAAGCAGATTTACTACATCTTCCTTTCAAGGAAGATCTACTTTATTACTACCATTTTTAAATTCGATATTATTCCTAAACTTTTCTAATTGAACACTATCTACAGTGGTATCAGAACTATCTAGGCCTAAGGATTCTATTTTAAACATATTCTCTAAACCTAGCTCTACTTCACTTTCAACTAGAATGTGGTCAAGGGGGTTAAAATAGAAATTACAGGGATCTATTACAAAATTAACTAGGGTTTGATTAACTTGAGCTTCATTAATATTAGTGTTTTGAGGAGGAAAGTGAACAGGAACAATTTGGTGAGGAAGCAGGAAATGTTGAATATTGCCAGAGGGTATGATTGGACCATATTGGAGTTAAAATGCTGAACCATTCATACATTTAATTAATGTAAACTGAGGAAAAAATTGTAAAATATCTATTCCTATTAAACCTAAGTCAATAAAACTATTACCACTTGCATCATTATATTTACTATCAGCTAATGTAAAATATTGTTGTAAATTAGGAATAGCTCCTTTTATATGAGATACTTCAAAGATTATTTGTAAGTAATCATCTATGAGTACTGGCAATACATATTTAAAGTTATTGAGATTAACCTCTAACGTTGTTTCTTTAAGTTCTCTAGAGGTTGAGTCTAAGAATGTTTTAATATTATATTGAACAGTGGAAACAGTTTCTGTATTACATTTAAGGTCATTCAAAATTTTGGGGGTAAGATAAGACCTCTGGCTACCAGAGTCTACTAGTCATCTTACATCTTTAAAATTATTTCCTCTAGAAAATCTAATTGTAATAGTTGGAAGAAGATAAGGTTTATCTTCTTCTTGGCTGAAATTAATGCATAAATTACTTGAAATATCAGAATTAAAATTTTTAATTTCTTTGAATTGGGGACATAAAGCAGCTATATGAGAATTTTTGTTACATATTTGACATTTAAAAGATATTTTGTTAGTCACTCCTGGACATTGTTGAGCTTGATGCTTAGAACTAGAACAACTGGCGCATTATTTAAGTTGTTCACATCTTTTAACTCTAGACTCATGATTATAATATTTATTACAATGAGCAATGTTATGGCCAGCGTGGGATCCCGCTCCATACTCGATGAGATTTATCTAGCCCCCAAAGTCCCGCCCCATGTGTCTGCCCGTAGATCAATCATCTGTCGTCGCCTGGACCCCTGGGCTGCAGCACATACCGCTGACGAGATTAAGGCAGAAATCGAGGCGAAACAGAGCTTGGCAAAGCTGGATAAGGTGTATAAATTTAAGAACCGCGACGGGGGAGAATATACCCACCTATTCAAGGCCACTTTTAAGACGTCTGAGATGTCTTCCAAGGCAGCCGAGGCCGGACTGATAATGTTTTCCACAAAGGTCTCTGCATCTTGCATAGAATGGGAGACTTTTGTCTCTGTACAAGTCTGCTTCTCGTGCTACGCCTTAGAAAAACACGCAACGAAGGATTGCAAATTCTAGGGCAAGGTATGCTCGGAGTGCGCCGGTTCCGGTCACACCTGGAAGGAGTGCCCGAATGGGAACAACAAGAAGTGCCTCAATTGCGACGGCCCCCACTGCACCCTCTTAATGTCCTGCCCCATGAAAAAGAGCCTAGTGGATGATAAAAGAAAAACATCCAGGAAGAGAAGACCCGTAAAGCGAATACCAGCTACGCACAGGCGGCCAAAAGCCAGGAGAGGCAAAAAAGTACTCCAGCTCGATCCGTCAATGAACCTAGACTTAGTCATGTGCGTTATACATGCTTACTTTGTCAACATTGCCAAGCCCGGTAGCTACGCCAAAGAATTTAACACAATGCTAACTCAAAATAGGATGAAACCCATGTGGTTTCCAGATAACCCCCCGTCCAGTGAATTGTACCAGACCCAAACAGGGAACAAAGCTGATCTAACACCAAGGAACAGATCCACATTGAGGGACCCCCGCTCGAATAAAAGAGATGCCTCCGTGTCGTCCGGAAGGATGGAAGTTGATCAACAGACCCACAAAGATACCCCGACCGAGAAGAAAAGCCAACAGAACAGGAATACTAAGGAGAGCACGCAATCAATATCACAACCCAAGACTACTGACTTCAACCTAAAGGTCTATGCCTCATCGTCAGACCCGTTACCACGACTGAGGAAGGTAAAGGGAATTATTGAAGGAATAGTCAGAGGCAAATACAAGTTGGACTACGATTGCGACTCTAGTGAAGACGAACTACTCTTAGCGTTAAGAGATGAAAGCATCGAGTAAGCCCTGAATCTTGCTTCAATCTCACTCAGGAACAGTTCAAGAAAAAGAGGTTTGGCAGAGTAAGATCATCTGAAAGAGGAGAGCCGGCCAAAGTTCAAAACCTCCAAGGTAAATAAAGATGGCATATAACGTAGGAATAGTCAACAAACTAAAGATCTTCTCACTCAATGTGAACGGTGGGAAGGCAATGTCCGGGTAGACCCGGACATTGTCCGAATCTCGGAGCACCGTCTCGACGCAAACTCCAACCCCGTCAAGATCTACAACTACGATACCACCACAACTAGTCACACCAACGAGAGATACGATGGTGTCGCATTAGCCGTGCGCAAGAACATCAAGTATAAAGAAGTCCTCAACCTGAAAGAGTCGTACATTGCGATAGAGATTAGCCCGACATCGATGACCTCATTGTAGCAGTCGGGTACCAACCCCCAAGACGCTAGTACCTCCCTATCCCCAACTTCCTGCGATTATTTAGGAGAAATCACTCTGCCATTCTGATTGGAGACCTCAATGCCCGATGTAGAGAAACTGGCTATACATCGTCATTCAATGGATCAGGAGCCTCCCTGAGCCTCCTTATGGAACAGGACGTAGTGGAAAGAGTCGGTCCAGAGTTCCCTACGTACTGACTAGGAGGTCCTCCACGACACCTGATATCGTCCTTAACTAATGCCAACTTCATCCTAAATCATATGACGGTCCCAGGCCCTTATAATCCATCAGACCATATTAGTATGGTCACCACGATCTCGATGTCCCCCATACAGATCAGTGTCCCAACTCACAGGTTTTTACCCAAGGCGAACTGGGAAGAATACAGGAGGGTTCTATGTGAACACCAGGAGGAGCAATTGGACGAGCCTACGCTGAAGATCTCGATAGGCGTCTAGATATAATAATGAATAAAATAACAGAGGCGGACTGAGTGGCTGTCCCAAAGGTGGAATTCAAAACCCTCCCAGCGCCACGATAGGACGCGACCATTATCTGGCGGAAGGATATAGTAAAAGAACTAGTCGAGGAAATTCGTGATTACGGCAACTCAGCCGATCGTCCGGAATCTTTGCTTGGAAATTAAACATCTGATCAGCGAGAATTCCCGGGTTCTCTGGGACGACATTATCGCAGGAATTGACACCGAAAACGATCCCAAGAAATTTTGGGCCCAGCTCAAGAGGCTAAGCGGCACTCTGCCCACCAAATCGAAAATTGCCATCAAAATCGACGGAGTACGGGTCACCGATGATCAGACCATCGAGAATAATTTCAAAGAGCATTGGAAAAGGGAGTTTAGCATCACGGAAGAAGAGAACGAGGACTTCAACATGGAGTATGAGGAGGAAGTCATGGCATATTTGGAGGAACGTGGACCGGCCCTAACACCCTTTCATTATGTGGACGTCACTCGGCGGGCGACGGAGGAATGCCGTCCCTTTACCCCAGAGGAGTATGAAACGGCAATGAAAAGTTTTAAACAAAAGGCCCCGGGAATTTCTGGCATTACCAAGGCCCACCTGATGAATGACCCAGCAGACTTTAACCTCTCGATACTCAACCTCATCAATGCGTGCTTGAACGTTGGGTAATTCCCTGACTCGCTCAAAAGAGACAGGATGATTTTCCTCCCAAAACCAGGTAACCTCAAAGGGGAAATCAAAAGTTATAGGCCAATATCCCTGCTCGAATTCATAGGGAAACTATTCAAAAAATTAATCAACGACAGGCTGATGGATTACTTGAATGCTAATGTGCTCTATAATACACAGCAACACGGCTTCCGAAAAAAACTCGGGACGGAGAAAACACTTGCCCTGATGACACAGTACATCGCTATAGCGAAAGCTGAAAACAAAAATGTCGATGTCGTGCTGAGAGACGTCTCATCAGCATTCAACAAAGTGTGGTTACCTAGCCTCAAGAAGAAAATAAGTGATTTAGGCATGGAGACGAACATAACAAAGCTCCTGTGCGACTACCTTGAGGACCGGGAGGCTGTCATTAAAATAAATGATTACGAAGGGCAGCCCTTTACCATGTACACCGGGGTACCTCAAAGAGGATGCCTGAGTCCGACGCTGTACACGTTATACACGAGTGACCTTCCCACGCCCACCCAGGACTGCGCCCTATATGTTCAGCTGGCAGACGATATATCGCAGGTAATAACCAGCGATTATCGAAACCCAGCCGACATAGCGAACAGGACGGCGGGCGAGATCCAAAACCTTAACGCCTACGAAAACCGAGTCAAAATACGCACCAATATTGAAAAATTTAAGGTCCTCCCTATTGGGCGTATAAATACAGCAAACATATTGGTCAGATACGAAATATACCCATATGCACGCGAAGCTCGGGTCCTTGGACTCGAGATTACATCAAGAGGATACGGTAAACACCTGGAAACAAAGGTCGAACAGGCCAAGAGAGGTCTGCAATCCCTCTATCGATTCCGAAGACTCTCCCCCAAGAACAAGAGAAAACTCTCCATGAGCCTGGTGAGGCCAAATCTATTATATCCCATCATTCCTCGGCATCTAGCCAGTAAATACCAACTCAAAAAGGCACAAGCAGTGCAGAAAAAGGCACTAAGGTATATTCTAGATGTCAGTCTGTTGGACTTCATCCCCTCAAGTGCTCTACACAACCTTGCCGGAAGCGAACCCCTTAACGTGACATTACACAATAGAGCAAAGGATGTATGGTCCAAGATCAATGCCTACATACCTGAAGAAGTCTTTCGAAAAATCAGACTTCCCAATCTCCAAAACCAAAATAGACACTACCGACGCGATTTCGGCAGCAGCCAACTGCGTACGCAGGAGGACGCTATCCCACTATATAGATGAAAAATTTACCTCCGGAAAAAAATCGTAAATCCTAATAGGACACTCGATCATGAACTTAATACATGTGATCATGTATGTTGAAAAAAAAAGATCCGAAGTGGACAAACTAATTACTGAAGTAAGGAACAAAAATATTATTCAAAAGTAAAAGATCCAAAAAGGGCACCATACATACGCAACGCTCATGTAAGACATTAAAAATTAGTAATCTCTGCTGCCACAATTGAAATATTCAAGAGTACAAAGGCTTGAATGTTTCATTGACATGTAATTGAAACATGGATAAAACCTAAGAAGCAAAAATGGAGATATTGCCAGATGTACTGGCACACCACCTCTTCTACTAAAATACCACTTTTTCTAACTTTACTCTCTTACTTTCCCACACCTATTTCCCATCTTTCATTGAAACTAAACTAAACTAAACTTTTCGAATTTTGCTGGGCGAATATTCGAATGAGTAGCATTGCCTTACTACCTTCTGAAGAGCGTTGTTATTTCACGCGTGCTTAATAACTACGGACTTTTGAGCCTCTCCATCCAAGAACGCGACTGTCCTGGGAGTCATTAAGATCCCAGTTGATCTGCAAAGATTTAATATATCTTTTCGCTGCGAGTGAAGGAGCCTGCTTGGATGACTGCCCTTCATTAATTTTGAAAACAACATCGTAGACGAGCTTAACACGGAAATACACCGAACGCATCCTCATCACCAGGTGGATAGACTGCGTGACAGAGACGCCGAGATCACCGAAAAAGATATCCTTGGCGCACTCCGCTCATTCCGACAAAAAGCCCCAGGCCAATCGGGGCTTACGAAGGTAAACTTCGAAAAGGCGCCAGCTAACATCATCGAAGGAATGAGACGTATTTTTAACGATGTCTCAATACAGGGTATCTTCCTATTTACAAAAGAGGGCTATTAACAGCGGGAAGTTTATCTTCCTATTTACAAAAGAGAGCTATTAACAGCGGGAAGTTTATCTTCCTATTTATAAGGTTCAATGTGTGAACCGTTTAAATTTCACAAAATGTTTCCTAGGTTCATGTGTGAACCGTTTAAATTTTTCTCACAAATGTTTAATAGGTTCGATCTTAGACCACCACAGTACTACGGCCCGAGAAAACGGAGTGTTTAATACATAAATAGTATCTACGTATTACAATTATAAACACACACGTATATATACATACAAATATATTTTGATATGGCTTGGTTTACTGTGAACCAAGTGTAAAATTTCCTAAGATTTCAAAATGCTCATCTTTGAGGTATTTTTGAATCATACTCGATTCCACACTATAGTTCCAGCATCAATGGAATTCATTGCGAGACCGAGTAGGTTTAATACATAAATAAAATCTAGGCCTCACAATTATAAACATACATATATAAACATATTTTAATATGCTATGACATACTTAAAAATAATGGTATAAGAGATTTCGCGCAAATATGACGTGTCTACCGGAACGAGTATAAAAGCTCGATTCACTACCATTATCATGGGTATTTGGAACAGATTCCACGTAACTGTAATTTCTGCCATTACCCCTTGCTGATACTTCCTCATTTTCTTGCGGAGGATCTAACTCTAAAGGATTTTTGCCACGCGTTGATTATTTGATGGTCGCGAACAGTTTATATTCCTCTCATTATATACCTTAGGCAATACAGCTGGTTTAACTCTATCTATAGACACCGTGTTCTGATGGCCATCCGGGAATTCTAATTTAAAAACTTTGTCGTCGCGTTTGACAACACGGAACGGGCCTGCATAAGGGGCTTCTAGTGGCTTCCGAACGCGATCAACACGGACCCACACATGCGTGGCGTCCCTTAATTCATTGGGTACAAACGTTTTGGGTACCGAGTGCAGGTGGCCTTCAGAGGTCTGTGCAAAATCTATCTGCGACATCGTCTTCGCCAGTTCAGTGATGAATTTTGAATCGGCTTTGGATGAAGAAGAGGTGACCAAGGGCTTTGGGCAGAGAAGGGTCGTCCCTGTGACTGCTGTAAATGGTGAAAAACCCGAATCATTGGGCAAGGACCGGATGCCCAGAAGAACGATTGGTAGTGCCATCAACTAACCTTGTCGGCGAGCCATTATAGAGCTCTTCAAAGTCCGATGCGACCTTTCCACGATCTCGTTAGTAGTAGGTCTGTACGCCGTGGTTCGCAAACGATGGAAACCAACGAGGGCTGATAATTCTTTCAAGAGTTCCGACTCAAATTGCGCTCCTCTGTCGGTGATGACGTATAAGGGAACGCCAAACCTGGATATCCAGCCACCCAAGAAGGCTAAAGCAACCGTTGCAGCACTTATGTCTGGAATCGGTATTGCTTCAATCCATCTGGTGACTCTGTCTATACATGACAGCAGGTACCGGTTATAAGATGGGTATGTTTGCCCAGGCAGGGTACACGGCGGGAGTGGACCAACTATATCTATGTGAACCGTCTCAAATCTCGAAGTGGGTATGCTAATAGGAAGGACTGGGGACTTAGTGTGGCGATTCACTTTAGCAGATTGGCAGGAGAGGCATTCAAAAGTTCAGGAACGTATATCTTTGTCCATATTGGGCCAGAAATATCTCGCTTTTACCACCGGAAGGGATGACTTAATCCCTGGATGTGAAATGTTATGCAGTTGTTTGAGAATAACTGATCTTCAGGGTGAAGGAAAAACGGTCGTGGGTATTTAGATGTTACCTCACACCAGAGTTTGGAATCACCGGGAAAAGGAAATGCCTTTAGTCCAGATCGAGATGACTTCCTTTCTTCGTCTTGCTCTTGTGCTGCTGCCAAAGAACGGAGATAAAATGAGTCCACTTGGACCGAATTGATATTCAGCGATAGGCAGTCAGCAACCACGTTGTCCTCACCACGTACATAAGCTATTTAATTGTCATACTCCGAAATTGCGGTCCAGTTCCGTTGTTGCCTGTCCGTTTTTGCACGTAGTGGCAAGGAGAAGGCAGAGACTAGTGGCTTATGGTCCGTGCATAAAGTCACTTGGTGACCTTCGATCATATGCCTGAAGTGAAGCACAGCAAGATATGCAGCCAGGAGTTCCCTGTCATAAGGGGAGTACGCTTGCTGCGTCTTACTCAACTTCGCGGAGAAGAATGACACTGGCTGGGGGGACCCATCTCCCATCTGATGGAACGCAGCACCAACTGCGAATTGGGAGCTGTCCGTCACCAATTGGTAAGGAGAGTCATTGGGTAATGTGTGGCGTAACTTAACGGAGTTCGCCAGTGCCTCCTTAATAGCTTCGAATGCTTTTCGAGCAGCATCATTCCAGACAAGTTGGCGAGCCTTAGGTTGAAGCCGTGTGAGTTCAGTCAGAGGGGCAGCAACTGCAGCGAAGTTAGGCACCATACGTCTGTAAAAACCTAACATGCCCAAATATCGACGAAGTTATTTGAAATCAGATGGTAAGGGTATTTCGGAGATCTCTGAGACCTTCCTAGCTGGAGGGCTCAAACCTGCAGCTGAGACATGGTGGCCCAGGTAATCGATCTCTTCCTTCATTAACTCGCACTTTTCCATAGAAATTCAAAGGTTGTTCTCTGCCAATATTTTGAAAACTTGCTCTATATGTTCCAGATGCTCATCTATATTCTCCAAAAATATCAAAATATTGTCCACATACACAAAAGCGAACGCAAAGCCTCGAAATAAATTGTCCATGTGGCGTTGGAAGGTGCAACTAGCATTCTTTAGACCAAACGGTAGCCTTAAAAATTCCCACAGCCCAAAGGGAGTTTAGACAGCAGTCTTCTCAATGTCCGCTGGATTCATTGGAATCTGGTGGTAGGCTCGTACTAAATCCAGGCGAGAGAAGACTTTCTTGCCATGGAGATGGTCTACCATGCTCTGAATCCTTGGCCAGGAAAATCTGTCTGCTTTGGTCTTCGCATTGATGGACCGAACGTCACCCACCACTCTATACTCGCCTGGAGTCTTCTTATGCACCATGTGAATAGGTGAAGACCAAGAAGATTTCGACGGCCGCACCACACTTTCTTTCAACAGAGTCTCGAAAGTTGCTTTTGAAAATTGTAGTTTCTCCATTGGAAGTGGTCTGGGGCGAGCGAAAGCTGGCGGGGCGCTACCCGTCTCAATTGTGTGAACCACCGAATTAGCCGGTGGTGAACAAACGTCAACACACTTCGGGTTATAAATACCCTCATATTTGTGGAGAAATGTCCTGCACTTAGGTGGGATATGCGAGAGGTCATTAATTATCAACGAGATCACCGGTTCGCTTGAATGCTTCACTTTTGAAACTAGGCTAGTCTGGTTATCAATTAAGACACCACGAGCACAGTCTACTAATAGGTTATAATTAGCAAGAAAGTCGGCACCTAATAATGGTGACGTTATGTCTGCTACTACGAACGTCCATCTAAATGACCGTCACAGGGTAGGGATGCCTATCTCCAATTGAACTTCTCCGTGCACTTTTATCTTCCCTCCATTAGCCGTCGCAATGTTAACACCCGATTTGTGCATCACACATAATCGCACTAAATTATATGGAATTAAGGACACGCTCGCACAAGTGTCTATTAGGAATTCGCACCTCCTCTCATTAATACGTGCAGCGACAGTGAGAAGAGTCGGCACGCCGGTCGTCGCATTCACTGCGGCCTGCCGATCTCGTTTTCCGAGTGGGTCGGGGAAGACGGCCTAGACGATGGCGGCATCTGAAGTTTCTCACCTCGCTTTGGCCAAGAGCACCACGGTTTGCAGTACCTCGCACTAGACCCATAGTATAAGTGTGTACGGCATACCATTGGTTTTTGATCCCGATGGAAAGGGCGTACACTAAACGGTATGCCTTTAGAATAATTCCTATCACTATTATTATACTTCTTATGCACAAACCTAGGTTGATCACCCCTAGGATATACACCGGCGGGCACAGAATGAGAATTTCTAAATTGCGCTTGATTTACCGGCGGGTTAACACTAAGAGCACTTATATCGGGGAACTCACAATCTTCACTGGTTTGACTCTTATTTACGTTATGGCACTGTGCCTTGTAAAACGGCATGAGTTCATCCGCGAGTTTTCCCAATTGGCAAAGTGTCAAGTCCTTCTGCGTGGCGATGATAGGGGCGATGTTAGGAGGTAAGGACTGGATGAACTTGTGTCTCACCAGGTCATCCCCCACTCCAACTTGCAGCGCTGTCCTCCGTAGCTCTTCAAGATTCACCGAAGGTCGTCCGGTTTGCGGAGAAGACGCGATTAACTTCTCGAAGAGCTCTGGTTTTGTCCTCTCAAAAAGCCTCACGATTTCCGTTCGTAGGAGCGAATAATTAGGCGACGAGAGTATTGCAACTGGGAGGCGATCGACTGTCTCGGGAGGTAACGCAGCCAAAATATGGTAAAATTTCGTCTCCTCATGCTGTATCCTCGAAATGTGAAATTGCGCCTCGACAATTTTAAACCATTCTGCGACTGCTGCTTCATTAAAAACAGGAGGTCTGATAGAGATCGCATTCACGAGTTCCACTTCTTGGTGTGGGTGAAATTGAGCAGCTTGTTGAAGTCTTGATGCGTCACCTAGCAAATCCATTTTGTAGAATGATCACTTATATTGTTCGACGAAGAGGGGTCACCAGTTATAGGGTCTGAGTCAGTTATGGTACTCTCTTTCTAGTTTTGCAGGCTGTGTTTAAGTGATCATCAGCTACCTTACGGGATGAAGGAAAATATATATTTATATCTGGATTCTTTATTCCTGTAAATTATAGCCGGGATAAGCTTTTAAAATGGTGAACAAGGAATATAATTTTTCTTATTAAAACAACAATAATTTTCTTATTCTAACTGACTTTGAGGGTATAATCACTCTTTGAAAAATTTGGATAGTAGTAGATGAAAGATGGTAAAATGGGGGTAGGGTTGCTCTTGTTTTAGGGGCATCGCAGGCATACTTTATTTTAATATATTTATTTTTCTTTTGTGTGATTATTTCTGTTGTCTCATGTTTTACTCTGTATGTGTTCTTCTTATTGTTTTTCTGTGTATTTGTTCTCCTTTTCTCGTTTAATCTGTATTCTTGTATCTGTGTTGTTGAGCTTTTAAGCCTTTGTTAGCTTGCGTTTATGTGTTTGTACCTTGTGTGAATTTTAGTTGTTTGTTTATCCTGTTATGTTTTAGGTTTTCGTGTCATACTTTGTGTTGTTAGTGTTTAAGTGTAAATTGGTAGTATGTTTTCCTCCGAAGAGACTTTGGTGTTTGGGAATCGCCGGTTATGACCAACCTCCCCGTGCAGCCTGGCAAAGATGTTTATCCTGCGTCCAGTTCTTCTTAATTCTGGTGTGATATCATTGGCAATTGTAGACCAGGCCTTTTTGGCTAGTTTCTGGGTTGCGAAATTTATCGGCTCCAGTTTCTGCCTGAGGTGCAGGTCCCTCTGCCGAAGTTGATCCGTTCTTCTGCATTTGTTCATGAAGAGGGATGCAGAGTTCTGTACTCGTTGGAGCCTTTTCATAGCTGTCTTGCTGGCCGCTTGAGTCACTACCGCAGGGTAGATAAGCTTAGCCCGGATGAACGACAGGTATAATTTCCTGATATTCGCCAAGTTAAGTTCTCTGAACCTATATAGATTAGAGATTTCTCTCTTCGCCATATTCTGCCTCACCGTGTAGTGACTCGAGTATCCGCAGTCGGAGATTTTTAGGCCTAGGATGGTGCCTACAGCGGAGTAACTGTATCTCCTCTCATCAATTACAATGGGCCACGTCAACTCAGAGCACAGCGGGAGAATTGTGAACTTCTCCCTGTTCGTCCGGATTTTTCACTTTCTCTCGAAGTCGTTGATGTTCGAGATCTCCGCAATGGTGTGGATAGCCTGATTCCTTGCTTTCCTATCCCTACAGGGAACGATCTGAGTGATGTCATCTGCGTATTGCAGATACATCGTGTCCCTGTGGATTGGAGTAGAGAGGTTGATGGTGAAAACCAAGGAAAACAAGGGACTCAGGCAGCTCCCCTGGAAACGCCCGCTTTGAGTTCGAATTCTGGTCCCTTGTGATCTTCTATCATGATACGCGCGCTTCTGTCCATGATGAAGTCACAAAGAATCATTTCCAGGACTGAGTTTAGCTGGAGACTTAGGATCTTGTATTCCAGTCGACTCAGCCAAACCTTGTCGAAGGCCTTCTGCACGTCCCTCATCACGATGTCTACATAGTGACCCTTCGCACGGCATTGCGCGATCTTTTCTGTTAGGAGCGCCAGGGCAGTTTCAGTGCGCCGTTTTGGTCTAAACCCATGTTGTGCTGGGTTATGCGCTCCCAACTCGTCGAGTTGATTTTTTAGCCTGTTGGCTATTATCCTCTCGAAAATCTTGCCGGGTACTTCTAGGAGAGAGATTGGGCGGTAGTTGGCCACTTGGTCTGGGGGCTTGTTCCCTTTCGGGATAAAGATGATTTTCGCCATCTTATACCTGTCTGGGAAGTAGCCTGTATTCAGGGAAGCGTTCATGATGTTCACCATTCCCTGAATAATTTGCCTAGGGGCATTCACTAGGTTGTTCTTAGTAAGCCCAGACCAGCCGTACAGTCTGGGAAAAAACGCAATGGTCGCAATAAGGCGAAGGCGAGCGCTCCATCAAATGGTGGTGCGTCCCGCGAGTGTGTCCAATTCGGAGACGACAGAAAGCAACCTGGCGCCTTCGCGGCATTGGGGGGGGGGGGGAGATCTACAGGAACAGTCGCGGCGCAATGGCACGCAACTTTAAGTTTCTTTCAACCTTTTCCATCTTCTTTGCTAAGCAGCACGAAGAGCTGCCCGTATTCCTACCATGTAGTCGGTGTGAGAAAGAGCAAAACGCTGGTCCGGTCGCAGAGCCTTCGCGGACTCTTTGGCGCCCTCATCGGCCCGCTCATTCCTCGCAATTCCGACATTTTCAGGAACCCAGCAGAAGATGATCTCGAAATCCGCCAGGCTAGCCAAAACCGTGTCATGACGGATATCCCGAACCAGGGGGTGCGGAAATTCTAATGCCCCGAGATCACTCAGGGCGCTTTATGAGTCGCTATAGATCACAATCCGGTCTCCGAACCGAGCACGTCGCGTAATCTCCCATACCGAGTGGTGTATTGCCACCAGCTCGGCCGTGAGGACAGACGCAATGCCTGGCAGAGCCCCGCTGACTTCAAACAGAGGGAATACGGCGTGGAATCAAACCCCCTCTTCGAACTTGGAGCCATCTATATACACTAGCACAGTTCCAGCGTGACACGAGGTGTGCTCCAAAAGGTCGAATGCAATACTCCCGGCGCTGTGCAAGCTTTGGGAACAGAGGCGTGGCGACAGTTAGCCAAAGGTGCTACCCTCCAAGGTGGCGTCCTGGGAAGAACCAGGGACGACACTGGCCCGAGAGCTATACCTAGCTCTCGATGGAGTTGCCTAGCCATAAACCAAAAGGGCTTAGGTTATGACTGGCGTCTCTCGACGGCATAGGCAATGAGAGTTGTTAGCGATTGAGGGAGGCGCTGGGCTCGTGCCTACCGGCGAATAATGAACTGTGCACGGCGTCGAGCGAGTGACATTTCCCCAGTATCGAGTAGCAAGCTCTCAATGGAGGAAGTGCAAAAGGCACCGATCGCCAAGCGTAGGCCGGTGTGGTGGATCAAGTCCAGCTTCCGCAATACTCGCTCGACTGCTGATGCATAAAACTCACATCCGTAGTCGAGCTTCGAACGAACAAAAGATCGATAAAAAAGTAAGGCAGTACCACGAGCAACGCCCCTAACGCTAAACGTCACGGAACAAGGAATATCCATGGCGCAGGTACAAGAGACCCTAAGGCTGTGAATATGAGCCTCCCAGGTGAGGCGTCGGTCAAATACAAGAACAAGGAAACGATGCCATTCAAACACTTTCAGGCGTACCCCATTAAAAAGCAAGTCTGGTCAGGGTTGGGCCGTGGTTGGCGGCAAAAGTGCACTACCTTAGTCTTAGCCAACGAAAACCGAAACCTGTGCGCTTTGGCATAGCGAAAGATGCGGTTCAATGCCTGTTGGACTCGACGCAATAGAGTTGGCATTTGGGCGGCGCCAAAAGAAATTGAAAGGTCGTCCACGTAGAGCGTAGCAAGAAAATCTTCCGGCAGTCCTAAGGTGATGCTGTTGATGCGCAGGGCAAAGAGTGTGACACTGAAGACACTTCCCTGCGGGACACTCTTTCCTGATCCATTGGACCGGAAATGGCTTCCCCCACCCGTACGCGGAATCGACGATCTCGCAAAAATTCAGATATAAACATTGGGAGGCGTCCCCTCGCCCCACCGTGTGGAGAGTCTCCATGATACCGTATCACCATGCGGTATCATAGACCTTTTCCAGATCGAAAAAGACCGTGGCGTAGTGCTTTCTATGAAGGAAGGCCTCGCAGAGCATCCGAGGGAGAGTGGAACTTGCGGAAGCCGCACTGTGCAGAAGACAAATGGCCTCCGCTGTCTGGAAAAGGCTAATCCAACATTTAACAATATCTCCATCAACTTGCACACGAAAGAGGTTAAAGAGATTGGGCATAAACAAGCTGGAGTAGAGTGATCTCTCTCCGGGTTGCGAAAGGCGAGCAGAGTAGCGATTCGCCAGGAGTCTGGGAGGAGACCCTTCATCCAAATTTTGTTTAACAAATCTATGAGGAAGGCAATGCCTCGCTCACTTAGGTGTCGAAGCATGCAGTAGCGTACGGGACATCGTCCGGAACATTGGCGGTGTCCGCGCACGAAGCAAGAGCGGAACGCAACTCACTCATATTAAACCTGTTCTTGAAGGGTTCTCCGCCTCAAGAACGATTCGATGGCTGCGCCATCGAATCGTTCTTGAGTGTGGTTTTTCTGTATTACAGTGTAATTGTGTATTTTTATGGTGTCTGTGGTTGTGTTTATGCCGTGTTCTGACATGAGGATGATGTCCGGGTCCACTGTACGGAAGATGTTACCGTGAACAATGGATTTTCCCTTCCATCCATCCACATTCAGTGTGAGTATTTTCAAGGCGTTGTTCTAGTTTTCCATGTTTTCGTAGTTCTGTGTTTTTGTGTTCTTTTTAGTGTTTTAGGTGTTGTACTTTCCATTGGGTATTTTCTTGTACTCTGCATCACTTAGGGCAATGTAAGAGTCTATTTGGAGCTTTATTGTGCCCTCATGCAGCGTTTGTTCAATGTCCGCTTCTCTTTCCTTTGCTGCGTATATCTCTTTGATATTCCCTTGTTTGATCCCCTCAAATATCTCCCTGGGGGAGAGCCTTTCGGGGTGTGGGATCTGCTCGTCCGTGATGAGTCTCAGGTCGATCTTCTCTCCATCGTACTTGTAAGTACGTTTCGAGGTCTTCGACCTGCTTCTAAAGCTCACAGGGCTCTTGGTCGCTCTGTTTTTTGCCTCATCAGCTTCAGAATCTGAGGCTGAATCGCTTGCAAGGTTGCCTTCCGCTTCCTTGATTCTTCTTGCAGCTTTTATTTTTTTCCTCTCACGTCTTTTCTGTGCTTCCAGTCGTAGGTCTAGCCGGGATTTGCTAGCATTTTTGCCTGTGTGAGCTTTCTGCTACTTTGTCTTTAGATGTTCTTTCCTTCTCTGTGGGGAATGGAGTTGCTGGAGCCTCTACTGTGCTTTTTGGTTCAAATTGGAGTCGAAGTACGTCTCCCGATGGTGGATCATCTGGAAACCACATCTCCTCCATGCCGTTCCTCCTTAGCATGAGGTTGAGGGTCTTTGTGAATGATCCCGAGTTGGTAAGATTGTTTATGTGCGCGAAAAGAATGCACGTAAGAATCTTCGTCGAGTTTTCATTCTCGAGCTTTAGGTATGTTTTTGACTGTGGGTTCATCGCTTCTTTACTTAGGGCTTCTTTCGTTGCTTTAGCGTAAGATGTATTGCTCCTCCTTATTTCCTTTGACTTCTTCTTCTTGATTATCTCTTTCTTTTAGGGGCAGGACATGGCCATCGCCCCGTGGTTCAAACCGCAGTTTAGGCACTTTTCTTTGGCTGCCAGACACTCCCTCCATCCGTGGCCTGTTCCACTGCATCTGGAGCAAGTGATGTTTTACTTCTTGCAGTCTTTTGTTGTGTGCTGTTCGAGCTTGTATCAGCAAAAGCAGATTTGGATGAGGGTAAATTCATCCCTCTCCATCTGGTCAGCGCTGATCTTTGCGTTGAAAAGCAAGAGACCCCTTTCTTTCGCCTTCTGCGTGTTGGTAAAGATAACTTTAAAGACGTGTTGGTGTTCTGAATTGTCCCGTTTGTTACGGAACTTCACAACTTCCACTACGTTGGCCCACGGCTGGTTTTTGCTAATGTCCTCTTTTATTTCCAAGCTACTGTGCTGTCCTATTTAGGGGTCTAATTGCCTGCACACTATACTGCAGAGTGCCTGGAACTGGGGGGGGGGGGGGAGTGCTTGGCTGCAGGCCTATCTCTCCTAAAACCTTCTGGCCTTCTTCCTTTGTTAGTGTATCCACGTCTGCTTCTCTCTCACAGACTGCGGAGTAGCTGACCGGTGTGTCGATCAACCTCGGAATAGCCACATTGAGCTTTCCAAAGATTGTTTGGAACACCGTCCCCCGATCCGGCTTTGGTTGTCCAGCAATGGTCCTCAATGGGACTCTGGTAGCTGGGTGGGACGCCATTTCTCCTATTCTTGCAGCCCCTCTGACTATGGGGTGCAAGTCTCCTTTACTAGTGCCTCTTCTTGTATTGTTGCACGGCTTTTCGTCTCTTATGTGTGTGTGTGTATGCGTGTATTTCGGTTATAATTCACATTATAATTACTGTACTTTTACTTTGGGAATGAAGAGAGGCCCCCCTATCACGTTCGCCGGCCGCCTGGATGGAAATAAGAATTGCGTTTTAAATGGATGATGATGATGGATGAGATAAGTCCGGGTGGGATCCTCTCAGTGGTGTGATTGTATAGCAGACTTATTGACAACGCCGCCCCCCGAGGATTTTGAATTGCGACCGCTCCCCAAAATACAGACGGTTTTATGTCCCTCTATGGTCCTAGAAGGGGCCTTCGCCGTAATGGTACGGTACCGAAGGTTGCAGTCCGTACCTTGTCCGGAATATTTCTGACATTGTTCTCTACTGTGGGCTAATCCTCAAACCAGCTTTCTCCAATGTCCCCAATTATGGCCAAGCAACTGTCTGACATAGTTGGGACGAAACATGAATGGCAATCTCAATTCACATCTGACGGCGGTTCACGCAGGAGTGTGGGCCGGGGACTTAAGCAGTCATCCGATTAAGTGGTCCGCTGTAAAAGAATGATGAAGATTAATAGTGAGTAAATGGTGATGGGGGTAAGGTGACACCAGGGTATTATTCTCTTGATGTATTTGGTCCTAAACAATAGGAACCAAATTTTCGCAGGCATAGGCAAAGATTACCTAAACGTTTCCTTCTTTACCAGTTGGTAAGATGCTTCGATGAGAGGTACTTCTGCCAAGAATTCCGAGCTAGCTGACTGACTTTTACAAGGATTCAAGGATTCAAGGATCGTAAAAGATAGAAAAAGGGTGTGATTATAAGAGAGGTAAAAGATAGAAAAGTGGTATTTTAGTAAGAAAATGATGTGCTAGTACGTCTTGCTATGGCTTTCCATGCACTCGTATGATGCTTCCGTGCATGTTATTTAAGCATTCGAGCCTTTGTTTTAATACTTTTGCATTTTTGTAGCGAGAGCTATCACTATTTCTTAGGCACTTAGTTGTTTTGATGTAGTTTTATCCACTACTGATAATTTTATTGTGCCTAATTCATTTATCATCTTGTCCACTACGGATCTTTTTATTTTGTAATATTCAGTTTAACATCTAATTATTCGGATATTTATTATTTTAATTGTTTTTCCGGTTTGAAATAGTTATCTGTAGATCGGTTCCAGGTATTCTTGCAACCGCTGTTGGCTGTAGCGAATCCTTGTTGGTAATGTCTATTCGGGTCGTCATTTTCGGGAATTTCTATATCTTGCATGACTCTTTCGGGTAAGTAGTTTTGCATACTCCTCCATATTCTTGTCGCTCTTCTGTGCAATGTCACATTCAGGGGGTCAATATCTGTGAGTTCATGTAGTCTAATCGATTGGACTATGTCTAGTAAACTGAGATCAAGGATGAATCGAAAGAGCTTGATTTTACACTGCTTGTAACGGAACGGCGGGGTATAGCAAGATTGGCCTAACTAAGGCCAAATACAACTTCCTCTTATTGCGGAAGGAGAGTCTCCTGAACCTGTAAAGTTGTCTAAGTCTGATCTTGGCTTGCGAGACTTTTCCCTTGATATGATTATTATATCCATTTGACGTAATCTGCAATCCCAGAACACGGGCTTCTCGTGTATATGTATAGTATTCCCCATTTGATATAATGTTGGCCGTTTTGACACCTCCGATAGGGAGGATTTTGAATTTATTCATATTGGTGCGAATTTTATTTCTTTTTTCGTCGAGATTTAGGTTGTTGATTTCCCCGGCTGTCCTATTTGCGACGACTATAGGAGCTTGGTAGTCGCTTGTTATAATTTGCGTAATGTCGTCGGCTAGCTGAACATATATAGCATAATCCTGAGTAGGAAAAGGGAGGTCGCTCGTGTAGATGGTATACAGCATCGGGCTCAGACACCCCCCTTGAGGCACTCCTGCGTTCAACGAAAAGGGTTGCACCTCGTAATCATTAATTTTTATGGTTGCCTCTCTATCCTACAAGTAATCACAGAGGATCCTGGTGATATTGGTTTTCATCTCGAGGTTGCATAACTTGATCTTAAATCCAGGTACCCAGACCTTGTCAAATGCAAAGGCCACGTCTCTGAGTACAACGTCTACCCTCCTAGTTTCGGCTTTCGCATTCGCAATGTACTCTGTCATAAAAGCAAGGACAGTTTACTTACCGATATGACTACGGAATCCATGTTGTTGTCTGTTGTAGCCGTTCCTAGTTTCTAGAAGATTCCTCAGTCTGTCGTTAAGAAGTTTCTCCAAAAGTTTCCCAATGAATTCTAGAAGGGAGATGGGCCTGTAACTTTTGACTTTCTTTTTTGGTTTTCCTGGTTTCAAGATGAAGATCATTCTGGCCATTTTGAGTAGATCTAGGAATTAGCCAACGTTTAAACAGGCATTGAAGAGACTTAGTAAGGCTTCATTGATGTTTGGAGGGGCATTCACTAAATGCGCCTTGGTAATACTTGATATACCAGGGGCCCTCTTCTTAAAGTTCTTTAAGGCTGTCTCGAGTTCTTCATGGGTGAACGGTTCTCCCTCGGCTTCTGCTCGTCGGGTTTGATCGACGAAGTGGTATGGCGTTATGGTTGGTCCTCGCTCTTCCAGGTTTGACAAGACTCTTTCCTCGTATTCTCAGTCAAAATCGTCATTTTCTTCCTCCGATATGTCGAACTTTCTCTTCCAGTGCTCTCTGAAGTGGAATTCTATATCTCGGTCGTCGGTGATAGTTCTTCCCTCAGCTGTGATGGTAATATTGGACTTACTTTGCTGAGTGCCACTTAATCATTTTATTTGAGACCAAAGTTTCTGGGGTCGATTTCGATGTCCATCTTATCAATCATGCCATCCCAGATTGCCTTAGACTCCTCGCTGATGAAATATTTGATTTCCATGCGCAGGTCCCGAAGTTCACGGTATCGTGCCGCCGTGTTCCTATTCTCATTTATTTCTGGAATAAGCTCCTCCAGTCGGTCTTTCCTTGATGTAATCTCCTCATTCCATCGTGGAGCAGGGAGAGTCTTATATTCAACCCTCGGGCTAGCTACTCTATCTGCTTCCGTGATCTTGGTTGTGAGGTCCCGAAGTGCCGATCTAAGTCCTCGAGGGTAGACCCGTCCAAGGGTTCTATCCGATAATCTTGGAGGACTCTCTTATATTCGAGCCAGTCAGCCTTGGGCAAACATCTACGGGAGGGGACTTTGACCTGGATAGGTGAGATCGAGATTGTAGTGATCATGCTGAGATGGCCAGAGGGAGAATAAAGGCCAGGGACTGTATTTTGGTTCAGCGCGAATCCGTCATTCGTTAGTACTATGTCGGGGGTAGTTGAAGATCTCCTCGTTAAGAACGTAGCGAAATCTGGACCTGCTCTGTTTACCACGCCGCGTTCTATAAGAAGCCTCATTAAATGCAGTGGTGTAGCCAGCGTCCCTGCAGCGAGCATTTAGGTCACCGATGAGAATCACAGAGCAGTTTCTTCTAAAGAGGCGGAGGAAATTAGGTATGGGCAAATACGATCTTCTTGGTGGCTGGTACCCTACTGCAATAACTAAATCGTCGACAAACGTACTATTTTTTACCGCTAGATATGATTCTTCTAGGTCGCTTATCTCTTTAAATTTGATGCCCTTTTGAACTGCAAGTGCGACGCCGTCATATCTCTCGTTAGAGTGACTAGCCGTGATGGTAGTATAGTTATACAGTTTAATAGGGTCTGTTTCTGGGTTAAGTCCGTGTCCGGAAATAAGGACGATATCCAGGTCTACCTCACGGATTATATTGTAGTAGACGAATTTTTTTCCCCTCCAGCCATTAACATTAAGAGAAAAGATCTTTAGCTTGGTAATGTATTTAGTCGTATTGTCCATATTACTCCCCGTGAAGATTCGACACTTTAGGTGGCTCCGCCTGTGCAGGCGACCTCACTCTAGCAGATCTCTTCTTTTTGAATTGATCTTGGGAAAGGTTGAGACATGATTCGCCACATATCTCGATTCCGCCTTGCCTGAGTGCCGAATTCATCTCTTCATCGCTGATATCAAAATCATAGTCCCATTTGTACTTGCCCTTGATCATCCCATCAACGATGTCTTTGATCTTTGCCAATCTCGGGAGAGGGGCGGAAGGGGAGGCATATACACGTAGGTTTAAATCGGTAAATTTGTAAACTGGGGAGGGTTGTTTGGTCTTCTTGGGGCTCCTAGTTCTTTGGGTCGTCCTCTGGGAATCAGCATCCTTTTGAGAAGGTTGGTCTGTTTCCATTATTGTAGGGGTGTCTGATGTACTCGGCTTGTTAAGTCTCGGATCCCGAGATTTCGAACATCTTCTTGCTTCAGCTGTAGGCCTAATTCCTGTTTGGGTCTGGTATAGCTCAGTTTAGGGGGGATTGTCCGGAAACCCCATCGGTTTCATCTCATTCTGAGTTAACATGCGGTTCAACTCTGTGGCATAACTTCCCGGTTGTACGATGTTCACAAAGTGAGCGTGTATGACACACATCACAAGGTCCAAATTCATCGAGGGATCTAATTGTAAAAGGGTCTTCTTGTTCACCTGACTCTGGGCTACCTGTGCGTAGGAAGTCGTTGCCCTGCGGTGCTTTTCCTATTGTTATATTCTTCTTTTTGCTGTTGACTAGTTTCTTCTTCAAAGGACACGACATCGACAGGGTACGGTGTGGGCCGCTGCAGTTTAGGCATTTTTTGACAGTCCCGCTCGTACACACACGCCAGGTGTGGCCATCTCCGGCGCATTCGCTGCAAACCTTTCCGCGAAAGGTACAGTCTTTAGTGGTGTGCTGCTCCAGGGCGTAGCAGAAGAAGCACACTTAAACCGACACAAAGGTTTCTCTCTCGATACATGATGCAGAAATCTTTGTATAGAACAAGACGAGATCAGCTTCAGCTGCCTTAGCGGCCATCTCAGAGGTTTGGAAGGTGGCTTTAAACAGATAGGAATAGTCACCCCCTTCACGATTTTTAAACTTATACACTTCTTCGACTTTCGCCCAAGTTTGTCTAGTCTCAATTTCATTTTTAATCTCCTCGATGGTATGGGAGCCGACCTATAGGTCCAGGGGGCGACAGATAACGGATCTCTGAGCAGAGACGTGGGGAGGGATGTTCGGGGTCAAAGTAAGTTTGTCGAGTTTCGTTCGTGCATCGACACTGAGAAGTTTGTCAACGTCGAAATCTGGACTTTTACTTTGGACTTTGGACTTTGGATATAAGAAGTAGTGAAAAGAAAATACATACACACACATATTATAGCAACTGCAATCATGTATGCATATATGTATGTAATAGTGGAAGATAAATAGGTAGGGATAGATTTCCCTGATTAAAAGATAAAGATAGGGGGGGGGGGAGAAAAATTCCCTGGTGATAGGGAATCGCAGGCATTTTTGTTAGAGGTTGTTGTTGTTATACGTCTCTTTATTTTTACTCTAATATTGTTGTTGTTCTTCGTACTGTTTTTCTGCTTTTCTTTGCTCTTTTGATGTTGCATTGCTATTGAATAGCATTTATCGTTTGTTTGGTTGTTCGTTGTTGTTTGTTTGTTGTTGTTATTCGTGTATTCGTTATTTATCTTGTAGTATGTAATAGTTTTTTGTAGCATTCAAGCCTTTGTAAGCTGATGCTGTCGTTTCAGTGTTTCTCTCGGTGTTGCTTAAGTGTCATTAGTGTTCTTCTTCTGTCCAGACTAGTGTATTACGTTGTGTGCAGTGTTTTGTTTTTACTTGTAGATTGCGTCTTCTTGTCTTTCTGTCTGTGCCTTGCTGCTGACAAGGTCCAGTTTTCTTCTGTTAATGTCATGTAGCGGGATGTCGATGTGTCTTTGTCTTATTTCGTCCGTCAGTAGTCTTAGGATTTTCTCCCAGATTTTTCGGGCCCTTCCTTGCAGCTCCATGTTGATCGGAGTAAACTGGATGCCTTGGGGAAGGACCCTCTGCCTCTTCCATTCCATCCTTCTGGTGTTTGTTATCAACAGTACAGCCTTATTCTGTACTCTTTGAAGTAGTTGCCTTCTTTTCTTGGAACTAACATTGATAGGTACCGGTGGATACAGTAGTTTCGATCTTAAGTGCGCGTTGTAGATTTTCTTTCTGTTAGCTGCGCTCAGGTTCCTGAACCTGAACAGCTTAGAAAGCTCTACCCACGCTCGCGCTGCTGCCCGAGCAACATGGCCACCGTATCTCCTATAACCTATCTTTAGTCCAAGTACCATCCCGTGGTTGCTGTAAGGGATCTGGGCGTTTTCGGTCTTGATATGCGCCCGTCTCTTACGGAAGAATAAAATAACCTTGAACTTTTGGGAGTTTGTGGCAATCTTCCATCTTCTTTCGAACCTGTTGATATGGTAGATTTTTCTGGCGGTAATTTCCGCCATGAGATCGGGATTTCTGAATGGGGCAGACATAATCTGAGAGATGTCGTCTGCGAACTGAACATACAAGGTGTCCTCCCTGACCGGATCTGGTAGGTCCAGAGTATATATGTTGTAGAGGAGGGGGATTAGGCACCCATCTTGCGGTATACCTGCAGTCAGTTCGAAGTCCGGTCCAGTATGATTGCAAATTTGTAAGTAAGCTCTTCTGACTGTCACGTAGTCGCAAGTAATTTTTTCCAGTCTAGGGTTTAGTCAGAGTTTAGTATTTTGAACTGCAGACCAGTTCTCCATACTTTGTCAAACGCCTTCTTCACATCTCTGAGCACCAGTTCAGCATACGTTTTTTGGCTAGCAATCTTCGCCAGTTTTTCGGTGATGACTGCTAGCGCCGTATCGGTCCTTCAGGCTCTCCTAAAGCCGTGTTGTTGTTGATTATAGAGGTTGTTTACCTCCCTAAAATTTTGGATACGGCTACCAAGGATCTTTTTGAAGACCTTGCCAGCCACTTCGAGGAGAAGGATGGGTCTGAAATTTGCTGGTCTGTCGGGCGGTTTCCCCGCTTTTGGAATGAAGATCATTTTGGCGTTCTTCCATTCGTCCGGGAAGTAGCCGACGTTCAGACACGCATTCATTAGATTGACCAGCCCCTCTAAGATGTTACGGGGGGCGTTCAGCCAGTTGAGTCCGGTCAATTCTGTTTTTCCTGGTGCTCTCTGCTTGAAGGAACATAGTGTCGTTATAGGTTCTTGTGTCGTTACTCTTCTTCCTTAACCAGTCATCTCTCTGTCAGCTGTCGTGTTGTTAAAGGGGTAGGTCCTGTCGATTACGGGTCTTAGTTCGTCATGAATTTCTTCTTCGAAGTCCAAGTCGAAGACTTCGTTTTCTTCTGGAGTGATGGAAAACACATCCTTCCAGTAGCTTTTGAACTCCTCTTTCGTCTCTGTCTCGTCCATTTTTGTTCCATCATCCTTACTGAGGTGAATGGTTTTGTCTGGACGCTTACCCTTCAGTCTGGAAAGTGAGTTCCAGAATGTTCGGGGGTCCGTCTCTTCGTCAAGTTTGTCGACAAGGTCATTCCAGAGCGCTTGTTGTTGCTATGTAATGAGAGTCTTCATTTCAGTCCTGAACATTCGTAGGCGTCTGTTTTTAATTCTGTCAGTGCTATTCGTCTGATAGGTCATAAGGATTTTGTGTCCATCTTGGTGCTGGTAACGTTTTGTACGAGGTTTTTGGAACCGTTGCACGGTCCGCCTCCACCATTGCCTTCGTCAACCTTTCCAGTTCCTGGTCGATTTCCTCCAGGGTGGCTTCTTCTAGGGGCTGCGCTCTGAATTCACCGAGAAAGGTACGGTACTCTTCCCAGTTCGCTCGAGAGTAGCATTTTCGCTCCCTAACGAGTATTCGTATTGGGCTTGATGAAATTTTGATAAGTGTTGCGACGTGGTCGCTGGGGATTAGAGGTCCTGGCTGAATATAGTAATTGCAAGGGAATTGAGGGCTGGTTAGGGTGATATCTGGTTTGGTTGCGAAGGTGTCGGTGACATAGGTGGGGAAGTCGGTCCCGATGCGGGCAACGATACCTCTGCCAATAAGGTTCTTCAAGTTTTTTCCCTTCTTGTTTAGGTTTCCGGTATAACCAGATTCCTGGCATCTGGCGTTGAGGTCCTCCCCCAAACAGGACTCTTCTCCCATGTGCACACAGCTGGAGAAAGTTGTGCATAGGGATATAGTCTCGTCTTGTGGGTTGGTACCCTGTTGATACCACAAGTGGTGTTAGGGTGGTTTTGACCTCAATGGCCAAATAGGACTCGTCCAAAGAAGGGAGTAGTTTGAAGAAGATGCCTTTCTTGATTGCGATGGCGGCGCCATCAAAACGTCCCTGGCTATGTTTTTTTGTCTTTACAGAGTAATTAAGTATTTTTATCGTCTGTGAAGTAGTGTTTATACCGTGTTCTGATATCAGAACGATATTAGGGTCGCAACTTCTAATGATGTTTCCGTAAGTCGCTTGTTTGTCGGTCCATCCGTCAGTATTCATTTGTAGTATTGTCAAGTCCTTTTCTAGTCTGTCCATGTTGTAGGTCAGTTTAAGCGTTCCTATCTATTTGTTTTTTGGGGGTTGAGGGGCTAGCTAGGGGAGATCGGCACCTGCCGGATCTCTTCTTCTTAAATTCAGAGTTTAGGATGGTTACATATGCGTCTAGGTCAAGTCGCACCATTCCGAGGATGAGGGCCTTCTTCGACGACCTTCTCTGGTAGGTCCTCGGAGTATTCCCACTTGTATCTCCCCGTGGTGATTCCATCACTTACGTCTTTGTCATTCCTGTGTAGGGAGAATGGAACGTCGTTTGTACTGTATATTTTGAGGTCTATTTTATTTCGGAGGTAGGCATGCTTGCCTTCCTTTGTTGAAGATGTTGACCTGCCCCTCTGACGGAGGGGTGATTTCCTGGAGCAACTACAGTGCCTGTGTTTACTTTTTGCTTCTTTAGGTGAGTTTACCTCAGGAGCAGTAGTAGTGGGTGTGCTTGAGGGGGCGTTTTGTTCGGGAACTACTTGGGTTGGGTTGGGGGTAGCGGGAAGATTTTTTGTCTTTTGAGCGGCGGTCTTTGTTAGTGGGGGCTGCATTTGGATGCGAAGGACTTCCTCCGAGCGTGGGTTCTCGGAAAACCACATCTCATCCATGCCATTGTTCCTGAGCATCTGGTTGAGCTCCTGTTTGAAGGTACCGGTGTTTGTCAGGTTGGCGATGTGCGCATAGTAGATGTAGCACATGATTTTAAAAGACTGCTCGCTTTTAAACCTTAAGGTAGGTGCGCTGCGATGCTGCTTCTCCTACTGCGGCCTTCACCACTTTCGCATAAGTTCGGTTTGCCCGAGCTTCTTCCTCACTTTTTTTGATCTGCTGCTGCTTTTTGATGGCAGTTTTTTTTCCTGGGCATGGCATCGCCAAAGCGGCGTGGTCTCCGTTGCAGTTAATGCCACGCTTTATTGTGCTCTTGCAGTCAAGCCAGATGTAACCGGTCTCTCTGCAGATGGAGCAGATGGGTTCCGTTTTGGTTCAGGATTTGGTTGTGTGCTCATTTAGCTTGTAACATTTGAAGCACGTTTACACTTGCGTAAATTTGCGTAAATTCCTCCCTTTCAATTTGCTCAGGGCAAACCCTGAAGTGAAATAGGAGGAGACCCACCTCTTTTGCCTTTAGCGCCATGCATGTTTCGGCAAACACGACTTTAAACACGTGCGTATACTCCTTAAACTTGATCAATTCTGAGACCTTGGCCCAGGAGTGATTTCTCTCAATTTCTTGGGAGATTTCCACACTAGTGTGGTGACCCGCCCACGAGTCGAGCCGACGGCAGATGACACTGCGGTGAGCTTGGATTTGGGGAGGGATTTTGGGGGTTAAATTAATTGAGCCGAATACTTTGGCTCCCTTAGGTGAGTCCAGGAGCTCGGCGTCAGTCTCTTTTTGGCAAATGGCCGTATACCCGAATGGAGTATCAATTAGTCTTACGAGGGTCACATCTAGCTCCCCGTAGACTATAGAGAAGACATCTCCCTGTTCAGGTTTAGTCCTTGCGGGAAGAGTCCTCAGGCTAATCCTGAGAGCGTCGTGCGTCATTTCAAGGTCGTCATGGTTGTTACGATCTTTAGTAAGAGAGAAAGAGCCAGAGAGCGAAGAAGAAGGTTAAAAAATCTAATCCAATTAGCACTTTACCTTTGATCTGATGACAAGTCGTTTGGTTTATTGCCGTAATCCAGGGCTGTAGGTGGCACTGGCACTTTTAGTGGTATAGAGTATTTTACCACATTTGTTTTTACGAATGGGAAGGAAAAGTTGACACTTGAGAAGATTTCGATAAGCGGAAAAATCTTCGGAGGCGTTAGGCGAAAATACCGCAACGGTTTCCTCCTTTACTTAATGTCATGTACCGAGAGAAACGTAGTTTACGTACAAAATTCTTAGCAGTCACTCTGGGAATTTTATTCTTATTCTTATTAAGTTAAAGTGGGGGTGCATGTGAGGGGAGGACGATAGGGTGTGTGGAGAGATAGAGAAAATAGACAAGTGGAGAAGAGAGAAAGAAGTGTGGTAGAGGTACAAAGAGATGCCTAGGATCTGGTGATCAGACTTATCACTTTTATTATTTGCTTGGATGCGTGTATTCATTGTTGTTGTATTAGATTTTTTGTAATAATTATAAAAATTATAATTATTATGGCGTTCAAGCCCTTTGTCTTAGCAACTTTAGTTTTTTTGGTTTATGTTGTGCATTGCTTACTTTGTATATGTTTTAAATACGTTTAAGTGCGTGCTTATTGTTTTGTTTTATTGTGTGTGTGTGTGTGTGTGTGTGTGTTTTTAATAGTATTTTTGTTTCTTCTTTCTTCTTTTGATGCTTTCTTCTTTTGAAGTTCTCGTCGTAATCGGGGGGGGGGTGTTCCTTCTTCTTGGAAGGGTAGTCTTGTTCGGTAGGTTGTCGTACTAATTTTCGAGTTCTTTTGTTCTTATTTTTGTTCTTGTTTTCACAGGTATTTTTTTGATCTCATTTTATGCATAGAACGGTACTTCGTCTACGCCAGCCACTCGGTTGGCGGAGCTGGGGAATCTGGGGCGACGATCAGGTCTTCTGTTCTGGTTAATCATCTTGGTGATTTCATCACTCAGTTCACGATTAATCAGAACCTGCATTTTCCGGGTCCGTTCTTAAATGACTTTGTTAATGGGAATTATCCCCGCCTTTCTGTGTAGGTCTTCTTGCCGTCTTCTTTTATGCCTGCGTGTGCCCGTTATTAGGTACATACATTTATTTTGCACTACTTGAAGACGCCTCTTTTGTGTTTTTGAGACACATGGGAGGGTGGAGGCGGGGTTAAGCAACGTAGATCTTACAAGAGCATTGTAGATCTTCTTCTTCTTGCTTTCACGTAGATTTCTGAAGCTATATAAAGTTCTGACAGCGGACGAGGCTCGAGAAATTCTTTCTTCGACGTGCTTTTTGTACCCGGTAGAGGTGATTTTCATACCGAGTACATGTACTTTTATACAAAAATTCACCTATGTAAATAGTAATTTCATCTAAACTTAACTCTATAACATTTCAAACAATCAGGCGCCAAGATAATTTAAATGTAAACGAACGCCTATTCTGGAAGTCTTAAGGTTGACCCAGTTTCATCCTTTAGAAGAAAAAGCCATTTTTTACGTCGAAGCCTCGTAAATCAATGAGGGCTTAAGTACCTCACTGCTTCCGTCCATCGCTCTGCGTGTGAACCCGCTCGGATGTCTGCCATTCATTGATTTCGTCTTAATTATGCCGGCCACTTGGTTTGGCATAATTAAGGGCTTATGTGAACACTGGTTTGAGGCCTAGCTCACAGCAGAAGCGTAAGTCAGAAATTGTCTCGATACTGGGGCATAACTACGAGTCCCGGACGGAGGAGAAATCCTCATCACCCGGGAGACCCGGCCAGAATCATAGAAGGAAGTACACCCGTCTCTATGTAGTTGGATGCAGTTATGGCGTATGTACGTGTGAGGAGGTGGCAAAAACTTAGCGGTCGTTGATTCGGCTGCTATGCATTAAGTCCACCAAGCTCAACCCTCTGAGGTCCCCACCCGAGACCCACCCCATCCCTCTATCACCCATCATACTGGCAGCATACGAGCGGGAGAACAACAGGAAAAATGGATGGGGGCGTTTTTCTCACATTAATTTGAACCCGTTACCAGCCCTACTCACACCATCCTTTACCTCCTTTACCACACCCTAACTTTTTTCACCTACAAAATACACATTAATTACATGTTGTTACAGGGAAAGAAGGAAGAAGAGGAACGCCAAGACCATCGAGGCCCTCACTAAGAGGGTCCCCTTAAGGACCATAGCCGGAAGACAGACCCCAACAAAGAAGAACCTCTGCGAGACCCTCTACATTGAGCTCAAGGTGGCACTGGTGAAACTCATCGAAGTTTCATCAGGATTCATCGCCATGTGTGCCAAGACCAAAGATGTGGACCAGCTTCTATCGGAAGAGGGAGTGAGAGTCCTGCAGACAACAGGACTGGAAGCAAACCCCCCCCCCCCCACAAGTGGCAGCGAACAGAAGCGTAATCTGCCGCAAAGTGGAGAGCTGGGTAGGAGAACACAAGACTGAAGAGCTCAAAGAGGAGATTACTAGGAGCAACCCATGGGCACAAGTTCGTGAGATAATTAAATTCCGCGAACACACCCACGTGTTTAAAATAACATTCTCGACCACGGGCATGGCAAGGAAGGCCACCCAAAAGGGTATTATCGTCTTTAATATGAGAATCCCAGGGAAGAACATACAACAGGAAAAATTCAACAGCATACAAATGTGCTTTGTATGCTACAAGCTTGAAGACCACATATTTACGACCTGCCCGGAAAATAACAAGCTGTGGTGCATTGAGTGTGCCACAGAAGGGCACAGATTCGACAAGTGCGAAAGCTCCTCGAAGAAATGCCTCAATTGCAAAGAGGAGCATCGGACGATGGCCCTTAACTGCCCCAAGCGCCGCGAAATAATTAGGAGGAAGGAGGAAGAGGAAAGGAAGGCAAAGTAAACGACTTACGCAAGCGCCACTAGGAAGAGTGCAGAGGTGAAGACTGCATCGGCACCCGCACAACTCAACTTCACCGGGGATCTGAGTGCGAAGATTCTGATCTGCATAACCCATGCAAATGTGGCGAATGCAGTGAAGCCTGGTTGTTATAACCAAGTGCTCAACGCGCTCCTGAAGGCAAACAACCTCCCGACAGTAGTCATGCCTGAAGACCCGAGTGCTCCAAGGCTTTCAAAGACTCTGTCATTAAAAATAACAACATCAAATCTGGTTTGAAGGAGATGATTGAAGCTCCATCATCGGAAGAAACCGAGGAAGAAGAAGAAGAGGAAAAGGCTGAAAGTGAGGATGGATCCTCCTCATCTGAAAGCGAAGAGGGCCCCTGCACTCGCAGACAAGCCACAAAGAGAGGGTCAAAGACCCCGAGCCCCCCTCCGAAAAAGGAAAACCCTGGGCCGAGTAAAATCGCCCAACCAGCCCCCAAACTAAAAAAGGGGAAGGAGAAACCTAAGTAAAACAACTCACCATATTACGTAACGCACTGAAAATAATGGAAATCAACACCAACGGCTGGACGACGAAAGGAATTCTTTACGGAAATGTATTCAGAGAAATTGATGCAGACATCATACTGATTTCAGAACACGAGATCGACACGCGTAATACAGAAATGAATATCTGGAACAACGATGTGTTGATCACCAATTATTCGCAATAGCGGTACGATGGCGCCGCTATTGCAATAAAGAAAGGGATAAAATACAAGCAGATAAGGAACTTAGAAGAATCCTACCTCGCGATTGAGGTCGAACTCGACTTAGGAAAGTTGTTCATTGCAACCGGATATTAACCGCCAAGGAGAGATGTGTTGCCTATTCACACGCTCACTGGCGTATTCGGTAGAAGAGCCCCCACTATACTAATGGGGGATCTGAACGCCAGATGCCGACAATCCGGTTACAGGAACTTCAACGGTATGTTGCTGGATGGAAATATTGCCCAGATAATATGAAGACTAATGGCTTGAACACCAAATTATATATATTATATATACATGTATATAAATATGTATAAACAAAATGATAAACAACAACAGAACTACAAAACAAAAATTTGAAAGCGATAGGCCTGATCACCAGGCTCTAGCATCACTTTGCACCCTACCACACTTCTTTCTCTTTTCACCACTGGTCTACTTTCCGCTGTCTATCCACACACCGTTTCTATCACCTCACCTGCATACTCTCACATATCTGGTCGCTTGCTCGGAAATCTTGGTTTTAAGTACTGGCAGTATACCTCAGAATCGGTAAAGGAGGAAAAGTTTTGGGAAAATTTTTCCCAACCCCTACGAAATTCACCTTTGTCACGAAAGAGAGATAATATTCATCATTCACTCATCACTAACCTCATCATTTTCTTTTCTAGAGGGCCCCCTCAGGCAGATGACTGCCTAAGCCCCCAGCCCTGCCCCCCCAAGTGAACTACTGCCAGATGTGACGAGGATTTGCCATTCATATTTCGTCCCAACTATGCCGAGCAGTTGCATTGGCATAATTGGGGGCATTGGAGGAAGCTGGTTTGAGGAGTAGCCCACAGTAGAGAACAATGTCAGAAACATTCCGGACAAGGGACGGACTGCAACCTTCGGTGCTAATTACGGCGAAGGCCCCTTCCAGGACCATAGAGGGTGAAAACCGTCTCTATGGTATGTTGGGGAGCGGTCGCGATTCAAAACCCCCGGGGGGGCGGCGTTGTCAATAAGTCCGCCATACAATCACACCCCTGGGAGGATCCCACCCGGACTCATCTCATCCATTCTATCATCCATCCTAAAGGCAAATTCTCTTCCATCTAGGTGGTGGGGTAATGAGGGGGGGCGCACTTCTCCCCAAGGCAAAAAACCCCAAAAAACGTAAAAAACGTATTAACACACCATAAATTCCACCGTAAATCACGTATAAAAGCCTCATCACCGGAAGCAAGAAGAAGGATTCGAAGAATAAAAGTGCACCCCTCTTCAAGGGGCGGCACCTCGAAAATGGCGGACTCGAACGCCCCAAGAGTACCGCTAAGGACACTGGCGGGCAAAGAAAAACCGGATAAGGGAACGGTATACCAAACCTTATTCGGTGAATTAAATGTCGCCGTGCTCCGCCTGCTGGACGGACCGTCAGGATATGTAGCAATATGCGAAAAAGAACGCGATATAGAGGTCCTGACCAAAGAGGAGTCAATTGAAATTCTGAAGGGAATTAACCTCCAGCCCACTACCCCTCCCCAAATACAGGCACACAGAAGCGTGGTCTGCAGGAAGTTGGATCCTTGGATAGGCCAACATTCCAAAGAGGAGATAAAGGAGGAAATTGAGAAACATCAATCATGGGCAAGGATCGCAGAAGTCGTGAAGTTTAGGAACAGGAGGGACAACACTGAATACAGCCATGTTTTCAAGGTGGTATTCAGTGATACTACAATGGCAGCCAAGGCAAAGGAGAATGGCATTTTGCTGTTCAATGCCAAAATAAGCGGGGGGCAGATCGAGAGAGAGGAGTTCACTCCTATCCAGATCTGCTTCAAATGCTTCAAGCTTGAAGCACACGCTACAAAAGACTGTAAGGAGCAGGAGATCACCTGCTCCAAATGCAGTATCAAAGGCCACGGCTGGCGTGAATGCCAGGCTAAGGAAGAGTGCTGCCCAAACTGTGGACTTAAGCATGGGGCCATGGCGATGTCATGCCCCAAAAAGAAAGAGCTTGTGAGAAGAAAGGAAGAAAATAGAAGGGCGGAAGGCGTAAGGAGAGCCAACACCTCCTACGCTCAAGCAGCCAGATCCCCCCCAGCAAGAACAATTGAAATCCCCCCAGCCCCAAGGACCTACTTGAAGGTCGGAAACCAGGTTTCCACTAAGATCCTCACGTGCATAATGTATGCTCACGTGAGGAACTTGACTAACCCGGGCTGCTTCGCGACTGAGATGAATACCATGCTCAAGAGGAATGGTCTGGAGGAACTCTGGTTCCCGGACAACCCTCCGTCGGGGGACATACTGCAACTGCAGTATGAGCCCGAGGAATAGGCCCCAGCAACCCCATTCCCTACTCAGACGGGAAGAGAAAAAATAAATGAGAAAAAGAAGACCCAGGCCCCCCAAACGAAAGTAAACAGAGACCCTAGAATTGAGGCTCAAAAGAAAAGAGATCAAAAGGAAAAGAAAGTCGCGAGGAGGATAAAGGAGGCAGAGGGAAACCTCGCAAGCTCCGCGTCTTCCTCAGAGGATGAGGAGACAGTAAAGCCTCAGCCCCACAAAGCAAGAGCAAGAAGCTCAAGCAGGGGTAAGGCTCCTCAACTGCCCAAAACCCTGGACGGAGAAGAGCTCAACATGCTCTTCTTCAAAACAGAACACACCCCCTTCCCAGATAACCCCACCATTAGGGAAATCGTCGAAGGGGTAAAAACAGGGCAGTTGAAATGGAACTTCGACGCTCCAGTTCAAGAGGCTATAGTCGACGAGGCGCTCATGTCCTCGAAGATAAGGCTGTATACAGACTCCTGCCTCACGATTAGTGAGGTGGAATTTACAAAAATTCGTAACGGAAAGAAGAGAAAGGAGAGAAAGTGATCAAGGTAGACACACACGCACACATATAAACACACTTAGAGTACAAAAACACTAATTTAACATGGAAAACACCAGCAACAAACTGAAAATTCTATCACTTAACACGAACGGTTGGGCTGGAAAATCCATCATATACGGAAACATCTTCCGAATGGTGGACCCCGACCTGATACTCATATCTGAACATGGTGTAAACACTGACACACATACAATCAAAATTCCAAATTACACTGTTATCACAAAAAATCACACACAAGAGCGATACGATGGCGCTGCTATCGCCATTCGTAAAAACATTAAATTTAAAACACTTCCAGACTTAGAGGAGTCCTTTGTGGCTGTGGAAATCCCAACCCTAGTTGGAGCCTTGACAGTGGCAGCGGCTTACCAACCCCCCCGCCGTAAATATCTGCCAGTTCCTAACCTATTCAACATCTTTGGTCGAGGAAAAATGGCATTGCTGGGTGGTGACCTAAACGCCTGTTGCGCAGCTTCAGGATACTGTCACACCAACAAGAGGGAAAGGAACCTGGAACTGCTCATTGAGAGAGATAAACTCCAGAGAGTAGGACCAGACTTCCCGACTTACCTTACGCAACACACGGCAACAAAGCCGGATGTTGTATTGGCAAGCCGAAACTTCCCCTTCAACATCAGCAGCGTGCCAGGTCCTGTGGTACCGAGTGACCATGTCCCCATACTGACAACCATCTCGCTGGCACCGATACTCATGCCAGTGCCACTTAGGAAAAGTTATGCGAAAGCTAACTGGGAGCTTTATAGAGAAATGCTCGGCGAATACCAACCTGCCGACCTAGGCGACGCCATCCTTGAAGAGGTGGACGAGGAGATAAACACCATCACCAATCTCCTCATACAAGCCGACGAGAGATGCGTCCCCAGGATTGCCTATAAAATGCTCCCGCAACCTAGGTGGACAGACGAGATGAGGGACAACGCTCGAGAACACAGAGAAATCCTCGAAGAAATAGGCAGGACAGGCCCAAATAGGGAAAGGACAGCCAGAATTAGACAGCTAAGCGAGGAACTCAAACACATTATCACAGAAAAACAACAGGAAATCTGGAATGACATCATTGGTAGACTGGATAGGGAGGTCAGTCCACAGAGTTTTTGGAATACAGTCCGAAGACTAAGGGGACTGCCCGCCAAAGCCAGGATTAAACTAATAGATGGAGAAGAAATCATTGAGGATCCAGAGTCTCTCGAAAAAAGATTCAGAACACACTGGAAAAAGATTTTCGCTATTTCCCCTGAAGAGAACGAAGACTTCGACCAGGACTTCGAAGACCAACTACTGGACGAACTCAGCACAATGATACATAGAACTCACCCACACCCGCAGGTGTCTCAGGAAAGAGAGATGGTTGGCCACGGTTGCCCGATAACATTTGAAGAGACCATGAACACCATAAGGTCCTTCAAACAAAGGGCACCAGGCTGGTCCGGGATCACGAAGTGCAATCTCGTGATGGCCCCAAGGCAAATCATTCAGGGACTGGTAAACACCATGAATGCCTCCCTGAATGTAGGCTATTTTCCGGACGGGTATAAGATGGCCAAAATCATCTTCATCCCGAAAGGAGGTAAGCCCCCGGATCAGGTGGCGAACTTTCGCCCAATCTCTCTTCTGGAGATGCTCGGCAAGATCTTTGAAAAGATCATAGCAAACAGGCTAAAAGCTCAGCTGAGCGAGTTAGGAGTGCACAACCCTCAACAGCATGGGTTCCGTCAAAAAAGGGGTACCGATACGGCCCTAGCACTCCTAACGGAAAAAATAGCCTATTGCCGTGCGAATAAGTTCTATGTAGACATTGTGTTGAGGGATGTACAGAAGGCCTTCGACAAGGTCTGGCTGGAGGGATTGCAATACAAAATCCTCAAACTCCAGTTAGATCCGGTCCTGGAAAGGATCCTTTGTGACTTCGTCATGGACAGGAGGGCATGTCTCATGATAGAAGGACACAAGGGACCCGAATTCGAACTAAAGTCAGGTGTCCCTCAGGGAAGTTGCCTGAGCCCTTTGCTTTACTTGGTCTTTACCATCGACCTCCCGAACCCGGTACATAGGGACACAATGTATCTGCAATTCGCAGATGACATCACACAGATCGTCCCGTGCCGGGTGAGGAAAGCAAGGGAACAGGCGACGCGAACAATAGCGGAAATTAATAACATCAACCAGTACGAGAGACGCTGGAAAATAAGAACAAACAGGGACAAGTTTAAGATCGTCCCAATTTGCCGCACGTTGACGGACCCCATTGTCATCGAGGGGAGGAGATACGGCTACTCCGCCGAAGGCACCGTCCTGGGCCTAAAATTCTCCGATCACGGATACGCAAGGCACTACACGGAGAGGCGGAACCTGGCGAAGAGAGAAATCTCTAAGCTATACAGGTTTAGGGATCTTAGCTCGGCCAACATCAGGAAGATATACCTAATGTATGTCCGGTCTAAGCTCATCTATCCCGCAGTAGTGACCCAAGCGGCAAACAATACCTCAATGAGAAGATTGCAACGAGTGCAAAATACTGCATCCCTGCTGATAAGTAAAGTCAGAAGGCGAGAACACCGCCGTCAGAGGGATCTCCATATTAGTAAGAAACTGGACCCTATCAACATCTTCACCAGGAAACTGGGAAAAAGGGTCTGGTTAACACTTACTAATGATGTCATACCAGAACTACGAGAAATAGGAGGCAGAATGGGCATTCCTGCGCATCTACGTGGGAAAGTCACAAGAAGCTCCCGATTCCCAAGCACCAAACATTGTACACAAGATAACACACCTGAACTGTACACATAACGGACACCAAAAACAAGACACTAAGACAAAGAAAATAACATAAAATGCAGAACACCGAAACTGCAAACTAGGTAAATTGCCGAGCCGAAAGCTTAGAAAGGCTTGAATGCTCAACAATTTCGCCAAGAATCAGTAAAATAACATTTTGAAACATGAACAATAAGAAGAACACGCCTGATACACGTAAAATTAACAATACAGAATAAACAATACATAACACAAATAAGTAAAATATGACAACAATAAAAGGAAAAAGACTGCGATGCCCTCCTACTAGGGCCCCCCCCCCCATCTTATATATCTTTTATATTTTCACCTACTTTATCTACTACTATCCAAATTCTTCAGAGAGTGTAATATACCGTCCTATCTGGTCAAAAATTTCCGAATTTTTAGCTAGCTCGGAATTCTTGGCAGAAGTACCTCTTATCGAAGCATCTTACCAACTGGTAAAGGAGGGAAATCTTTAGTAAACTTCTGCCTACGCCTCCGAAAATTTGGTTCCTAATGTTTAGGAACAAATACATCAAGAAAATAATACACTGGTGTCACCTCACCCCCATCATCATTAACTCCCTACTAACCATCATCATCTCTATTTCCAGCGGCCCCACTTAAGCAGATGAATGCTTAAGTCCTCGGCCCACCTTCCTGCGTAAACCGCCGTCAGATGTGAAGTGAGATTGCCATTCATGTTTCGTCCCAACTATGTCAGGCAGTTGCTTGACCATAATTGGGGGCATTGGAGAAAGCTGGTTTGATGATTAGCCCACAGTAGAGAACAATGTCAGAAATATTCCGAACAAGGGACGGACTGCAACCTTCGGTGCTAATTACGGCGAAGGCCCCTTCCAGGACCATAGAGAGACAAATAACCGTCTCTATGGTATGTTGGGGAGCGGTCGCGATTCAAAACCCTCGGGAGGGCGGCGTTGTCAATAAGTCCTCCATACAATCACACCCCTGAGAGGATCCCACCCGGACTCATCTTATCCATCATCATCATCCATTTAAAAGGCAATTCTTATTTCCATCCAGGCGGCCGGCGAACTTGATGGGGGGGGGGGGGGAGGCTCTCTTCCTCCCCGAGATTGCCATTCATGTTTCGTCCCAACTATGTCAGGCAGTTGCTTGACCATAATTGGGGGCATTGGAGAAAGCTGGTTTGATGATTAGCCCACAGTAGAGAACAATGTCAGAAATATTCCGAACAAGGGACGGACTGCAACCTTCGGTGCTAATTACGGCGAAGGCCCCTTCCAGGACCATAGAGAGACAAATAACCGTCTCTATGGTATGTTGGGGAGCGGTCGCGATTCAAAACCCTCGGGAGGGCGGCGTTGTCAATAAGTCCTCCATACAATCACACCCCTGAGAGGATCCCACCCGGACTCATCTTATCCATCATCATCATCCATTTAAAAGGCAATTCTTATTTCCATCCAGGCGGCCGGCGAACTTGATGGGGGGGGGGGAGGCTCTCTTCCTCCCCGAGGAAAAAAGTAGAATAATTATAACGTTAACGTAAATTATAACCGAAATATACACATACACACACATACACATAAAAGAATAAAAGCCGTGACACAATTCAAGAGGCCCTGGTAAAAGAGACTTGCACCCCCTAGTCAGAGGGGCTCGAGGAATAGGAGAAATGGCGTCCCACCCAGCCACCAGAGTCCCATTGAGGACAATTGCTGGACAACCAAAGCCGGATCTTGTGTCGGTGTCCCAGACAATCTTTGGAAAGCTCAATGTGGCTATTCCGAGGTTGATCGACACCCCGGTCGGCTACTCCGCAGTCTGTGAGAGAGAGAGGCGGACGTGAAAACATTAACAAAGGAAGAAGGCTAGAAGGTGCTAGGAGAGATAGGCATCCACCCAGCACTCCCCCCCCCCCTCCAATCCAGGCACACCGCAGTATAGTGTGCAGGCAATTAAACCCCTGGATAGGCCAACACAGTAGCTTGGAGATAAAAGAGGAGATCAGCAGAAATCAGCCGTGGGCCAACGTGGGGGAAGTTGTGAAGTTCCGTAACAAACGGGACAACTCAGAACACCAACACGTCTTTAAAGTCATCTTTGCCGACACTCAGATGGCGCAGAAGGCGAAAGAAAGGGGTATCTTGCTATTCAATGCAAAGATCAGTGCTGACCAGATGGAGAGGGAGGAATTTACTCCCATACAGATATGCTTCGCTGTTAAAAGCTCGAGCAGCACACAACCAAAGACTGCAAGGAGCCAAACATCACTTGCTCTAGATGCAGTGGAACAGGCCACGGATGGAGGGAGTGTAAGGCAGCCAAAGAAAAGTGCCTAAATGCGGTCTAAACCACGGGGCGATGGCCTTGTCCTGCCCCCAAAGGAAAGAGATCGTAAAGAAGAAGTCAGAGGACATATGGAGGAGCAACACCTCTTACGCTCAGGCCACGAAAACAGCCCCAAGTAACGAAGCGATGACCCCACAACCATCAAAGTCCTATCTAAAGCTCGAGAATGAAAACTCGACCAAGATTCTTACGTGCATTCTTTTCGCGCACGTAAAAAATCTTACTAACCCGGGATCATTTGCAAAACCCTCAAGCTCATCCTCAGGTAGAACGGCATGGAGAATATGTGGTTTCCAGATGATCCACCATCGGGAGACGTACTTCGACTTCAATTCGAACCTAAAAGCACAGCAGAGGCTCCTGCAACTCCATTCCCCACAGAAAAGGAAAGAACATCTGAAGACAAAATAGCAGACAGCTCCACAAACAAAAACGCCAGTACATCCTGGCTAGACCCACGACTGAAAGCACAGAAAAGACGTGAGAGGAAAGAGATGAAAGCTGCAAGAAGAATCAAGGAAGCGGAAGGAATCCTTGCAAGCGAGTCATCCTCTGATTCTAAAGCTGATGAGGCAAAATACAAGGCGACCAAGAGCCCTGCGAGCTCCAGAAGCAGGTCGAAGATCTCAAAACGTACTTACAAGTACGATAGAGAGGAGATCGACCTAAGAATCATCACGGACAAACAGATCCCACACCCCGAAAAGCTCTCCCCCAGGGAGATATTTAAGGGGATCCAACAAGCGGAAATATCAAATGGATATACGCGGCAAACGAAAGAGAAGCGGACATTGAGCAAGTGCTGCATAAGGGCACAATAAAGCTTCCCCTAGACTCTTGCATTGCCCTAAGTGATGCAGAGTACAAGAAAATACGCAACGAGAAGTACAAAACACAAGACACTAAAAATAACACAAATACACAGAACAACACAAACATGGAAAACACGAATAACGGTTTAAAAATACTCACTCTGAATGTGCATGAATGAAAGGGAAAGTCTAATGTTTACGGTAACATCTACCGTACAGTGGACCCGGACATCATCCTCATATAAAACACAACCACAGACAACATAAAAATACACAATAACACGGTAAAACAGAAAAACATTACCGGACTTAGATGAATTATTCGTGGCGGTCGAGATCTCGACCCTGGTTGGTGGCCTAACTGTGGTGGCAGCCTACCAGCAACCCAGGCGACAGTACCTACCAATCAACAACTTCTTCACCCTGTTCGAGCACAAAAGGCTAGAGCTGCTAGGCGGGGACCTAAACGACCGCTGCCGTGCATCTGGCTACAAGGAGCTTTGACCAAAGGGAACGAAATCTGGAACTACTATTCGACAGAAATAGAGTCCAGAGAGTAGGACCTGACTTCCCAAATTATGTAACACATTGATCGGCGACAAAACCGGACATTGTGTTCGTAAGCCCAGGTTTTTCCTTTAACATCGCCGACGAACCTGGCCCAGTAGTCCCGAGCGATCACGTCCCAATCATCACCACATTTCGCTTGCGCCAATGCTCAAGCCCGTCCCACATAGAAAATGTTACGCAAAAGCTAACTGGGAGCAGAACAGAGAAGTGCTCAGCACCTATCAACCAGCTGACCTGGAGGACGCAAATGTGGAAGAAATTAATGAGGAGATTGATAATATCACCAATCGCCTCATTCAAGCTGACGAAAGATGCGTCCCCAGGATCTTGTAGAAAATGCTCCCACAACCTAGGTGTACGGATGAAATGAGGGACATCGCTAGGGAACACAGGGAAATTTATGAAGAAGTTCGTAGGCCAGGCTCGACCTGGGAAAAGAAAGCCCGAATGAGACATCTAAGCGAGGCTATGAAAAACATAATCCTCGAGAAACAGAAGAAAATCTGGGATGATATCATTGGCAGACTAGACCGGGAGACAAATCCTGTAGGTTTTTGGAATAGCATCCGAAGACTTAGGGGATTGCCTCCCAGGACTGAAATTAAAATTAAAGAAGGCGACATACTTATAGAGGATCCAGATTTCCCGGAAAGAAGATTCAGGGACCACTGGAAAGAGGTCTTTGCGATCTCACCTGAGGAGAACGACGATTTCGACCAGGACTTCGAAGACCGACTGCTCGAGGACCTCGGAACGATGATACATAGGACCCACCCACAACCGCAAGTGTCTAGAGAGAGAGAGAGAGAGATGGTTGATCACGGACGCAGGATCACTGTTGAAGAACAAATTAACACCATAATGTACTTCAAACAGAGGACACCAGGATGGTCTGGGCTTACTAAGAACAACCTAGTGAATGCCCCTAGGCAAATTATTCAGGGAAGGGTGAACATCATGAACGCTTCCCTGAATACAGGCTACTTCCCAGACAGGTATAAGATGGCGAAAATCATCTTTATCCCGAAAGGAAACAAGCCCCCAGACCAAGTGGCCAACTACCGCCCAATCTCTCTCCTAGAAGTACCCGGCAAGATCGTCGAGAAGATAATAACCAACAGGCTAAAAAATCAACTCGACGAGTTGGGAGCGCACAACCCGGCACAAGATGGGTTTAGGATAAAACGGGGCACTGAAACTGCCCTGACGCTCCTAACAGAAAAGATCGCGCAATGCCGTGCGAAGGGTCACTATGTAGACATCGTGATGAGGGACGTGCAGAAGGCCTTTGACAAGGTTTGGCTGAGTCGACTGGAATACAAGATCCTAAGTCTCCAGCTAAACCCAGTCCTGAAAAGGATTCTTTTTGACTTCATCATGGACAGAAGGGCGCGTATCATGATAGAAGATCACAAGGGTCCAGAATTCGAACTCAAAGCGGGCGTTCCCCAGGGAAGCTGCCTGAGTCCCTTGCTTTACCTGGTCTTCACCATCGACCTCCCTACTCCAATCTTCGGGGGCACGATGTATCTGCAATACGCAGATGACATCACTCATATCGTTCCCTGTAGGGATAGGAAAGCAAGGAATCAGCCTATCAACACCATCGCGGAGATCTCGAACATCAACGACTTCGAGAAAAGGTGGAAAATCAGGACGAACAGGCAGAAGTTCACAATTCTCCCGCTGGGCCGTGAGTTGACGTGGCACATTTTAATTGATGGGAGGAGATACAGTTACTCCGCCGTAGGCACCATCCTGGGCCTAAAACTCTCCGACCGCGGATACTCGAGTCACTACACGGAGATGCAAAATATGGGGAAGAGAGAAATCTCTAAGCTATATAGATTCAGAGAACTTAGCTCGGCGAACATTAGGAAATTATACCTGTCGTTCATCCGGGTTAAGCTTATCTACCCTGCAGTAGTGACTCAAGCGGCCAGCAAGACAGCTATGAAAAGTCTCCAACGAGTACAGAACTCTGCATCCTTCTTTATAAACAAATGCAGAAGAAGGGAACAACTTCGGAAGAGAGACCTGCACCGCAGGCAGAAGCTGGAGCCGATAAATGTCGCAACCCAGAAACTAGCTAAAAAAACCTGTTTTACAATGGCCAATAAAATCATACCAGAGTTAAGAAGAACTAGACGCAGGATAAACATCTTTGCCAGGCTGCACGGGGAGGTCGGTCATAACCGGCGATTCCCAAACACCAAAGTCTCTTCGGAGGAAAACATACTACCAATTTACACTTAAACACTAACAACACAAAGTATGACACGAAAACCTAAAACATAACAGGATAAACAAACAACGAAAATTCACACGAGGTACAAACTCATAAACGCAAGCTAACAAAGGCTTGAAAGCTCAACAACACAGTTATAAGAATACAGATTAAACGAGAAAAGGAGAACAAATACACAGAAAAACAATAAGAAGAACACATACAGAGTAAAACATGAGACAACAGTATTATTCACACAAAGGAAAATTAATTATATAAAAATAAAGCATGCCAGCGATGCCCCTAAAACAAGGGCAACCCTACCCCTATTTTACCATCTTTTATCTACTACTATCCAAATTTTCAAAGAGTGATTATACCATCCGAATTTTTAGACTTGGAAAAAATCAACAAAAATTGAGCTTCACAGAAAAGTTCACAGACGGCAAAGGAGGAAAAATCGAGGGTTGTGATCCGCAAGAACGCCATCGATTTTCACCTTTTCTCCACGGGACTTGATGAACAAGATCTAATTTGGTACGGAGCTACGTATGGCCGACACAAGATATCGTACTGCGTACTGGGGAGTCTAACTTCCTGTTTACAAGGGAGAAATACTTCAAAGGGGGAAGTTTATCTTCCTATTTACAAAAAACGTAATTAACAGCGGGAAGTTCATCTTCCTATTTACAAAAGAGGGCTATTAACAGCGGGAAGTTTATCTTCTTATTTACAAAAGAGAGCTATTAACAGCGGGAAGTTTATCTTCCTATTTATAAGGTTCAATGTGTGAACCGTTTAAATTTCAAACAAATGTTTCCTAGGTTCATGTGTGAACCGTTTAAATTTTTCACACAAATGTTTACTAGGTTCGATCTTAGACTCCCACATATCTATCCATGACTTTGTCGCAGAGTATCCTTTCTATTTTATTTTTGAGGTCTAGTTGAAGTATTTTGTACTACATACCCTCCTTGCAAACTTTGTCGAAAGCATTCGACACGTCTCTCCGGAAGATGTCTGAATTCATCTTTTCGCTTTTTACTTTTGCTAATTTTTCAATTATTAGGCACAATTCCATTTCCGTCTTTTTTATTCCCATCTCCAAATTGGCACTCATTATAAATATTGTTTTATTCATGTCTACGTTTTAAGATGTTTTCACATACCTATGCGATGAAATCTGTACTTTTCTACCTCTGTACTTTTCTACCAGCCTCAATCATTTTCCATCTTTTGGTCTGGAAATCATTTTCGCCATTTATGATTGTCGGGAAAGAGCCTGTATTCTGGTACGCGTTTGAAAATTCTTTAGGCCTACCAAGGTGTTATTTGGCGCTTCCACGCTTTATTTCCTCGCAAACTCTTATAAGCTCTTCGGTCGTGATGATTGCGTCGATCCGATTGTTGGTTTTCCTCTCTAACTAAACAAAGTAGTGTGGGTTGTTCTATCAAATATTTGGTTGAATTCTTCTATAATGCTGTTTTCAAAATCAAGGTCGAAGTTTTCTTTTCTTATTCACTCTTAAAAACGTTATTCCTATGTTCTCTGAATACTCTTTCAACGTCAGTTTCATCTTTTGCCTTGTCTTGTTTCCTCTTTCATCTTTGATTCGTATCTTTTCCTTGGCTTGTTTGTTTTTCCTCCTGTTTACCCATTTCCGAAATTTTTTTGACGATCTTTCTTCAACTATCTTGTAGATTAGCCTGTTCCATTCTTTACCCTGCGTTTTCACTATCATTGACGGTAGTTTTCTCTTTTCCTTCTAGGTCTGGTGTATTATTCTCGGGATGGTTCATTTTAACGTATCTGTTCCGAAATCTTTCTTATTTCTATATTTTTTGCCGAATATTTCAGGTATCCATCTGAAGTTTTCGATAGTGCTATGATATCTTCTAGGGAATATTTAATTATCTGAGCTAATCAACGCTTCTCTAATTGTCTGTATATCTCCGTCAATCTCTTACAGCGATTGTCTTGAGGGTCTTTGGTACATATTTCATTATGATCTCTTTATATTTCGTTCAGTCTTTATGATGGTATGCCTTCCATTCTTTTAATTAGGGATATATTAGAGCTGGATCATTGTTAGCAGGAAGGTTTTGTGGTCACTAATTATGATGTACGCAGGTTCTATCTGATAATTACAAGGAAGGTTGAAATTCGACCAACAAATATCCAGTTTTAATACCACGTTGTTGTTGATGTAAGTTAGGAATTCTGGCCTTAGCCATTCTCCGATTTAGCATCATCTTCAGAGGCCTGCCCACACTATTTGTATTTGTGTATTCCTTTTCATTAGAGGGCGTGTTTAAGTCACACATACTATTTAATATTTTCGTGATTTTAGAATCGGTAGTCATTTTCTTCCTGGATGTTGATATCCAGTTGCTATTATAAGACTGGTGAGTTCAACTTCTACTTCTATTGCAGCATAAGATTACATTAGTCCCTGTTGCGTTTTATAGTTCAGCTCCTTTTTGATCGCAAGGGCTGTTTCGTCTAATCCCTCTCTTGAACGGTTAGTTGTTATGATATTATAGGTCCATACTTTCATCTTTTTTTTAAAGTCTATTCTGATCTGATCGCAGATCGTCAGTCACGAATTTTTCAACAATGGAGAAGGTTGAGCACCGCGCAGTGTTTAAATTTTGACCAGGGAAGGCAAGAATGCAAAAGAGATCCATGAACGCATGGTTGCAGTGTACAACGACACCGCCCCTTCCTATGCAACCATTGCTCGCTGGAATAGGGAGTTCCGCCATGGTCGTGAGTCCCTCGAAGATGACCGCCGTCCAGAAAGCCCGTCAGACGTGACCAATGAGGACAATGTGACCCGTGTGGAGAGGATGATCCTCGAAAATCGACGGGTGAAGGTCAAAGAAATCGAGCGAAAACTTGGAATATCACATGGAAGTGTTATCAACATCATCCACGACAATTTGGCCATGACCAAGGACTCTGCTCGTTGGGTCCCTAGAAACCTCACGCCCCATGATCGACTTCAACGTCATCAAAGTTCACAAGGCGAGAGTTGCACAAGCTGCCCTGCGCGAGTGCGGATTCGAAGAGCTCAACCATCCCCCTAAAGTCCAGATCTGGCCCCTAGCGACAACTTTTTATTCAGCCAGCTCAAGGCTGCACTGCGCGGACGCTGGTTTGGGGACGATGAAGATGTCCAGCTCGCCGTCCAGGAGTGGATTGAACAGCAGTCGGGAGATTTCTGGTTGTCGGGAATTCGAAGCCTCAGGAACAAGTGGCGCAAGTGCATTGAAGTCGAGGGTAGTTATATTGAAAAATAATAAAACACTTTTCCTCATATCTCATTTTCTTATATTCGAATTGCAAAACTTATTGACCGCCCCTCGTATATCCTCCAGGCCTAGTATGGAAGTAATGCGAAGGGAAGCTTGTTCAAAAAGAAGACCCTCATGGGAAAGGCGTTACGCTTCCCGGTGCAAGAACCCAGAGTGTTGTTGGCTGTACAAGACGCTGAATGCGTTGTAACTATCGATGACTTTACATAATCTTGGATCAGTACTAAATGCGGATATGAAAATCGCTGACGATGTGCAGCGGAGAATCTGCCTCGCCTCGGTGGCTTTTAGGAGGCTTACGAGAAGAGTGTTTCAGAACAGAAACCTACGTCTGGGTACAAATGTGACGGTGTACAAGGCTGTATGTCTCTTGATTTTACTGTACTCATCTGAATGTTGAGTTGCTTACCGTAGGCATCTGAAGAGCTTTGAAAGATTCCACATTACGTGTCTGCAGTACCTCCTGGGGATCAAATGGTGACACTGCGTGCCTTATGTGGAAATTCTAAGAAGAGCAGCGATCCAGCCACTTGAAAAAATCCTTGTTGGCAGAAAAATTGCGCCAGGTCGGACATGTGAGAAGAATGCCCGAGAACAGCCTCCCACGACGCATATATTATGGAGAACTCGCGGTGGGTCAGAGGTCTCCAGGCGGCCAGAGGAGGCATCATAAGGATGTATTGGCAGCACACTTAAGGAAGTGTAATCTGTACATGCATGACCTTGAGCGGCTAGCGGGAGACAAGGAGGCCTGGAGGGTTGCTTGTGCCGCGGGTATGGCCACGCATCGACGGAACTTCGATCTGGACGCTGAGGAACAACGAGCCTTTCAGCATCGACCTCGGGCTCCAGCTGAGTGACATGTTCGAGTCACCTGTGGACGTATATGTGGTTCACGCATCGGACTTGACAGTCACTTGCGCACCCATCAACTGCACTAATCTGGGGAGTCAAGTCATCGTCGAAAGCGACGGACATCTTTGAGCAAGTACAAGTAAGCTATGCAAGTATTTTCCCCTCTCTGCTTAAACACATTTAGCCGGCAGAGCAGCTTAGGTGAGGAAGGCCCCTCTTTTGAACGGTCAGCTTCTCCGACTCGCCGGATCTGCTTAGATGGGGGCCAAAGAGCTGAAGATCCTTTGGTGCTGTCCTCTCTTCTGGCAACAGCTTTAGAAGTCCCCAAAGACGGCTTCACGACCACCTTCGGTGTGTTTGTTTCGGTGAGAATAACGACTCGGTCGAGGCGCGCAGCCTTTTCCCATTACGAGAAACGGTCACTCGGGGAAAAAGGGATCCCTGGTATAGGTCATTACTTGGTGTTAATCCTCTTTGCTGACAGATCTTTCACGGGACCACCTAGGAGGAATCGAACGAACAGAATGTTTACGAATTTGCTCGGAAATGACCGTGCTCGTAAGCCTGGAGGGGCCAAGATGAGAAGCTGCTGACTTTTTATATTATAGCATAAGACATCCGCTACTTGTTCCCGACCAAGCATCCAGTATCCGTGATGAGGCGTGACATCGTGGCTTAAAACTGCGAGTAGATGACGCCGGTATGGTTCGCCGCCGGATACTGGCTCACCTCGGGCGTTTACAGGCACATCATGCCCACGAAAGTCGTGCCCTTGATAAGAAAGATCACGAATCAGGCGGACTACGTCTTTTAGTAGGAGGGTGCCCCGTCCCATACAGCCAAGACCATGCAAGAGTGGTTGCTATTGCCTGATGTCAATCTCCTCGACTACAATGTGTAGACGCCCCTAATCAAGGCCTGGAAGGTACACCACAACAACGTCGATGATCTGAAGCCCTCCGTCAACCACGAGTGGGTCATCATGAGGAAAGACTTCGTCAGCACCGTGTGCGCGGCTTTCGTATCTATCCCGAAGCGCATGTTCTATGTTGCAACGATAAAAAGGTGTCGAACTGCATCAAAACGATCATTGTGCCCTTTGTTGAGAGCGTTGTAACGAGTACAACAGGACTTTTTTAATACCCGATACACTTCTAAAACATTAGTTTCTTGTCCTGTTTAACCTTTTCCCAGACAACAGTCCTCTCAAAATGTCTATTTTCATTACTCCAACTTTTAATATGTCCTCACTAAAGTTGGCACCCACTTACTGGTGGCTCTTTTCTGGGCCAAAAAGTGCTGCAAAACGCTCAACGGCTAGTTGCAAACCCAAATATTCCTACCCATTTCTTCCTTGAGCTTTTCAGTGTTTGTATTCTGATGTTCATGATAGTTTCATGCACAAATTCAAGTCATGTAGTGCTAAAAATAAACATCAACCAAATTATCTTCATATTAAATAACATCATTAATATAAGAAGCAGTACTAACCTACACTAAGGATCTTTATTTTCATTTTCTGGAGTGTGAGACTTTTGAACTGATTCTTATTAGTTTTTCAACGCTGATTTCTGTTTTTGTCTTCCCAAGTTTTCATGTTATTTGAAATTTATGATTTATCTGAAATTAACCCTATTCATGTTTTGTTTCAGATCTAATGATGGCTTCTTCAAGGCTTAATATAACAAGGTTTGTGTGCCATGCCTATAAGGCAAATTTTGACGTTCCTCTTGGCGACTAAAAAAAGAATTGGCTCAAACAGACTGTGTAACAGTTGCGAGGAAAGTGTGCGTGACTTGGCAAAGAGAAAACGAGAAGGTCAAACTCTTTGAGTCCTCATGGTTTGGCGAGAGCCAAAATAACCTATAACTGACTACTATTTTTGCCTGGTCGACACTAATGCTGTTGATAAGAAAACCCGGCATAATATCTTCTATTCCCTCTGCAATTCGACCTAGTCTGCATTCTGAGGAAGTCCCAGCTTTTAATGGTTATGCTTCCTATGAAGATGTAAGCAGTAATTCTGATCAGAAGTTTCAAGACCTAGTCACAGATTACGAAGACTCCTCATATAATGCGAAAGTCATCAGCTCTTCAGCGTTTTACTCAGGTGAAATTGAATGACTTAGCAAGTGATTTGGTACTCTCTAAGAAAGCAGCTAAACTATTAACCTACAGGAAAATGAAAAAAACACTTTTGTCAGCTCTGCACAAGCCTCATATTTCTCTTAAATAGTGGGAATGTATTTGCTGCAGTCCCAATTGGTTTCCCGACGCATTTTCAAGAAATCCATGAGTTTACTCAAATATCAAAAGCGAAACTGAATCATTTGTCTGGACCTAAAGATGTTTTACTTCCTCCTTGGCCAACAGAAATGGTTCCCTAAGTTTCCATGGTATCTACCCATGTGGACCAGCTAAGCTCGAGACAAGCATTGGACCTAGAAGGAATGGCCCCTCCGTGAAACTCTAGAAGCAAGCATACCAAACATTATGAATGACCCGATCGTCAGTCGAGAGAAAATCATTTCCCCCGTCCACTCCATCTCAAGCTTAGCTTGACAAAGCATTTTGTGAAGGCATTACGTACTGATAGCGAATGCTTTCAGCACATAGTTTATACCTTTACTGATTTGTCTTAAGAAAATAAAAGAAGGCGTATTTGATGCACCTCAAATTCATGCCCTTGTAGGTAATGTGGAATTTGTCAGAAAGGTGAATGACAAGGAGAAGACAGCGTGGCTGTCATTTGTGGTGGTTATACAAAACTTACTTGGTAACAAAACAGCCGATAACTATAAATATTTGATTGTTAGAATGCTGTTGGTCAATCTTTATTCCCTGAAGAGTCACCTGCATCATTTGCCTGAGAACTTTGGAGCTGTAAGTGATGAACAGGGAAAGCGCTTTCCCCAAGATCTCATAACGATAGAATAGCGCTAGTAATCGCAATAAGATAGACATATGATGGCAGACTACTCCTGGAGTATCCCCCGAGATGACCCTCTCAAACGTGAGAGCTACAAGCGTAAATTGTTGCCATAATATAAAACATTTCAGCTTTTTTTTTATTTCATCGGTCTTTCTGAATCGCATCTTTGAACACTGATATTGTATGTAATAGATTCTGGCTTCAGATGTTACTAGTAGTGATACATATTTTTATTTTGCATATTTGATTTCTTCTGCATTAATTTCAACCTTTAGTACGCATTATGCTGAATATACATATTGTTGAGAAAAGTTACAGATTTTTTGCCTTAACGGTTGCTACAAGCCTAATTTTAACATCGTATCCCAGTAAATTACTTAGTTCAAAGATGACAATATAGGGAAGGTGTAAAATTTTGCAAAAAAAATAAAAGAGACGAATTTTTAAAAAAATTGTAGCTTATAGAGAAAATCTGAATTCAAAGTTGGATTCAGCACATCTAAATTAGATTAGAACAAGTGCCAGGAGGCAACACAAATATTTTCTCTAGTGTTAAGAGTATCATTCCAATTGACTATTTTCTTTTACTACTATTACGCTGCATATTATTTTGTACTTACATAAAAGGTTCTACATTTTCCTCAGATCAGATCGTTAAAATACCAAAAAGATAAAAATTAATAAAGAGATTAGGCATTTCCGCCAGTTGATTGTTTGTTTTATTGTTCGTTTTCTAAAGCTTCAACTTCTGCCTTTAGCTAAGTGAAGACTTCCACTTGTCTCTTTTCTGATAATCCCATTGCCGTACATTTTCACGTCCACTAAACAACGTGAGCAAGAGACGTGTCTCGGAATTGTTTCCAGGTTAAGAGACTTTTCTCCGTTTAAGCTTCACCTGCAGTCAACTGGTTATTGCCTTTTGCATCTTCGATAAATATATAATTTCCAAGGTTTTTGTTTCTCTTCAGCCTGATCATTCGTTCACTTTTCTTTCAGAGATTATGGCACCGCAATATACCTACTCGGCTTGTTCCGGCAGGCTTGGTCCTTCCATATTTGATAACAAGGATGCTCTTACTTGCATATTCTGTCAGCTCAGACTGAAGATGAGAGGTGAGCTGACGCAATCTAACTGTAAGATTGAAGCGCTAACCCCCAAACTCGGATCTCTTCATGAATCGGTTACTTTCAATGTAGGATTGCCTTCTTTTACTCAAACCTTTTGTATGTTGCAGGTGGCAACCGAAAAAGTTGCAGCCCCAGATGTTCCAGTCTCCGCTGAAGATTCTCTTACTCCCAAAGATAACTTTCAGATTGTGAGGAACAACGAGCTCCCCAAACTCAAGAAGATAATCCCCGGACTAATATTTAAAACCCGTTTCGAGATTTTTTCATAAATGAATGGGGAAAAGGAAAGTTAAGAAGTATGACTGGTGGGTGATTCCATGGTCAGTGGGCAACTCTGAATCCTGTGCTTGGCCACCTGTAACTCGCAAACGCTACTGAAGAAACTAGAGGAGAGCCTATTCATACGCAAGCGATGCAAAGAGTATAAGAAACTAGAAGAAGAAGAAGGAGAAGTAATATACCTAAGGAAAACCATGGGAAAACTCGCAGATAAAAACCAGGCATGGGAGAGGAGGGTTGAAGTGGTAGGGCAAGCTAATATAAGACTGAAAGAAGAGCTAGATGGAAAAAAGATGCTAGTAGAGCGAGAAAAAGGACAGATAGAAGAAGAGCATGCATACGTGAAAGCATATGGAGACAGAAGCATAGACGGAGAAAGAAGGGAGGCAAGCAAAGGGGCATAAAATTAGAATTCAGTGAGCTACCATGGAGTGGACCAGGAAAATAGGAGGGGAGAAAGGACAGATGAGAATAGAGGACGAGAAGATCAAGTGAATGGGGGAAGGACAAAGGAAAGAGACAGGCCAGTCAGGAAGGAGAGAGGAGAAATGAGCGAACAGGGAAAAGAAGGGGAGAAGAGGCGGAGAGTAGGAGGGCAGGACAAGAGGTTGTAGAAACCGAAGGGGTAAGGAATAGAGAAAGGCGGGATGTTATGGCTGAAGTGAGAGAGAACCGCCATGAAGAGGAGAGTATATGTCGGCAAGAACAAGCAGAGGAAGAGAGGGGTAGTAGACAGCAGGATAGGTCGAACAGTAACGGTAGCAAGTTGCGGATATTTGTGGAAAGTATTGTAAAGAACCTACGCACATGGTTTGAGGGGTAGTCTATGGAGATAGATGATGTTGTTATTCCAGGTAAAGACATAGTGGATATAACTAAAGAAGATAAATAGGTATGCAAAGAAATGGCGGAAGGGGACTGGATGGTGATACAGGTAAGTGGGAATGGGATTATAAAGAGGAGTGCTATCAGATTACATGAAAGCGATCGAGGGACTCGTAAGAGAAGTGAAGGCTAGGCACCCTAGAGTAAAGGTAGTTGTGGTCCCAATAAAGCCAAGGCGGTTCAAAGGATATCGCTAGGAGAAGAGAAGAATGGAGATAAATAGAAGAATAAGGATGATGGCAATTGATGAAGGAGGAAATACTCTTTAATTGGGAGAAGATATGCAGAAATGGGAATACTGGTTAAAAAGAGATGAAATACATCTTCAAGGTACTGAGACCAGTGAACTAGTAAGAGAAATAAAGAGGTGGACTTGTGCACTGAGGCAAGTGGAGCAGGTCAGGTGTAAAGAAAGATAGGGTAAAGCGCCAAAGCGGCACTGGGCAAATGCGAGAAAGAGGAGAGAGGAAAGGGGTACAAGGGAGTGAAGGTAGGATTCTTGAACTGCCAAGGAATGGTTCTAGGCAAGAAGAGGGTGATTGTAAGGAAATGCAAAAGAGCAGGAATAGAGATAATGGGATTATCAGATATAAGGGTCATTGAAGAACAAATGGATATCGGTGGATATCATCTGAGGGGGCAAGTCAGGACACAGGAGGAAAATGGATACAATGGAATAGATATACTAGGTAAAGAGAGTTATCTGCTGTCAGAGGAGGTGGAACCGAATAAAAGAGAAATACAGAGAGGATTGGAAGGTAGGCTACAGACATATATAGTATAGGGTCACAAGGGGCAGAACCAATCTAGTGTGATAGTAATATACAATTATGTGGAAGGTACCAACTGGAGGAAGAATGAATGGCCAATAAGGAGCCTGACAAAAGAGATGGAGAGTGAAAAATGGATAGTGATGGGGGATTTTAATGCTGATGTTGGCCTACTTGGGGAATAAATTAACGACTATGGAAAAAGGATGTATCAATGGATAATTGAAATCAATGTAATTTTGAAGAATCTAGAAGTACAAGGAGAGGAGAGTAGTGCAATAGATTTTGCTATAATGAACAGAAAGTGCGGTGAGATAGATAAAGGCATATGTATTGATGTGAATCAGGAAAGAGGGATCCAATCTGACCATAAAACTATAATAGTGAAAGTGAAATGGGACTATGTATGGGAAAAGGAAAAGGGATTGGCAGGACTAACGATCCCTGAGGATATGAAGGTAAATTAAATGCAGTTGGAAGTAAAAATTAAAGGGGTGGTATGGGTCACCAGTTGTAGGAAGCAAATGACGGGCACCAGCTTAGGGGCGCGACGGGGTCCTAACTTTTGAGTGATGGGTGTCGTTGCGGTGATTTATTAATCTGACTCCAAAGATCAATAATTTTCAGGTGTTCTTTTGCTTGGCTAGGCTTACCAAAGGCTTAAGGCAGAGATGGACTTACTAAAATAAACACTTTATTCAAATAACGAAAGTTATATTATAAGCGGCGCGATTCTAGAGCGCACTCGATGGGAGGCAGTATGTCTAAGTATTAATCATGCCAATACGGAATGAAGGTGAGAAAAGACTCATTAATTAACCGGGAGCGTGAAAGCTAAGTAACAATAGCGATGGTTATCCGACTAACAATGATTACGAGTAGTCTGATCTGATCTCTATATAACTATCACCTATTCTGGATTTTCTTTATATATGCTCAAAATACAGAGGGCGTGACCAGAAAGGACCCGCGTCCATATTAGGAGTCTCAACTCTCAAGCCCATGGGCGGAGCTAAGCTGCCTGTACAACGGGTATACAATTTGGATCCAATGTTTGGTCATGTCATTTGATATGCTTCTCGCTGCATCGCATCGTACGGTAAGCAGCTGTATTTTTTAGTCTACTAAGTAAACCTCCATTTCAGATTATTTTATCTCGAGACACGACTTGGACAGTATTATCAAACAAGTTTTCGACCGTTTGGCCTTTGCTCCCTTTGAGTCTCACGGTATCATGCTTAAATACAAATATATATGTAAATTTACAAACAAATACAATATCGAATCTTTACATTACATTTTACTAGGGCATACTTGGATAAAATAGGACAAATTCGCGTCCAATATGTGGAGGTGTTTTTAGGGCCTATTGAATCCAGCACAAAGCCTACTTATTGTGTAATTCGGCCACTAAAGTTACACAAGTAATCTGAGATGCAAAGATCAAGGAGGAGGAGGAAAAAATAAGACACTGTAGCAAGCCGGGCTTAAGCGACCGAGAAAGAGAGCAGTGAAGATATCTTAGAAGGGCCTTGGAAGTGGAAAAAAGAGAGGACAAAATAATAATGAAGACACTGGAAAGATAATGTGAGGATGAGGAGAAATTAAAGATTAAAGATCTAAATTGAAGAATATTGGGGAAAAATCATTCGGGCAATGGAGGGATGGGAAGAAATTGGATCTAATGAGGAACTTCAGTATGCAAAACAGGAATTAGAGGATGACCGTATAGGAATCAGCAAAGAGGACATAAAGTATGGGTTGACAAGGATAAAAAATCATAAGGCACTCGATGAAGAAATGATAGTTGGTGAATTTCTGAAATTTGGGAGGGAAAGGAAGAAGGAATTACAGTCAATCTTATTTAATGATATGCTAATGAATGTATGGGTGCCTGAGAGTTGGCAGAAAAGTAGGATTAATTTGTCGCAGGTGATAATAAAGGCAAAAAAACTAGGAAACAGTTACAGGCCAGTAGCCATAATATGTGTGATAGGAAAGATGTTTGGCAGCATCATGACAAAGAAGTTGAAGGAGTTGGATGAGCGCGAAAGGATACTTAGCGATTAGCAAAATGGATTTAGAAATGGAAGAAGAGCCATAGACAATCTATATATTTTACGGAATGTAATAGGGAGGGTAAGGGAGCAAGGGGGTGTGCTATATACCTTCTTTCTCGATATAGAGAAAGTCTTTGATCGAGTTGATAGAACGAAATTGTTTGCGAGACTACGAGACTTGGGAATGAATGTAAATATTCTAAATGTGATACAAAACTATATGAGAATAATAAAGTCAAACCCAATCTGAAAGGTATAGAAACAGGTTGGATGGTGAATGACATCAAGATCAGAAAAGGGTGTACCATGTGTCCTAGCCTGTTCAGCTTCTTCATTGAAGAACTTCTGGGGAGAGTAAAGAGGGAAGGTCAAGGAGTTTCCGTTGGAGAACGCCTAATGACAATCCTGGGATTTGCAGAAGACATAATTCTGGTTAGTGAAACAACACAGAGTTTGCATACTTTGAATGTGGTGTACCAGTATTGGGAATACTGGAGAGGAAAGTGCAAAATAATAATATTTTGAGAAGGAAGAAATGAAGAGTGGATCCTATGAAATGACATCCTAGAAGTAATAAATGAGTATAGATACTTGGGTATGACAGTCTACAACCAGAAAGATATATTTGAGAAGCATAAAAGAGAAAATTAGGTAAATACGCTCAAAATGGCCGGCATGCTGATGAACATGGCAACCAAGCAAGTAAAGAAGTTTAAAATGATAAGAGAACTGTGGAAATGGATAGCAGTCCCAAGAAGCCTGTATGGGTATGAAGTTTGTAAAGTAAAAAAGCAAGAAGTTGAGAGAATGGAAAAGATCCAAAACAAAGTGGCAAGAATAGCACTAAGAGCCAATTCTTATGTAGCAGTAGAGGCACTGAGAGGAGAAATGGGCTGAAGTAGGTGGCAAAGATGAGGGCAAATTATATGTTGAGACTGCAAGGGATGGGAATAGCGACCTAGGCAGGCTATGTATATGCTGCGTAAGATAGGACTGAGTGGGACAAAGAGATAATGAGAGTGGATAAAAAGTATGAATTAAAAACAATCTATATAGAAGACAGAGCAAAAGGATAACCGAAGCAGAAAATATTAGAAGCAGGAGGGAGGTTCTGGAGAAAAGGAATAAATGGCAAGAGAAGTCTGAACTTATACAAAGGCAAAAGGGAGCCTTGCATTGAGGATATGTATGATGGGAGTTTTGTAAGCCAGCTATGTACTATTCAAGGCACGGACTGGATCCTTGGAGGTCAAGGGGCGAACATTTAGATGGAATGAAGGAGAGGACAGATGTGAGTTTTGCCTATTGGAGCGGAGAGAATCTATAGAACATTTGATTGTGAAGTGTGTGGGCCACTGTCATGAGAGGGAGAAATTGAAAGAATAATTAGTGAGGAAGCTGGGAAGAGAATAGTGAGAGGAGGTGGAGAGAAGGGAGGATTATGGACTGAGTGTGGTGCTGGAGTTTGAGTGTGGAAATAAAGATATAGATGCCAAGAGAATAGGAATAGTAAGGACAGCAAATAAATATTTGCAGTTTGTGTCGAAGAAGAAAAATGAATAAGGCTAATTAATTATTTCACCTCTCTACAGAAAATAAATGCCATATCCCGATACAAAGGGTGGCTCAACAACCTAACCTAACCTAACATTACCAACATACGCACTTCGTGGGAACTAGTCACTAATACTGTATATACTTAAATGTGGTGCAAGCATGTATACCAGTGAGAAGTTGACATCCAGTACATAATGATAAACCCAATTGGCGAGCCATCAATATTCCGGTCGGTTTACTTGCTAAGAAAAAAACTCACAACAAATTTAAATATACGAATGATGAGAATAAACGAAAGAATTTCATAAGCCTTCGCGCAAAGCCCCACAAATAATCAAGGGAAGTAAAAAGGCCATGGAGATACACAGAGCGAATCAAAGTAAAATAAACACTAAATATGAGAAAGAAAAGAGTAGCAACATCAACTAGTGAACCCTTAGTGGATGAGAACGGGGATTGTATATACGATGAAGAAGAGATAAGTAACAAACCTCCTTACTACATTTTCCACGTCAAAATTCACTACAGCAGAGGTAAGTATTATCCCTTCGCCAAGCCAAAGAGATGATTCAAGCGCTCTGCAACAAATCACCGTAAGTGAAAACGATGTAATACGAATTTGGGGAGAGCTTAACTCAAACAAATCAGTAGGTTCAGACACTCTCTCACAATTAGTTCTTAGATAAGCTAAGAATGAGCTTTCCAAACCACTTTACACTGAGTATCAATAGATCCTTGCAGACCTGAAATTACTATACAAGTGGAAGCTCGCTAACATAACCCCAATATTTAAAAAGGGTATCAAATCTATAACTGGAAACTATAATCCAATTAGCTTAAGATCATTTGTGCGCAAAATTCTTAAAACACTCATAAGGAATAGAATCACGAACTATTTGGAGGCAAACAGCATTCTTAAAGATACCCACCATGGTTTTCGTAAGAAACGTTCCTGCTTCACAAACCTTTTAATCTTCTTCCACGATATCTTTAATATATCTAATGAGAGTAAAGTCATTGATATCATATAACTTGATTTCCAAAAGACCTTCGACAAAGTCCCTCACGAACGTTTAATGAGAAAATTACAGTCGCACGTAATACAAAACGATATATCAGGATTTATTGAGAATTGGGTCAGCAAAAGAAGGCAAAACGTCTAAATGACTCAATATAACTAGCGGGGTCCCAAGGGTTCACTTTTACGGCCCGACCTATTTTTAATTTACATCAACGCTATTGATGAAGTACTGACTTGCACCATTTCAAACCATGCGGAATATACAAAAATCGCACATGCTGCACACTCTCATCAGAGAGTAGAAGATATGCAATATAATTTAGACAATTCCTCACGTTGGTCTCAAACCTGGCAAATGTGCTTCAACACGGATAAATGCAAAGTGATCCGCATATAAAATCAAAATGAAAAAGAATCAACTCAAGGAATGGAACACAATTGAAAGGGCAAGGAAATAGATTGAGGAGTAACATTATTGAGTAACCTAAAACCCAGTCAACAATGCACAGGAGTTACCAGGAAGGCGAACAAAATAATTAGCTTTATAGGTAGGTCATTTGAGAAGAAATCGAAAGAAGTAATATTTACTCTCGGCAGCTCTCCACTCTCTTCTGGAACATTGTGTTCAAGCTTGGTGGCCTTAATAGCAAGAATATATAAGCAAGCAAGAACGGATTGAACGTAGAGTTACCAAAATGATAAGAAGTCAAAAAAACAACCATACGACTATGTCTTAAGGAATCAAATATATTTCAATTAACCAGCATAGACAAAGAGGCGACATAATACAAGAATTTAAAATTTGTCATATAGTAAATATGAACTGTACCAAGTACTTTATAGTCGACCGATCTAATTACACAGGGGAAAGTGGTTGCAAAATTTAGGGGGGAGGGACCATTTAACTGCCACGAGCCTAAAAATCGTTTTCTTAAACCGAATTGTGAACTTATGGAATGGTCTCCCCCATAACATCATTGGCTTCAGTAGGGTTATTCTTTAAAATTTAGGCTAGAGAAATACTTAGCCTCAAAACCCAAGACTGAGTACGCTTATAAGCGAGTAACATCAAGGTTCAATCCGGTGAAGTTTAGCAAACTTAGCTTAGATAGTGTCTGCATGCAACTTCGTAGGAATCGAATGGTCTGTCATTGCATGATCTTTCCTTTGTATTTCCTTATTTTCAACAAGAATATTCCTACCCTCAATAGTATCTTTTTACTCATCATTCTACCTTTATTACAAAAGAAACGTGTGTTGATATGCATAACGAGCATATAAATAGTTGTCAATGTCCTTAAGACATAAGACTATTTGGGTGTGAAAATAAAAAAAATACTCTCCCAATTTATTGTTTATTTCGGAAAATAATATGACGAGTCATGAGAAAGGCAGAGAAGGAGGGTGAATGCTTATAACCCCTTTCCCTTCATTACCTATTTAGTGCTATTTTCAATAAACTTTCATATATATATATATATATATATATATATATATATATATATATATATATATTCATCGTAACAAGTTTTGTTAAAAGAGACTGCTAATTTTGCGTTTGTGATTCTTTTTTCACATCTTTCAATTTGTCTTATATTTGTCTCTATGTCTGGATTGAGTCCATGTATAAGTTCTCCGAAGTTCATAATACGTAGCACGATTTCGAAATTATAGCGAGGGAATAGAAGATTCCTGAGGTAAAAAACACTTCATTTATCTGACGCGTTTCGTTACAACTCGTAACATCTTCAGAGATACAAGAAAATACAAGAGAAAATTATAAGAATTGTTTTATATATCATGGATAGACGGTAAACGTAGAGACAAACATAGAAGTCACTCAGATAGGGTGCACTGGCAAACTCCTTGACAGGGTGGGACACGTCAAGAGCACAGGTAGAAGATTAAATTTGCGGTCGTATCCAGAAAGATAAATGACCTGGATACCTGAGATTAGCTCTCCTGTGGGTTTCTATTCCGATTATTGTTGCTATGTATTATTCCATTTGAATTGAATTGAATATTAATTTTTGGTTGTTTATCTTGTATGTGAATAGCTTCTGGAAATAGTAATTGTCGCCGATAAGGTGCGGAGTCGATAATTTTAGTGTTCTCTTCTAACATTTTTCTGCTGAGAATTATTGCATGGTTTTGGCTGGTATGGTTTTTGGGGGCGCTATTCGTCAGATGGTAGGTCATTCTTCGTGCTAATTTTGTTTCACTCATACCAATATATGAGAAGGGGAGGAGCTTGCAGTTTTCTAGGTTGCATTTATACTCATATATTACATGGATTCTTTGCTTAGGTTCAGGTTTCGGCCTCAGATTGTTTTTCATGATGAGGGGGGGTGGGGGCGGTTCGTCTAGTTTGGTAGTATATAGTAAGCGATATATTTTGTCCAGTATTCGTAGGTTGTATAGATCGGTTGATAATTTCCTTGATTATCCTTTCGTCTGTTCTGTCCGCCGTGTTCATGGTGTTTTTATAGAAGAATTTTATGATGTTTTCTCTGTTATTGTTTCAAAGGTTATTCTCTTTTGTGAGGTAGAATTGGTCCATTTTCTTTTTGATAGCTGCCTGTATTTCATGGTTGCTGAATCCATTGTTGACGAGTACTTGTGTAGCTCTCTCTATCTCATTATGAGTATCTTTCCATGTATGGCAGTGAGTGAAGGCGCGGTTGATATAAGCGATAATTACACTTTTCTTGTATCGTTGAGGACATTCACTCTCTGCATTCACGCAGAGGCCTCGATTGGTGGTTTTAAACGTATACTTTAGTTGTGATTTTCTTATTGTTTAAAGTGGTTATGGTGCCAAGAAATGGGAGTTGGTTGTCCTGGCTTCTTTCAATTGTATAATTGAGGGACGATAATTCTTTAAATACTTGTTGGAATGTTGTATTTCTTCTTCCGTTTCTACATTAATGTAAATATCATCTATGTATCGGCAGTGGATGTGGGGTTTGGGTAGTTTGGCAAAAACTCTTTCTTCAACGGCTCCCATGTAAAAATTGCGAATAAGACTCCTAAGGGAGAGCCCATAGCAACTTCGTCTACTTGACGGTACATATCTCCATTAGGATCATGAGATGGGGCTTCTGAAGTGCAGGCTTGAATGAGTTGTTTTAGGGCAGCTTTAGGTATGTTAAGAGTGGGGCAATCGTTCTGGTCGAAAACACGTTGTAGCATTATTTCGATTGCTTCGGCGACCGGAACATTTGTAAAGATAGACTCCACATCCATGGAAGATATATATATATATATATATATATATATATATATATATATATATATATATATATATATATATATATATCCCATACAGCTACAAATATAGGAGGATCCCCTACACCCTTCATCCACTGGTTTATCCATTACACCATCATCGCTCGAAAATGAATTTAATTTTCTCACTCTTCTATTTTCTCTCCTGATGCGAATAACTAAAAGGGGTTAATATTAAAAAGCGCTTCGCGATATTTCAATTTGTTTATTAAGCAGAGAAGTGAACTCAACTGACTTTGATATATTGCGACGGGATAGATTTTCATTTGATTGATTCGTAAAAGTTAAAACATCCGTTCTCTTTAACTCTCTCTCTCTCTCACTCTCTCTCTCTCTCTTTCTCTCTCTCTCTCTCTCTCTCTCTCCCTCTCTCTTTCTCCCTCTCTCCCTCTCTCTCTCTTTCTCCCTCTCTTCCTCTCTCTCTCTCTCTCTTTCTCCCTCTCTTCCTCTCTCTCTCTCTCTCTCTCTCTCTCTCTCTCTCTATATATATATATATATATATATATATATATATATATATATATATGTATAAGTTAACAGAGCAACGGCAGCTGCTTGGATGAGTTTATGCTTCAAATTTTGCAACGATGTGGTTCTCGGAAAGCGTCAAATGAGAATAAATGCCTGAAAATCGCATTTCTCCCTTAAACAAGACATCTTTCAACCCTTTCTCGGCTTATCTTCGAAGTAAACTCAGTTGAAATGGCAAGAATCTGGTTTATACTTAATTATTCATAAATAGCTCCAATTTTTGTGATTTCCACTCACTTTACTCTTTCTGAGAAGAACATCGTTGGAAAAACATAAACTCATCCAAGCAGCGGATAACCTTTGATGGCCCTTGTGGCTTTTGTCATCCGTGTAATTATGTTGTTATGTTATGTATATATATACATATATATATATATATATATATATATATATATATATATATATATATATATATATATATATCGTAACAAGTTTTGTTGAAAGCGACGGTAATTTTGGATTCGTGATTTTCTTTTTTTCACATCTTGCGATACTTGTATTTTTATTTTAATCTCCGAAGATGGTGCAAGTGATCGAAACAGGTAATATAAATAATGTTTTAATAAAGGAATCTTTTCTTATTCCGCTTTAAGTTTAAAAAACGACTTTTAATGAATTTCTTAGAACTTATCCACGAGCTCAACCCAGAGATAAAAGCAAATATAATGTAAATCGAAAGAGGATGTGAAAAGAAAATCACGAATGGGAAATTAGGCGTCGCTTTCAACAAAACTTGTAACGCTGAAAATATTTTGCCCAACTTGACATATATATATATATATATATATATATATATATATATATATATATATATATATATATATATATATATATATAGATATATATATATATATATATATATATATATATATATATATATATATATATATATATATATATATATATATATATATATATATATATATATATATATATGTGATAGAACGGGTTGAGGCCACGTTAATTTCAACCCCTATCACATGGTATTTAAAACCACGATGCTCCCACGTGCATCTTCGCTTTGAAGCTTGACGCCTTATCGCAGCCACCTGAGTCAATGTTTAAACAAGGAGGTTTATCTTCCCCCCGTTCGCCCCCATACACCGACCTCGCCAGATTGAGTTAGGCTTATGGGCAGATAAGGCATTGTTCCCAGGCTCGGAGGTGCATTCCCTCGAAGCTCCCACTCCATTGTCCCCCAAGCCAAGGGAGTGTCTCGACTATTTATATGGAAACTTTACCACTAAGATCAGATTGAAGATCCAGATTTTCGTCGCGAAACATCACCACGACCCTCTCTCACTTTGTGCGCCAAGGGACCTCGACCTCGAGATTCATCATCACTTGTCCAGAAGGAGGACAATATCCCTTGAGTGCCAAAGTTCGAGCCTTCGTGACGCCGAGTTCACAAGGCTTCTCCCCTGTTGTTCAGAAGAGAACAACGTACAACAGCCATTGTTCTTTTGAGCCCGTTCGCCAAGAAACGGTTCTCACTCTTCCCCTTTGTTGTTCAGAAGAGAACAACATTAGAACAGCCATTGTTCTTGAGCCCGTAGACAAGAGACGGTTCTCGGCCCCCTTCCTGTTGTTCAGAAGAGAACAACGTAGAACAGCCATTGTTCTTCAAGCCGTTCGTCGAGAAACGGTTTACTTTCCCAAGACGCCACGTCAGGATCCTTTTATTCTCCCCCTTCGGCTGGAACTCACCAGCGGACCGAAAATTCCTTCACGTTGACCTTCTCTGCACTACTAGTATAAAGTTACGTAAGCCGAACGTTACCTTTGAGTACTTAACCCTTTTGTCAATTCTATCCTGTGCTTTAATTGGTTTAGCGAACCATCCCAGCTCTTTAACTTTATATTTGTTTTACCTTTTTAAATCCTTTAATCCTCGGATTAGCCCGAGTCTCCACGACCCTTTTCCATTCTCCGTTTATGTCAATATTTTCCGTTTTGTGTATTGTTGATAGTTATTATTAATAAAACTCTATTTTATTAATGATAGCAATATTATTATCCTTGAGCTCAGTTCCACTTCCTAAGCATATCGAAGATACATAATATCGGCCAGCCTAGACATCCACGCACTCTAAAGATAATTAAAGAAGTTCCCTCAACGAATAGTTATATATGGTATATCGTCGAGAGTCCATTCTACGAAATATATATATATATATATATATATTATATATATATATATATATATATATATATATATATATATATATATATATATACTATTTAAATTTGGTATCAGGTGTGTAAGGTTTAACGCTATCTATATCTTTGCAAACACTGGTCTCAGTCGAGTAAAGAATAGTGTTATTCGTTATAATAATAGTGTATAGTAGTTCCCTTTTGTTTTAACGATTGCTATCCCCTTTTTTGAAACTTAAGAAGCTGGAGTAGCTCAAGGAACTGTTATAATAATTTGTTTGTGTTTTTCTTTGTGATTTTAGTCAGTGGTTATTTATATCGAGAAACCAAGTACGAATATGTCAGTGCCCATATTTAGGTAGGCTAATTTCTCTAGAAAGCATAATTCTTGTTGCAAGGAATTTTAGTTGGTTGACTATTGCGCCCCAAGTACAAAGATGACTCAGTTCGAAATCTTTAAAGCGCAACGAGAATCCTTGGGACTTTCCGGAAAAGAACTAATTGAGTACGTTCAAGAGGAGCAAAGAACAGAAAGAGAAAGAGAAATCCAAAGAGAAGAACAAGAAAGAGAAATCCAACGAGAAGAAAGAGAAAGAGAGGAATGGATAAGACAAGCTGAGCTTCACCACCAGATTGAATTAGCTCGTGTTGAAGCAGAGATACAGTCCGCCAGTTCCAGTTCCGAAGCATCTCCCAATCTCTCACTAAAGCTCCCTAATTTCAAGGTTGGAGAGGATTTTGGAGCATTTTTAGCCCACTTCGAAAAGATCCTCGAAATCAATAACATGGATGGAGAGGCTGAAGGTGTAGCCAGATTACTTCCCCTGTTAAATTGTAAATTGCGCGAAATTTTTATATCTTTACCATCTGAGTGTACAACTAACTACAGCACCTTAAAAGCTGAGTTATTGGCCGCTCATAATATGACTCCCGATTTCTACCGCCAAGAATTTCGAGGAGGTCGTATTAAACCCAAACATACGTTCCGTCAATTCGGATACATTCTTCAGAGGAATTTTAAATTTTGGTTAGAATCCTCAAAGGTTGATCCGAACTACGAGTCCTTAACAGACTTCGTGTTGCGAGATCAATTTTTGGCGTCTCTCCCGACGGAGATCCGCGGGTTCGTCAAAGATCGTCGGTGCCAGACCTTTAAAGAATGTACCGAAGAAGCGGATGTCTATGCCGCAAGCCATAATTTATACCCAAAGGAGAATCGAACTTCTCACCAATCTCCCTACAAGGAAAGGAGGAAGGATTCGCGCCCCTTCACAGAAAAGCCGACGAAGTTTCCGAGCCCCGTAAAACCCCAAAACTTCTTTCCCCAAAACCAACAACGGGACTCCAAACCTCCCGTTAAGATTTCTCCTCCATCTCTCTTCCCAAAGCGACCAATCATATGCTTCACCTATGGTGTAGAAAACCACATGAGCTGGAATTGCCCCCCAAATTCTAGGCTTAAAAGCGGACCAGCCCACCAAGTTCACCAGATTAATGCAACCCCGGCTCCCCCGGTGGTACAGACCCAAGCAGAAACTTTTCCCCCTCCGTCTGGCCACCAGGTAAATTTTATTTTTGATAAAAGTTCATCGGGAACTTTGAAATTTGAGGAGGGCAGCGTGAACGGCTGCCGAGTATCGACTCTCGTCAGGGAGAAGAGATGTACGTGTTTTATCGTGTCCGACGAACTCCTTCCCCCAGTGGACCCTAACCACGAAAACTTTTCGGTGGTACATGACTACCTTGGGCGGGCGAACCAATTCCCCGTCGTTAGATGTTACCTGCAGTGTCAATATTATGATGGCTGGGCTGAAGTCATTTCAACACCCATACAATTCTCTTCCGTACTTATAGGACAGAGCCCTTAAGTAAGTTCCGACCCTGTGTCTCAGGCCGCCCTTCCTCGAGGCCGAGCTAAGAAAGAAGCCCAGGAGCCCGTCCCCATCAGAACCCCGTTCCCTCCCGATTTCTCGGAGACCCCTAACCAGGACTTTAGGACGGCACAAAAGGAGTGTGAATTACTAACACCCTTAGGCGATAAGGCCCAAGACAAGGACACGGAGACTGTCCGTGGACCGCAAGAAAAAAAGAACCCCCAACGCGCCCATGGAGATACCTTCGTAGAACTGGATGAAACATCGGCGCTTGAAGAAGATTACCCCGCGGAGTTCCTTAATGTAATATAGATAGTGTGCACCCAACCTGATGCCGATTACCCTCCTCCTTCCCTACCAGGCGAGTCTTTGGAACCCTCTGACCTGGATATTGACGCGCAGCTGACACCACGTCAAAAGAGTCAGCTACAAGAACTATTTGAATGGAGTCACCATTTAACCACCCTATTAGTTCTTTTCGAGCGACTGCGCGAAATGGCCTCACCATTGGCCCCCGCAAATACCATTTTGCCCACGAAACCATAAAATATTTGGGTTTCAAAATAGGACAAAGCAAGTTAGGTCCCCAAGAGAACAAGATTAAGGCAATCGCCGACATGCCCCTCGCGATTACAAAGAAGCAATTAAGATCGTTCCTAGGATCAGCTTCTCACTATCAGCGATTTGTTCCGAATTTCGCGGCAATTTCGGCCCCCCTCAGCACCCTTCAAAAAAATAATTCCCCCGATCGTTTACGTTGGAACGATGTCGCTATTTCCCATTTTAATCAGCTCAAGAATAAGCTCATTTCTGCCCCCATTTTAAAGTTGCCCAACCCAGAAAAATCCTTTCGGATTAAGACCGACGCGTCCAACGAGGGCATTGGAGGTGTACTCCTTCATTACGAGGATGACGGAATGAGTCATCCAGTTGCATATGCTAGTCGTTAATTATTACCACGCGAAAAGAGATATGCCCCTATAGAGAAGGAAGCTCTATCAATTATCTGGGTAATAGACAAATTCAAAAGGTACTTGATAGGAAAAGAATTCCAGATAGGAACCGACCACCGTCCGTTAGCCTATATTAGGAATGTGCGACACTCCAACGGCCGAATCACGCGCTGGAGTTTACTCTTGCAAGAGTATCAATTTAAAATAAATTAAATAAAAGGTTCTGATAACCAGGTCGCTGACGCACTCAGTAGGAATGCGTTACCGAATAGCGTAGAGTAATTGTATTCATAGGATTAGTATCTCCATGTAGGTATATACCATCTTGTACGACTTAAATTAAGATTCTCTTGTAATATAATTAGTTAATGTATATGTCTGAATTTTGTAACGCTCAATGTCTATTGTTTTGTATGTATATATATTTGCACCCATTAATTACGTATAAATTATTTTGTCCCATATGTACTAATTTTATATCATTTCATTGTTCCATGCCTTTTTTTTTATTAAGTTTGTATTAAAGGTTATTTTCCTTTATAATCAAAAAAACAAAATAATCATATGTATTGAGGTAATACTAGTTAGGTGCAGGAAGGTACAGTTATACAAGAAAACGAGTTCCCCACAACGGAGCTCTATCGTTGTCCCTTCTCTCTTTTTTGTTGAAGTGACAACTTCCCCCGGAATGGAGGGGTGTGATAAAACGGGTTGAGGCCGCGTTAATTTCAACCCCTATCACATGGTATTTAAAACCACGATTCTCCACGTGCATCTTCGCTTTGAAGCTTGGCGCTTTATCGCAGCCACCTGAGTCAATGTTTAAACAAGGAAGTTTATCTTCCTCCCGTTAACCCCCAGATTGAGTTAGGCTTATGGGCAGATAAGGCATTGTTCCCAGGCGCGGAGGTGCATTCCCTCGAAGCTCCCACTCCATTGTCCCCCACGCCAAGGGAGTGTCTCAACTATTTATATGGAAACTTTACCACTAAGATCAGATTGGAGATCCAGATTTTCGTCGCGAAACATCACCACGACCCTCTCTCACTTTGTGCGCCAAGGGACCTCGCCTTCGAGATTCACCATCATTTGTCCAGAAGGAGGACAATATCCCTTGAGTGCCAAAGTTCGAGCCTTCGTGACGCCGAGTTTACAAGGCTTCCCCCCTGTTGTTCAGAAGAGAACAACGTAGACCAGCCATGGTTCGTTCGAGCCCGTTGACAAGAAACGGTTCTCACCCCTTCCCCTGTTGTTCAGAAGAGAACAACGTAGAACAGCTATTGTTCTTTTGAGCCCGTTCGCCAAGAAACGGTTTTCATCCTTCCCTTTTGTTGTTCAGAAGAGAACAACATTAGAACAGCCATTGTTCTTGAGCCCGTAGACAAGAGACGGTACTCGGCCCCCTTCCCTGTTGTTCAGAAGAGAACAACGTAGAACAGCTATTGTTCTTCAAGCCGTTCGTCGAGAAACGGTTCACTTTCCCAAGACGCCACGTCAGGATCCTTTTATTCCCCCCTGCGGCTGTACCTCGCCAGCGGACCGAAAATTCCTCCACGTCGACTTCCTCTGCACCACTAGTATAAATTTTCGTAAGCCGAACGTTACCTTTGAGTACTTAACCCTTTTGTCAATTCTATCCTGTGCTTTAATTGGTTTAGCGAACCACCCCAGCTCTTTAACTTTATATTTGTTTTACCTTTTTAAATCCTTTAATCCTCGGATTAGCCCGAGTCTCCACGACCCTTTTCCATTCTCCGTTTATGTCAATATTTTCCGTTTTGTGTATTGTTGATAGTTATTATTAATAAAACTCTATTTTATTAATGATAGCAATATTATTATCCTTGAGCTCAGTTCCACTTCTTAAGCATATCGAAGATACATAATATCGGCCCGCCAGACCTCCAGGCACTCTAAAGATAATTAAAGAAGTTCCCTCAACGAATAGTTATATATGGTATATCGTCGAGAGTCCATTCTACGAAATATATATATATATATATATATATATATATATATATATATATATATATATATATATATATATATATATACATATATATATTTATATATATATATATTTATATATATATATATAACTTCCTCTCTTTCTCTATCTCTCTCTCTTTCATCCTATCTCGTATTTTCTCTGTCTTTCTTTCTCTCTCTCTCTCTCATTATACGAGGGCAGTCAAAAAGTTTTGCGAATCGTAGGGCAAAACAGAGGAAGGGGGATGGCTGTTTGTGGGGGTGTTAGGACAAGTTATCACAAGTCAGGACCTGCAGCCGCGCGCTCTTGCCTCGTCTATTTAAGAAGCAGTAGCTGATCGCAGATCGTCAGTCACAAATATTTCAACAATGGAGAACGTTCAGCACCGCGCAGTGATCAAATTTTTGACCAAGGAAGGCAAGAATGCCAAAGAGATCCATGAACGCATGGTTGCAGTGTACATCAACACCGCTCCTTCCTATGGAACAATTGCTCGCTGGAATAGGGAGTTCCGGCATAGTCTTGAGTTCCTTGAAGATGACCCCCGTCCAGGATGCACGTCAGACCTGACCAACGAGGACAATGTGGCCCGTGTCGAGAGGATGATCCTCGAAGATCGAGGGGTGAAAGTCGAAGAGATCGAGCGAGAACTTGAAATATCACATGGAAGTGTTACTTACATCATCCACGACAATTTGGCCATGACCAAGGTCTCTGCCCGTTGGGTCTCTAGAAACCTCACGCCCCATGATTGACTTCAACGTCGTCAAAGTGTACAAGGCCAGAGTTGCACAAGCTGCCCTGCGCGAGTGCGGATTCGAGGAGTTCAACCATCCCCCCTACAGTGCAGATCTGGCCCCCAGCGACTACATTTTGTTCCACCAGCTCAAGGCTGCACTGCGTGGACGCCGGTTTGGGGACGATGTAGATGTTCCCCAGCTCACCGTCCAGGAGTGGATTGAACAGCAGTCGGGAGATTTCTGGTTGTCGGGAATTCGAAGCCTCAGGGACAAGTGGCGCAAGTGCATTGAAGTCGAGGGTAGTTACATTGACAAATAATAAAACACTTTTCCTCATATCTCGTTTCTTTATATCCGAATTGTAAAACTTATTGACCGCCCCTCGTAGTTCTCTCTTTCTCTAGTTCTCACTCTTTCGCTCTCTCTCTAATTATCTCTATATCTCTCTCCCTTTCTCTCTAAACGTAAGTGATAGATTTGGTAATAGTGAACCTAATTTAATCAAATTTTAAATTAATATTCCTTGTGTTAGCAAGAGTCAACTTCACTAATTAATTTTCCAAAACTAATTTGGCTGGGATAAGGAAGAATTTGAACAATTATACCTCAAATAAAAAGGAAATAATTAAGCATGGCATGATCTTAAAAACAATTTCCTAAATAACGTGAAAAATGTCAACGAAGCTAAATAGTCATCTCTGAATTAAGAAAATCATTAAAGACAGAGAGAGATAAGGGGGATAGAATGTAAAAATCCAATAGGAGCACACAAAATAGAAATCATTATGTAGAATTGCGAAGAAAAGTCAAAGCTGAAACAAAAAGAGCTAAAGGAAATGAAAAGATAAGAGTAGTTCTATTTTTTTTTTAATCAGGATTTTTTGCTTTTGTAAGTAGTAGAAAACCGATTAAAAGACAAATATGATTTAACGATGTTGATGTAGCTAATACTTTAAATGAATACTTTGCATCAGTGTTTACAAAAGAGAGTATGGCTTATTTCCCCACCTCAACAATTAAAATGCCGGTAATATACCCCTTGTATCAGTTAGATGCACTGTTAACACTATAAGAAAGCCTGTTGAGAAAATTAATAAATATACATCTCTGGGACCAGATAAAATATCTCCTAGAGTTCGAAAAGGAATCTACTATCAAATGCCTGAACACCTAATGGAGATCTTTAAGATATCTTCAGAAACTGGAATCGTTTTACGAGATTCGAAGCTAGTAAATTTAACTCTAATATTTAAAAAGGGATATAAAGAACTGGCTAGTAATTATCTCTCAACACGTTTAACTCCCGTACATGGAATAATACTCGAAACCTGAATTGCTGAGAAAATAGTTGAGTATTTAGAAAATAACAAATTATTCCTTGATTCACAGGATGGCTTTAGGAGACACAGGTCATGCCTAACAAATTCATAAGATTTTTTCCTCTTTAATAAACAGACTATGACAGTACGAGATCAGCTGATATTTTGTATTTAGATTTCCAAAATGGCATTTTATCAAATACCCCATGAGAAATTGATGTCTAAAGTCAGAGCTTTAGGAATAGAGGGAGAATTAGCAAAATGGATTGAGAATTGGCTCACTGAACGTAAGCAGAGAGTAGTCATTAAGGAAGAAGCGTCAGAATGAACCCCTGTGAGAAGTGGAGTCCCTCAAGGCATGGTCCTTGGACCTTTACTTTTTATTATGTATGTTAATGATGTAGATGGTGAACTTGCTGTAAAAAAATTCTCAATTTGCAGATGTCTGCAAAATAGGAAAAGGAATAATAACTGAACAGGAGGTTTTAGAATTTTAAAATGATATTGATAAGGTAGCACAATGGTCTGAAGAATGGGAACTGCCCTTAAATCGTTAGAAGGGTCAGGTAATGCAAGTGGGTTATGAAAATCAAAGAGCAGAATATAAACTTTTGCTAAAATTATTACGTGGGGATAATAATGAAAAAGATCTTGGACTCTAAATATCAAATGAACTGAATTTTTTTCAGCAGGATATTGATCTAATAAAGAAAGCATTAAAGCTTCTCAGCTAGATAAAGGGTCAATTTAGTTATAACAAGGTCAACAGACCTAAGTCGCGTGCCTTCAATTATTCCGACTTATGACCTTACGAACTTTCAAGAACGTTCAATAATTTGTAAACTAACCTTAGTAGGACCTTGGCAATTATATCACTTGAAAGAGAATTTAAAATAACGTAAGTGTTTTAAATTCCGTTAGAATTGGCTGAATAGTTACGATGTTATTACCCCCCAAACTCATTGAAAAGTAAAATAGTTACAATCCGAATGACCGACCTACGGAACGACCTCCTAACTTATAGAGCCGCACGCGACTAAAATTAAAACTTCAATTTTACATATGTATAAATAATTAGTAAAACCACAGTTATAATGCTAGGCAAACCTGAAGATCAGCGACGCGCCCGAAAAAGTGTATTTTTTTTCAGCCGAAACGGCACTAAGATGCGTTTATGTTTCGTTCACCCGTGCCTGAATATTCACGCGCGTTTGGTTAAATAAAAACGTTAAAAAAAGTTAAAACATTATTCTATAAACAATTATGATTATATACTGGCAGTTGTGCCCCCCAGACCGCCCCCAATTGATTGAAACTCAGGATCATCCTAGGGGGTCCGATCGCAGTGATATATCCCCCACGAGCAGTCCCCCGTCCCCTGAATTTACTCAAAAAAGGTGAAACATATTGGAACATGAACGAAATATTTTGCGTCCCATCGGTCGCGTCGCCGATCTTCAGTTTTACCGAATGCTGTGCCCAAGTCTGGTCGCCATACTTAAGAATTAATAACTATGAGGCAAGTCTAGAAAAGCTAAACTTATTCAGTCTAGAAACAAGATGTATGAAAGTTCAATTAATGTAAGTGTTCAAAATCTTGAAAGGAGTAGATAATGTAGTTTATTCTACTGGGTTCGAACTTAGCACAAATTATACACAAAATTGTGGCATGAAATTTTCTCCAAAACATTTTACAACTAATTTATGTCGAATCCTTTTTTCCTACAGAATTGTAAACATCTGGAATCCATTAACTGAAAAAGTGGTGTCCAGTAGTTCAGTTGAGACTTATAAAACTAGACTGGACACATTACTTAGAAACGTTGGATAACAAGTGACAAAACATTGTAGTGTGGTGAGAAAAAGGAGAATAAAAGAGCATGTTTTAAGTTTAGATTAGTAAGACATGTAATTATTATTATTTTTTTAATATATCAACAACCTATTGTCTATATTTTTCAAACCTGCTTTCTTAGTAAAAAAAAACTTAGACGTGGATATTTCTCAAAAATTTCCCAGAAAATTGTTAACATGTACAATATGGAGTAGTAGTGTCCAATAGTTCAGTTGAGACTTTTAAAATTTGACTGGACCTAGAAAGTTAAATCATTAGATGATAATTGACAAATCATTGCATGTTGATAAGGAAAGAGGAATAAAAAATAGCCTGTTCTAATTTTAGATTAGAAAGATATGTTAATATTTTTATGTATATATTAATTTTTTCCCGGTTTCCTTCAAAAAATTTCCTGGTCGTGTCTATTTTGAACATTACCAGGTTATTTTTCACTTTTCCAAGCCCGGAGTTGGACTAGGGAGAGATTTATTCGTTACTATGACTTACGCTTCATTTGCGAGGTACATTACGTTGAAATGGACCAATTAATGGTCTTTTGAAGTATTTACTTTCCTTGTAACTCATTGTAACACACACACACACACACTCCCTCTCTCTCTTTCTCTCCTCTCCTGTTTCTATTTATCAAGCTCACTCTTAATTTAAATAGACGAGTTCTTGAAATAGCTTTACGCTCGGCGTTCATTTGCTGTAATATCTGCGAGGCGCAAATCGGACGCATTTTTTACCCTTCGGGAAAACATCTGCCGGTGTAATCATGTGGGTGGATGTGTGTGGCGAGAGAAAAGAGATGCACAGAAAGAGAAACAGGAGGAGAAATTTGCTGTAAACTATGCAGACTCGAGTGAAGTAATAAGAGCGGTAAGGTAGAAGTGTGCAGATTTTTCATGACGAACCATACTAATGGTAATAATAATAATAATATTTTTTATTATTTTATTTAAAAAAGGTAGGAAAAACCAGCGTGAGCATTTAAACCAGACTACTTTTAAGAATTAAAGTATCTGGTGAAGTAAAGGAATTCAAAATTGTGCGATAGGAAGATACGGGTAGGACCCTAAAAGGAGACGACTTGGGGCCAATGGATACATAGGTGCATAGCTCTCCTTAACCTCCCTAAGCTCGTCTCTGTCGAAGATCTGTCCCTGGGACCTCTCTGTATCCATCAACGAAAGCATGTCTCCTGGGAAGCGACCCCACTCAGGGGGGAAAGGGAATATGTGATGACTGAAAAGTGAAATAATTAAAGTAAGTGGTAAAATGATTGATGAATGTTCAATTCGAGATTGATAAATGATTATTATTGAAAGGATTCATAAATGAATAAGGATTGATTAGTCAATGATTACTGTAGTTTGCGATGAAATAACTAAAGAAATGGATTATATTGATTATTGATTAACGAGTGGTGAATAGTTAATGATGGATTCAAATGTTAAAATGATGGATAACCAATTGATATCTGAGCGATTAAATTATTGACCAATAATAAATGAATACCAGATGATGGATGCAAGGATGGAATTTTGGTGAATGATGGATAAATCAGGAGTAGGGAATGATCGTTGAATTGTATAATTGCTAAATTGAATAACTGAATGAATTATAAATAATGAATAATAAATGATTCATAGAATGACTGATAAATGATAGTTAAAGTTAACCAATGTGCTTAGGAATTTAAAAAAAAATAAGTAACTAAGATGAAGATTTTGAGGATGGATGAAATGAAGATTTTTACGATCAATGAAGATTTATATGATCAGTGATCAGAGTGACTGAAGATAAGATGAAGATTTTGAGGATGAATAAAATAAAGATTTTTACGATCAATGAAGATTTATATGATCAGTGATCAGAGTGACTGAAGATGAAGATTTTGAGGATTAATGAAATGAAAAAATTTTTACGATCAATGAAGATTTATATGATCAGTGTGACTGAAGATGAAGATTTTGAGGATGAATGAAATGAATAATTTTACGATCAATGAAGATTTATATGATCAGTGATCAGAGTGACTGAAAATGAAGATTTTGAGGATTAATGAAATGAAGCTTTTACGATCAATGAAGATTTATATGATCAGTGATCAGAGTGACTGAAGATGAAGATTTTGAGGATGAATGAAATGAAGATTTATACGATCAATGAAGATTTATATGATCTGTGAAAACAAAATCTTGGTTGATCAGAGAAGGCGAAGAATTCGAGAGTGCGTCCTGACCCCATCCCCCCCCCGTCCTTCCCGCCCCAATCCAATTTATTTTAAGATTGGTTGAATTGGGATGAAAGTTAGTTAGGTCAGGTTGTTTAGATGTGCTAGTTTTATTTAATGATTGTAAGTTGTTTGTTGTGATTGTCGAAGGTCAGGTTAGGTTGTTTGGGCTTATTGATTTTATTTGATGATTACGAGTTATTTGATTTGAAATGAATATGAGGTCAGGTTGTTTGGGTTTGTTTGTTGATGATTGTGAGATGTTTGGCGTGAATGTCGAAGTTAAGGTTAAGTTTGTTTTTGTTTTTTTAATGTGTGACCTGTTTGACGAAGGTCTTAGGTTAGGTGAAATTGTTTTGGTTTGTTTATTTTATGTGATGATTGTGAGCTATTCGACTTGGGACGAAGCATAGGTCAAATTTTTGTTTTTTGTTTTTATTTTGTATGATTATTGCGAATTGTTTCATTTGAAACGAGTGGTACAACAAGTCGTTTGGCGTTGTTGTTTTATTGTATGATTGTGGTCTGTTTGACTTGGAAAGAACGAACTGAATGTCAAGGTGGTTTGGCTTGGTTGATTTCATTTGATTCTTGTGATCCCTTTCACGCGGGATGAAGGCTGGTTTGTTTGAGTTTGTTGATTTTATTTTATTATTGTCATATTTTTGATGTGCGACGAAGGTTAAGTCAGGTTATTTAGTATAGGAAATATAATTGATAGGAATATTTGGAGCCTATATTATATAAATATTATATATTTCTTTATATACGAGGGGCGGTCAATAAGTTTTGCAATTTGGATATAAGGAAACAAGATATGAGGAAAAGGGATTTATTATTTTTCAATATAACTACCCTCGACTTCAATGCACTTGCGCCACTTGTCCCTGAGGCTTCGAATTCCCGACAACCAGAAATCTCCCGACTGCTGTTCAATCCATTCCTGGACGGCGAGCTGGACATCTTCATCGTCCCTAAACCGGCGTCCACGCAGTGCAGCCTTGAGCTGGCGGAATAAAAAGTAGTCGCTAGGGGCCAGATCTTGAGTGTAGGGGGGATGGTTGAGCTCCTCGAATCCTCCCTCGCGCAGGGCAGCTTGTGTAACTCTGACCTTGCGGACAGGGGCATTGTCGTGGAGGAGCAGGACACCGCGTTTCAACTTGCCGCGCCGCTTCTGACGGATGCACTTCTTCAACCCAGCCAGTTCCTCGGCGTAATATTTTTCTGTGATGGTCTTTCCACGAGGCGCATAGTCCACCATCAACACTCCCTTAGAATTCAAGAAAATGGTGGCCACGATCATACCGGCTAAGGGTTGGGTCTGGAACTTGATGGGGGTCAGAGAGTCCCTATGCTTCCAGGCCATGCTTTCGAGCTTGTTCTCTGGATCCCAGTGATGGACCGACGTTTCATCACTTGTAAGTATGCGTGACTCGAATCCCGCCGGGTCTTGGTTGTAGAGGAGCAGCAGTTGCTCCGAACTTTGACGACGTTAAAGTAGATCATGGGGCGTGAAGTTTCGTGAGGTTTCTAAGGACCCAACGAGCAGAGACCTTGTTATGGCCAAATTGTCGTGGATGATGTTGATAACACTTCCATGTGATATTCCATGTTCTCGCTCGATTTCTTCTACTTTCACCCGTCGATTTTCGAGGATCATCCTCTCCACACGGGTCACATTGTCCTCGTTAGGCACGTCTGACGGGCGTCCTGGATGGGGTCATCTTCATGGGACTCACGACCATGGCGGAACTCCCTATTCCAGCGAGCAATGGTTTCATAGGAAGGGGCGGTTTCGGTGTGCACTGCAGCCATGCGTTCATGGATCTCTTTTGCATTCTTGCCTTCCTTGGTCAAAAATTTAAACACTGCGTGGTGCTCAACCTTCTCCATTGTTGAAATATTTGTGACCGACGATATGCGATCATCTACTGCTTCTTAAATAGACAAGGCAGGAGCGTGCGGCTGTAAGTCCTGACTTATCATAACTTGTCCTAACACCCACACAAACAGCCACCCTCCTTCCTCTGTTTTGCCCTACCGATTCGCAAAACTTATTGACCACCTCTCGTATTAGGCTTTTGCTTAGGCTACATCTTGAAGTTGAGTAATAAGTCATTGCAGTTTATTTAAAAGTTGTGTTAATTTAATTTTTGTTCTGTACCCTTAAAATGGAATGTCAAGTTGAAAGAAAGGCGCATTTTCGACACTTGTTGTTGTTCATTTTCAATCGAGACAGGAACAATGCAAACGCAGCCAAAGCCCGTCGCGATATTTGTGCTGTGTACAGAGAAAATTCTTTATCAGAAAGGACAGCTTAATGGTGGTTTTCACTTTTCAAAAACGGTCATTTCAATCTTAATGAAGAACGTTCTGGTCGCCCTATTAAGTTGGATGAAGATCGATTGAACGACTCTCTTCATGAAAACCCTCGTCAATCGACTAGCGAATTGACTGTACAATTGGCGTGTGATCAGAAAACTGGAGTGAATCACTATCATTCGATGGGGAAAGTTCAAAAACTCGGTGCATGGGTTCCGCACGCTTTAAACGAAATCAACAAACTTCAACGCTCCACGATTGCCGCAGGTTTGCTTGCTCGTCACAAGGCTACTCGTGTATATAAGGACAGATTTCTTCACTGCATCATCACTGGCGACGAAAAGTGGTGTGTTTATGTCAACATGAACCATTGAAAACAATGGTTTAGCCCCAATAAAAAACCATTTCCGCAATTAAAGCAAGGACTTCATCCACGAAAGACGATGCTGTGTGTGTGGTGGGATTGTAAAGGCATCATTCTTTATGAGCTCCTTTCGAACAACGAGATTGTCACTGCAGAACTCTACGTTCAACAAATGGATCGACTCGCCGAAGCTATTCGTGAAAAGCTCCTCATGGACGTTATGGAGTTCTTCTGCAACACGAAAATGCTCGTCTTCACATTGCCAATATCACAAAAGACGCCATGCATACGCTTAATTGGGAAATCCTGCTGCATCCCCCATATTTGCCAGACTTGGCTTCATCGGATTTCCATCTGTTCCGATCGCTCTCCAACAATTTGCGTGGCGTTTGGTTCAATACTGATGTGGAATTAAGAACCTAGTTAGAAGAATTCTTCGAGTCAAAATCCAGAGATTTTTATTGCAGAGGCATCGAAAAACCAGTTGAACGTTGGGAAGAAGAAGTAAATTTCAACGGAGAATACATTATTGATTAAATTGCATATTGTTATCAATTAAAAATGGAGTTTTTCTAAAATTTTTAATGGTGATGAATAAATTTGATAAAACCGCAAGAACTTATTCCTCAACCCAATACTGTTGTAGTTGTTTGAATAAAACGGTATGTAAGAGATTTATAAGATGGTTTTCTTTCTATATCGTATTTGTAAAACGTCTAGTGTTTCTTGACTTTTTCTAAGAGGGTATCGCATTTGTGATCGTGGTTTCGTGCAGGACGAGATGAACACAATCACTCGCACATATGTAGGCAGACATTACCTCTTTTGTTTATTCATAAATGTCTTTATAAAGCCAGATAATTTTCTTTTCACCATTATCTAATTCTATGAAGAGATGTTTAACAATTACATTATCTCCCCATATTCTCTCCAAATAAATAACTTCAGAAGGTAGAAGCAAACAACCTTAACGTTGTCTTTGATTATGAACATACTATAGGAAGTTGTTTATCTCAAAATACGACCTTCATGAAGAACATATGGTTATTAAGCAGATACACCCACAAAGGAAAAGTGAGGAACGATTCCAAGCACTTTCGTCTTTATTCTTAAAGACCTTTTCAATGCATGGACAGGAGGCTGGACATACATTGCCTTAAATAGTGGAAGCGGGGGTTAGACTACCCACCTCTGAACCTTAATTAGGCGGTACAAAATCCTGAAACAACTTTATTTGAGATTTTATGTATTTAGCGATAATGGGGTCTAGCATGAACGCGTTAATGGAGATACATTCTAATATATTTCTCGAAATATAATTACTGCATTTTATGACTGGTTTGGCACTGTTCCAGGTAATGAGTGGTTAAGATTGTACATATGTAGAAAAAGCGAAGATTGTTCACTGTGATTACGTACATTGGCTTGATGTTGCTTAACCCGAACATCTAGTTCTTTCCCGGTTTGTCCATAATAACATTTTTGGCAGTTGTTGCAGCCTATTGAATAAACAATGACAGGTCGGGGGTGGTGAATTTTTGACAAGGATGCGATAAATTGTAGTCTCGTACTTAAAAATAACATTTATGTTCAGAAGTCGAAGTAAACGAAGTAATTTAATGAAAATATGGTTATAGGGTAAAACTAATAGGTTTTTGGCTTGAAACTTATGGATATTAACATTAGTTTAGTAATAGGAACGCTTGGCTGACTTATAACAATTGTCGAGAAAGTACAAAGGGTAGCAAAAATTTATTCCTATTTTATATATCCTATCGACTTCTTTGTCTAGGAATTCTGGCGAGACAATTCTAAGGGCACACAAAAACATAGATGAGAAAAGAGTTTGTTTGACGTTATTATGGTAGTTAGAATAAAAGTGTATAGACTCTTTTATACACTTTTATTGTAATCAACATAATATTGAGAGGAGAATTGAGTAATGAATCATCATCAACAAAGTTGATAATTTTAATTTATCTGAAGTGCAATACAAATTTAATAAATATATAATGAATAGAGTCATCAATCTTATTTATAAGCCCCCGGATGCAATGCTTCTCGAGGATTAGCAACTCTCCAGTTTGTTTCCGGTTCCATTTCATTTTGTTTAGCTTGTCATTCACGCCAGATTCACTCGAGTCTTTTTTCCCAGAGTATTTCCTGCTGTTTCATTTTGTTTAGGATGTGTCTTACATTATGTATACTGTGCTCCTTGGCTAGTTAATTCATTATTAGTTGAAAATGGTATCTTGCCGAAACTAGTCCGATAGTTCTAAATAAAATCTTGATTCAAATATTGTGTTTTAACATTATCTTTCACTAATAAAATCACGTTAATGTGATATATATATATATATATATATATATATATATATATATATATATATATATATATATATATATATACATATATATATATATATATATATATATATATATATATATATATATATATATATATATATATATATATATACATATATATATATATATATATATATATATGAATATATATATATATATATATATATATATATATATATATATATATATATATATATATATATATATATATATATATATATATATATATATACATATATATATATATATATATATATATATATATATATATATATATATATATATATATATATATATATATATATATATATATATATATATATATATATATATATATATATGAGGAATTAAACCACATTCTCCGAAGACAATTTAATTCAGAACAGTTTCGGTTAATCTCACACCCTTTTTCAACTGACACTGGATGGAAAATATTTGAAAATGCTTACATACATAACACAGTCAGGTCGTGAAAGATCCCCTCTTTTTTTCCCCAATCCCCTACTTGTGGCTAATCAGGAAGGGGGGGGGGGGTTAGGCCTAAACATATTGAAGGGCTGACATTTCGCTATTTCGTTTATTTCCTTTCGTATTACAGGATTAAAAAAAAATTTACCCTCAGATAGATTTAAATTAGGAACTGACGCTATCAAGCTCGATTCTACGATTCTTCTCTTAACATAGTTAGCCGATTTAAATACCATTTCACTTCATTGAAATCGATCGAATGATTCAAATCTCTAACATGACAAAATATTCCACTGCTTTTACTGCCCACTCTAATATCTCTTTTGTGTTCATACAATCTCTTGTCTAGATTTCTTCCCGTTTTCCCTATACTATTAAAAAATCGATAATTTCTAACCTTTGTCTTAGAGCATATAAAATATGTCATCCTTCCTATTTAGATGAAGAAATTGTCATTATCAGGAGCATTTTTTCTAATTTGTATTACCCCAAATGGTTCATATCGTCTGCCCATTTTGCAGCTTGGAAAACATTCTATGGCAATAAGCCTTCCCGCAAAAATTACTTCAACAAATGTATAACATTGCCATTTAATAATAAATTAAATAGTTTAAAGGACATATTTGGAAAAGCGGGTATTAATCTAGCCTTTAAATATAATAATTTCTTAAACCGATTGATGATGGCCAGGAAACCCAAAGAACATCATAACATAGGAGTATATGCAGTACCATGCAACGATTGCCACAAAGTTTATATAGGGGAAACGGGGAGAAATCTAGACAAGAGATTGTATGAACACAAAAGAGATATTAGAGTGGGCAGTCAAAGCAGCGGAATATTTTGTCATGTTAGAGATTTGAATCATTCGATCGATTTCAATGGAAGTAAAATGGTATTTAAATCGGCTAACTTTGTTAAGAGAAGAATCGTAGAATCAAGCTTGATATCGTCAGTTCCTAATTTAAATCTATCTGAGGTTCAATTTTCTTTTAATCCTGTAATACGAAAGGAAATAAACAAAATAGCGAAATGTCAGCCCTTCCATATGTTCAGGCCTAACCCTTCCCCTGATTAGCCACAAGTAGGGGATTAGGGGAAAAAATAGGGGATCTTTTACGACCTGACTGTGTTATGTATGTAAGCATTTTCAAATATTTTCCATCCAGTGTCAGTTAAAAAAGGGTGTGAGATACACCAAAACTGTTCTGAATTAAATTGTCTTCGGAGAATGTGGTTTAATTCCTCATCTTTTCTTGCGATATTGCATTAATTTTCATCATATATATATATATATATATATATATATATATATATATATATATATATATATATATATATGAGCAACCTTATTGTTTATGCTTTTACTTTTCCTTGTTGTATGCGAGGAAACTATATATATTGGTAGTACATTTCGCTCATTGAAACAGAGGTTTTTTCTCACATGGAAATAAGTTATCGCACAGGAAGAAATCTGTCTAACAAATAGACTTCTGTAATTAGAACTAATATCATACAATGTAAGACAGAATGTTCTATCGAGAATTTTAAAATAATTGGTCACAATAACAATGGATATAGTCTAAGAATTTTGGAATCCGTACTAATATAGACAAAATCTCCTACACTCAACATTGATAATACCACTGTCCCCCTTCTCATTTCTTAATTATAATTACTTCAGTCAACAACCAACCAACTTTCTATTATTCACCAACTAAACAATCAAAAACCCATCCTTCTTCAATCCTTTTCTATTATAATTTCTTCACTTTGGGATTTCACATCAACTTCATTGGTGAACAACATGATACTTCAATAATTTACTTTTGTTTCGTTTTTGTTTGTTTTTTCCTCTATTAGTTGTTAGATATGATATATATTTGAAAATACTTTTTTTGTTTTATAATCTGGTCTTTTAACTCCTTGTGTTATCTATTATTTTTTTCATTTATCTACATGGTCTTAACTTGATTATTTTTAATATTGCAAGTTTAAATTTGTTCTAGTTTCATTTTAGTTTTTTGAACTTTTTGTATTATATACGTCATTTTGACCATACTGATTTTTTACTCTGGTACATTTTTAAAAATATTTTAATTAAATAAGATCATAATATCTGCCATTTATATAATTTTAGTTTGTTCATATTTTTTGTCTTTAGATTTTTAATCGCTTAATTTCTCCTTATGAGACAAGTAGGTTCGCTAACCAACAAACTCATCTTAGACTCACAACAATTATTATCTAAAGTTTATCCACAAATCAAATTCTATTGCATACCAATTAATACTATCTCCATTAAAACCTACTTGTCTCATAAGGAGAAACTACCCTTGCTACTCAGGTCCTCACTTGTCTGTCAATTTCTGTGTTCGTTTTGCCAAACTCGTTACGTAGATAAAACTATGCTACAATTGAAGCTGAGGATTTGTAAACATAAGGAGCTTTCCCACTATGCAGACAGACCCATTGCTAAACCGGAATTCTCTGCAATAAGGAATCATTCGGATAACTGCACTTCATTATTGTCCCCTACAAAGTTCAAGGTTTTGGTTTCTACGGATAAATCCGTAGATCTCAACATTTTGGAAACACTATTTATTCAAATGCTTAATCCAGAATTAAATTCGAGTCAGTCGGCCACACCACTTTACATTTATTAATTTTAATATCTTAATTTTAGTTTGTTTTATAATTCATCCATGCCTAAAATGTAATAGCAACTCGCTCAATAACCCGATAATTATATTGTTCTCTTAGTTGGTTACCAATATTTCAGTTATTTTAAAAACTACCATGTTTAGCTCAGTTCAAATTCTCCACCTTTTAAATCATTCGATTCCTGTCCTTTTCTAAAGTTGGTAAGTGTTCATTCATTAATTTCATTTTGAATTTGAATTTTTGCTTCGTTATCTCAGTTTGTTTTTTATAATTTTGCATTGTCCTCTGGGTAATTTTTTTTCTTGAAAATTTACTAAACTCTAAATTTATTCATTATTACATTGTCGCATTATTTTCTCTCAAATTCAACAGTCTTGAAAACTTATTGTGTCATTAATACATTAATTATATCTCTTTATGTATTCTAAGCTTGCTTGTTTTCATGTTGTTTTACTTCATTATAGGTGAAGATGAACATAGCTAATGTTCTAAACGTTCCAAATTATAAATGTCGCGAATACTGGTTCTGGCTTTAATTTATATATATATATATATATATATATATATATATATATATATATATATATATATATATATATATATGTGATAAATAACACCTACAGATAAAATGGAAAAATGATTCCGGGCGCTTTCGTCTTTATTATAAAAGACCTCTCCATGGAATAACGTAGGTCAGGTCAGCCAATGTTTTAAATAGTAAGGAGTGGTGGGTTAAAACCCTAACTAGTGGGTACAAATTCTTTAAACACTTTAATTTATGATTTAATATAATTAGATATGATAGGATCTAGGCTAAACAATCCAGGGCTGATATTAAAACTTGGAAAAGTATTAATAGAGATCCACTCCAAAATATTTCTTGAAATGTAGTTTGTACATTTAATAATAGGTTTAGCACTATTCCAATTAATAGTATGATCCTGACTATAGATATGTAAAAATAATGCAGCTTGTTGATAAAAATTACGAACATTAGTTTGGTGCTCTCAACTCTAACATTCAACCTGTCTGTCCATAATAGCATTTTTCACAATTATTGCAACCAATAGAATATACAATGCCTGGTTTAGGGCGTGAATTATTTACGAGAAGGTGATGGATAGTGTTTTCGTATTTAAAAATAGCATTTATGTCCAAAGGTTTTAGTAAACGAGGTAATTTAATAAAACTTTGGTTAAAAGGTAAAACTAATACATTTTTGGCACGAAATTTAGGGATGTTACGATTAGGTTGGTAAAATGAACGCTTAGTAGAATAATAACAATTTTTAAGTACGTAGAAAGGGTAACACAAATTTAAACCTATATTATATATCCTATCAACCTCTTTTTCCAAATATTTGGGTGAAACAATTCTCAGGGCACGGAGAAACATGGAAGATAAAACACTTTTTTTATACTAATATGGTGATCAGAATAGAAATGGATGTATGACCATTCATTGTTTGTAATAAGGCATTGTAACTTGGCGGAGTGTCTATTCTTTTTCTTAAGGCAATTTATCCTTAACTTGAAAAAATTCCATTACGTAAGGGATTCAACCAACTCTGAGTGAATGGTCAAAAAAGAGTTCCCCTAACCACGTGACCAATCTTTCAAGTCAAGTGTTTGATGCCGATACGATTAACGCATTAGATTAAGGATTAAAATTTTCTATCCCATCCACCCCAAATTGTGTTAATGTTGCTAACGCTTTTGTACTATTAGAAAAAGCAAGTGATCTGCCCCGTAACGAAATTTCAATTGCTAAAGGTTATGTGTATAAATGCTTAAGGGATGTACAAAATAATTATCCCTTTAGATTTAATAAAGGAATACGTTCTCTTAGGAATAATAAAAATATATATGTGTTTAAGGCTGATAAATCTGCTGACCCCGTTCTTATCGACAAATCTTCATATTTAGATAAAATGAATAACCTTTCTGATACCTCTCCATATGAAAACCTTAGAAAGAATCCTATTGACCAGGTAAACAAAAAATTTCACTCAACCCTTCGCTCTCTGCTTAAAGGTCATCCTGGCCCCATTAATAAGACTAAATCCCCGAATGCTTGCCTTCCCTACCTTTATGGTCTTATCAAAACCCATAAGCCGGAAAATCCTCTCCGTCCCATTATTAGCTTGGTTGGGTGTGTTTCATATACCCTATCTAAATGGTTAGCTTCTCTCCTAAGTCCTTTGGTGGGGACCGTTTCTAGTTCTCACATCGTTAATAATTCGACCTCATTATAAAACTAAATGATCTTCCTTACCCTGATAATTTTAGCTTGCTTAGTTTTGATGTATGTTCCCTCTTTACAAAAGTTCCCGTACCCGATCTCCTAAATTTCCTCGAAGAGTACCTTGTTAATGTTGTTCTCCCTATACCGGCTTCCACTATTATTAAGCTTATTTCTCTCTGTATTAACAACTGTAAATTTACCTTTGACGGGAAATATTACCGTCAAATATTTGGAATGGCTATGGGCAATTGTTTTTCCATGGTACTGGCCAATCTATATATGGAGTTTTTTGAATCCAAAATACTTCCCCAGACCAATATAATCCCTATTTTATGGATGCGTTATGTTGATGAAATTCTTTGTTTGTGGCCTAGTGATCTTAATATCAATACTTTTTTTGAAAAAATCAACACGCTAGTCCTTAATTAAATTTACTTTAGAAAATGAAAAATATAACACCATCTCTTTCTTAATGTAGGGGAATCGTCTCTCCCCCGTTCTCTCCCAGTGGAGACACGGGACGGTAACCGCAAAGACATCCGGGCTAGGCACCGTGGGGCAAACTCGTAACCACAGCCCCTCGCACTCGTCTCTATAAAAAGCCAAACAGTTTTAAACTGCAAGATCTTCTCTACGAGAGTATATTCAATTTCACCTCAAGTAAGAAATTGGAGACGCGTTTCTATTAAGGTCGAAGGCCAGCAAGAGCCGAGGTAAGACTTGCTGAGAAAAATCGTTGGAATAAGAACCCTCCTGCGGCCCGTCCACAAGCCCCCCTCCTACCCCTACCCTAGTGGGGTGACGAGGTATAAATAACAAACACTTGGGAAAAACGGGGTAGAATTCGTGAGTCTCCAGGCTACGAAGTCCCCGGATTGAGACCGAGCTACTAAGACTGGACAGGTAGAATACGCGAGTCGCCAGGCTACGAAGTCCCCGGATTGAGGCCGGGCTACCAAGACTGGACAGGTAGAATATGTGAGTCACCAGACTACGAAGTCCCTTGCAAGAGAGGCAGGGCTACCAAGGGGGCTAAGAAGCAGCTCATCCTTGAGCTAGTCCCTGGTTATCAAAACGAACGTTAAGTTGACTTGTTTAAGTTCAACTCACTCTCATCAGAAAGACTCCTCATATCCTGGTGCATCCTAAATCCCAGGGATATTCCTCGCGCTTGAGGAATTACGAAAAGAAGAGGAAAAAGGCTCCCCTTCGAGCCCGTTACCCAGTGGCCACACCAAACTCATAAGTTAACTTGGTTGAGGAACCAAGTTCAACTTATTCTCGTAAGACAGCCCTCCCCCCTGCTATCCTGGTGTAGCCCAAGACACCGAGATAGGCCTCGCCCTTGAGGAAGACTGGAACTAAGAAGAAGCTCATCCTCGAGCTAGTTCTTGGTTACCAAACCGACCTTTAAGTTAACTTGTTCAAGTTCAACTTATTTTCGTCAGAGAAACCCACGTCCTCTATCCACGCCCTTGAAGAAGACCTCCCCCCCCAAGTACAGTCCTCGCCCATGAGGAATTACGTAACGAAGGAGAGAAAAATCCCCCTCGAACCCGTTACTCGGTGGTCACACCGAGCTCTAAGTTAACTTGGTTTAAGAACCAAGTTAATCTTACTCTCGCCAGAGAGACCCCGCCTACCCTGGTACCTCCTAAAGCACCGTGATTGTTCTCGCCCTTAAAGACCAACCCCCATTAAATACCGTGTGGACCCCAGCTGCTACATTCGCCAAAGTCAGTGGTGGCTTTCAAGTTATTCGTCCGCAACCTCCATCTGGCCGTTCGTCACGCGTCTTGGAGACAATAACATTCCCGAGGTAAAGTGCTCATTGAGTTCAAGGTCAGATGCAAACCCGTTCCAAGGGGTATACACAAAGGTAGTTGCGGCCAGTAAAGGCCGTTAGCATTTTATTTTTTTAAATTAAAGTGAGTGGTGGGTCAACCATCACTATAATGTCAAGAGGGAAAGCCATATGGAAAAATGATTGAAGTCTTTTTTTAGGTATTTTAAAATTCGTAGTATTTCTGTGGTTCATGTTTTGTTTTTGTGTAGTAAATTGTTAAATTTAATTTTTTTTTGTTTATTTTAGGAATTCCTGTATGTTTCCTTATATCCTTACGTGTTGAAGCGGCTCTTCCGTAAAACAACAGAATTAACACTCTTAGAACAAAGCCTACTTCATCAAAGAAGTATATCACGACCACAAGGTATATCATTACAAAAGTGGAGTCAGGTGTGGAGGGATCAAAAGGGGCATTATACGACAAAAGTGGTGTCACGTGTGAGGTGATCAAAAGAAGCTTCCTGCAACACTTAGATATTTTGATCCAACGAACAGACCAAGGTTTCAAATATGAAATTTATAGAAAACCTCCAGCCATTGACTCATACATCCAAGGAGATTTTTTGATATGTGAACAGCCGTAAACCAATCCGTCGAACGATTGGACCTTTGAGGAATAAGGAGGGGACATTGAAGCATTCAGATGCAGAAAATGCTAACCTCCTCAACGACTACTTCTCTTTAGTGTTTACTGAAGAGTGTGGTCCCATTTCCCAGCCGACGGATTCCTACTCGGGGGAAAAGTTAGAGGTAATGGACTTCACCGAAGGAGAAATAAAGAAAAAGATCGCTGACCTAAAGACGAATAAGTCCCCTGGACAAGACGGGTTTCTCCCCAAGGTGTTGAAGGAAATGTGGGATGAAGTATCACGACATCTGTGCGCTATCTTTAACATTTTAATCCGGACCGGATGTGTTCCTAGAGACTGGTGTGAGGCGGAGGTGACTCCGATCTTCAAGAAAGAAGACCACAGCCATCCGTCAAACTACCAAACTATCAGTCTGACTTCGATAGTCGGTAAACTCATGGAAAGCATAATGGTGGACAAAATGACGTCGTATTTAGAGTCAAACCTGCTACTGAGGAGTTCCCAGCACGGCTTCCGAAGGCAACGGTCATGCCTGATGAACTTTGTGGAATTCTTCCACTTCGTGTTCAGTGAGCACGATCGGGACAAGGCGGTGGATGTGGTCTACCTAGACTTTCAGAAAGCCTTTGATAAGGTACCACACCGCCGCCTTCTCCGGAAAGTGCGAGCGCTGGGCATAGACGGAAAGGTAGCCGGCTGGATCGAGAACTCGCTAAGTGGCAGACGGCAACGGGTGGTGGTGAATGGACAGTCTCCTGAGTGGGTGCCCGTTACTAGCAGGGTACATCAAGGTTCTGTCCTGGGACCACTACTATTTATCATCTACGTCAACGACATGGACGGTGACATGGTTGCCAAGATTTACAAATTTGCCGACGATAACAAACTTGGTATGAACGTTGCAAAGGATAGAAATACTGCCCGCCTGCAGGAAGATCTTGGGAAGATTGGGGAGTGGTCGGACACGTGGCAAATGCCTTTTAATGTGAGAAAATGCAAAGTGATGCATATCGGCCACAGAAAACTCAATCTCAGTATATCCTTAAGGGCACTGCTATTGAATTCACCGACACTGAGAAGGACTTGGGTGTAACAATCACTAGTGACCTTGAGTTCTCGAAACAGTGCATTGAGGCGGAGAAAAAGGCCCACAGGTTGCTAGGCTATATTAAGCGCCAGTTTGGTTATCGGAACCAGGAGATTGTACTGTGCCTGTACAACTCACTTGTCCGACCGCACCTGGAGTATGCCGTACAATTTTGGAGTCCTTCATTTCGAAAGGACATCGCGAGATTGGAACGCGTACAAGCCAGGGCAACCAAGCTGATTCCCTCTATCCGACATAAAAGTTATGAGGATAGACTAAGGGAATTAGATCTTTTCTCGCTGGAAACTCGTAGACTGCGTGGTTAGCTCATCGAAGTTTTTAAAATACTGCGAGGGTTCGACAATGTTGACTACCGGGATATTTTCACACTGAGTGAGAACAGAACGCGCAATCACGGCTTCAAACCTGAACTGAAGCGTTACAACCGCAATCTGTGTGGAAATTTTTTCACCTACAGTATCTGCGGTAAGTGGAACGCACTTCCAGTGGAAGTTGTCAACAGTGAATCTGTTGACCAGTTCAAGTCAAGACTATAGACAAAGTCTTGAAAAGTGGCCGTTTAGGGACGCATAACAATTGAGCAGTAATGTGCCCGCTCGATTGCTAGTCCAAAGGTACCCTCTTTGAATGGACCGTAAGGTCTCCTAGGGTACCTTCTTTCCTTGTTGTTACTCTTTGTTCTATTTTGATCATCATATTAGTATAAAAAAGTGTTCTATCTTCCATGTTTCTCCATGCCCTGAGAATTGTTTCACCCGAATATTTGATAAAAGAGGTTGATAGGATATATAATATAGGTTTAAATTTGTGTTACCCTTTCTACGTACTTAAAAATTGTTATTATTCCACTAAGCGTTCATGTTATCAACTTAATAGTCACATCCCTAAATTTCATGCCCAAAATGTATTAGTGTTACCTTTTAACCAAAGTTTCATTAAATTACCTCGTTTACTAAAACCTTTGAACATAAATGTTATTTTTAAATACGAAAACACTATCCATCGCCATCTCGTACAAAAATTATCCCCTAACCTAGGCATTGTATATTCTATTGGTTGCAATAATTGTGAAAAATGCTATTATGGACAGACAGGTAAAGAATTAAATGTTAGAGTTGAAAGCACCAAACTAATGTTCGTAATTTTTATCAACAAGCTGCATTATTTTTACATATCTATAGTCAGGATCATACTATTAATTGGAATAGTGCTAAACCTATTATTAAATGTACAAACTACATTTCAAGAAATATTTTGGAGTGGATCTCTATTAATACTTTTCCAAGTTTTAATATCAGCCCTGGATTGTTTAGCCTAGATCCTATCATATCTAATTATATTAAATCATAAATTAAAGTGTTTAAAGAATTTGTACCCCCTAGTTAGGGTTGTAACCCACTACTCCTTACTATTTAAGAAATTCTCTCTCCTGCCCCTTGTACGTTATTCCATGAAGAGGTCTTTTAGAATAAAGACGAAAGCGCTCGGAATCGTTTATCCATTTTCCTTGTGGGTGTTATTTATCATAATTTTGACTAACGTGCAAGTTGTGAGTTTCTTTTCATATATATATATATATATATATATATATATATATATATATATATATATATTTTTATATATATATATATATATATATATATATATATATATATATATATATATATATATATATATATATATATATATGCCCCCCTAACACCTTTAAATTGATCAATTTTAGGTGAAAAAATAGGAAATGAGAAAGAAACTTAAATTCCTGCACCAAAGAAATAGTTAGGGACGGGCCCTTGGGATCGAGGGTCTACTTGCTAACAACGTCAAAATCCGTGGCCCTCTTCCAGTCACCACCGACTCTTTTTCAAATTGACTCGATCGCAAGTCTGTCCATTCGGTGTAAATAATTCCACAAGCCCCAACCTGTGGTTATTTTCCGAACCCAAGTTAAAGACGATCCATAGAAGAGGGAAACACACGTACAAGAAAGTCATCAGAGTAGTGCAGCGACCGTAACTATGAATTTTAACCCCACGAGGCAAATCAAAGACTAAATTGCAAAATGTTTTACTGATGTTCATTCTAAATCTTTAGAATTTAAGTAGTGGATCATTTCTTTCACAGAGAATTAAGCGTATTTTTTTTTGCAGATTAAATCCTAAATCATACTGTATTGAAAATCTTTCCATCTCTAATCTGATTACTTAATTTCTCGCGCCTGAGCACATTGCGGGGGAAAATATCACAGACCGGACGAATATTTTATATAAAGCAATCGTCAAATGGACACACAAGCAAAACATTATTAACACTGAAAATATCTGCATCTACCGATGATACATTTGAAAACCTAAACAGATGATATTGGTGGCCATTTTCATAAAAAATAACAGTTACTAGCAAAGGAATGTGGTTTAATCTCCTCAGATGTGGCTATAACTAACAAAATCATACCTAAAACAAATTTACTCCTGTGATAGAAATTTTAAATGACCTCTTTTATTTCCCTTTGTGATTATCAAATACCACTAGGATGATCTCTTAATCTTTGGGCTCTAATTTTTAACCATTTTAATGAAGGAGCGCCGTGGTATGGGAGAGAATTACTCATCCACAAGACGACAGCTGCTTAGCGACAACTGTAACATAAGAGGGGGAGATGTTTGGGTGTAAATGCTTTAAATTTTGGTATTTAGAAATATTAGATCATCTCATAAGTAGTGCACCATTTTTTAATGTTTAAGATTATTTTAGCGATAGAGACCAAACAATCTTTTGAATTTATTTTTATTTATATAAGTAATTATTTATTAATTTAATTTAATATGTAATATAATTTCCATCAGTTTCTACAACTAGTCTACATCTTTCTACTAAATTTTCGATATAATGATGGTAAAAATTATTTGACTTCGATTTTAAAATGATCTTTATTGTTTCGGTCTTTTCTGTTGTTGACATCCTCATTCTCTTCGGGTGGTTCGGCTAACTCTTAAAAAGATAGTAATCTGATGGGGGCACTCATTAGTTGTAAATTGAAATTGTTAAGCTTTTTGTATGGTATCTCTTGCGATATGGGGTCGCGCGATCTTGATGTAAGAGAAACTCTTTTTCTAATGAGTAATGCTGACCATGTTTCTTTGAGTTGTCCATGTCAACCATCCAACTGAGCACCCTAAACCACTTTTGTCTTAGTCTGATTTATGTTCAGACATTCAAAATGGATTATGCCATTCATATCCCACTGAACTGACAAGAGAATCTCCCGTGAATGGATGAGGTCCCTGTTCCGGCTGGGCTATGGTTTTTCCTATCCACCCATCCATTGTCGAGAATGTTCATTATTATTGTACATAACCCGATTTTTGTCTTCTGTAAAAATGTTACTAAAAAATTTGTCACTTTCAAGTCGATTATTTCCATCTAAAAACTAATGACTAACATAAAAAGTAAAATGACCTGGAATAGCGATTGGACCGATGACCTATACAATGCTTGGAGACAACAATTGGACTGATGACCATCAGGACGACCTAGGACTTATAAAACGAATAGGACAGAAATTGGACCGAAGAACGGCAAGAAGATGTAGGACACCAGTACATCGCGTCTCTTACGCGACAGGTTTCCGACGACACCTCTGGATGACGCCGGGAACGAAAAACGTGGCCTAGGTGGTAAAACACTTCAGAAGAAGCGTTCATCTTCATAATCATCGTCACCTAATCTTCGTTCACATTCTTATCTTCATTTTTCCTTTCATCCTAAATTTAACGCCATCAATCATTTCTTCTGTAACTTCGTCTCCGTCTTTATAATAGTCTACATCTTTTTCTTCATCTTCATCCCGCCATCGTGTTTGTTACCATTGGCTTACTTTTTATATTCGTCTTGTTCTTTATCGTCGTCTGTATCCTTTTCAGCCTCTTTTTCATAGTTACTCTATTTTTCCAAAATCTAAAAGAGTTCACGAATAACTTCCAGCTGGGAAGATAAGTGTTGTTTTATAGTGATAGCGGAGCAAGAGAGACTAACGTCGAGATGAAACTAGTTGTGTGAGAAGGGTACCACGATTTTAAACGTTTAGAAGGAAATTCCAAACGGTAGAGTGCAAGTAGAGGGTAATATTATGTAATACTGATATGATTACTAGTACTTCTAATATAATAATAGAAATAATAATAATAATGTTGATAATAATGACACTTTTAAATCCACCAACCAAAATTAAAGAGCGTATAACGTTGGCAGCAATTTCCTGCTGGTTTGGTTCATATTTAAAAGGATGGTTTTATTCCTGATACATCGATTTCAAACCAGCTGGCAGGAAGCCAACCAGATTGCGACACATTTTGTGCTGTTCCACACTTTGGCTTTAGAAGCGGGTCTTGCAGTTGGCATGGTGGCGTCCTAATTCTTCGTACTTTAAAGTTACATAAATGGAGGCCCTCTTTAGAAAAGGGGTAAATGCCCTACGAAAATACAAATTGAGAGATTTAGGAGTCAAGGTTATTAGGTAGCGGTAGACACTAGACACCGAGACCTAAGTACCCGCTAAGATAGATAGGTGAGTGTTGATGCGTATTGGTGGCAACAACCGTAGTGAAACTACAAGTGGAAAACTCGATAAAAAATAACAATTAAGAGTTGTTTTGAAGGCAAACTCATCAGGTAAGCCGAGTAATTGTAAGTCAAGTAACTCTAAGTAAATACAATCAAGGCAACTGAAACTAACTGCAATCCAAGCACCTATAAGTAAGTGTAATCGAGAAAACTGTAACTGTAAGCAAAGCAACTAGAAGTAGCTGTAAACCCAGCAGTTGTAACTGCAAGCCAAGCCACTCTATGTAAATGTAAGCCAAATGACTGTTAGCCTACCCTATATAAGTAATGGTAGCCATGTTGCTGTAGATAAATTACAGCAAAGTGAAAACAGATGTCATTTGGTGACATCAAGACCAAATGTTCATTTACGATCCCTGTATTATTCCTCACCTGTCTGGACACCATCTGTTCGTTCCTGTAGATCTGACATACAGAAGCGCGGAGTGAAAATATTTATTAGTGCAAAATATTTTTAAAAAATATTCTTTTTTATAACAGGGGAGCAAAGGAGAACTTTTCTAAAAATCAGGCAATGCTCTCCTTAATAAGTATTATTATAAAACATTGATCACAGAAGCAAGTTAATAATTAAATTTATTTATCGTTTATTATATCTTTAATAATTATTAGTATCTGAGTGACTCGTCGTTGCAAGGGATAAAATTTAGCACAAAACAGTGAGGAACAAGCAAGCGAATCCATGAAGTAGGATCTAGTAACCCCAAGAGACCACGCAGTCTGTTTAAATAAGTATATCCGGTGCCCGATTCCAAGGGTGCTCTAGGAACTGGGACTTTGTGAGAAACATCAAATTACAGCTCTTTCGGTGAGCTTCCAAACCCATGTTTTCAATTTCGTTAAACTTACATATATTTTACACATCGGACCTCAAATTAAGCTCAAATTGCAACTAAATGTGGCCACCGATATCGATATATATATATATATATATATATATATATATATATAATATATATATATATATATATATATATATATATATATATATATATATATATATATATATATATATATATATATATATATATATATAAAGGAAACCACAGTGTTAGAGTCGATTTAGTTGCGAAATTAGGTTTCGACGGAGACATCCGCCATCTCCACTCGCTAGTAAACTAATGAATACAGAAAGATGCCCTAACTTAGGGGCACATATATACAAGTCTGAATGTTAGGGGAGGGCTATGGGAAAGCAGCGGCATTATTGAGTAGAGGAAGGACAAATCTTCTGCTTATAAAGGGATAAGTGTTTAATTGCCCATCGGAAGTATTAAAGTTGGGAATTTCCTTTATAAGAGCTGATTCTATTAGACGCCTATGTATATAATTGTGAGAATTATAAATTATTTTTGCATTATCAATGAAAATTGAATGGTTTTCATTTGACATATGTAGAAACAAACTAGAAAAAGGCTTCCCCGAAGAATGTCGCATTTGCGTTACTTCATTCTCTTGGAGAATCTGCTGCTTTCGCCAATGTATACTTGATTGCACATTTTGCATGGAATATAATAAACCCCAGGTTCTTTATCGGAAAGTAGGATGGGAAGAAAGGCAGAAATTGAGGAATTAGGAGTTAGGACATTTAGGAAAGGAGGAAGGGAAGTAAGAAGAAATGTTTAAAGGACGAAAGCTGTACACGGTTACTTGCATACTAATTAATTCATCCTTCACTACCTTCACACTTTTTAACTCTCCTTTCTATACTCTGGCGGGATTACCCTGGATATGTTGCCAAATCGGTTCGGACCCCTGAAGTCTTTTCTAAAGGCTTTCAATCGATTGGCCACGAAATTGCGAAAGCTCACGTCCCATTTTGTGCTGCGTCACACTATGAGAGTCAGCAAGAACAAGAACTTCCCACTGAATCAAAGGCTGATAAATTGGGGCCATATTCAGATAAAGAGATTCAGATTCCACTTGAAACTAATCATCCCCATTGAGATTCGGTGTAAAATCCCTAAAAAAATGTAAATATCTGAATTTTTATTTTAAGAATAAGAAAAATAAATATAATTAAATAAATTAGAACAGCAAAAATTTACATATTTACATGGTTAAATCTATTAAATTAAGATTTATAATAAAATCTTCCACAACCATAAATGAAGCGGTGAGAATCAGCTCAGACGAATCTAATAAGGTATCTTCGATACCTTATTCCTGTTGATTACATCAGAATCAAATATCCACCAATGGATACAATTGCAAAGTCAGGTAAAATAAATAATATACTAATTAAAAGGTATAAAGGCAATTGGCTTGAAAAAGAAAATATAGATAAATGGATCTGAAATTTGGGGGGGAGGGTCTTCAGCTCCCTAGCCACCTCCACCCACCTCTGAAAGGAATTAGCTCGAATAATGGCAAATGATAAGGAGGTAAATATTAGCAGCTAAAATGATCGGAATGGCTAGGTACACACAAACACTGGATAGCGTCGGATCCTTGGAATCACACGACATGCCAAAATTGAACCATTGGCCATGGATACTGATCCGCCGTAAAGATGGCAGAGGACAAGAATACCTCTCTAATAAATGCCATTGATCTCATGGGGCAACATGGCTAGCCAAAAACGAGACCTCGTTACGACGGTAAGAGATTTTTTCTCACTCTCTTCGCCTGGCAGAAGAAAAGTATTGGTGAGAACAGGAGGAGAGTGGTACGCCCCATTGTGCGTGGAATAATGGACCACAAAAGTGAAAATACAAACGAGGATAGAGTTTCTCCTTAAGAATGAGAGTGGCTTCCAAGGGGGCGGGAAGCCGGACGCGCTCCATATAAAGAAGTAAATTTGAACGTTGTTTCGAGGTCACCGGTGGGTGTTAGTGAGTTCACACTGCTTCATATTTGCATTCACAACTACGAGATGACAGGACTTCATCAAATAGGCGACGCCAATGGAAAGCTTCTCTCTCTATTTGGGCCTTAACAATAAGGTAAATATGGCAGAGTTAAATAAAACGGGGAAACCCTTCTCTCGCTTTGATACTAAGGGAAAAATAAATTTGCATAGATAGACAGACAGACAGACATATTTTTATTTCTTAAAATCAATTACATAGTATTGAAAAATTGGTCATACAATTTTATATTTGTACAAAAAAAACAACTGGTATACATTAAATCGTTTTGCAGATTTCATAGTTTAGAAACAAATTTATCACCATAGTTGAGTTTGTTTTGCTTAAACTGCCTAAACATATATATAAATATATAAATATATATATATATATATATATATATATATATATATATATATATATATATATATATATATATATATATATATATATATATATAGAGAGAGAGAGAGAGAGAGAGAGAGAGAGAGAGAGAGATGAAATTTACGAGAGGTAACATGTGAATAAGTATAAAATTTGGTTGTACCATGTAGGGAAAAAGAAAGATTGAATGGAGCTAGTACTTTCGTTATCTTACTAACATTTTCAAACTCATAATGGTTTATGAAATAGAGAGACACTATTTATACAAAGCAAGGTTTTCCCTATAAAATCAGATGGTCAAATTTTTTATGACCTCTGATAAGTTTGATTTGAGTAATCAAGATAGGACTGGATCTAAAGAAAACAAACCGGGATTAATATTTACATTTCTCTTCCTTGTGCTGGAGATTAGGAATGATTCAAAGATATTTCAGCTAATAAAATCATTTATATGCATTATCGTATCTGCTTTTGACCAGTTAATCTGTTGACTCATCTTAAGACTGTGTACGTCCAAAACATTATTTGTATATCCCTTAGATACAGCATTTTGATGTTGCTTAATTCTTACAGAAATATTTGAGTGGACCAAACCGGTGGAATCAGACTCGTTTAAAAATATTCCATATATATATTTCACAATAAGGGAAATAAGGGATTGCCCATAGCCATGCCAAATACTTGTTCGTAGAACTTGCCCTTGAAACTAAATTTACATGTTTTAATGCATAAACAAATGAGTTGAATGATCGAGTTAGACGGTAAAGACAGGTCATTAGAGTTTAGAATACCAGCTAGGAAATCCAATAAGGCATCAACGTGCAGTTTAGTGAATAATGAGGTAACATAAAAACTGACTAATCTCAGGTCTGATGTTACATTCATATTCTCTAACTTATTGCAAAGATCAACTGAATTTTTTATATGTGACGGTGATATGGATCCTAAGATCGGAGAAAGAAAATTTACTAAATATTTTGATAGTTTATATTGGATTTACCCAGTTGCATTAATGATTGATCTCATTGGATTGCCTGGCTTATGGGTTTTTATTAGGCTATACAAATAAGGTAATGATGAACCACTATAAGATACTGAGTCAATAATTGATTTGTGTTTTTGAAAAAGATTTTTAGGTCTCTATTAAATTCTTAATTACGTCATCTAAGGGATCGCTTCTTAACGGTAAGTAAGTAGTAGTATCAGATAACAAAGTGTCCATTTTTTTTAAATACGATGTTTTACTCATTATTACACACATGTTGGATTTATCAGCTTTTATAATATCCAAATCTTTGTCCATTTTTAATGATTTAATGGCTGTTTTAAATCGTTTTGGAAAATTATGTAAACTCTCATTCATATTATTCATTACTGAATAAACAATTCCTTTGCTATGTTTCTATGGTTTTGTGATATGTTCTTATTTCTTTCTAATCTAGCAAAGGCAGCGGCAATGTCCACAAATTCAGGTTTTTTGTTTATTGAGAACGAGAGCTTCACATCGGTCGATATTGACTGATCCGATAAATTCACAACACAGTTTTCTTGATATTTTTTGTTCTAATCACTATCACTTATGAGGCCGTTTAATCTTTTCGTTAGGTGGATGTTCAGATTATGTAGATTCCTTCTAAGCTTGTTGTAGATGTCATCTAACAACGGTGTTTTACCAGTCCCCTGGTACATCAAGTATGAAGTTTTTAAACTATAAAAACTCATTTCTTTTTGTGGCTTCCAGATAAACTGACTAAAAAGATGTTCACTTTCATTCATCAACCGGGCGGGCAGTAACGATTTGGAAATCACATGTGCCTCTAAACAATGAAGTAAAAATTAACGTCTGCCATCTTTACCCTAGAGTTATTACTAGCAAAGTTAACGTTGTTTATAGATTTACTAAAATTACACGAGAACACCATGAGTGAGGACTTATTTTCATTAATCTTCATTCCATTCTCCTCTAGTGACAGGACAGCTATATTTATTAGAGCTTGAAAAGACTGAGAAGAAGGGGCAAGCAGGACAATATCATCAGCATAGGCGATGATGTTGTAAATGTAGATCCCCATTCGACAGACAAGGTGCAAAGATCTGACTGTTTCTAGCACACTATTGATGTACAGATTGAATCAGAGAGGGGTGATCATCCACCCCCCCTTCCTTCTAACTGACTGCTTTCGTTGCCTTAGGTCGTCAAATTCTCATTGCTCTCGCGAATACTGTGTTAGGACCTAAATTTTGATCGCACTGAGATTTGTAAGTTAGTACCCCGCGGTTATGAGTCCTTTTGTATAAGTTTTGGCAGTGGTGTTAAGAAATTTCTTTATGAATTTTTTTCATTTAAAATTGCGAAATTTTCCCTCGCTTTCGTGCCTCCGTGGCGGGAGTAAACTTGTTTCTCCCTCCTCCTCTCAGCTCTTCATCGAGTCTCCTTGTTCCGACAACAACCTGTAGGTATTCGAAGAGCGCCCAACACGGAAGGTAAAGCACAATTTGAAAAGCTATATTTTTGGAGGGAACTGGGACACCTTTCTTGGAAACCCTCTTTTCTCTAAAACCTGGTGATAAAGTCGCTCTCAAACTACACACACGCACACATACAAACACACACAATTACTCAGGGGAGAATTTCCGTTGAAGTTTACTTTTTCCATCTTCACATATGAGGATATGGAAGGATAAATAAGGGAGACCCGGCGGATACCGCTGAAGACCCTCTCCGATGGCCCCAAGCCTGATCGAGGAAGGGTTTTCGCTAAAATTTATGAAGATCTAGGAATTGCGCTCGTGAGACTAATCGATACTCATAATGGAGACACGGCTATTTGCTAAAAGAAGAGTGAGTGCGAAGCACTCACCTCTTCTAAAGCAGCAGAATGCCTAAAGACACTTAACTTAAAACCTCACCCCCCCCCCAAATTAAGACATACAGAAGCATTATCCTTCGCCGCCTCGATCCTTGGGTTGGGGGGCACACCATTGAAGAGATCCATGCGGAGGTGCCAAAAAAAACATACCTGGGCAAAGGTAGCTTAAATTGTAAAATTTAAAGAATACACACACGTATTCAAAATAGTATTTTGTGATACGGCAATGGTGGTTAAAGCTACAGAGAGAGGTATGCTCCTCTTTAACGTCCGTGTCTGCCCTGATCAGATCGAACGTGAGGAGTTTATTGACCTCCAGATGTGTTTAAAGTGCTATAAGTACGAGGAGCACACCATGGCCCCCTGCCCCAGGAGAAACGTTTTTTTCTGCTATATTTGCTTGTATGCACATTCTTGGAGAAGCTGTAATAGCACCTATATGAAGTGCCTGAACTGTGCAGGAGAACATAAGACGTTCTCCATGGCTTTTCCGGTCAAAAAAACACATTTGAAGAGAAAAGCTAGTCAAAAGAAACAGGAAGAGGAAAACAACTTGATCAATACCTTCGCCAAAGTTGGTAACGCTGCAATTGCTGAGACTCGGGGAAATCCAACATACCTCCACATCGAGAACGAAAACTCGACAAAAATTATGTGTTGCATCTATTATGCTCACATCGCAAATCTCTCCACCATGGGGTGCTTTGCGGATGAAGTAAATAGAATGCTGACGGAAAACGGAATGGAGAAGATGTGGTTCCCCCAAACCCACAGTCGGAGGAAATTCTTAAGGTTACTCTCAAACTCCAGTCGAGACTAGTTGCCAGAAGCTCCCCATCCCCAGCAACGCCCCAGCTCTCTCCTGGGTTCCTAGGTCCAGGCTCAGGCAGCAAATGAGGCAAAATTACGCACTGAGAAGCAGACTGACACACAAACTACACAACAAACAACCTCAATCACACACACAGAAGAATAATGAGGTTACGAAGACTGAAACAGCGAGACCTGAGGGGGAGGGGCATGCTCGCCTTGCTCATGGAAAACCTCACAGCCTTAGAGACGTCCAAGATCATCCTCTTCTTGTAAGAGGGAATCTAGGCACGCTTACCATCAGAAAAAAATTAACTTGAAGGTATTCGCTGCCGAAAAGTCCCCTTTCCCTAAGGAGATGGATGTCCTTGATGTATCAGAAGGAGTAATATCCGGAAGATACAAATGGGAATTCACCTCGGACGACTGTAGCGAACAACAGGTCGAGGAGGCTTTACTCTAAGGCTTGATCAAACTTGCATCCGAAAGCTTTATTATTCTAACGGACGGCTAATTCAGAAAGAAACGTACAGGAAAGATAATCACGCCACCAAACACTCCACAAGGACCTAAGTTCGTAATAAAATAAGTCCAAAAATTACACGACCACAAACAGGAATCTTTCGTGAACAAGACAATGGAGACATTAAAAATATTATATTTTAACTCAGACGGTTGGATAAACAAAAAAATAATATACGGTAACGTAATACGACAATGTGACCCAGACGTTATATTTATCTCAGAACATGGGATGAATGACACATTCAGGATAAAAAATTCCCCTACAAAGTATTAACCAGAACTCACAGCGGAGAACGTTTCGAGGGATGCGCGATAGCTGTGAAAAGAGGTCTTGAATTCAGATCAATAAGTGGACTCGATGAGACATACTTCGCTGTTGAGGTCCGTACGGCAGTGGTCCCCCTAGTCCTGGCAACAGGGTACCACCCCCCAAGGAGAGGGTACTTGCCCCTTCACAACTTCCTGCAACGTTGTGGTGACGGCAGAACCGTTCTTTTTGCCGTGACCTCAATGCGAGGAGTGCTGCCTCAGATTACACGTCAACCAACCCAGCAAGCAGGAATCTTGAGACACTTATTGAAAGGCAAATTATGACAAGAATTGTACCAAACTTCCCCACATACATTACACACAGAACAGCCACAAAACAAGACATAGTGCTCACTAGCACTTTGTTCCCCTACAACTACTTCATTGAACCGGTCCCTCCTATCCCCAGCGACCACCAGGCTATCCTTAATAAAATCTCAACACCCCCATTCAAGTCCCTATTCAAAAACGCAAGAGCTACGCTCGAGCCAACTAGGATACTATCTTGACTCCTTAATTAATGCCATTCTAGAAAAGATTGACGAGGAGTTGGATAAAATTAATTATAATTTATTAAAAGCCGATAAGAAAGCCATTCACCGAGTTAAATATAAAACTCTCCCTGCCTCTTCTTGGATCCATATAATGAAATTACTCGCGAGGGAATACGGGGAACAGATCAATGAGATCAACCTCACTGGCCCCCTACATAACTACGCACAGACGAACACGACAGATTCGCGACGAATTAATCACTCTTATTAGGGACCAACAGAATGTACTTTTGGACAACTTAATAGATGGACTGAATATAGAAAACGACTCATGTACATTCTGGCTTACAGTAAAAGACTAGGAGGCGGACAGACACAAAAGACCATAAACTTACACGTGCCAATACAGAAATTACGAACGCGAAAGAAATCGAAGAGGAATTCAGACTAGTCTGGGCATCTATATTTAAGATATCCATGGAAGAGAATGATAACTTTGATTTAGACTTCGTGACAGAATAATAAACAATTTGAATTAACAGATACACAGAACCCGTCCTCACCATTATGTATCGGAGAAAAGGCACATAGAGGGACTCGGCGGTAGAATTATTGCCGAAGAACTCTCGAAAACCTTAAAATCCTGTCGTCAACGAGCACCTGAGCGTACAGAACTGAAAAGGGAGAATTTTATTCGAGCCCCTCCTTTCATTGTTTTGGGGCTCATGGATATCATGAATGAGTACCTGAACGTGGGTTACTTCACTGACGACTGCAAGGTAGCAAAAATGATGTTCATTCCTTTTGCTGGTAAGCCACCGGACAGTCCAACTAACTTCAGGCCTATATATCTCTTAGAATTTGCAGGAAATGTCTTGGAGAAAATATTGTCCAACAGGGTGAATACGTTCATCGAGGAAAATAATTCTCCCAACAACCAACAACGTGGCTTTCGAAGCAAGCGAGGAACCGACACGGCGCTAGCCGTGCTCACCGAGAAGTTGTCAAAGATAAAAGCTGAAAGACGCGACGCAAATCTGGTACTCCGCGACGTCAAAAAGCCTTTGACAAAGTATGGAGGAGAGGCCAGCAATACAAGATCTTACAACTGGGCCTCAATCCCATACTTGAAAGGATTCTATGCGACTACGTAATGGAAAGGAGGGCGTTTGTAAACATTAAAGATTTAATGGCCCCGAGTTCGAGATCAAGGCGTAGGTGCACAAGGCGGTGTATAAGCCCCTTGCTATACAACATATACACTATCGACCTTCCCGAACCTCTCACTGAAGGCTCGTTATACGTCTAATTTGCGGACGGTATAACGATGATGTGTACGACACCTTATCGGAATGTGAATTACATGGCACATAGTACGGCGGGAGAAATTGAAAACATCAACTTTTTCGAGAGAAGATGGAAGATATCTAGCAATGCTCAAAAGTTCCATATAATTCTACTATTCCAGTCATGTTTCTTTAATTATACCCTTAATTATGTAACTGGTAAAATTTTCTTGTCGATGTAAACAATTAAAAATGAAAATTTTCTTCTGCCTGGAGAGGATGAGTGATACAAGTTTTATTTTTAAATTGAGATTCCTAAAATTATTTCGAAATATATAATTTCTAACAGCTCGCCATTGCTCCCTTGGGGGCCATGGCTCCCAGGTTGAGAACAGCTGTTTTAAACGGCCAAATCAACAGACAATTTTGAAAAGTGATATATCCTTTTTAGTTAGTGGTAAACCTTTTTTGAAAACCTGTAATAACTCCTTCAGCCGAATATATGCTTAGAAGACTCATTAAAATAGGCACTATTTCAACCTAAGTAAGATTTTAGTAGGTAATTTCACGTCCTAAACGAGACTCTGAGAATTACGCCAATTCTTTATTCATTTTAAAGCCACCAACTTATTTTTCGACCTCGGCACTCACCTGTATAACCCTTGTTACGCTCATTTAGCAAAGTTTGAAGCGATTCTGCGGTGCTCCTATACCATTTTATTCCCCTTCAACAGAAATTATGCGCCCCCCACTCCCTATTCTGCGACTGAGAGCACTGGTAATTAATGTTTAAAAAAAATATTTGTATACATCCAATATTAGTAGCTAGGAGTTTGGCGCCTTGTATGGAAAGAATCTTGTCAATCTGGGAAGGGACCAGTATAAATGTGCCTCATTTATATAGGAAGCATTAATAAAATTTAAGAAATTATCATTAATGAAATAAAGCAATTGAAGAACAAGAGTAATTTCAATAAAATAAAAGGTACCTAATTTCAAGACAGACCCGATTACAGAATTGTATTACGATATTTTAAGTTATACTTTATATGTATATAGTTATAATGGTCGTCCTTATGTGAATATAAATTATGCATAGGTTTATATGTGTGTATGACTATATATACATAATTCACTCTTATTAGGAACCCAGATGAACTCAATCTCCTGAAACCATTGTTTAAATTTAAATTCATCAAAATTCAGGAGCAAGTCGTAAGAGTTGCCCCCCTTGCCACACCTCGTCTTTTTTAACACTTCCTATCAAAGCCATGTCCTCTCCTCAACCACATGGCAAATCAGAAGCCTCCTCCTTTGAATGAACATTCCTTTGTGATGATGTAACTAACCACTTCTTCCGGTCCACTGAGCTCACTACAAAATCCCCTCCAATTAAGTTTCGAATCTGTTCATAAAGATTATATCACGATATAAGTAAAAACGACTATGTACCATTTTAGTATGTTTTAATTATATTTTAATTATATTTCCAAAGAAATAACTTATTATAAATTCTTTTTAATAGTATAAACTATTGATACTATTAATCACGGTTTAATCACATTGGTTAGCTAGCGGCAGAAGCTGCAAGCGAGAAGGCAAGAAAAGCAAGCACTTGATACTGAGGTGAAGGCCCACCGGTGTACGGACACGCACTGGCGCCTACCAACCACTGCACTGCCTTGTCGATTCGGCCTTTTTTAGGCAAAGGCTAGAGGGAGGATACCTCGATCACAAACCAGGATCGTAAGTGCCTATAGGTGAAGATATAGCTGGTCGTGTCAAGGCTCTCCTGCCGCCAGGGTCTTTCTCAGCTCGCTCAAGATACGGGTCCGAAGACGGCATACATTCCTACCCACTTAAACCTAGTGCAGGTTGATGCCCCAAAGAGGGCATCCATCATCATCCACCTCGATAGACTTCCCAAAGCCAAAAAAACAAAAACATTTCACAGCCCTCTTAGCAAATGCAGAGAGAATTAAGATTTGGAAAAGGCTTACCTTTTATAATAAAAATGGTAAATTTATTTTGGCTTTACCTAGTTCCAGAAATTCTCATATATATACTATGAGATTGTAGAATATAGCAGCTTTAGAGTAGCTCAGAACTCTTCAAAGACTGACCACCTACTACTTTGATATTGGACCTTTCGAAGGCTTTAAAATTTGTCAAATAAGTTCAGCTAAGGCAATAATTAAAATTGAGAGAGAAACACTCTTGTTCGGTCTCTATCCTTTGATCAAACCTGTATCGGTCAATGACGAGTTCATGCGGCTTGATTACTTGCCGTGGCTACAGCTAAGTAACGCTTCAAGAAGGCAACTTCAGGTACCAACCACTGCTGAACACCCAGCACTTTAAAAATTAACCAAGAAATTACGTGCCCATCCATTTAATAACTAGGACCCTGCCCCGTTTACACTCTGAGCGTTAAATATATTTGAACGTTTATTGAAATTTTTTCTCGAAATATTTGAACTAAAAGTTTTATTTGTAATTTCCTTGTCATTTTTTAAAAATTTATTTTTCCTAGAGTAGTCATTGTTTTATTTATTGTGAAGTGTGCGAATAGTAAAGACCATTTAGCATCAGTAATTTAAGCAAAAGAACTTAAGTTTACCTTTAAGTATATTTAGTGGCTCCATCGATAACAAAGTACGTTACTTTCTCCCAATCACTCACACTTCTGAACAAATCTCATTTTTGACACCATGAATCAAGGTCAACACAAGAACCCTACACATCCCCTTAAACCATCAAACGTTGCACAGTTATCCATAGGGAACATACCTGGTTTATTATCATTACGAAACCCAGTCTCAAAAGTAAAACCTCGTTTACATACATAGTTCAATGAATGGTTCAGTGAGCTAGAAGAATACTTTCGGCTATAACCCATATTACTCTCGACCGACCAAAATAACTTGACAGAGGCAAAACGGTTTGTTCACGAATCCGTGGTAAATGCCCATTTAGCTATTGAGTACCAGCCTAGTTTGAAAAGCGCCACAATGTGGCAATCATTCAAAGAAACATTCCGTAATCATTAAAAACCAATGACTGAAAAACGGCCCTTAGCTGATCTAGCCTCTGTATTTACTCTAATTTAAATAGAAACGAGAAAGAGGCCATTCACACTTTCACATGTATTCTATGTAATGAAGGTGAAGAGATGTGGGGCTCTTAAGGGAGTAAAAACAAACGAAACTTTCAATGTAACGATATGTAAGAGCGATGGAAACTAGTAGCCCCCATCGCAATTGAAACAAACATACCACCTGTCACCCAAAAGAAATTTTCGAATAAAATTAAGCTAGCTGAGGCCATAAATATTGCCTTAGATAAAACTTGAATGATAACCTCGAGAATTTTAGCCAGCAGCTACAAGAACCAAATAACTCTATTTGCCTAACTCCATCCACTCGATACACACATGGCCAAGCAAATGCACTCTCTCAGCGAACCCGAGCCCGATACGAATGCATGGTTCCAAACGGTAGAAAGGATAGTCATGCAAATGTTTAATCTGGGGACAGTTCAAGACCCTGTCCTGGAGGTTGAATACCCGTATTATACATAACAATTTTGTGAACGGACCCTAACCAGACGAAGGACCTCCTCAGTATTAAGTAACCCCTTCCTCGGTAGAATAATACCAATTAAACCATTGAACGAGCTGGTTGTAAGAGGGCAAGTAAGACGACTGCCAACTACTGCTATTTTGGATACCGGAGCAGCCAGTTGATTAGTGAAACGAGCTTTAGCGAAAAATTGATAAATTAGTATCCTAACTGATATAAAATAACCATACCTCATGTGAGCTTGACTGATTTGCAAAAGGGCAAAATCCCCACTTTCGGAGAAATACAATTCTATTTTCATGCAAACGATGCTGCGTACACAGCTCTAGAGCAAATTGCACATGACCAGGTTGCCTTTTCGACCTATTTGCCGTTAGGGATTGACCTGATGTACGAAAATGTTTAGGAAATCTATCATACTGGTAAGCAAGTTAGAAGTAGAAGAAAAATATCCGTTGAACGCTGTTGACGCTGAAATCATGAGAAAAACTCTGGTGAGATGAACGCATCAAACCCGAGGAGGAAGATGCACCTACAAAAGTATTCGAAGGCAATGTTTCTTTCGAGTTGACCGAAGCCTCTTCATATACTTTACCTGACATAGAGGACTCGTAAATATTTATTGCTGAAACTAACACTCGTGAGTGACAACTGAACGAGGAGTATAATGACCAACGGGAGCCATAATCTAATGTAAGAATGAAACAGTTAGCAGTTATGTGCAACTTCCATTTGAAATTGAAGATTGAAATTACAGTCGTGTGTAACGACAGAAAGAGGTGGATAATGAGCTAGGGAAGACATCATCTAGCTATGTTAGCAAAGAACCAGATAGTAGTTGTTGGTAAGTTCCAATTTAGATTTAATTTGAAACAAAAATAGAGTGGAAAATGTGTTTCCGAAGGCGTCAAAGTGCAGTGCCAATAAATAGTCTGATTTAGTGCAAACGAGAAGATGAGCTATATGTTATAAAAAAGGCCGGCTTACAGACAAGATCATTTGTCGAAGAGACAATCGGTCAGAGCAAGGATGGTTCAGTCCTTGCTGAAGTGTTAAACAGCAGCTCACGTATAGTTGAGTTAGTTAAGGGTCAGAGACTCGGCTCTGAGACTCAGGAGGAGAATAAAACTCTAATATGATTGGTACAAATCCTAAACGAGCAGAAGAATATTTATTCAAACAGATTGCGGGAGAAATAACAGTCATGGCTGATGAACAATTTTAAAACTACACCTGCGTTATCAGCAAGATGTGTGCAGGACAAACTATTTGATCTTCTAGTTCAAGATTGCGATATTATTGCTTTATCAAGTGATAGAGTAATTTGAGGTGAACTAAATTAGTGCCTTTCGAAATTAAATTGAAACCTAGGACGAGACCAATATACACACACCTTTATTGGCCACCCCATTCACAGATGGGAGTTGAAAAAAGCTAGGCTAGGACAAGCTACATCAAGGCTTCATTGAGCCTTCACTTACCCCCATGCTCTTCTCATATGATCCTAGTATACAAGGAGGAATGGAGGAGTATGTCAGATTATAGATTTTGTATACCTAAACAGTAACACTATTTCGGATCTGTTTCCCATATCGGACATGACTGAAACAAAAATAAATATAGGGAAGTCCAAGTAATTTTCTTCATAACATGGTTAAAGAATATTAGTAAATGGATGTTGTCAATCGAGTTCAGACCATATAGGGCCTTTACTAACAATTTCCGGGACTAGTGATTCAACGGTCTAAAATTTGGTGTCCGAAATGGACTTGCTCTTTCTTGACCTATTAGGCGTAGATGCTCTAGATTTACTAGGCCATATTATATTGTTCAGTAAAGACCTACTGTCGTAGAATTGCTCATAGTCTGGTCCAATAATTATTCTAGTCCTTGATCTGGACTCACCGCTTTTGTTTAAGTCGATGGTATTGACCCTATGACTCAATCTACGATCATATATATATATATATATATATATATATATATATATATATATATATATATATATATATATATATATATATATATATATATAGGTAGGCTTAAATTCCTACTGAACGTGCGAAAGCTGGTTAGAGGCGGGTTGTGACGTAGCCAGGATTCTCACTATAAAAGTCCCACTTGTTACTGGGGGGAGGTTTGTGATTGTTGAATTCTAAGAGTGCATAATACAGGTTAAATAAATTAGCCTAAGGGATGCTTAATTAAAGTCTTGCCAAGGGTACGTCAAAAAGGAGGAGCCACAAATAAATACACGTACAAAAAATAAACTTTACTTTACACAAATAAAATAATTAGCAATAGTTAAACGGGCAAAATTAAGGATTTAAATATTCAACACTGACGTTAAGCGTCTAGATTTATAATGACTCAATGGGAGTATCAATCACTGTTAAATAAATAGGTAATTTAAGAATAGAGGAATACTGAGTTTACAGATTACCATTAATTGTGGTAGATTGGAGAGACGACTACTTAGGTCCAGGCGGGGTGGTTCGGCTGGCGTTAACACGAGTTCTCGGGGACAGGGGGGATAAGACGACGGGTTCGGGGCTGCTTACTGCAGTTCCGGTTAGTTCACTACTAACTGGATGTGGCACTAAAAAATAGTAACTTCCAGTAACTATTCGTATGTTCCTTTTTCTTTCTCAAGTTACGTTGAGCGATAGAGCGTATTCTTCTAGTCACAGACTCTGCGGGGCGGGATTTGCTTAAGGAACACTTTGAGACAGCGACCAAGTTGACTCGGCGGCGCGTTGGCAGTCGATACGTTTACTCCTAACTAGATGTGACACTAACAAATAGTAACTTCCAGTAACTATTTGGATATTCCTTTTTCTTCCTCAAGTTACCTTGAGCAACAGAGCGTATTCTTCTAGTCACAGACTCTGCGGGGCGGGATTTGCCTCAGGAACACTTTGAGACAGCAACCAAGTTGACTCGGCGGCGCGTTGGCAGTCAATGCGTTACGGCAACGACTCTCGTTCAACGTGAGGGTTATACGTTACGCGAGTAGGTTTGGGACACTGCTGTAGAGGGATGAACGGCGATGTTATTTATACCGCGGATTGTGGGAAATCGAGAGAGAGATTCCATTCACGACAATTCGCTTATCGAAGCGCTTTTTGGACAATCTCCATGGTATCATAAAAGATGCAAATAGAATTTTGGCTTCTCTGTGAGATAGGCCTTCTTTCGTCAGACTTCCTGTCGCCAGTTGGGGGAAGGGGGGAGGGGAGGAGACGAAGGTCAACTCAAACGACAAATTTCTTTCGTTCCCACGATTGCCTGGCGGCATGCAGGAAAGTACATTCCATAACCTCACACCTACCAATCTATTTTAGCAGAGTTCAGCATGTATTCAATGAAATGAGGAAGGTAAGCCTAAAATTAATACTAGTAAAATGCAATTATCTCCAAGAATCCCTAGTTTATCTTGGATTATTATTGCCTTTTCATGGCTTCAAACCAGATCCCGCAAAGACCACTGCCCTAGAAAAGTACCCTTGGCTAAAATCATTCGAAGAAGCCTAGTTTTTCTTGGCCCTGTATGGTTCGACTGAAACCTAATCCCTGGTTTCTCCCAAAAAAGCCAAACCCATGACCAACCTGTTTGCGAAACACCCGACCTTCAAGTGAGGCCTATCACAACAACAATCTTTTGAATGTCTCATAGATCACTTAACCAAAGAACCCTTATTACAGTACCCCAACTAGACGCAACTCATTATCATAGTTTCCGGCGTCAGTTCCTTTGGCACGGGAACAGTTTTACTTAAAATTAAAAAAAGGGAAGAGATATGTCAATCGCTTGCGCGAAGAAACTACTAACTGGTGCACAAAAGAACCATAGTACAACAGATCGCGAATCACTAGCTGTAGTTTGAGTTCTGAAAATAAAAAACAACAACATAATATACGGATACGATATTATTGTAATAAATGACCATCAATCCACTTGTAATTTATTTAAAGATAAACTAGTAGAAAGTAGACTAAGACGTTGGGTATTTAAAATACAAACAGATCTCTGGCAGATGCGATATTCAAACTGGAGAAAAATACTCTAGAAGAGGGAGAACAAAGAACCTGAAAAAGTGGCATTAATGGAGATATTAATGCCACTTGTTTCAGGTCCTTTGTTCTTCCTCTTCTTGAGTATTGTTCTCTAGTTTGGATATCTGCATCTGCCAGAGATCTGTCTCTCTTAGATACGGTTGCTCGTGGAGGCAGCTTCCTTTTTCCTGATGGGGCTAGCTATGACTTGGATCATCGACGGATGATTTCATGTTTGTCGATATTCCATAAATACTACTTCAGTAGGGAATTGCCACTATCATTTTTAATGCCTGAGCCCCTGCCTCTTGCTAGAGCAACAAGGTTTGCGGATGGACAACATCAACATTCACTATGCCTTCCCCGCTGCCACACTTCTCAGCTTCAGCGTTGCTTTTTGTCAGGTACGGTAAAGCAGTAAAATGATCTTCCTGCAGAAGTTATGCAAGAAGATCTTAATATCTTCAAACGAGGTTGCAATGCTAGATTAAGGGTGGGTGCTACTGCCTCATAATTTTAATATTGATTTGATTTTAATAATTTTAAACTTATTTATTTATTTATTTACACATTTCAATTTCTTTCTTCTAGCGTTCATTCTTTCTCACTTGGCATATGGACACTGTGTTCTGTGGGAGCTTGTTTTCAAGTTCATGGCCACTAGGCTTTTCCCACAAGAATCTTGTGTTCATTATCTCAAATAATAATAATAATAATACTCTCCGGAGGTGAATATAGACTAGGGAAACGCCAAACCATCCTCGATTGCTTTTCACGAATAAAAACCTTGAACAAAATACCTGCGTCAGAACCATTTAACAACAAGCTGCTTCTGGATAGTTCAAAGTAAAGAAAATTCAGCGATAAGAGATCACTCAATGTAAAAGCGATATCTTAATAGAACCCTTTGAAATTTTACGAGTAAATTCACAGAAATGTCCGATTATATTCAAATAAAAGCAAGACTATACATAAGAGAGCTCTGCCCAAATTTAAATAGTGTTTTGTCGTCAGTTCCGTTCTTACTGAATTGTTTGGGATATGAGTTGCGGGGCACAGTTTGGTGATTGTCTAATCAACTTCTAGCATCATATAACCCGTGCGTTGGCGAAATTTATGATTGTGTAGTGAGTTAGGAAAATTATGCTTTAATTCTCTGTTTAAAATTATTTTTAAAACTCTTTTATATAAACATTAGATTCATAAATCAAATTGCTCCTAAATTATCAGATTATAGCAATTTTACACTTGCTAATTAATTTTGTAAATCTTGCTATTCTTTTACTGTAAATTTAAACCCCATTTCTAAAAAGGTTTATTTAACTCAAAGTCTCCTATTCAAAGCTAAAACCTGCTACCAAACTTATAGTTTTGTTCGTTTATTTATTTTGTAAACTTCACCGGTAAATTGAGAGGATACCACCAGCTATTTTCCTTACCTTGGGATTTCTGCTATACATTATATGTATATATATATGCCATGTCAGATTGAAGCATGCACCAAACCACCAAGAAAAATTCCGTATCGGTTCCGTTAGTTTAGTGGTAGACCGCTGGTCTAGATACCCAGAGGTGTGAGATTCGAGTCCTTGGCGGGGTGACATTTTTTTTTCTTGTGGCTAGTCACGAGTTCATCTCCTCAAAGATCTTAGTTCTCCTGTTTCTGTGTAACATTTGGCACGTATTTCCTTTATAAGACAACATAAGCCTGTTGCATATATATATATATATATATATATATATATATATATATATATATATATATATATATATATATATATATATATATAAATATATATAAATATATATATATATATATATATATATATATATATATATATATATATATATATATATATATATATATATATATATATATATATATATATATATATATATATATATATATATATATATATATATATATATATATATATATATATATATATGTGTCGTGGTATGGCCAAGTGTACAGGAATATGAGCACACAGGCTCTAAGGTAGGCTAAGCAAAGCGACAACTGTTCTAAGAGTGCGATTTGAATATATAGCAGCAGCTGCGTGACCAAGGAATATAACAAACGCAATGACAAAAATAGATTTTTAATACACACTAAATAAAAGGCACAACAATGAATATGGATATATATCAGTACATAAATAAGACGAACTTAAGCTCCGAATACTAGTTAGATAATCGTGGTTAGGGAATGGTTATAATGGGAGATTGAGGGTAATTAGTTATTTACTTTCTTTGAAACTCGAGAATAAAGCGGGTAAAACTTGAGGGAGGTCTTAGTGACTTTGATTACTCACGAGGGTAGCCACAAACCTGCAGCAGGTGGGTCTACTTTCTCGAACTTGTGTTTGCGAGATGCGGGCCTCTTGGCCTCAGGAGGTCACAGAAAGAACTTCGAAGGTATGGAAGGGAGGAGATGACTTCTCCACACTCGGCTTGAGCGAGCTAACGGGCCTCTTTTCCTTAAGAGGTCACCGGAAGAACTTCGGAGGACGGCTCCGCCAATCCTTGATCCGAAGACGGATGAGAAAGGCTAGCGTTGCCTCACGAGACTCTTCTCCCTGACCCGAAGATACGGGTGTGATGTCCAGCTCTTCCGTGGCTTGCGACTGTCACTCAACTTCTAAGGAGAGAGCTTCGTTGAATTGCACTCCTTTCAGGGAAGTCTCGTCTAACTAAATCTGTCTGTAATCCTGGAGCGGGTGCATATATACCCGGAGTTCTCCAAAACAGGGAGAAAGATTGAGACCTTCTGTAAACTTCGTTATCGGACGTGAAAACCCGAGCGTCTCCTTGCGGTGAAGGGTCAAAGCGGTTCACAGCGAATCCTACAAAGTAATCTCCCGACCCGAGGAGGGAAGGGGAATATTGAGACGGCCGGGAGCTAGCCCTAATTTCAGCGTCATGCCTCGGTGGGAATTTCGCGAAGAACTGGCGGCGAGTCCAAAAAGGGTGAGGTCAGAAAGGGGGTGCGGGGATTAACGGCTCGCTTCCTTTCCTGAAGTAATATCTTAGGAGGTGGGGAAATAATATTATTCTAAGGGGATACCTCCACAATATATATATATATATATATATATATATATATATATATATATATATATATATATATATATATATATATATATATATATATAATAATTGAAATTAATTTGTTCCTTGGGAATCTGATATGTAATAGGAATATGAAGACCAAGGTGATTACACTAATCATTTATTATTCGGACGTTTCCAACCTTCACTACGACCATCTTCAGCGACTGTATCGACTAATGAGAAGGGGAAGGAATATTAACGATAACAGTTAAAAGAATGCATTATATAATAGCTAAAAAAGCGAATAAAGAAAAGTTAAAATAATAAAAGTGACAATTATTGAGATTAAAGTAAAAACACAAATATATAGAATTAATTAATACTATCCAGTGTAATTTTAAAAAATAATAGAAAGAAGTGCAGTTATACCATAAACTGATTTAAATATGAAAATTAAAGGTAACTGGAGTATATGATAAAATAACCTATTATATTAAATTATAAACAAAACAACAAAAACAAAACAAAACCCGAAAAGAAATTAAAGTGAATTAAACAGAGGCACAAACCTTTATCGTAGGAGTTCTGAAATTAACTAACTAAAGATATAAAAGCTACTAACAAGATTTGTTCGGTTGATCTGTTGGCTAGTTAATGTATTCAAGTGTTGATTGGTTATATATTGAATAGTTTAATTGAGGAGGAGTAATTATTTAGGTTTGGATTTATTTTATTGATATACAGAGAAGTCAAGGCTGAAGATAAGATGGTAAATGAATCAGAATTAAGAGAATGATGGTGATACTCAGAGTGTTATCGTTAATATTCCTTCTCCTTCTCATTAGTCAATACAGTCGCTGAAGATGGTCGTAGTGAAGGTCCGAAACGTCTGGCCAATAAATGATTAGTGCAATCACCTGGTCTTCATATTCCTAATATATATATATATATATATATATATATATATATATATATATATATATATATATATATATATATATATATATATATATATATATATATATATATATATATATATGTAGTTGTGTAGCAGTCTTTCCTAAGTGCAAATTTTGTTGAAGACCATTGTGTATTTTGCCTTAATTAATTTCCTTTGGCAACTTTCTCTTCTTCTAACTATCTTTTTTATTCCATCTTGTAGATGGTGGATCACTTGTCCAGTATTCATCTCTTTTTAAATGAATGTGTTTGGTAAAAAACAAACTAAATTGCTAAACTTTCAATCTTATTCGATCATCTTCGGAGCGTTTTGATATGTTTTTGCCTCCTTTACCGATGTAATAAGTGGAGTGAGGATCTGACAGAGTGAAAGAAATGAAATGAAGGGAAAGGTGGGAGAAAAAGTTTTAGATCCCCGTGCCCCTCCCCCACCTTACGACCAGTCCCTCCCGGAGGAGGGATCCGGTCGGGGGGGGGGGGCGAGGCCCGGTTCCCCCGAGTGTCCCTGGTGCCCTCCTCACTCAGGGCCTGAAGGCACCGAGGGAGAAAAAGTTCCGGAGAGGGGGAGAGGGGTAGGGGAAGAAGAAAGAAGTAAGTATAGGACAGACTGAAATAAAGTCAAAGGCTTGAAAGTTGGCCAAGTTGGCCTGTGGGCCTGCTTAACGTGGGACCCTGACCCCGGTGTTTTTATGTTTTCCTAGCTTTTAATTATTACGATTTGCTGCACCTGTCCCTGGTGTTAGTGTTTGGCCCATCTTTGGATAGCGATAAAGGAGGATGATGATTGAAGTGGAAGGAAGTTGGAGGTTTGCAGAGAGGTGCAGGTTGCGTGGAGGTCACGCTAATCTCCGTACTATAAACTAATTTTTAGAGTTAAGTTCGAAATAAGTTAGAATGAAAGTGTGTCTGTTTGTTTATTTATGTGCCTGTTTTGTTATTATTTTATGTGTGTATGAGATAAGCGTTCAAACCGTTGTTAGCGTTATTTGTTTTCATGATATGTTAATAACTCGACTTTCTGTGATTTTTGTTGCATAATTCTCGTATCTGTATCTGTTATGTGGGCTCATGTCCCTTGGTTATTTATTTATTTACTTCTCTTTTTATTCATGTTGTTTTTCCTTTTTCGTTCATTTGCAATTTTTGGTTAGTTTTGTCATTCTTTGTGGGTATCAAGTCAAATCCGGTGAGTTTGTCATTATTCGGGAAATTTTTGTCACAATCGGGTTTCCTTATTTGGTTTAATACTAGGAAACAGCATATGTTGTCTCCATCCTGCCCCTCGTGCTATTTGATTATTTAGTTCCTCTCCTATTTCTTCTTATGTTATTTCTATGATTTTTTTGGCTCTTTTTCAATTATTTTGTTTAATGATTTTATTTTCGCTTCGATGTGTAAGTCTCTTTGTTGTTTCCTCTCTAATCGCCGCGCGTTCGTATTTATGTATACTGCTTTATTCTGTATACGTTGCATTCTTAATATATTGCTTCTTGAAACCGTATACATAGCAATTGTTGGATATATCAAGGTAGGCTGTATCATGGCCTGGTAGATCTTTCTCTTATTTTTCATGATAAGAATTCTTAATCTGTAGAGTAAAGTTTATTCTTTCGGTCACGTGTTACTTGTAACCAATTTTGGTAATAGTTTGGCCTAAAATCTTGCCTTCACCATTATACCTGTATCGCTCTCCATCTACGTAAACGTCAGATAGTTTTAACAACAAGGAGTAACAACAAGGAAAGAAGGTACCCTAGGAGACCTTACGGTCCATTCAAAGAGGGTACCTTTGGACTAGCAATTGAGCGGGCACAAGGCTGCTCAATTGTTTTGCGTCCCTAAACGGCCACTTTTCAAGATTTTGTCTAGTCTTGACTTGAACTGGTCAACAGATTCACTGTTGACAACTTCCACTGGAAGTGCGTTCCACATACCGCAGATACTGTAAGTGAAAAAATTTCCACACAGATTGCGGTTGTAACGCTTCAGTTCAAGTTTGAAGCCGTGATTGCGCGTTCTGTTCTCACTCAGTGTGAAAATATCCCGGTAGTCAACATTGTCGAACCCTCGAAGTATTTTGAAAACTTCGATGAGCTGACCACGCAGTCTACGGGTTTCGAGCGAGAACAGATCTAATTCCCTTATTCTATGCTCATAACTTTTATGTCGGATAGAGGGAATCAGCTTGGTTGCCCTGGCTTGTACGCGTTCCAATCTCGCGATGTCCTTTCGCAATGAAGGACTCCAAAATTGTACGGCATACTCCAGGTGCGGTCGGACAAGTGAGTTGTACAGGCACAGTACAATCTCCTGGTTCCGATAACCAAACTGGCGCTTAATATAGCGTAGCATCCTTTGGGCCTTTTTCTCCGCCTCAATGCACTGTTTCGAGAACTTGAGATCACTAGTGATTGTTACACCCAAGTCCTTCTCAGTGTCACTCGATTCAAGAGCAGTGCCCTTAAGGATATACTGAGATTGGGGGTTTTTGTGGCCGATATGCATCACTTTGCATTTGCCCACGTTAAAAAGAATCTGCCACGTGTCCAACCACTTCCCAATCTTCCCAAGATCTTCCTGCAGGCGGGCAGTATTTCCATCCTTTGCAACGTTCATACCAAGCTTGGTATCGTCGGAAAATTTGTAAATCTTGGCAACCATGTCCCTGTCCATGTCGTTGACGTAGATGATGAATAGTAGTGGTCCCATGACAGAACCTTGAGGCACCCCGCTAGTAACGGGCACCCACTCAGAAGACTGTCCATTCACCACCACCCGTTGCCGTCTGCCACTTAGCCAGTTCTCGATCCAGCCGGCTACCTTTCCGTATATGCCTAGCGCTCGCACTTTCCGGAGAAGGCGGCGGTGTGGTACCTTATCAAAGGCTTTCTAAAAGTCTAGGTAGACCACATCCACCGCCTTGTCCCGATCGTGCTCACTGAAAACGAAGTGGAAGAATTCCACAAAGTTCGTCAGGCATGACCGTTGCCTTCGGAAGCCGTGCTGGGAACTCTTCAGTAGCAGGTTTGACTCTTAATACGACGTCAGTTTGTCAACCATGATGCTTTCCATGAGTTTACCGACTATCAAAGTCAGACTGATAGGTCGGTAGTTCGACGGTTGGTTACGGTCTCCTTTCTTGAAGATAGGAGTCACCTCCGCCTCACGCCAGTCTCTAGGAACGCATTTGGTCCGGATTGACATGTTAAAGATAGTGCACAGATGTTGTGATACTTCATCGCACACTTCCTTCAACACCTTGGGGAGAAACCCGTCCGGTCCAGGGGACTTATTCGTCTTTAGGTCAGCGATCTTTTTCTTTATTTCTCCTCGGTGAAGTCCATTGCCTCCAGCTTTTCCCCCGAGTAGGAATCCGTCGGCTGGGGAATAGGACCACACTCTTCAGTAAACACTGAAGAGAAGTAGTCGTTGAGGAGGTTAGCATTTTCTGCATCTGAATGCTTTAATGTCCTCTCCTCATTCCTCAAAGGGCCAATCGTTCGACGGATTGGTTTACGGCTGTTCACATATCCGAAAAATTCCTTGGGATTCTCTTTACAGAGTCTTGCCACTCGGAGTTCCTCAGACCGCTTAGCCGCCCTTATACTGGACTTCACTCTCCTGGCTAGCCTCCGGTATTCGTCAAAGTCACCCGAGATCTTCGATTGCCGGTACACATTTCTCTTCTCCCTAAGCAGTTGGCCAATTTCTCGATTAAACCACTTTGGTTGAACAGAAGACCGACGGGGGCATTTCAGATGGATAAAACGCGATTGAAGGCTCATGAATGTGGTTTTGAAACTGTTCAAAGAGTCTTCAACAGCATCGCACTCTTCTAGCCTCGCGTCAGTCAGTCCCGCGCGTAGACCTGCAAAGTCTGCTCTTCTCAAATCCAGTTTCCTTGATTTACTAGTTGCAGGCTCTGCCTTGGGGACTTTGACTACAAATCTAATAAGTCGGTGGTCACTGCCACCGAGCTCTTCGCCAACAGAGAGGTCATCAACGATGTCATCCTCAGAGGTGAAAACCAAGTCGAGGATATTGTCTCCTCTCGTTGGCTCTCTCACCCACTGAGTGAGGAACTCGTTGTTCGTGAACTCCAGTAGTAGTGCGTTCTCGCCACAGGGTTCTCTGGTTTCCCAGTCAACTTGTGTGTTAAAATCACCCATGACGATACACACTCTGTCTTCGACAAGTTCTCCTAGCAGCTGGTACAGATCTCTGTCCTTTTCAACGAGTTGGGCAGGAGGTCTATAAAGCACCAGGGTCCTGTATTTGGCAGGACCTATCTTTAGGTCAACACCTAGTATGTAGTTCATGGTCTGATATGATGTTGCAATCCGTCGAGTTGAGAATATCCTTGACATACAACATCACACCGCCACCCTCTCTGTCTGGGCTATCTTTCTGGAAGAGCTGGTAACCGGGAATCGTGAATTCACCTTCAAAATCTCGGCTTGAGGTTTTTATCCACGACTCCGTTATGGCCACTATCTCAGGTTTTGGCGATACATAGGTATAATTTTAAATTTATCTGTATTCGTTTTAATTTTCCATTTGCGTTTATAGTCGTTTAGATTTTCTATTTCTGTTTCCGTTACTCTGGCCTGCATCTGAGGGTTCCGATAAACACAGATAATTAATTAAGTGAAATCATCTGGGTATTGTATGTTCACACAGCCCTCTTCCTCGGTGGGGGAATATCCGAGGTATACACTGAGTATAGCGAAGGACTTAAACACCCTCCCTGAGCGAGGCCCGCATTAAGCTTGAATGAACACCTTGGCAATTCCACGTGTCTATGTAAGCATATCTTCCATGGTGTAGTCGCATAAAATTCTTTGCAAATAGTTGTTCATTTCTAGATTTAAAACTTTAGGTTGTATGCCTCTTTGCCAGACTTTATCGAATACTTTCGATACGTCCCGGCATACAATGTCCATACTGCATTTCTCTCCTTCACTTTGCTTATTTTTTCTGTAATCACACTTTCGGCCATCTCCGTATTACTCTTCTTTCTGAAGCTGAATTATTGATTGTCCCAGAGATTGTTTTCTGTGAGGTATTCATTTAATCTTGTGTTCAGGATTTTTTCAAACATCTTCCCGATGAAGTCGAGAAGGGATATAGGTCGGAAGTTTTTGACCGCCAAAGCTGGTTTTCCCGGCTTCGGTTTGAATATCATTTTGGCTATCTTTACTTCATCGGGAAAGTATCCTGTGTTTTTTTTTAACTGGTATGTATGTGAGAGTATGCAGGTGAGGGGATAGAAAGGGTGTATGGATAGACAGCGGAAAGTAGACCAGTGGTGAAAAGAGAAAGAAGTATGGTAGGGTGCAAAGTGATGCTAGAGCCTGGTGATCAGGCTTATCGCTTTCAAATTTTTATGTTTTGTAGTTCCGTTGTTGTTTATCATTTTGCCTATATATATATATATATATATATATATATATATATATATATATATATATATATATATATATATATATATATGTATATATATATATATATATATATATATATATATATATATATATATATATATATACATGTATATATAATATATATAATTTAAAGTTCAAGCCATTTGTCTTCATATTGCTAATGCATTTGCTTATGCTGTGCGCGTTTGATGTTGTTTTGGTAAGTCGTTAATTATAACTTACTATGTTTGTTTTAGTGTCTTTGTTTCTTCGTAAATTTGAAGTGTGTGTATTTTGTGTATTGTTTCTTCTTTGTAGTTTTGTTCGGTGATTTTCATCTTCTTGTTTGGGTTTCCTTCTTCGGTAGTTTTGTCTTAGTTGATGGGTTTTGTCGATATCAGGGAATTTTTGTCAAAATCTGTTGGTTCATGGTTGGTATTTTAGTCTTGATTTGGGGTAAATTCAACTCATCTTGCGTAGAAAGGCACTTCTATTCCGCCAGCTAAAATCCCAGTGGAGCTTGGAAATCTGGCGCGACATACTGCTCTTCTATTCTGGTCAATCATTTGTACGATTTCCTCGTCCAACACTCGATTGACCTTTTCCAGCATATTCCTTGTCCGTTCTTCGATGACAACGTTAATGGGGGTTAACCCCGCCTCCCGGTGCAGTTCTTCCTGAGTTCTTCTTTCAATTCTGCGTATACCTATAATTAGGTACTCGCATTTGTCTTGCACCAAGGGTATCCTCCTCTTCTGTGTCTTTGAGACACAAGAGAGGGCAGATGTGGGGTATAGCAACGTCGATCTTACTAGTGCAGTATAGATCTTCTTTTTCTTGCTTTGACGAAGATTTCTAAACCTATACAGAGTCTTGACTGCAGCAGTGGCCTTGGTGATACGTTTTTGGACGTGCTTTGTGTACCTGGTTGAGGTGATCTTTATGCTGAGTACATTGCATTCATTGGTGTAGGGATATCATCTATCCCCCACCCTGACGTCATTAAGTAGTCTCCTGCCTATGGGGACTACTTTGAACTTATCCTGGTTGGTTCGGATTTTCCACCGGGCCTCGTAGGTGTTAAGGTTTTCAATTTCTGCTGCTGTCATTCGAGCTTGCAAAGGCGCATTCCTCCATGGACAAGTGATTATCTGGGTGAAATCATCGGCGAATTGTAAGTTGAGGCAAGTGGGGCTTACAGGGACTGGGACATCCGCGGTGTAAATCAAGTAGAGAGTGGGAGACAGGCAAACCTCCTGCGGGAGGCCCACATTGAGCGGAAACTTTGGCCCGTCCGTACACCCTAAACTGATGTACGCCGCTCTCTCCATGACATAGTCACAGAGAGTTCTCTCTAAGTTTTCACTTAGTCCCAGTCGTAAGATATTGTACTGCATTCCCCGTTGCCACACCTTATCGAACGCCTTTGATATATCCCGACAAACAATGTCCACGTAACTCTTTTCCCGTTTTGCATGGGCTAGCTTTTCCGTGATGACGTTAATCGCCATTTCCGTACTTCGCTTACTCCTAAACCCGAATTGGTGTGGGTTGTAGAGCGAGTTTTCCTCCAGGTGAGACACCAGTCTTTTGTTGAGGATCTTCTCGAAGAGTTTCCCACCAAATTCCAGAAGTGAAATTGGCCGGTAGCTCTCCTTCAACTTGGGGTTCTTTCCGTGCTTAGGCAAGAAAATCATTTTCACCGTTTTATAAGGGTCTAGAAAGTACTCCGTATTGAGACAGGCGTTAAATATTCTTCTCATTCCTTCGATGACACAGGCTCGTGCCTTTTCAAAGTTCAGCTTTGTAAGCCCCGATTGTCCTGGGGCTTTTTGTTTGAATGAGCAAAGCGCGCCGAGTAGTTCTTCTTTTGTAATCTCGGCGTCTCCGTCGCGCTGTCTATCCACCTGGTGATGAGGGTGGGTCTTGTCTATTTCTTCGTTAAGCTCGTCGATGATGTTACTTTCGAACCCTAGGTCATAGTCTTCGTTTTCTTCTTCAGTTATACTGAAGATCTTTTCCCAATAACTTCGGAATATCTCTTCAACTTTTTCTACTTCTTCTTCGATGTCTCCGTTTTCTTTCCGTAGCTCGATCTTATGCTTCTTTCCAGTTGATCCTTTAAGAATTCAGATCTTCTTCCAAAATTCTTTGGGAGTTGCTTCGTGATCGAGGCTCTCGATCGCGTCCTCCCATCTTCTGTTTTGTTGTTCGAGGATCAAATGGTTCAATTCTTCTTTGATTTCGTAACATGGTGAGTTGCTTTACCTATGTTTTCTCTTCCTCTTTTTTAGTCTGGGGGCTGGTTGGGCGATTTTACTCGGCCCAGGGTTTTCATTTTCGGAGGGGGGGCTCGGGGTGTTTGACCTGCTCTTGGTGGCTTGTGTGCGAGTGCAGGGGCCCTCTTCACTGTCAGATGAGGAGGATCCATCCTCACTTCCAGCTTTTTCCTCTTCTTCTTCTTCTTCTGTTTCTTCCGATGATGGTGCTTTAATCATTTCCTCCAAACCCGATTTGATGTTGTTATTTTTCATGACAGAGTATTTGAAAGCCTTGGAGCACTCGAGGTCTTCAGACATGACTACTGTCGGGAGGTTGTTCGCCTTCAGGAGCGCGTTGCGCACTTGGTTATAACAACCAGGCTTCACTGCATTCGCCACATTTGCATGGGTTATGCAGATCAGTATTTTTGCACTCAGATCTCCGGTTGCGTTGAAATGTGCAGGTGCCGGTGCAGTCTTCACCTCTGCACTCTTCCTAGCGGCGCTCGCGTAAGTTGTCTCCTTTGCTTTTTTTCCTCTTCCTCCTTCCTTCTAATGATTTCGCGGCGCTTGGGGCAATTAAGGGCCATCGTCCGATGCTCCCCTTTGCAATTCAGGCATTTCTTCGAAGTGCTTTCGCACTTGTCGAATCTGTGCCCTTCTGTGGCGCACTCACTGCACCACAGCTTGTTTTGGGGGAGCCAGGTCGTAGATGTGTGTTCTTCGAGTTTGTAGCATACAAAGCACATTTGTATCTACTGAATTTTTCTTGCTGGATATTTTCTCCTGGTATTCTCATGTTGAAGACGAGAATACCATTTTGGGTGGCCTTTCTTGCCATGTCCGTGGGCGAGAATGTTATTTTAAACACGTGGGTGTGTTCGCGGAATTTAATTATCTCACGAACTTGTGCCCACGGGTTGCTTCTGGTAATTTCATCTTTCAGTTCATCCGTCTTATGTTCACCTACCCAGCTCTCCACTTTGCGGCAGATGACGCTTCTATTTGCTGCCACTTGTGGGGGGGATTTTGGCTTCTTGTCCGGTGTACTTCAAGACTCTCGCTCCCTCTTCTGATAGGAGCTGGTCTACATCCTTCGTCTCGGCACACATGGCGATGAATCCGGATGAAACTTCGATGAGTTTCACCAGTGCCACCTTTAGCTCGATGTACAAGGTTTCACATAAGTTCTTCTTGGTTGGGGTCTTCATTCCGGCGATGGTCCTTAAGGGGACCCTCTTAGTGAGGGCCTCCATGGTCTTCGTGTTCCTCTTCTGATTTCTTCTTTTCCTGTAACTAAAGTGTAATTAATATGTTTTTATGTGTGAAAAGAAAGTTAGGGTGTGGTAAAGGAGGTATAGGATGGTGTGAGTAGGGCTGGTAATGGGTTCAAATAAATTTAAGAACAAAAACGCCTCCGTCCATTTCTCCTGTTGCTCTCCCGCTCGTATGCTGCCAGTATGATGGATGATAGAGTGATGGGGTGGGTCTCGGGTGGGGACCTCAGAGGGTTGAGCATGGTCGACTTAGTGCATAGCGGCCGAATCAACGACCACTAAGTTTTTGCCACCCCCTCACGGGTACATACGCCATAACTGCATCCAACTACATAGAGTCGGGTGTACATCCCTCTATGATTCTGGCCGGGTCCCCCGGGCGATGAGGATTTCTCGTCCGTCCGGGACTCGCAGTTATGCCCCAGTATCGAGACAATTTCTGACTTATGCTTCTGCTGTGGGCTAGGCCTCAAACCAGTGTTCATATAAGCCCTTAATTATGCCAAACCAAGTAGCCGGCATAGTTAAGACGAAATCAATGAATGGCAGACATCCGAGCGGGTTCACACGCAGAGCGATGGACGGGAGCAATGAGGTGCTTGAGCCCTCATTGGTTTACGAGGCTTCGAAGTAAAATAAGTTCTCTCTTCCGAAGGATGAAACTGGGTTCACCTTAAGACTTCCAGAATAGGCTCGTTTCTGTAGGCAGAACGCAGTAAAACGGATTTTCGGCCGTCTTTTTTCTTTTTTTTTATCCCGTGTTTATACAGGAATAAAGAACGTTCCTTATCCCTTCGAGTATATTATCCAGTGCTTCTATATATTTTTTTTCTGGTCAGGCCCGAGTTCCCTGAGGCCTTTTGTTTAAAATTTGAAATGTATTCTTTAATTCCTCGATTGTGATTTTGACGTTAAACCCTTCGTTGGCATACCGTTCCTCTTCTACGTAGTGATGTGGGAAAGTCCTCTCAATCCGTTCATTTAGTTCGTCAATTATTTCGTTTTCGAAGTTTACATCTTAGTTTTCGTTTTCCTCTTCGCCGATGCTGAACACTCCTTTCCAGTGTTCCCTGAATAATTTTTCAATCTTCGATTAATTTCCCGTTTCTGTCTTTAATCTTTATTTTTTATTTACCTTTAGCATTTCCAATTCTTTTTAGCTTTTTCCAAAATTCTCGGGGCAATAGCTCGTTGTCAATATTTTGAAAGGCTATTTCCCAGTATTTTCTTTGTTTGTCCGTTATTGCGCTTAGTAGTTCTCTCTTCTTCGTTTTTATATTACTGTATTTTTTCCTTGACGTTCCGTTTATTATTATGTCCATGTTTATCGCTTTTAGTTCTAGATTCTTAGCTTTCATTTCGTCTGTCCATATAAAGTATCTAACTGTTTTGTATGTGTTTCTGAGTATTGGAATCTCATCAGCTGTTTGTATTCGCGTCCTTATTTTTTCCAGCTCGCCGTTGATTTCTTCTAAAGTAGCTTCATTTATTCTGTTTGGTGCGTAGTCATTCAATTCTTGTTTGTATTTTTCCCAGTCCGTTCTATGGTATGCCTTTCATTTTTTAGCGGGTATTTGTATTCGTTGCTGATTCACGGTGAGTAGTGTTGCTGTGTGGTCGCTGCAAATAACATCTACCAGTTCCATGTGGTAGTTAAAAGGAATGTTATTGTTTGCTAGGCAAATGTCTGGAGTTGTCGATGTTCTATCTTTAATTAGCTTTGGGTACTCTGGTCCTAGTCTTCTTATTATCCGTCTGCCTATTAGAGCTTGTAGGTCTTTTTCTGTTTGATTTCTGTTCCTATATCCTGTATACGTGCATCTTGCGTTCAGGTCTCCCGAAAACAAAGTTGTAAGTCTATTGTTAAATATTCTCACAAAGTTATTTATTGGGAGTCCCGGTCGTCGCGGGGGTTGATATCCCGTAGCGATTATTATATTGGTTAATTCCATTTTGACCTCAGGTAAGATTCGGTTAGTCCTTGCTTTGTTTTGTATTTTATTTCTTTCTTATTGCTATTCCTGCTCCGTCGTCTGCTTCGTTTGTGTGATTAGTTGCTATTACGTCGTAGTTCCATATTTTTAGTTTGTGAGTCTCAAGGTTAATCACGTGACCTAAAATTAAAATGATGTGGGGATCTATTTCTCTAAAGATATTTCCGTATGTGTTTTCTTTATCCTTTCAGCCATTCGTATTTATCTATAGAATTCTTAATTTACTAGTATCCATCTTGTTTGTATGTTCTTAAGCGGTTCTTCTTATTGGGAGAGTGTTGGTATTACGTAAATTTATTTGTATCTTTTCCTGGTATTTCTGCCGTTCATCTCTGCCCTTGCTGAGGTCTGACTCTAATCCGTTTCACATTTCGCGGTTGGTAGTACCAGTCTTTAGTCGCATGGCGAGGTGTCCCTAGTCGATTTTGTTTTTTGTTTTTGCGTGTGTTTCTTTTTACGTTTTTCCTATTATCCTCGTCGGTGCTGCTCTCAGATTCTGTTTCATCGCTTTATGTGTCTTCTTCTTCTTATTCAGATTTGCTTTACTTTCTTTGTGTTTCTTACAAGAGTTTCTTATTTGTATCTTTTAAAATTTTTATGTTAAATATAGACGATGAATGAATATTTTGCAAGAATTTCATTGGCTCCAGCCCATTTTCCTTGAGCATGGAGTTCAACGTGGTGGCATATGTTCCTGGTTTGGCAATGTTTAAGACGTGTAAGTGTAGAATGCATGTCAGTATTTTTACGTTCAGGGTTCCGTCAAGCGCCATTTGAGTGGTTTTTCCATTGTTTTTCGTTGTTGCTGCCGCCGCATATAAGGTTTTTCTTGTTCCTTCGTTCTTTGTTGTGTGTGATAAAACGGGTTGAGGCCGCTTAATTTCAACTACTATCACATGTTATTTAAAACCACGATGCTACCCACGTGCATCTTCGCTTTGAAGCCTGGCGCCTTATCGCAGCCACCTGAGTCAATGTTTAAACAAGGAGGTTTATCTTCCCCCGTTCGCCCCATGTGCCGAACTCACCAGATTGAGTTAGGCTTATGGGCAGATCACGCCAAGGAGATGTCCCGGCTATTTATATGGAAACTTAGCCACTAAGATTCAGATTGGAGATCCAGATTTTCGTCGCGAAACATCACTACGACCCTCTCTCACCTTGTGCGCCAAGGGACCTCGACCTCGAGATTCACCATCACTTGTCCAGAAGAAGGACAATATCCCTTGAGTGCCAAGGTTCGAGCCTTCGTGACGCCAAGTCCACAAGGCTTCCTCCTGTTGTTAAGAAAGAGAACAACGTTAGAACAGCCATTGTTCGTTCGAGCCCGTTGACAAGAAACGGTTCTCACCCTCCCCTCCTGTTGTTCAGAAGAGAACAACGTAGAACAGCCATTGTTCGTTTGAGCCCGTTCGGCAAGAAACGGTTCTAACCCTTTCCCTGTTGTTCAGAAAGAGAACAACGTTAGAACAGCCATTGTTAGTTCGAGCCCGTTGACAAGAAACGGTTCTCACCCCTTCCCTGTTGTTCAGAAAAAGAACAACGTTAGAACAGCCATTGTTCGTTTGAGCCCGTTGACAAGAAACGGTTCTCACCCTTCCCCCTTGTTGTTCAGAAGAGAACAACATTAGAACAGCTATTGTTCTCGAGCCCGTAGACAAGAGACGGTTCTCCCCCCCCCTCCTGTTGTTCAGAAGAGATCAACGTAGAACAGCCATTGTTCTTCAAGCCGTTCGTCAAGAAACGGTTCTCATTCCCAAGACGCCACGTTAGGATCATTTGATTTCCCCCCTTCGGCTTGAACTCGCCAGCGGACCGAAAATTCCTTCACGTCGCCTTCCTCTGCCCAACAAGTATAATTACGTAAGCCAAACGTTACCTTTGAGTATTTAACCCTTTTTGTCAACTCTATCCTGTGCTTTAAATGGTTTAGCGAACCATCTCATCCCTTTAATTTATATTTGTTTTACCTTTCTAAATCTCTTAATCCTCGGATTAGCTCGATTTCCCACGGCCCTTTCCAATTCTCTGTTTATGTCAATATTTTCCGTTTTGTGTGTTCTTGATAGCTTTTTATTAATAAAACTCTATTTTATTAATGATAGCAATACTATTATCCTTGAGCTCAGTTCCACTTCTTAAGCATATCGAAGATACATAATATCGGCCAGCCTAGACATCCACGCACTCTAAAGATAATTAAATAAGTTCCCTCAACGAATAGTTATATATGGTATATCGTTGAGAGTCCATTCTACGACATATATATATATATATATATATATATATATATATATATATATATATATATATATAAATATATATACTATTTAAATTTGGTGTCAGGTGTGGGGTTTTCTCAGTCTAGTAAAGCATAGTGTTATTCGTTATAATAATAGAGTATAGTAGTTCTCTTTTTTTTTAACGATTGCTATCCCCTTTTTTGAAACTCAAGAAGCTGGAGTAGCTCAAGGAACTGTTATAATAATTTGTTTGTGTTTTTTTTGTGTGATTTTAGTCAGCGGTTATTTAGATCGAGAAACCAAGTACGAATAGGTCAGTTCTCATATTTAGGTAGGCTAATTCTCTAGAAGGCATAATTCTTGTTGCAAGGAATTTTAGTTGGTTGACTATTGCGCCCCCAAGTGCAAAGATAAATCAGTTCGAAATCTTTAAAGCGCAAGGAGAGTCCTTGGGACTTTCCGGAAAAGAACTAATTGAGTACGTTCAAGAGGAGCAAAGAACGGAAAGAGAAATCCAACGAGAAGAAAGAGAGGAACGGAAAAGACAAGCTGAGCTTCATCATCAGATTGAAATAGCTCATGTTGAAGCAGAGATACAGTCAGCCAGTTCACGTTTGGAAGTTCCCCCAATCTCCTACTAAAGCTCCCCAATTTCAAGGACGAAGAGGATTTCGGAGCATTTTTAGCCCACTTCGAAAAGATCCTCGAAATCAATAACATGGATCTGGAGGCTTAAGGTGTAGTTAGATTACTTCCCTTGTTAAATTGTAAATTGCGCGAAATTTTTATATCTTTACCATCTGAATGTATAATTAACTACAGCACCTTAAAAGCTGAGTTATTGGCCGCTCATAATATGACTCCTGATTTCTACCGCCAAGAATTTCGAGGAGGTCGTATTAAACCCGGACAGACGTTCCGTCAATTCGGATACATTCTTCAGAGGAATTTTAAATTTTGGTTAGAATCTTTAAAGGTTGATCCTAACTACGAGACCTTAACAGACTTCGTGTTGCGGGATCAATTTTTGGCGTCTCTCGCGACGGAGTTTCGCGCGTTCGTCAAGGATCGTCGGTGCCAGACCTTTAAAGAATGTACCAAAGAAGCGGATGTCTATGCCACAAGCTATAATTTATACCCAAAGGAAAATCGAACTTCTCACCAATTTCCCTACAACGAAAGAAGGAAGTATTCGCGCCCCTTCACAGGAAAGCCGACGAAGTTTTCGAGCCCCGTAAAACCCCAAAACTTCATTCCCCAAAACCAACAACGGGACTCCAAACCTCCCGTTAAGATTTCTCCTCCATCCCTTTTCCCGAAGCGACCCATCATATGCTCCACCTGTGGTGTAGAAAACCACATGAGCTGGAATAGCCCACATAATTCTAGGTTTAAAAGCGGACCAGCCCACCAAGTTCACCAAATTAATGCCACCCCAGCTTCCCCGGTGGTGCAGACCCAAGCAGCAACTTCTCCCTTTCCGTCAGGCCACCAGGTAAATTTTATTTTTGATAAAAGTTCATCGGTAACTTTGAAATTTGAGGAGGGCAGCGTGAATGGCTGCCGAGTATCGACTCTCGTCAGGGACAAGAGATGTACGTGTTTTATCGTGTCTGACGAACTCCTCTCCCTAGTGGACCCTGAACACAAAAAAATTGCGGTGGTACATGACTACCTTGGGCGGGCGAACCAATTCCCCGTCATTAGATGTTACCTGCAGTGTCAATATTATGATGGCTGGGCTGAAGTCATTTCAGCACCCATACAATTCTGTTCCGTACTTATAGGACAGAGCTCCAAGTAAGTTCCGACCCTGTGTCTCAGGCCACCCTTCCTCGAGGCCGAGCTAAGAAAGAAGCCCAGGAGCCCGTCCATATCAGAACCCCGATACCGTCCGATTTCTCGGAGACCCTTAACCAGGACTTTAGGACGGCACAAAAGCAGTGTGAATTACTATCACCCTTAGGTGATAAGGCCCAAGACAAGGACACGGAGACTGTTCGTGGACCCAAAGAAAAAAAGTACCCCGAACGCGCCGATGGAGATACGTTCGTAGCACTGGACGAAACATCGGCGCTTGAAGAAGATTACCCCGCGGAGTCCCTTAATGTAATACAGACAGTGTGCATCCAACCTGATGCCGATTATCCGCCTCCTTCCCTACCAGGCGAGTCTTTTGAACCCTCTGACCTGGATATTGACGCGCAGCTAACACCACATTAAAAGAGTCAGCTACAAGAACTATTTAAATGGACTCACCATTTAACCACCCTATTAGCTCTTTTCGAGCGACTGCACAAAAATGGCCTCACCATTGGCCCTAGCAAATGCCACTTTGCCCACGAAACCATAAAATACTTGGGTTTCAAAATAGGACAAAGCAAGTTAGGTCCCCAAGAGGACAAGATTAAGGCAATCGCCGACATACCCCTGCCGAATACTAAGAAACAATTAAGATCGTTCCTAGGATCAGCTTCTTACTATCGGCAACTTGTTCCGAAATTCGCTGCAATTCCGGCGCCCCTCAGCTCGCTTCTAAAAAAGAATTTCCCCGATCGTTTACGTTGGAATAACGTCGCTGTTTCCCATTTTAATCAGCTCAAGAGTAAGCTCATTTCTGCCTCCATTTTAAAGTTGCTCAACCCGGAAAAATCCTTTGGGATTAAGACCGACGCGAGAAAAGAGGGCATTGGAGGTGTACTCCTTCAATACGAGGATGACGGAACGAGTCATCCAGTTGCATATGCTATTCGCCAATTATTACCACGCGAAAAGAGATATGCCACTATAGAGAAAGAAGCACTATAAATTATCTGGGTTATAGACAAATTCAAAATGTACTTGATAGGGAAAGAATTTCAGATAGGAACCGACCACCGTCCGTTAGCCTATATTAGGAATGTGCGACACTCCAACGGCCGAATCATGCGCTGGAGTTTACTCTTGCAAGAGTATCAATTTAAAATAAATTATATAAAAGGTTCCGATAACCAGGTCGCTGACGCACTCAGTAGGATTGCGTTACCGAATAGCGTAGAGTGATTGTATTCGTAGGATTAGGATCTCTATGTATGTATATACCGTCTTGTACGACTTAAATTAGATTCTCTTGATATATAATTAGTTATTGTATACGTCTGAATTTTGTAACGCTCAATGTCTTTTTTTTTGTATGTATATATATTTGTACCCATTAAATTACGTATAAATTATTCTGTCCCATATGTACTAATTTTATAACATTTCATTGTTCCATGCCCCCTTTTTTTATTAAGTTTGTATTAAAGGTTATTTTCCCTTATAATCAAAAGATCAAAATAATCATATGTATTGAGGTAATGCTAGTTAGGTGCAGGAAGGTACGGTTGGTACAAGAAAACGAGTTTCCCACAACGGAGCTCTATCGTTGTCCCTTCTCTCTTTTTTTTCGAAGTGACACTTCCCCTGGAATGGAGTGGTGTGATAGAACGGGTTGAGGCCGCTCAATTTCAACCACTATCACATGTTATTTAAAACCACGATGCTACCCACGTGCATCTTCGCTTTGAAGCCTGGCGCCTTATCGCAGCCACCTGAGTCAATGTTTAAACAAGGAGGTTTATCTTCCCCCGTTCGCCCCCAATGCCGGCCTCGCCAGATTTAGTTAGGCTTATGGGCAGATAAGGCATTGTTCCCAGGCCTGGCTGTGCATTCCCTCGAAGCTCCCACTCCATTGTCCCCCACGCCAAGGAGATGTCCCGGCTATTTATATGGAAACTTAGCCACTAAGATTCAGATTGGAGATCCAGATTTTCGTCGCGAAACATCACTACGACCCACTCTCACCCTGTGCGCCAAGGGACCTCGACCTCGAGATTCACCATCACTTGTCCATAAGAAGGACAATTTTCCTTGAGTGCCAAGGTTCGAGCCTTCGTGACGCCAAGTCTACAAGGCTTTCCCTGTTGTTCAGAAAGAGAACAACGTTAGAACAGTCATTGTTCGTTCGAGCCCGTTGACAAGAAACGGTTCTCACCCCTTCCCCTGTTGTTCAGAAAGAGAACAACGTTAGAACAGCCATTGTTCGTTCGAGCCCGTTGACTAGAAACGGTTCTTACTCTTCCCCCTTGTTGTTCAGAAGAGAACAACATTAGAACAGCCATTGTTCTCGAGCCCGTAGACAAGAGACGGTTCTCACTCCCTCATCCCCTGTTGTCCAGAAGAGAACAACGTAGAACAGCCATTGTTCTTCAAGCCGTTCGTCAAGAAACGGTTCTGATTCCCAAGACGCCACGTCAGGATCATTTAATTCCCCCCCTTCGGCTAGAAATCGCCAGCGGCCTGAAAATGCCTTCACGTCGCCTCCTCTGTCCAACAAGTATAATTACGTAAGCCGAACGTTACCTTTGAGTATTTAACCCTTTTTGTCAACTCTATCCTGTGCTTTAAATGGTTTAGCGAACCATCTCATCCCTTTAATTTATATTTGTTTTACCTTTCTAAATCTCTTAATCCTCGGATTAGCTCGATTTCCCACGACCCTTTCCAATTCTCTGTTTATGTCAATATTTTCCGTTTTGTGTGTTCTTGATAGCTTTTTATTAATAAAACTCTATTTTATTAATGATAGCAATATTATTATCCTTGAGCTCAGTTCCACTTCTTAAGCATATCGGAGATACATAATATCGGCTAGCCTAGACATCCATGCACTCTAAAGATAATTAAATAAGTTCCCTCAACGAATAGTTATATATGGTATATCGTCGAGAGTCCATTCTACGACATTGTGTTTCAATTTATTTTTTCTTTATTATTTCTTTTCGCATCGGACATGTCATTGCCATTGTTCTATGGCTCCCTTTGCAATTAACACACTTTTTCGTGGAGTTTGTGCTGCTCCTCCAAGAATGTGGGCCATTGCATTCTGAACATATTTCTCTTTCCTTTCTTAGGCAGTTTGCGGTGATGTGGTCTTCCATTTTGTAACATCTAAAATAGATTTGTATATTGTGATACTGGTCTCTTTGAATGTTACAAGTTGAGATTCTCATACTGTATTCGAGGATTCCACTCTGTAGTGCCTTTGTTGCAATCTCGGTTGACTCGCACAATATTTTGAACACATGTGTATGTTGCTTAAATTTGATTATTTCGTGTATCTTCATCCAGGGTTGTTGTTCCATTACTTCATGTTTTATTTCGTCTGGGGAGTGTTCCCCACCCATGATTCTACCTTATGTCATACGATGCTTCGGTTGACAATAATCTGGTGTGGTACTTTAGCCTCTAAGTCGATTTTCCTTAGAGTGATGGTTCCTGGCGATGTAAGTAGCAGTTCGACATCGTTGTTTTCCCCACAGATGACAACAAATCCATTAGCTGTTTCGATGCATTTGATCAGGGCGATTTGTAAATCCTTGAAAATGCTTTGCGCTACATCCTGTGGTCTCTGTTTTATCCCGTTCTGAATTAGCTGAAGTGGGAGCCTTTTGGTGAAGTCCTGTGGGTCAATGTTCAATTTTTCATGCCCGGCCCCCAAGGGGTGGGGGCCTCTGTAAAAATAAGGTAGTAGATTATTTACCCCACTCTACTAGTGGGATAAGCCCCCTATCTGTTCCTAATAATATCTCGTCTACCTGCTCTGGAGCACACACTTCCTGACCACCCTACGTAATTAGGCCTAGCCCTATAAGCGGTCCTGCAGTCAGATACAGGCTCGTCACCGATAACCGGGCTCTTCTTCTGGCTCCCTAACGGGGTCTCTTTCGGGAGTTCACTACACCCTACTACTGACTGCTTCTGAGACCTTGCTGGTGGTCAGGTTATCCTGTGCTAGATGGAAATAAAGTAGGAGAGTTTCAGATATAAAAAGGTATAGTATGAGATAGGAAAGATTTAAGGGGATCACCGCTTTGGGGTGATTCCCCGCGAATCAGAAACAGGACGTCTCTCCAATCAGCCCGATTCGCGCATATATTTCTTCTTTCTTCTCTTTGGTATATACTTAAACGTATATAGAAAATGCTCTCTTCGCAAAGTTATTTCAAGTCAAAAGATTAATGTAACTTAGCAGTGCGTAGATAGTTGTGAGTTGTCAGATGAACTGCGCCGTCCAGAGTGAAAGAAAACAATTTTTAAAGGGTATTTATTCCGTCTAGGTTGAATGTAACATTAGAGGAAATGGGCCACTTCAGTGAGTGAAATTTTAAAATAATTTTAATGTGAGACTCCAGATTGTCGCTTGACTGTTAATGGCCTGCTTATCTTCATTTATTAATATGGCTTCTAAGATATTCAGCCTCACTTTGTTGACCTCTTTTTTTATAAGGGTGTTATCAACGAACATATCTCCTGTTAGGTTAATATTATGGACACTCTCCATACGATATTATGCAATCTGTTTATGGAGTATTCTGAATCGCACCTCTTTGCTCCCATTTTACACAATCCCATAACGTGGTTCCGCTATGTAGACGATATATGTGCCACATGGCCTATCAATGATAACAGATTTGATTCTTTCTTTGAAAAATTGAATAAAATCCACCCAATTATTACATTTGAAGTGGAATGTGAACTGAACAACTCTTTGCCGATTCTGGATACAAAAATATCTAAAACAAACGACAAAGCATATTGTTCCGTCTACCGGAAACCATCTAATTTTAATGCCTATATTCATTATTTCTCTTTTCACGATGTATCCGTTAAAAGGTTTGTAGTTTCTTCCATGTTCTTGGGAGCATATCTCATTTGTGGTCCTTGTTTCTTGCAAGACGAAATAAATACAATTATCGAAACATTCATTGAGCAGCAATATTCCCTTTAGTTCATAGAAAAGTGTCACTATAAAGCCAGAACCATTTATTACTCGCCAGCTAATTATAAGGAAAACAGATGTGACAAATATTATGTTACCTTTCCATACTCCCTCCAGTTAATAAATTTCAAAAAGTTGACACAAACCAACAACATCAATGTTGCCTTTCAGTAAGAGAATAAGATCAGAAATAACTTATCCAAAAATAGATTGATCGATAAAAAACAGGGAGTTTATTTTGTTCCCTGTAAATTATGTATTGAAGTATATATCGATGAAAGCAAAAGATTTTCGGAGAGAATGAATGAACATAAATGCAATACGCGACGTGGTGCACCCTCCTCAAGTTTATTTCTACATAAGTCCAATAAAAATCATCAAATTGATATTGATAATGCTAAAATAGTTTATAAGTCTCACAATTATATACATCGACGCTTAATTTAATCGGCACTTATAAAATAAATTCCCAACTTTAATACTTCCGACGGCCAATTAAATACTTCCATACTTCCATACTTCCGCTTCTCAAAAATGCCACTACATTCCTGCATCATCCACCTTAGCCCCACGGATTTGTGTGTTCGTATGTTAAGCAATTTCTGTATTTCACTTGTCCACCAGAGACTGACGATGACCGATGTTTCCGTCGAAACCTGGTTTCGCACATAAAATTACTCCTATTACTATGGTTTTATCCCTATAGTTACACGTACGCTACTGTACATTTTTGGATATATATATATATATATATATATATATATATATATATATATATATATATATATATATATATATATATATATATATATATATATATATATATATATAATACTGGTAATTGATTTGTTCCTTGGAAATCTGATATGTAGCAGGAATATGAAGACCCAGGTGATTATACTAATCATTTATTGGCCGGACGTTTCGGACCTTTACTAGGACCATATAGTCGCTGAAGATGGTCCTAGTAAAGGTCCGAAACGTCCGGCCAATAAATGATTAGTATAATCACCTGGGTCTTTATATTCCTCCTATATATATATATATATATATATATATATATATATAGCTAATCCATTTCACTAATTCATTTCCTTTTTTCCTCCTCTCGTTCCCAGTTTTGATTATAAATATATCTCTTACAATCTTCAATGATTAACGAGGGATTGACAAATTACTCAATCTTTCGATCTATTCTGGTTTAAATTATAAAATTTTCCCTGGTCACAATTTCTCCCTAAATTTATGTGTAATTAAATACATATTGCGAGGTGCGCCATACTCATGTTATTTAGTTATCGGATTTTTGACCTTGAATAATTGCTTCATATTACTTAAATAGAGCTACTCTGCATCTGTCGGTACCGTTTATGTCATGTATTATCTTAAACGACCAGACAAGCACCCAAACTCGAGCGAGGATTAAATGGGCATCGGCTTTATGCTGTGGGCGTGTATTAATTTAAAACTGACTTATAGTTATTTTTTATTCTCTCTCTCTCTCTCTCTCTCTCTCTATCTCTCTCTTTCTCTCTCTCTCTCTCTCTCTCTCTCTCTCTCTCTCTCTCTCTCTCTATATATATATATATATATATATATATATATATATATATATATATATATATATATATATATATATATATATATATATATATATAAATCTATGAGGTGATCATGTTACTACATTTAGGCATCGCCTAACGACGATGTGAGCCTTCATTAATTTCCCGTTGAAGCTCTGTCAACGCAGGCCCTGTAACCAGTATTTATTGTCCCTTGACCTCTGACACCACGAATTCTGTTTTTCAATTCCCCTCGAGAGTCTGTGTTAGGTTCACATGACCCCTCTCTCTCTCTCTCTCTCTCTCTCTCGCTCTCTTTATCTCCCATGAGCGCGCTCACCTTCTATAAAACAAGTGTGTGAGGGAACAAACACGTGATGAGAGTAATACGTCGCTTTTAAGCATTGCTTCCACGTGATGGGCCTCGTTGTCGCTTATAAGTAATTTTCGAAGCTTAAAAAGGTGAGAACGTATAGAAGCGGGCTCTTGGAATGCAGCCCTTATCAATCCGAGTATTTAAATAAGACAAGAAGTCCCCCTCCCCTTCCAGCCACGCTGGGAGCGGCTAAGACAAACGCCAGCCGGTCCGCGTTCGCCATTACTTAAACGATGGGCGATAAACTCCTCCCCGCTTCTATGGGGTAAGATCCCTCACTCGCAGGCGTCCATATGTACCCGTGTGAGGAGGAAGGAATCGAGAGAGATTTGTGCGAGAGAAGCTCACGAGAGCAGGAGATCTTACTCCTCCTAGTTTTGGGTTGTCATACGCCGAAGGCAAGGAAACATTGTGGTATAATACCGAGTATCCCTCCTTGGATAAAACAAATATCCACCCTAGAACTAGTTAAGACCTCTTCTCCCCGTAAGAATACCCGTCTGAGTCCGCGCAACGACGCCATCTCTAAACAAGAACCAAGTTTTATCCCAAAAGGCTTTAGTGAAGATTAATCTTAGCGTAATACCCCCTTAATTACGCATAGTCGACCAAACAAACCGTTTGACATCTCGAAAAAACTCACCCTCCGTTTTCTTCAAAGAAATTTACACCGGGAGAATTCTCAGCCTCCATTCTCGAAGGCTCTGCTCACCCCCCCCCCCCCGTCAACTCAAAGGAATACTTCAACTACAGGCAAGTTGACCCTGGACCCCTTCGAAGTGACCCAAACATTATCTCACCGCTTCGCCGGAAACGACCACCGTGTCCCTCAACCCCTCCATTTTTGTACAAGGTATTGTAACGAATATTTTAGCTTCCCAAAATTTATAATTGCTGTCTACCGTTCTCTATTATCATTTGTGTGCTTACCATGTCCCCGTGTAAAGCTCAATTTTAATTCCGTCCAACCTACCCAATTTTATTGTATTTTAAATACCTAATCTTCTTACTAGCCCGTTGACCACTGTAACTACTTGTCATATTGTATGTCTGGTTATTGTTGTACCATTTAACTTAAATTATTAATATTTATTAAAGTCTATTTTTGCCGACTCCTTTACTTTCCGACCCTTGAGCTCATCATAGCCGTGTAACAGCCTGTAGCTAAGTGAAATTTGGAACTCTCAGCCAATACAAATATTTAAAGTAGCATCTATTGGACTTGCCCTCCCTTACGAGGATCTGACATCGTAACCGGACCTCGGCCTACCCAAAGTTATTAAAAGAAAAACCCCGCGCACTCTAAAATCAAATATAATAGATGTATGTATGGTATGTAGAGCTAAACCACGACAAAAAGAGATTATGCTCAGGAACCCAGATCAGCCTTAGAAACAATCGAGGACACTTCTTCATCGTTGTGATCCACTTCACTTCGGTGGATGGATTCACCAAGCTCCAGTCCTTCATTATAACAAGTTCAACTTCATAAATAAAGTTATATTTTCATCAAGTTCTTTTTAGAAATCCAAGTACGAATATATTTGGTCGGACATCCGAAAGAAGTAACAAACCCTTCTTGCTACAAGTTGTGACGCAGGGAGTTAGTTACTCAAAAATGCAAAAATCATCATCGACCTGAGTGACTCAAAAATTCACAAATCATCATCATCGATCGCAGTGACCCGAAAATTCAAAATTCTGATCATCGTACCAAACCATCGCAACTAAGTACAATTATGGCCCCATCGAACCTTTCATCAAAGAGCCACATTCATCTCACCGAAGCACCAACTCAACTCAACGTGGCGTTCAACATGCGCCACGCGCAACTCTCACTGAAGCACCAACTCGACTCAACTGGACGCTCAAAGGCCACGACGCGCAACTCTCACCGAAACACCAACTCGACCCAACGGGACGCTCATCTTGCGCGACCTGCAAGTCTCCCACCCTCAATCGCACCACTCCCTAGTAAGTGACGCGAATTCGAAAATTCAAGTTAAGCCGAAAATATGGTCGTAAAACTACTCTCTAGCCGATTTGATCGATTGTTGAATTATCTGTGCACTAAAGCGCACATTATAATTTATTCACTCATACTCACATAATTTATTTACTCGCACTCACATAGTTATATGGCAACGTGCCATCAATTTATTCATCTCACATAATGCTATGGCAGCGCACCATCGATACTCATTAGCATTCACATAATGCTAAATCAACCTGCTTCTGATTTAAAGAACAGACTAGTTTAGTAAACTTTCAAATGCACAAGATATGCAACGCGTATAGTTTTCAGTTCACTTCACTCAAGATTTGCAGATTTGCTCGACTATTTCGTTCATCATATTATTTACTTAAGTTAACTAATTATTTTGAAAATTCACTGTATTCACGTTTACTCTCATTGTATTATTAAGAGAAAATGTGTGCACTCAATCCCATATTTTTGTTCCTTATATGTACGTTCATAACTGTAATGACACACGCGCGTTCATGTGATCTACAGATGGGCAAAAATTACCTCCTGACTACCAACTTTTAAAGTTTATTGCTTGAGATTTCAGCGTGTTTTATTTGTATGGGCTTTATCGTGTAAATGCCGACTTAATTATTATCATTCACCTTGTACAAATTTGACCTTAATATTTTGTATAAGTATTTTAATCATTAGTCTAATTTAATAACGCTTGATGTGTCGAATTGATAGTTAGTTCACAAGAACTAATATAATTTATACTCATGTATCAATTTAACCAACGAATTAGTGTTATCATGTAAATACTGACTCAATTATTATTACGCACTCTGGACCAATTTGACAGAAATATTCTCTATAAATATTTTAATCATCTTTGTCGTAGTATACGTACGAGTATGTATGTATGTTTGTTCCATACATGAATAACTCCGTTCCACTTTCCTCTAAGAGCACTTTATTTTTACTTTTGATTCTTTAACCAGGGAGGATTCGTAATATTAAATATCTATTGCCATATGCAGCATTTATAGGATTTAATTAAACAACTAGGGCCAAAATATACTTTTAATTACATAAAAGTATGAAATATTAAACTATAAATATACTAAGTCTATAATAAGAGGATATAAAAAAAATTAATACTACCAATGAGTACTACGCGATAGTTGACGCAAAAATTCACTTTAGTACGGAATGGTAACTAACGAATATGAATAAGTTTTGGATTTCTTTCACCTTTAACTAAGAGGGAGTCTGGCGTTGGATGACCTTGAACGAGAAACTCTTTGATACGATGTTCGAGGCCAGTTATACGGGAATCTACTCGCGGACGTGGGGCTGGCTCGGAAAAACAGCTCTCCGTCTCTCTGCTGCTTATCCCAAGGTAAGTGAAGAGCGTGTGGCGATGCTTCTTGCTTGAAAATATAATCGAGGGGATTGTGGATGTACGATTATTCCGATCCTTGGGTTATACTTGCGGGCTTCTCGATGATGAGACGACCAAGAGGGGCATCTTTTCTCGACTGGAACTTCACATTGGTATTCATCAATGGTGAGGGATATCTCTGTTTTTATTCGGAAAACTGAGATAGGGGGTTTCACTGAACGAGATTGGTATGAGAGTGATTCTCGATACCGCTGGTCTATTCTTCGATGCGACCACAGGAACAGCCTTGGGAAGGAAAATCCCGATCGGTTCCACTTTTTCTTGATTCCTGGTTTGCCTCCGGGATTCGTCTTCTTCTCCTGATTGCTACCTCGATTCCTCTCAGCATTTCTCCAGATCGAACTATATATACATCGATTATCCCCTGGGAGGAGGGGAGGGTAGATGAGGGCCCACCTTTAAGTTTCTCTCTCCTAGGGCATCACTTTTCACCGTTATGACCATTCTTCTTTCTGGTTTACGTCGGCGAAAGTCAAATTTCATCTATTTGGCGAAAATAGACACGACCAATCGGAGGTGACAGTGAGCCTGTTCATGGATTTTATTTTAAACGCTATTCCACCCTCCTGTGTTTATATTGACGGACTACGAAATCTGCTGATGGTACTCTTTCTTGGCGAGCGATCTCGAGGGTTTTAGGGCCAGCAGGGCAAAGGGTAAGGGGGGGAGGTAAAGTATCAGTCCATATGGAACGTAACTGTTGACGCTGTGTAAACAAACTAGCGTCTGTTTGTCCTCGTGATCTTGATTTCCACACATTTCCTCACTTCTAAAAATGGTAATGGGAGGAGGGGAGAGAACTCAAGTGCAATAAAAAAATTAAACAAAAAAAAATCCGCATGTCTTGTAATTCAAATCTAAGTCCGACTGTTACCGTGAAAATACAGTGGTCACCATCATACTAAACTAAGGCTTATTGACATTGTACGCACACGCGCGCATGTACATAATCAAGTTAACGGCGGACTTTAACCTTGCCTCGTAAGGCCAAGTAGTCCGGATCACACAACTCAATTTAACAAAAAAAAACCATCAATTACAACAAATAATAAGAAAAAGAAACTGACTATTAAACCGTATCTAGGCAGTAAATTCCTTACATAAATAAACCTTAACATAATATCTACATAAGGAAAATCGTCTTAACACAAAAGGGAGTTTAATTAGCCCTCTGTGTGGTTTTGGCTCAAGTTATCTACTCTATACTTATCGGAGCCTTTTATATAGTTTATATTAAATTGGTACTCCATGAACAATAGACTCCATCGCATGAGTCTGCCGTTCTGGCTTTTTGGGTTTAGCTGTTACGCCAATATGACCGAGACCGGTGATTGAATTCCACAGTAAACTAACTACCTTTTCCATAGAAATTAGATTTCCTTATCCCTCAAATTACGGCTAGCGCTTCCTGTTCTATAGTTGCATAAGCTATGGGAACAGAGGTACCATCGCCTTTATTTTGTACCAGGACACAACCGAACCGATTCCTTCAGCACAGGCAAAGGTTAGGTTTCCAAAATTCTTTTGGGGATTGGGTAGTCGAAGGATGGGGGATGGAATTATTTATTCCTTCACTCGAGCGGACAATATTGAATATATGGACGGGTCGTCATGGGGAGGGTCTAATGAGGGTAGGGGATACTCATTATCAGGCTCTACGTACACCGTGTTTACAACCTGAAGAGGTTCACATGGTTATAACTCTTCCATGGTTCCTTCTTCATCCATCCTCACAATATTTTGCTGGGGTTTCGTCGTAGGTACTTGCGTAGCTCCAAGCCGGGATAAAACGGCCTTGACCTCCATCTGATCTTTGCTCAATGCCCTTTCATGGGCGAGTATTTGTTATCTCTCTTCTCTTTCCGCTTGTGCCTGTTCTTTTTCCATCTGTATTCTTCTTTCTTCTGCTTCTATTTCCACCTGTATTCTTCTTTCTTCTGCTTCTCTTTTCATCTGTATTCTTCTTTTTTCTGCTTCTCTTTCCATCTGTATTCTTCTTTCTTCTGCTTTTAGTTTCATCTATATTCTTCTTTCTTCGTCTTCTTTTTCCATCTGTATTCTTCTTTCTTTTGTTTTTTTTCCATCTGTATTCTTCTTTCTTCTGCTTCTCTCTTCATCTGTATTCTTCTTTCTTCTGCCTGTTTTTTCAACTGTATTCTTCTTTCGTCTGCTTCTTTGTTCAACTGTATTATTCTTTCCTTTACTATTCTTCCCTTCGGTATTTTTCTTTCTTCTACTTCGCTATCCATCTGCATTCTTCTTTAATCTGCTTCTATTTCCATCTGTATTCTTCTGTTTTTCTTTCTTCTCTTTCCTCTTTTCTATCTTCTTGTTCATGGATGTAGGCAATTAGTTCTTTGCCTGCTAGTCCAAGAACTTGCTTTTAATCCTTACGATACCAAGAGCCTCAAAAGAGGCTGGGCGTCAAAATACCCAGCGACTCAATTGAGTTAGACAAGTTTTTTAGGCCTAAGAATCTTTCTTTTGTTCGGGTAACGGTAAATTTACTTTCTCTTTTGAATTATATATGAAGTATTTCTTTTAGTTTAGTCTTTCTAAGAGAGTTGTAGATATCACACGCATTTTTAAATTGGGGTAATTAGTTTTTTCATATTAATTAAAAAATGGCCAACCCTTCTGAAATTTTGGATATCTACTATGAACTTGATTCTGATTTGGAACTAACAGACAGTGATACTAACAGTTCAAAACTCATCCGATGACGAATTAGAGCCAATCACTTCTGAAAATCAACAAATTGATGAACGTGGCAACGCTGTCTTGACTTCTCCCCCCTAAATATCATATTTCATGACTCTCATTCGGGAATTCAAGCGCACATGGGTTTTAAAACGGAAAGTAAACCTCACACATATTTTGAAGCCTTTTTTAATCATGAAATCGTAGCAGATATATGTATGCATGGAAACAAATCGCTATTATGAACAAAGTTCAGAAACACCCTTCTGCCCTTCATCTAACGCTCATAGATGGAGGAATTTAACTGTAAGCGAGCTTTACGTTTTTATTGGCCTTACCCTACTAATGGCTCATGTGAAAAAACATAAATTAGCTGACTACTGGTCAACTGATGCCTTTATTGAAACTTCTATTTTCAGGAAATTTATGTCAAGGAATAGATATCAGTTAATCTTAAGATTTCTTCACTTTGCTGACAACTCGGTTGGAGGAATAAGAGGGGCAATGTGGAAAATAGGACGTTTCTTTCATTCATTGAAAGACAAATTCCAAAGGGCATTTGTCCCCTTCCAAAAACTAGTGATAGACGAATCCCTCGTTTTATTCAAGGGTCGTCTGTCATTCAAACAATACATCCCTTCGAAAAGACATCGCTTTGGCCTCAAGCTTTTTGTTTTGTGTGATTGTGAGACGGGAATAATATTAGATATGTTACTTTACACACGAAAAATCACAGATATTTTTCATAATGATCCATTAGGAATATCAGGGGCAATTGTGAAAAGACTGATTAAACCATATTTAAGATTAGGGCATATTTTATATACAGACAATTGGTACACAAGCCCTTCTTTGTGCTCTTACCTTCTTGATCAGAATACGGGGCTTTGTGGGACAATTAAAAGCAACCGCAAAAATATGCCTAAGTTAGACAAGGCAGTAACTAAAGGTACCGTTGAACTACACACAAAAAAATTGGAATGTTAGCAATTCGATGGGTCGATAAGCGTAAAGTTTTGATTATTACCTCCGTACACACGGGCAAGTCAGTAAACTCGGGGAAAAAAAAATCATAGAACAGGAGAAGAAATAAAAAAACCGGATGCAATAATGGATTATAATATAAATATTCGTTTAATTGACAAATCAGATGTGATGATCAGTTCTGTTGAATGTCTTAGAAAATCTATCAAATGGTACAAAAAGCTTTTTTACCGACTTGTTGATGTGTCCATGCTCAATACATATAACATGCATTTGATGAATTTAGATTGTACGCGAAAAAGGCTTTATTTCAGAGAATTTCCAATGGAAGTAATAAAACAATTACTTGACAGACATTATTCTGGTACTTCAAACCAAATGTGTACTCGGCCCTCGGTAAATTCCTTTGATAGACTACAAGGAATCGGTTTTTCAGAAAAACATTATATCGCTTTAATGCCAAATGTAGGCGAACGGAAGTCGGCTCAAAGACAATGTTATGTTTGTGCTAAAAAACATAGTAGAAAACGAACAATATTATGGTGCAAGCATTGTCAAGTGCCACTGTGTATGGAGCCCTGCTTTTCTGAATACCATACAATCCAAGAGATGTGAAAACTAACCATGTATAAGCAGTGTGTGTATATTTGTGTGTGTATATTTGGGTACATCCATAAATACATACTAAATTTTATACTTTAACCCTAAAAAACTAAAAAGTAGAACGGCTATTATATTTGCGTTGAATTATCTGTGAACTAATTGAAAAATTTCTTTAGTTATAAAAGACTTGTTTTATGTACATTACCTCGTTCAAATTCTAAAGGAATGTCTGCGGTGAGTGAGATCTCGTTCAGTGTAACCTACTTGGTGGGAGATTGGGGGAGAGAAGACGAAAAATAATGCGTTGTTGTCAAATGTTACACCGAACAAAAACGAGGCCATTTAAATGATGATTTAAAGCTCATCTTGTAATTCAATTTTCGGAAGAGAGGTAAGATAAATATTTACATATTTTATATATTCTTTATTACTAAAAAGTTTTCTTTTCAAAGAAGCTAATTTTAAATGAGTTTTTAAAATAAAAAAATTTGGTTAATTAACGAGGTTCGAGTTTTCAAGGCGTTGTATTTGAAGGGTTAATGGTTGAATCTTTCGAACGACGACATTTTACCTATGTCCGTCAAAAACTCACCAATGTATGCTAAAGGTACTTATGCAAACACGAAACAGGTAACGCCCTGCCTAACCGAACCTTACCACCCACACTTTCTGTTAATTGGAATACCACCGCAAAAAAATAATAAATTCCATCAACGGGCTAACCACAGATAATTAAAAAAAAATATAGGCCGACTTGATCCTCTTATTATGTTTAATGCTTAGGCACCACTTTGTTACTAATCAAGGGGATGCAACATAATCAACTATTATTGAGTTCTTCTAAATACCCTGAAAACCTGACACCAATTTTATAATGTCATGATATACGGCCGAGTATGTATGTACGTTTGTTCCGTGCATGAATAACTCCGTACTAATTTCTCTAAGAATTCTTTATTTTTACTTTTGATTCTTTAACCAGGGAGGATTCGTAATATTATATATCTATTGCCATATGCAGCGTCTAGAGGATTTAATTAAACAACTAGGGCCAAAATATACTTTTAATTACATAAAAGTATGAAATATTAAACTTTAAATATACTAAGGCTATAATAAGAGGATATAAACAAAAATTAATACTACCAATGAGTACTACGCGATGGTTGACGCAAAAATTCACTTTAGTACGGAATGGTAACTAACGAATATGAATAAGTTTTGGATTCCTTTCACCTTTAACTAAGAGGGAGTCTGGCGTTAGATGATCTTGAACGAGAACCTCTTTGATGAGATGATTCGAGGCGAGTTGTACGGGAATCTACTCGCGGACGTGGGGCTGACTCGGAAAAACAGCTCTCCGTCTTTCTGCTGGTTATCCCGAGGTAAGTGAGGAGGGTGTGGCGATGCTTCTTGACTTGAAAATATAAGCGAAGGGGTTGTGGATGTACGATTATTCCAATCCTTGGGTTACACTTACGGGCTTCTCGATGATGAGGCTTGACCAAGAGAGGAATCTGTTCTCGACGAAAACTTCACATTGGTATCCCTCAATGGTGGGGGATATCTCTGTTTTTATTCGGAAAACTGAGATAGGGGGTTTCTCTGAACGAGATTGGTATGAGAGTAATTCTCGATACCGCTGATCTACTCTTCGATGTGAAAACAGGAACAGCCTCGGGAAGGAAAATCCAAATCGGTTCCACTTTTTCTTGATTCTTAGTTTGCCTCCGGGATTCGTCTTCTTTTCCTGATTGCTACCTCGATTCCTTTCTGCATTTCTCCAGATCGAACTATATATACATCGATTATTCCCTGGGAGGAGGGGAGGGTAGATGAGGGCCCACCTTTAAGTTTTCTCTCCTAGGGCATCACTTTTCACCGTTATGACCATTCGCCTTTCTGGTTTACGTAGGAGAAAGTCAAATTTCGTCTATTTGACGAAAATAGACATAGCGAATCGGAGGGGACAGTGAGCCTGTTCATGGATTTTTATTCTAAACGCTATTCCACCATCCTGTGTTTATATTAACGGACTACGAAATCTGCTGATGGTACTCTTTTGCGAGCGATCTCGAGGATTTGAGGGGCAGTGGGGAAAGGGGGGGGGTGAAGTATCATCCATATGGAGCGTAACTGTTGACACTGTGTAAACAAACTAGCTTCTGTTTATCTTCGTGATCTTGACTTCCACACAATCATTTTACTTTGATGTTATTTGATGTATTGAATTAGCATTTTGTTCACTGGAACTAATATTAGTTGTAGTCATGTATCATTTTAACTAGCAAATTATTGTATATCTGACCTTATATTTTTATTATTCTAATGTCCATGCCACTGATTTTCATTATTGTATTTTTAACTAAGTGATTCATTCCATATTAAGTTCAAACGACCTCGCTTTCTCTCTCTCTCTCTTTCTCTCTCTCTCTCTCTATCTCTGTCCCATGGTCGTGCTCACCTTCTATAAAACAAGAGAGATTATGCTCAGGAACCAGATCTGCCTTAGAAACAATCGAGCACACTTCTTCATTGTTGTGATCCATTCAACTTCGGTGGATGGATTCACCAAGCACAAGTCCTTCATTATAACAACTTCAACTTCCTAAATAAAGTTATATTTTCATCAAGTTGTTTATAGAATTCCAAGTACGAATTTATTTGGTCAGACATCCACAAGAAGGAACAAACCCCTCTTGCTATATAAATATATATATATATATATATATATATATAATTAATATTCGAATCAAACTAGAAATTTTGGTTTCTACAAAGGCAATATTTGAAAAAAAATTACAAACACAGACCACACTCTAGCCAAGTAGATCCTCCATGTCTCATCTTGAACAACGTAAATCCAAATTAGATATGAGAAGTTGCCAAATGAGAGTCCTCTTATAACAGGCTTTGCGGTGCTCCTCTAGGATATAGCGATGCGGCAATCAGATACCACGTTAAATTTTCCACATTTTGATGCGCAACCTTTATTTGGTGGGAATCAATGGCAAACCAATCTATATTTTTTACTTTTCTTCCTCAAGTTATCAGATTTTGTACATCGGTGTCCCTGTCTTTTAGGAATCCACATTCCCCCGCTATCTCATGTTGTAATAATCTTAATATTATCTTTCTCATTTGGCTCATGGCGCTTATGTATCGGAGTTTTGTGCATTCTATTTCTCCCTCATTGTTTTAGTTATGAGAGTAGATTTTACCTACTTTTGAGAATGTATCCTGTGCGTAGATTTTCCTTGCCAGTTTGGTCATTTTCTCTATCACTTTCTCTCTCCTGCTGCAAACATCTCTAAATACTGCTAGCTTGAATTCCTGCAGCTTTCCAGCTCTTCATTTTCTTTAGTACTCATCCCGTATAATTGGAGTCCCAAAGAGGAGTAAAATTCGAATCCCAAAGGTCCCGCAACTCTCGTCTTATTTTTCCAGGCTAAATGTTTTCAATGCTAGAATTGCGACGTCACTTTTAATGGGGGCGATACTCCTCCTTTAAATTTTAGGGGCTCTCATTCCGAAATTGGAAGAGTTTCAAGAGAGTTGCGCCTCCTCCCTGACTCTATCGCCCAAAGTTGTCCACTAGGGCAATTTTACTTTACCTAATTTCATCTTTCTCTGTAAATTCTATCCAAAATACGGACCAATTAAAGATAGTCCTTCCCATTTTACCAAATAAAGCTCATCCCTCCCAAAGTTACACTAGTAAAGCCAATCTATCCCAAGGGTAAAATAAAAAACTGTTAAAAATTTATTTAGGAACATATTTGTTAGAAAGTTTATTTTAAAACAATTAAAAATTGTAAACTTTGTAGAAGTCTAGAAATTAAATTTGAATAACTTAATTAAAACGGTATTGGCTTGCAATCGTATCGCAAAAATCATTGAAAACTGCATTTATGTCTTTCAAGCGACATAAATTCCTCTAGATAAGAGTTTAGCATTTCTCCTTTACATCCTAGCATGCGTTTAATTCCTAGTTTAAGCTTATTCCAGTAGCTTTAAAATGACGATGTAATAACCTCATATACTTCGTATTTTACCAAGTAAAGGTCATCGCTCCCCCAATTAACTGAGTAAAGTTAATCCCTCCTTTTTGTCTTAGGAGGGACTATCTTTCCTGGATCCCCAAAATACTTTGACGTGGAGATCATGTAGGTAGAGTAATAAGCATGAAACAAATCTATGTATGTACACGTGTATTTATGTATGTATGTATTAGTTTAAGTATTCCTGAATGTATTTAAGGTGCTGTCAAGCTTCTATCCAACGTAAAAATCACCAACAGCATTCGAGAATAAGAAGAGGCTCAAAATAAGAAATACCTCCGCGGCGACGAAAATAACTCACCATACATTAGATTACTTCACATAGACTTATAATTCAACGCACATGACTGGTAAGGCACACGACCGTACACACGAAGTGGAAAACACGCCCATGTGTAGGTGATGGAGCTCTTAATATGAGAAAAGTGGTCTCATCAGCGGGACCAAATTTCATTATCAAGGCAGAATGAATGTGCGCTGTGCGGAAGAGACAGTATTGCAACCTGCTCAGTATTCACATGCACTGCCACCGCCCTATTTCGATCCGTTGATTTTTCATCCAAGGTCGAGACTGTTCAAACCCAGGATCTGTTCATATTATGGTTTATGGGTTGGTTGCTTTTTTTGTATTTTTGGTTACCAATTGGAGGAATTTCTTCTCTTCTTTTTTTCTTTGCCTCAACATCGATAAACGATGGTTTAGAAGAGTGTGATAGAAACTAATATTTGGAGACGAGTGTCCATAGATTGTGACTCTCACCCGAATCCCTTCTCAGACTCAAGGCGAGGGCCAGAATATCTGGAAACAGGTCTCCAAATATGAGTTTCTGTCAGGGTGTTCAAATCCACGGTCTGTTGATATTGGGATTCATGTTTTTTTAATATTTTTTTTGGATTCCAATTGTGGGAATTCCTGCTCTCTTTTTTTCGTTAGCATTAATTTATTGCCGAAGGGCTGGTTTACTAAAAAAACAGGTAGATGAAAATTTAGGGGAGTTATGGCGCCTTTCATGGCACTCTAAGTAGTTGCCTCTTTTCTCCACTCGACCACTCAGATTTATTCCCGTCCCGCTGCATTTCGGCAATTTCTTAAGAATCATTTTCAAAAACACTCCTTTCAGTGGAGATGTTTCGATTGGTTTTCGCGTTTATTATAAATTAATTAATTGTATGTTATGATTGTAAGCGGAGTTGCGCCTCTTGTCATATGCACAAGATAACTTGACTGCGATTGTTTAATAGCCCATTAAGCTACGAATTTGCGCGTGAAAAGTTTTGTGCAATGCTTGTTGAAGTGCAGAGATGAAGAAATAGAACTGGATGGATGAACTTACAGTCCACACTTTTCTGTGGATGAAAATCTCTGAAGTTGTTGTCAAGAGAGGTAGAGATGCAAATGTGGTATGTAGTGGTAGGAGAGTGTTAACATTTATCTGTTAAATTTCGTTCCACCAGGTTAAGAGTAAGCCTTCCTTAAAAAAGAGCACTCTGAAAAGAGTTGTGTGGCCGGCCTACTTGTTCTATGTATACTCCACTCGTTTGCCATTTCCCTAACTTCATCATCTTGATCTTCACCCCTCTAAAATAACTAAAGAAAATATCTATGCACGTACTATTCAAGAACGTGTAAACAACTCTAGTGAAGTGTTTTGTTCTCACGTTGTGAGTATTAAAACACAGCTGTAAGTTTCTTGATTATTTACTCGATGAATAATTATTCACTAAGTTTGTTGTTACAGTGAATTTTTCCTAATCAATCCAGGGGTAATAAAAAGTCCAAATTAAATCTTGTACTTCAAATCGCCCAATGAACTAATCTCATTTTATTTCCAAAGCAGTTCAAGTCTGGGCCTTGTGACAGCCATTTCAAAACATTAATTTTGCTATTTTCAAACCTTCTCCTCACTGTAAGAGACATGTTTTACATCCGTGGTTACGACAGTTGGATAAATAAAAATTTATTTACAACAATGTACAGCACTTCATTAAAATTCACGATATTAACTACAATATACGATACCTCATTACAAAGTAGAATTCACAACACTTAATTACAATTCACAATACCAATACTCTTCACAAAATCACCACTACAATTCACTTCAATTGAATCCATCAGGTTATATACCCATGGGCCAGCGACCACACCCTTCAAACCTTACATCCATGGGTATTAGTGGGGTATTATTCGGTGTTTTGAAGCCTCCGACTCATATATACTCGTTGTACGGTAAAGTCAATTTTTTTTATATTTGCACTGCACTTCATTCGAATGAGGTTGATTGAATACCGCTTCGTTGTGCGTGACCGGATATTACATCAGCAGTGATACGTTCAGAAGTGGCTATTTCCTCCTTGACTTGCCTTGATGGAGACTAGTTGAGGGAAAGGATCGACTCCTCTGCGCTGCCTGAAGGTAAAATTGCCTTTTGTTCTTTGGACACTTTTTCCACTTTCTTCATACTACTCTTCCTTATTTTCATAACGGATCCCTAAAACTACATACAGACCCAGTTACACACACCTACAGACTCGGGTTTCCTAGATTCCCTCCAAAATTACGCCCTTAGGGGGAATAGCGGAGAGATGAGGGACACGCGGCGTATTGCCCTGAGGACCTTGCCAGGCCAGCAAAAACCGGTCAGGAGCAAGGTCTTCGAGAGAATTTACGGCGAGCTCAATATTGCCCTCGTACGGCTAATTAATTGATTTGCCGAACGACTATGCGGCTATCTGTTCGAGGGAGGCTGACATCGAAGCCCTCTCCTCCCGTGTGCCTCAGACACCCTTCGGAAAATTTATCTCGCACCTCAGACACCGCCATAAATACGCACACATAGAAGTGTGATCTGCAGACGCCTCGACCCCTGGGTTGGAGGCCACTCGATCGACCAAATCACGGACGAGATTTTTCGGAATCATTAGTGGGCAAAAGTAGCCGAAATAATCAAATTTAAAGACTACACCCACGTTGTTAAAGTTGTCTTCGTGGAAACTACAATGGCGATTAAGGCAAAGGAAAACGACCATCTCCTCTTTAACGTCCGCATCTACCCCGATCAGATTGAGCGTGAGGAGTTAGTTGACCTGCAAATGTGCTTCAGGTGCTACAGGTACAACGAACACACCACTGCCACTTGCCCCAACGCTACACTCACAGTTTGTTATGTGTGCGACGGCCAAGACCATTCCTGGCGCGAATGTAAAAGTTCGTTCCAGAAATGCCTCAATTGTAGTGGCCCACACAGAACCATGGCAATGAACTGTCCAATAAAGAAGAAACGAATACAAAAAACAAAGGATAAAGGCAGAAAAGAGGAAGAAAGAGAGGCTAACGCCACCTACGCGAAGGTTGTTAAAGCAACGGACGCAGAGAGTAGTGTTGCCGCTGCACTACTCCCCTGAAAATCGAAAACGAGAAATTGACAAAATAATGTGTTGCATATATTATGCACACATTGCTAACCTGACCAAGCCTGGCATCTTCGCGGAGGAACTGAACACCATGCTCGTGAATAACGGCATGGAAAAAATGTGGTTCACGGAGAACCCTCCGTCAAACGAGGTTCTTCGAGTGAACCTCCAACCGCAGACCGAGAAGAGCGGCCAAAAAGTTCCGCGACGAGTAATGCCCTTTCACGAGATCCTCGAGTGCAAGTTATGGCTGCCCGGCAGAAGGCACAAACGAACTCACACACACCCAACTACCCCAACAAATGCACAAGTCGAGCGGAAGGAAGTTGCTGCTGTGAGGCCTAAGAAGGTGGAACATTCGTCCCGCCTCCAAAAGGCCTTGCAGTCACGTCGACCGAGTAGGTCCTCGTCTTCAAAGAATCAGGCTCACAGGTACATGTACTACTCAAGGATGATAAACCTTAGAGTATATGCTGCCGAAAGGCACCAGTTTCCTAACGACGCAGGCCCAGAAGATATAGTCGATGGCCTTAGGGCTGGACAATACAAATGGGACTACGAGGCTGACATACCTGAAGATCTGGTAAAGCAGGCTCTCTTCCGTCACCTTGTCCAATTTTCAACCGACACTTACGTTGTTCTTACGGACGCAGAGTCCCGTAAGAAGAGATCCTGCAACGGAAGACTCTTCTGTCCTCCCCCCAAGAAGCAAAAGTCGACCGAGAATAAAACAGTACTCGCCATAAAATCTAAACTACATTGCGAGCGTAGTATCAAAAGCTAGCCATAGATTTTAAGAAGACCTTACCTGAACTACAGGAATGATTTTTCACCCTCACACTGCATTGAACCTGTCTGGAGGTCGCTGTTTATAGACGCTGAGCAAGTAGATGAAGAGAGCGTACTCCAGTTATGTCCAATGTACTGTGAACGTGGTTAAGGATTTCTATAAAAACCGCTTATCATCGCTGCCGACATTTGGGTTTAACCTACCACGTCTTTCATTTAGGCATTGTCTTTAGAAGTGGAGTATCTAATAAACGGGCGCATTCTAGTGTGAGGGGCTTACTTTTAGAAGATCCGAAAGGTCCCCGGGAAACAAATCATCGGGCTTTCTAAGAAAGCTCAGAGGAAGCTGAGATAAGTATGTCGCTTTAAATTTCGAGTTCAAATGCAAATTTTTCGTTCTGGCTACGTGAAACTACCTTTGTGTAAACTATATAATTTTTATTACATTACCTGAATACAAAAATGGGGTGTTGCTGGAATGGGAGCGACGTAGAGCAAATAAACTAGTCCACGATTTTATGAACAAACCGTCAGCGAATGCCTTCTACCATTAGATTTATCACCACTCCCAATATCTGTACTAAGTAAAAGGATGATATGTGTTTAAAATGCTAAAAGTGTTCGGTTCTATGAATTGAAAACAATATCTAGAAGATTATTATTCAAATGAGACTGTTTACTTCGCTGAGGTGTGGAAAAGTGGTTGGTGAGCATGTTTAGAAATCGATGGACAAGTATTTTGCGAGTTTAAATTTTACCTGATAAAAGCACGATTGAGAACATCTACTGAACGGGCAAGAAGGATTGCGCATATAAGAAAACAATGATGCCACCAATCAGTCTTATAAAATACATATTTATAAAAGTAATTTTCATATTTCATTCACACATTTCTGTAAGTACATTCTCTTTTTATTATGAGGACGAAGCCTGAAGGAAGAAGATCATTCTTATTGTTTCCAATGGTGCGAATGCCTAGATCGAATGAATGCGTTTGGCGTTGAATAAATTTAAAATTAACACGTTGACTACCAAGCCGATTTCAGAACATGTTTCCCGGGCGCCAGAATTTGTTTTGTTTGTTATTGCATAAACAAATTAGCTGCATCATCCGTAGATGTTTGATACCATTGAGACTTATTTCTGACATCAGATTAGTTAGATATAGTCATTTTTTATATGTGTTAGTTTTGTTACTTGCGCACCACGTGTAATACAATTAGGCTTTGTAGGTTCCCCACACGCCAGGTATAACACTTGTGTAATACAGTTTATCGGAGGCCATGTATTACATAAATGTTACACACCTTTTTATCAGGTCTTTTTCATGTTTTTCATTTTTATTTTTATTTTTCAGATAAAATTTTATATAATTTGAGATAAAACATAAATTTAAAATAATAGTTCAAGTAAAGTTCAGATAAAATTTATTATTAGATATAAAATATAAATTATTCTAAATAGAATATTGACGTATTTGACAATGATTGAAAACATGCCAGGAATGTTCGTGTCTGAACAAGATATTATCAATGTACTATTTCAATCTCGTAAACGTACACGAGTATGTGATAATGAAAGCGACATATCAGATCATGATGATGATGTAGCGGATCCAACATTCATACCTAATGTTAAAATTTCCGATAATGATGAGGAAGAACGTGATGACATTGATGATCAAATAGAATAGATGCGCATTGAAGAGGAAGATGAGGATATTGATGATGAAGAAGAAAATATTGCAACAACCAACTTCAATAACAAGGATATACAATGAAAGAGTTTTTCAGGAAGGTAGGCTTCATTCTAGTTCATAGGAAAATCTGGAATTCAAATACCAATAACTCCAACTGCAATTCCAATTGAAATTTATTCATTATTTTGGCATGAATAAGTAATCAACCTAATTGTTGAAGAAACTAATAGGTATGCGGATTAATCTATTAGTTCAAAGCAATTAAAATCAAAATCAAGATTTCTAAAGTGGAAGGCTACCACTGCCGATGAGATTAGAAAATTCTTTGGCCTAATATTGTGGATGGGTCTAAACCAAAGGGGCAGGATCGCCTCATACTTGTCACAAAAAAAGATATACTCAAATAATGTTGCGGGAAAGACAATCTCGAGAAATAGGTTTGAGTTGTTGTTAACATTTATATATTTTTAGGACAATATAAAGATGAGAGAAGGAGATCGTCTAGGAAAAATTCAACCCCTAATGGATATACTTCAAACTAAACTTCAGCGAGTATTTTGCCCAGGACAAACTATTGTACTTGATAAAACTCCTTTCCCTTGGAGGGGACGTTTAATTCTTAGGAAATACACCCCAAATAAAGCCCATTAATATGGGATCAAGTTCTTCAAGTTGTGTTCCATTTTAAGGTTAATTTATTCAATAAATGTTTATAGTGGAAAAGCTGGAAATGAGGGACAGTGAGATGTAATACTCGCAAAAAAGGGGTGTGAAGATTTAGCCAAAAATCTTCTAAATCAAGGCAGGATTTTATATGTAGACAACTTCTACACGAGCTACCACTTAGCAAGGGATTTCCTAGAGAAATGAACTCATGTGGTGGGAAAACTGAGAGCTAATAAGAAAGAGATGCCAAAAGAATTGATGCAAGCAAATTTAAAACGAGGCGAGATGGTGCCATGTGAAGATAACAGGGGAATAGTGATTTTGAAATGGAGAGACACCTGAGAGGTAAGGTTATCTACTCTACATAAACCATAAATGGTAGAGGTTCGCAAAAAAATATGCTAGAAAAGATGTTGAATCGGAAGAGGTAAACACAACTATGGGAGAAAACACCAATAATCATGATGTACAAGCATCGACGAGCCAACACCCAAAGGGAAGACGTCTTAACACCACGAAAATGAAACCAACTGCTGTTGTTGGATACAATAGTGGGAAAACTGGGATAGACTTTTCAGATCAAATGACATTATATGCAACGACCCTTCGCAAAGGTGTGAGATGGTACCGAAATTAGGAATATAATTAATATTAGGAATGGGAATGACAGTTGTAATTACCGTCATTATTTATGAACAGAGTCAAGGAAAAAAGATGAAAATAAGAAGTTTCAGAGAAGCTATCAATGAAAGTGTGGTAGGGGTAAATGAAATGAGTCGCAAACTAACACCACGGAGTGTTCCAGCTCACCCACTTTTGATAGATAAAGATAAAGATGGCAACGGAGATCCTGCAAAATATGCTATACAAGAATTAGTAAAGATTGTGGAAGTGCTGCGGCGAAAGAAAAATTGAAGCTTGTCTCTACCTATTGCAAAGCATGTGAGAATATGCCATTCATGTGTCTATATTGTTTTAGAACACATCATAAATAATTTTCTTGTTTATGTTATGTAACTCATACTTGTTTTGAGATTAATTGTTTGGATAAATATTTTAATGTTCTGTTGATAAAAAGGACTAAAATTTATGAGGCATGCAAAGTATTATATTTATGCTATAATTACTTATTTATAATTCAAGTGTTTTTAAGTTATTATTTTGTACTAATTTTATTTGTAATATAATAAAAAAAGATGGGTTTCATGTCCAACTGGGTCCTCGTCCCGAAACCTGAGGTAAAAGCTGAACAATGGACAAAACTCAAGCTCTCCAGAAAGCGCCACACAGATTTTTATAACTTGTCTGTAGGCGCCACGTTTTCATATCCATAAAATAATGCATTGAGCGCATATCACAGCTGTTATACACATCGTTTCAGCTTAATTCTATGTAAAACACTTGTGTTATACTGGTGCCTGCCAAATTTTACCTTATAACATGTATGTTATACATGGCAGTCAATGTGTTAAGTACAGGGATCTTTGTTAGGCAATTAAAAATGTGTGGAAGTAGTCTTAGACGTAACCTTAGAAAAAATAGACATAAATCAAGGTACTAAAATAGATAAGTATATAACAGTAGTCCTAGATTTCGGATTAAAATAGATGCCATCTATAGTACCAAGCCTAAAATCTGAGTAAATATGCAGAATAAATCTTAGGGAAAATGTAGAAAGCTTTCTACCAGTAATCCTAGACTTAGAATTAGAGTAAATGTCCGAAATATTCAACACCACAAAATATAAGCATACACCAGTAGCTCTAGTAAGTCCTCTCTTATCCTCTAATTCTCTTTATGGGATTTTTATTCTTTGAATCTAGATGGTTTGTGTTAAAGCTATCCTTATACTCGATTCTTGTTTTGTCTGGATGGCATCAAGTGGATCTTGCGCTTTCAATGCTCTTTCTCATGTAGTTAAGTGGTTCAGAGGTTCTTCTCCCTTTCCTCTCTCTTTTTCTCTCTTTCTCTCTGCTCCATGTCATCACATTATGATTGCACACTTAATCTTCCTAACAATAACTTCAGCTGCCATTAACTCACTCTTAGTCACACTTATCCAATAAAGATATTAAAGTTCGCCTCTCCCTCTAATTGTGGGGGTGATAATAATTTATTCGCCTTCGATTACCTGGATGGTTGTGGACTACCAGAATTCCAGACGTCTCCGCTTTAACGGATAAAGAGGTAGGAGAACTTCAGAGAAACCCGTTTTCGTGCAGCGTTTTCTCATCTATATCAATTTGCAGATGAGTTATCGAATCCTGCGGTTTAAGAAGACAAGGACAGGGAAACAAAAGAGTTTTATAGCTGAAGAGTCTCGACTCACGTGATAAGGGTGAATTTATTGGTTGGTAGTTAGTTAAGTTGACAGGTGAAATTTCGAATGTCCTCCCCCGCAATTCAAAGTTATTGTTGTACCGTGCTAAATGGATTAACAGTGTACATGTTGTCATTGCCATCTATCAAAATAATTTCTCATTGACAAGTAAATGGCAGTATAAAGAAGAAAACGAGAAAACTCTAGAATATTTCCATCTATTGATGGGTAATATGTTATGTGCTATTAATTTGAATGAATAATACGGTAGCTATGACTAATTTCAAAAGCGGAGTAAAATTTTATGACGCCTTGAATTTCTATTTTGACGATATTATATTGCTTAATGAAGATAAATGTGGAAAAATTAAAATCGAATCCACACTAACTTTCTTGGACAATATTTTATGCCTATCACAAGAGAAACATTTTCCAGCCGACTCATCGTCACTTTACCGAGTGATTAAGATGAACTAAGTCAAGTTATGATTATTGTAATATATTAAGGTACTTCATTAATATTGTATCAATTTCATGAAAATGTTGGAATTCTATTATGATTTATGATACAAATATTATTATTTTGACCTTATTTAAAATTGATATTTATCTCTTTAAAAGTAGAATATTTTCCATATTTTGCAAATGTTGGCAAACTTGTTCAGTTGTAAGCAAGGATGTGTCTGAAGTCTTCATATTCGGTTTTAGGAGAAAAGGAGAAGAGAAGGAGTCGGAGAGAGAACAAAGAGAGAGAGAGGGAGAGAGAGAGATAGAGAGAGAGAAAGAAAGAGAGAGAGAGAGAGAGAGAGAGAGAGAGAGAACGGGATAAGAGAGATAGAGGAGAAGAGGAGAAAGATAGGATGGAAAGAAATTGAGAGAGAGAGAGGCGAGTAATATGGATGAGAGAGATATGAGAGAAAGAGGCGAGTAAGATGGATAAGAGAGAGATAGATAGAGAGAGAGATAAGAGATAGTAATGAAAGGAGAAAGATAGAAGAAAGTGAGATGAGAAAGAGGGTAGGGAGGAGAGAAAGAGAGTTAGAAAGATATAGCAGAGATATGGGAGAAGAGGTAGGAGAGAGATATGGGAGGAGATTTAGGAGAGAGTAAAAAGGAGTAACAAGGAAAGGAAGTACCCTAGGAGACCTTAAGGTCCATTCAAAGAGGGTACCTTTGGACTAGCAATCGAGCAGGCACATGGCTGCTCAATTGTTTTGCGTCCCTAAAAGGTCACTTTTCAAGACTTTGTCTAGTCTTGACTTGAACTGGTCAACAGATTCACTGTTGACAACTTCCACTGGAAGTGCGTTCCACTTACCGCAAATACTGTAAGTGAAAAAAAATTCCACACAGATTGCCGTTGTAACGCTTCAGTTCAAGTTTGAAGCCGTGATTGCGCGTTCTGTTCTCACTCAGTGTGAAAATATCCCGGTAGTCAACATTGTCGAACCCTCGAAGTATTTTGAAAACTTCAATGAGCTGACTTCGCAGTCTACGGGTTTGCAGCGAGAACAGATCTAGTTCCCTTATTCTATCCTCATAACTTTTATGTAGGATAGAGGGAATCAGCTTGGTTGCCCTGGCTTGTACGCGTTCCAATCTCGCGATGTCCTTTCGCAATGAAGGACTCCAAAATTGTACGGCATACTCCAGGTGCGGCCGAACGAGGGAGTTGTACAGACAAAGTACTATCTCCTTGTTACGGTATCCAAACTGGCGCTTTATGTAGCCTAACATCCTTTAGGCTTTCTTCTCTGCCTCAATGCACTGTTTAGAGAACTTGAGGTCGCTAGTGATAGTTATACCCAAGTCCTTCTCAGTGAAACTCGATTCAAGAGCAGTGCCCTTAAGGATATACTGAGATTGGGGGTTTCTGTGGCCGATATGCATTACTTTGCATTTCCCCACGTTAAAAGGCATTTGCCACGTGCCGACCACTCCCCAATCTTTCCAAGATCTTCCTGCAGGTGGGCAGTATTTCCATCCTTTGCAACATTCATACCAAGCTTGGCATCGTCGGCAAATTTGGAAATCTTGGCAACCATGTCACCGTCCATGTCGTTGACGTAGATGATGAATAGTAGTAGTCCCAGGACAGAACCTTGAAGCACCCTGCTAGTAACGGGCACCCACTCAGAAGCCTGTCCATTCACCACCACCCGTTGCCATCTGTCTTCGACAAGTTCTCCTAGTAGCTCGAACAGATCTCTGTCCTTTTCAACGAGTTGGCGGGAGGTCTATAAAGCACCTGGGTCCTGTATTTTGCAAGACCTATCTCTAGGTCAACACCTAGTAGTTCATGGTAGGATATGATGTTGCCATCCGTCGAGTTGAGAGTATCCTTGACATACAACATCACACCGCCACCCTTTCTGTCTGGCATATCTTTCAGGAAGAGCTGGTAGCCGGGAATCGTGAATTCACCTTTAAAATCTTGGCTTGAGGTTTTATCCACGACTCCGTTATGGCCATTATCTCAGTTTCCTCTGTTGCTACGAGGCCACGGAGCTCAAGAAACTTATTTCTGATTGACCTCGCATTGAACAGAAAAACTTTCAGGGAGTCTCTTAGTGTAGGACTCCCTACGCTCTTCCGTTTCCCGGCTTCTTTGTTTTCGTGGTCTCTCCCTTTTTGACGACCTCCGAGAAGGTCGTTCCAGCGGTGACACGGACGTGCTTGCGCATGTCCGCTTCCGCTGTTTCGAACGCTCCTTTGCGTGCGTTCCACGACACCTTGAATTAGGTTGGCGAGAAAGGCCTTCCCTTTAAAGGAGAGATCTATTCCGACCCTTTGGTTGAGGTCGTCTCTACCGATAAAGGTACGATGGGAGTCCACGAAGAAGACTCCTTCTGCCGTGCAGAGATCCGCCAACCTTCTGTTCACTGTGACGTTTCTCTCGTGAGCGGTTCGCGATGGACCTCTTCTCGGAAGCATCCCAACCACAACACGTTTGCTGTGTTTTAAGCCCTATGTCATCCATGGCTCCCATCACCGTTTGGATGGTATTACCACTGATGCCAACCTTACCCCCTCTGAGGTAGAGGTAGTTGCCGCTCACTATCAGAGCAACAACTAAATTCTCAGAAATCTGAGCATTCTCTGCCTCTACTCTGATGTTGTGGTTACACTGTCCTGACAGGCAGCTTACCTTCACGCTAGTGCGAAGGTGGGCCGCTAGCAGCGGCTGCAGATCCCGTGTTTGCGAGTCACCAATGAAGGTGACCTTCGGACACTTGGTCTCAGAGACGGGGTATTTCCTTGTGGAAGAGGCCTCCCCTTTTCCTCTTGACTCTCCACATTCTTATCTTTCTTTTTCTTTTTTTCTTCTTTTTCTCTTTTTCTCTCGCCTCAGCTAGCTTAGCCTCAGATGATGCCGGGAACTCCACTTGGGTACCAGCGGATTCCGACACGTCAGTGGGCGGCGCCTCTTGTAGGCATCGAATCTGAGCTGCGTTAAGGGCTTCGAGTTTCTCCAACTTTCTTTCAAGGATATTAGCTCTCTCCTCTGAGGCACCATAGAGGTCTTTCAGGTTTTTCACCTCTTGCGTCAATATACAGGTAGTGCAGATACTTTCGGGGCTGCATTTTAAGTAGCAGCCCTCCGGAAAGTCAACGCACCACTTTTCTAACTGGCATGTTGCACAGTTGTGTTTTAGACGAGCGGGTCCTTTTTTGCTTTTACTTTGAGCGCTTTCTCTCTCTCTGAAAACTCGTGACCAATCAATGATAAAAAAGGGGGGTTGGTGAGTTCTCCCCGCGTGAGTCACTCCCGCCTATCCATCGGAGAGGTTTAGAATCTTTCAGAAGGCATGTGCTGTTGTTCGTCCGACCAAGTCGTCAAACCTCGGCGTGCCGTGGCTCCCAACCAAGCAGCACTGACAGTCCCCGAAGGGGCTATCAATTTCTCACCAGGTGAACAACGGAGCACGCCCCGTATTAAACTCCTACTAGTTCCCTTCACGACGGCCAGAATCTCGGAGTAGCTTTCAATAGATATCGCGCCACACCAAGAGACTCGACCCAAGCCTTTTTATTGGCCTGGCAACCAACCTGGGAATAAAGGGCAGTCACCTCGGACCGATGCTACCAGAGGCACCCGTCGACGGTCACTGGGAATGGTCAATAATTACGCGGCAAGGAAGGGGTTAACGGGGCACTACCCTCATTCCATTCATCGTGCCCCAACGCCTAGGACACCTCTAGTCCTAGTCTCTCGCACCAGTGAGCGTCGATTGGTGTTGTTTAAAGAGGTTCCAAAGCCTCTCTTCTAAAGCCTGAGGTAGCTGCCAGGTCCTTTTATGTAGAAAGATGGAAAGAAGGGTAAAAGTGACATGGTATTAGTAGTTTTTTTTGTTTTGTAAGTGGAAGAGATAGGATAAAAGTGAAAAAAAGAGAAGGATAGAGTAAAAAAAGAATGAAGAATAACGCATTAAGTCTGGAACCTCGTTTTTGACCAAATCGACAAGGGAAGTCCTACCAGGGGCACCCAAAAGAGAGGTACCCCAGCCGACATAGCTCGAAAAGTCAAGGGTACGCACAAGCTCTCTTCCCGCGACAGGGGGGCGTCACCTCTCTCTCTACTTTCTTTATAAGAGAGAGAGAGAGAGAAAGAGGAAAAAAGTAGGGCAGGGGAAGGGGAAAAATATGAGGTAGATAAAAGAAAGAGGTATGATATGAGAGAAAGTGAGTAGATGAGAGAAAGGAGAAAATGATGCAAGAGAGAAATGGGGGCGGAAAAGAGAGGGATGAGACGAGACAGATGAACGAGATAGGAGAGAAAGGAAAGAGAAAGAAAAGATAGAGGGAAGAGATGAACAAGAAAGAGGAGAGAGAGGAGATAAAGGGTGAATAACAATATACAGGAAGTTCAAATAATTAAAAGGAGAAATATACAGGTATGATAAAGATGGTTACGGAGAGAGGAAAAAGCGGACTTGTATTAATTACTATACAAGTTGAGAAACCTTAGCATCAAAAACAATAGAAAATCGACCATTTGAAATAATTGATCTCATATATATATATATATATATATATATATATATATATATATATATATATATATATATAAATATATATGTTGGTTGGTGTTTGCACTTCTTCATTAGGTTTAGGGTGTCCTAGGTTTGTTTTTGTTCTTATCATAATACCATCTTGTAGATGGTATTATTCTTGTTCTTATTATCTCTCTCTCTCTCCATATATATATATATATATATATATATGATGAAAATAAATGCAATATCGCAAGAAAAGATAAGGAATTAAACCACATTCTCCGAAGACAATTTAATTCAGAACAGTTTCGGTGTATCTCAAACCCTTTTTCAACTGACACTGGATAGAAAATATAAGAAAAAATGCATACAAGCATAACAGGTCGTGAAATATCCCCTCTTTTATCCCCAATCCCATACTTGTGGCTAATCTGGGGGGGGGAGGGTTTGGCCTAAACATATTGAAGGGCTGACATTTTACTATTTTCATTTATTTGCTTTCTTATTACAGGATTAAAAGAAAATTGACCCTCAGATAGATTTAAATTAAGAACTGACGATATCAAGCTCGATTCTACGATTCTTCTCATAACATAGTTAGCCGATTTAAATACCATTTTACTTCCATTGAAATCGATCGTATGATTCTTGTCTCTAACATGGCAAAATATTCCACTGCTTTCGCTGCCCACTCTAATATCTCTTTTGTGTTCGTACAATCTCTTGTCTAGATTTCTCCCCGTTTTCCCTATATAAACTTTATGGCAATCGTTGCATGGTATTGCATATACTCCTATGTTATGATGTTCTTTGGGTTTCCTGGCAATCATCAATTGGTTTGAAGAATTATTATATTTAAAGGCTAGATTAATACCCGCTTTTCCAAATGTGTCCTTTAAACTATTTACTTTATTATTAAATGGCAATGTTATACATTTGTTGAAGTCATTAGTGCGGGAAGGCTTATTACCATAGAATGTTTTCTTAGCTGCAAAATGGGCAGACAATATGAACCAATCGGGGTAATACAAATTAGAAAAAATGGTCCTGATAATGACAATTTCTTCATCTAAATATGAAGGATGACATATTTTGTATGCTCTAAGGAAAAGGTTAGAAATTACCGATTTTTTAACAGTATTATCGTTAAACGAAAAATAATGTGTATAGGCATTCGAGTGGGTTGGTTTCCTATACACGTCAAGTTTTAATTCATGGTGATCTTAATTAATGAGGACATCTAAAAAGGGTAATCTATTATCATATTCCCATTCATATTAAAAAAGGTATCAAAATCATGGCCATTAGGCCATGATTGTGATAAAACTTGTGAGCTTTGATGTAAACTCTTTGTTTACCAAAGTTCCGGTTGACCAAACCATGGCCCTTCTGCGGGAAATCATGCCTAGACTTAATTTGGATCTTCCCATTTCTACGAGTAAATTTATCGATTTTGTTGAATTATGTCTCTCTGATAATGTGTTTCGAGTAAATAATGAGTTTTATAGACAAATATTTGGCCTTAGCATGGGAAATAGTTTATCTCCGATATTGGCAGGTCTCTTCATGGAATATTTTGAGACTGAACTCCTTCCCACAATTTCTCCCCCTAACTTTATATGGTTAAGGTACATTGACGATGTATTTTCTGTATGGCCTAATGGCCATGATTTTGATATCTTTTTTAATAATTTGAATAATCTGCATGTCTCCATTAAATTTAAATATGAATGGTAATATGATAATAGATTACCCTTTTTAGATGTCCTCATTAATAAAGATCACTATGAATTCAAACTTGACGTGTATAGGAAACCAACCCACTCGAATGCCTATATACATTATTTTTCGTTTCACGATACTACTGTTAAAAAATCGGTAATTTCTAACCTTTTCCTTAGAGCATACAAAATATGTCATCCTTCCTATTTAGATGAAGAAATTGTCATTATCAGGACCATTTTTTCTAATTTGTATTACCCCGATTGGTTCATATCGTCTGCCCATTTTGCAGCTAGGAAAAAATTTTATGGTAATAAGCCTTCCCGCACTAATGACTTCAATAAATTATAACATTGCCATTTAATAATAAAGTAAATAGTTTAGAGGACATATTTGGAAAAGCGGGTATTAATCTAGCCTTCAAATATAATAATTCCTTAAACTAATTGATGATTGCCAGGAAACCCAAAGAACATTATAACATAGGAGTTTATGCAATAACATGCAGCGATTGCCATAAAGTTTATATAGGAAAAACGGAGAGAAATCTAGACAAGAGATTGTATGAACACAAAAGAGATATTAGAGTGGGCAGCGAAAGCAGTGGAATATTTTGCCATGTTAGAGACAAGAATCATACGATCGATTTCAATGGAAGTAAAATGGTATTCAAATCGGCTAACTATGCCGATTTAAATGGAGCTTGATATCGTCGTTCCTAAATTAAATCTATCTGAGGGTCAATTTCCTTTCAATCCTGGCAGATATACGCTGGTGTTGTCAGTTTTAGAACGAGGACATGACCTACTGTGGAGCATGGTTATGCCTCTCCACCTACCCGTACTGCGGCTGCTTTTCTTCTCTTTACGGTTATCAGATTGTTTGCTTTAATCTTGTTTCTTCTTTCGTAGTCATTCAGATTTTGTATCTCTCTTTCTTTTCTTTGAAATGCGTCTCTGGGGTTCTTCCTGTCACTTGTGATTATTTGTGTGATATCATCCGGTAATTGGATGTACATCGCACATTCGTGGGTTAGATGTGGAAGGTCCGTGGTATACACTGTGTACAACGTTGGAGGGAGACAACCTCCCTGTGGGACACCCGCTTGTAGATCGATTTGTATCGCCCGTTTGGCCGTTGATATGTAATACGACTTTTCTTTAATCCAGGTAATTGCATAACATTTTACAAAGGTTTATATCCAAATTAATGCTATAGATCTTGGATTTTAAGCCGGGCAACCACGCCTTGTCGACTGCTTTTGCAACATCGTGAAGTTTTACGTCTACTCTGTTTCTTCATGCTGTTTCTGTGACGATTATTTCGGTTATAATTGCCAGCACGGTATCCGTTCCTCGCTTGCTCCTGAACTCGTGTTGTTGTGGGTTGTAAAGGTTATTTTCGTTAACGTGTTTGATTAACCTTTCAATTAGGAGCTTTTCTAGGAGTTTACCTATAAATTACAATCGCGAGATCGGACGGTAGCTTCTGACTTGGTGTTTCGGTTTGTCCGGCTTCGGTAGGAAGATCTTCTTTGCCGTTTTAAATGCTTGGGGAAAGTACCCAATATTCAGGCAGGTATTGAAGATCTTCCCTATCGATTCATGTAAATTTTCAGGAGCATTATTTAGGTGTGTTTTCGTTATGCCGCTTTGAACTGGTGCCTTTTGTTGAAAGATTTAATGGCTGTTAGGTATTCAGCCATTGTAAAGGGCGTTCTTTCCCCCAAGGGGTTGCGTCTTTCCTCGTCAATGTGTCTATATGGTGTAATGCGTTCTTGTTGCGCTTCTACGGTTCGTATAATTTCCTTTTCGTAGTCTAGCTCGTATTCTTGATTCTCCTCTAGTGATATAGAGAATATATTTTCCAATGTGTTTGGACGTGTTCCTGAAGCTCTTCGTCTTGTTGCACTTCCTGGTCCATTAATTTCCATTTGGCTGTGATCCTCGTAGTTTCCTGAATTATCCCGAGAATTTCCTCGGATCTTTATCTCTATCCATTTTTCCTATTATGTTGTTCCAGACAAGGTTTGAATTTTCTTTAATAAGTGTACCTATTCTGATTACGGTTAGCGTTCGGTACCTTTCCATTTTATTTCCCAATTCTATAATTTCATTTGTTAGATTATGAAATTCTTCCATTTTTTTCCTGTATCTCTTGGTTCCATCTAGGGGCATGTAGGGTTCTGTACTCTATTGTTAGGGTGTTTATTTTGTTCGCCTCACTGATTTTTTTTAGTGATTAATTTCAGTTGGTTTTCAATTTCAACTGTTCCTTGGTTGTTTAGGGATCCAATTTTTATTGTACTTAGGTAGTTTGTATCCAGTCCAGTTTGTTTTGATGGTTGCTTTCCTGCGTGGTATTTCGATTTGGATGGGTAAAGTTGAGATGGTGGTAATCATGCTTAGATGGTCGGAGGGGATTACCTGACCTGGTTCTGTGTGGTGATTTAAGTTAAAATTTTGGTTCGTAAGTATGACGTCTGGAGTAATTGAAACCATGGGCTGTTAAATAAGTTGGAAAGTCTGGTCTTTCTCTGTTTACTAGGTCTCTTTGTATTAGAAGCTGGAAGGTTTTTCCTGTTCCTTTTGTATGGTTTGTGTATGCTGCCTCACTCCTTCTTGCATTGAGGTCTCCAGCTAGTATGATTGAGGCCTATCGACGAAAGAGCTTAATCAAATTTAGAATTGGAAGGTACGAGCGTCTTGAGGCTTGGTATGCCCTGGCTATGATCAGATCTACTCTGGTCATTTTTTTATGTTTACAGCTAGATAGGACTCTTCTAAATCGTTTATCTCAGTGAAGTGAATTCCAGTTTTTATGCCAATTGCTACACCGCTGTATCTTTTCTGGGTGTAGTGAGCGGTAATAAATCTATAGCTTTGGATTTTTATGGACTCTTGTGTTAATTCCGTGTTCAGTTAGGATAATTACGTCTGGATCTTCTTTTCGTATTATATTTGAGTAGGCCAGTCTATTTTCTTGCCAGCTGTTTATGTTCATGGTGAATGCTTTAATTTTACGCTGGTACATATCCATGTTGATTTACTTATTTATGGTCTCTTCCTGGCTTTGTTTTTTTTCTGAACGGCCTGTGGACCGAGTGCGTCAATTACGTTTTTTTATTCTCCATTTGAGATGTTATAACACGATTCTGGGGCGATATGTATCATTTCCTGCTTTAACGCGTTGCGAACTTCAGTTTCGTCGGCATCTGCTTCATATTCCCATTTGTACTTGCTTTGGACGATCCGTCAATGATTTCCTTTTGTTTGTATTGTTTGGGTATTGGGTTAGCATGGGATCCGTAAATTTTCATATTAAGATCCAGGGTTTTAATCTTTGTTTTTTGTTTTTCTTTTGCCTTTTCAGAGATTGTCTTCGTGATTTCCTCGTCAGTGATTTCTTCCTCATAGTCGGCGTCCATTTCAATTCTGTCTTCTTCTTTTTTGTTTTTTCGGTATCCTCTTTTGGAGTCATATTTATTTTATAAAGTTCACTCGACGGTGGGTTTTTCTCTAACATAGTGTTTAGCTCGTTTGCATACCAGCCTAGTTTCGCTATATTGACGAAGTGGGCGTACATTATGCAAAGAATTAGGTCGATTCTCATGCTTCCATCGATGTTCACCGTTGTGGTCTGTGTGGCGGGTGTTGCGGCGTTTCCGTTTGCAGTTGTTGCGGCGTAGGAAGTATTTTTCTTCTTTCTTTTTACGTGTTTATTTCCACCTTTTTCTTTCTTATAAGTTCTTTTTTATTGAGCATGTCATAGATAGTGTTCCATGTTCATTTCTGCAATTCAAGTACTTCTTTTCTGTGCTCCTGAATTCCTCCCACCTGTGTTTATGGCTTGCACATTCAGAGCATGCTTTACCTTTGTACCTGCAATCATTAGTTGGATGTTGGTCGAGGGCGCAACATGTGAAACATACGAGTACTTGTACGGAGACAAATGTTTCCCTTTCGATTTGATCTGGAGAGATTTTGGTATAGAAGGCGAGCAGTCCTTATTCTGATGCTTTTTGGGCTATTTATGTTGATACAAAAATTACTTTAAAGACGTGGCTATGGGCTTCTTTATTTGTTTTTTTGAATTTCATCCCATCTTAAATTTTTGCCCATTCTCGATTACCTAGTTCCTGCATATTCCGTGTACTTTCCTCTATGACTTGGTTAATGGAAGTTATTCCCGCTTCCCTGTGCAGCTCTTCTTGTCTTCTTCTTTCCAGCCTACGTGTCCCCGTAATTAGCTACATGCATTTATTCTGTACAGTTTATAGTCTCCTCTTTTGTGTCTTTGAGTTCCAAGAAAGAGCAAAAGCGGGATAAAGCAACTTAGATCGTACAAGTGCATTGTAGATCTTTTTCTTGTTGCTTTTTCGGAGACTACTGAACCTAAATAGAATTCGTACTCTGACCTGATTCCTGTACCCAGTTAAAGTTATTTTCATTCAGAGTACATTGCACTCCGTTGTGTAAGGATAGCGCCTTTTCCCCACCCTGACATCAGGAAGTAGCCTCCTGCCGTTGGGGACTACCTTGAATTTCTCCTAGTTGGTTCTCATTTTCCATCGGGCTTCATAGGTGTTTAGATTTTCAAATTCTGCTGTTGTCATTCAAGCTTGCATAGGCACATTCTACCAAGGACATGTTATTATCTGGATAAGGTCATTGGCGAATTGAATGTTGAGGCAAGTGGGGTTCACAGGTACTGGGACATCCGCAGTGTATATCGAGTAGAGGGTGAAAACAGACAACCACCCTACCAGAGGCCCGCAGTGAGCGGACACTTCTGTCCGTCCGTGCACCCCATACTGACATATGCCACCCTCTCCATGTCATAGTCACAGGAAGTTCTCTCTAAATTTGCACTTAGACCCAGCTATAAGATCTTGAGCTGCATTCCCCGTTGCCACACCTTATCAAACGCCTTTGACACATCCCGACTTACCATGTCCACGTAACTCCATTCCTCTTTTGCTTGGGTTAGCTTATCCGTTGTGACCTTTATCGCCTTCTCCGTACTTCGCCCTCGAATTGATATGGATTGTAGATGAAGTTGTCCTCCAGGTGAGTCACCAGTCTTCTGTTGAGGATCTTCTCAAAGATCTTCTTACCAAATTTCAGGAGTGAAACTGTCCGTTAGCTCTCTCTCTCTCTCTCTCAACGTCGGGTCCTTTCCGTGCTTGAGCAGAAAAGCCAGCCCTCAACACCCAGGATATGAGCTGGAATCGAACAGTAAAGTTGTTTTAAAAATACCCCTCATTGGATTGGCTCGTTTCCTTTGATATTACTCTCAAGCGACGAGGAATAAATATCCCCTAAAACAGTTTTGTTTTCATTCCACGGTCAAGCATTCGACTTTAACGCATTGCAGTACGCAACGGATATAGCACTTTTTTTTACTTTTCTTAGTAAAGGACATTGAACAATGCTGACAGAAAACAGCCTATTATGAAATTCTTTTTCGTGAATCTCGTTTCATCCCCCAGAAAGAGATTTAATACTATTTTCGTCATCAGAGATTTATAATCTAATGAGGGATTAAGCTCCTCACTGCTCCCGTCCATCGTCCTGCCTGAGAACCTGCCTCGGATGACATAATTAAGGGCTTATGCGAAAGCTGGTTTGAGGACTAGCCCAGAGTTGGAGCATAAGTCAGAAATTTTATTGAACCTGGGGCTGAACTGCAAGTCCCGGATGGGTGAGAGATCCTTATTGCTTGGAGTACCCAACCAGAATCATAGAGGAAAGTAGCACCCTTTTCTATGTAGTTGGAGGCAGTTTAGGCGTAAGTGCACGGAACATAAGAACATAAAAGAAAGAAGGAGACTGCAAAAGACCATTCATGGCCTACACTTGGCAGCTCCTGTTCCAGTCAACACACAAAAGATTTCTTACCAGAGAAAAGTCATCAACATTGTCACCCTTTACAGGAGTTTGTCAAATCTAATCTACAATATACATAAAATGCATCCAGAGGATTATGTCCATTCATGCAACCGCAAAATATAATCTCACCACTCCTTAGAAAAATATATACATATGTACATAAAAAAAGTCAGTCCCATCTAGCAGCTTCATCCATATATTTATCTAATCTATTCTTAAAACTACCCAGAGAGGAGGCTTCTATCACATGTCTAGTGAGCCTATTCCATTCATCTACCACACGATTTGTAAACCAATTCCTACCAATCTCCTTCCTAAACCTATATTTATCAAGCTTAAACTCATTGTTACGTGTCCTGTCATGTTCACTAAGTATAAGAACCTTACCCAGATCCCCTTTATTATATCCTTTTACCCATTTGAAAACTTCAATCAATTCCCCTCTGACTCTTCTCCTTTCCAATGTATGTAGATTTAGGAGCTTCCCTTGGAGTGATCCCTTGGGATGGCAAAAGTTTAGCGGCCATTATTCGGCCGCTATTGGCATCAAGTCCACCATAAGGCATTTCTTCTGAGGTCTCCACTCGAGATCCAACCCATCCATCCATCATTCATCATCCTAGCAAAATCTGAGCGGAGGATAAACTGGAAAATGGTCATGAGCGCTCATCTCACGTTATCCTACTCACCTACATTAACCGTTATCGCCTTTAGCTACCCATCACTTTTCCATCTTTCATATGCCAAAAACAAGATAATTACACCTTGTTTTCAGAAAGAAAATAAAGAGAAGGCCAGTAGAAAGACGTCGAAGACCATGGAGACCCTCCTAAGAGCGGCTCCCTTTAAGACCATCCAAGAAATGAAGGCCCCAGAGAAACACAAGCTTTGAGAAACCCTATACCTCGAACTAAGAGTTTCCCTAGTGAAACTTATCGAAGTGTTGTCCGGGTTCATCGCAATTTGCGCCAAACCAAAGGATGTAGACCAACTGCTATTGAAAGAAGGAGCTAAATTACTCAAGACTATTGGACTCAAAGCCAAGACAACCCTCCCCCTCCCACCCGCTCCCCACAAGTGGCAGCGAACCGAAGCGTGATCTGCCGCAAAGTGGAGAGTTGGGTCGGCGAGGATTCGACAGAAGATCTTGAAGAAGAAATTATGAGAACTAATCAGTGGACTAAAGTTCGCGAAGTTATTAAATTCCGCGAACACATCCACGTGTTCAAGATTACCTTCTCGACCACCGACATTGCACGGAAAGCAACGAGAGACGGGCTCCTTGTTTTCGAATGAGGATTCCAGGGGAGAATATCCAACAGGAGAAATTCAGTAGTATAAAAATGTGTTTTGTATGCTACAACCTGGAATATTGCACCAGTACAACCTGCCCGGACAAATATAAACTAATGCCCCACAGAAGGCCATAGACATGACAAGTGTGAAAGCACAAAGAAAATAAAAAGTGCCTGAATTGCAAGGGAGATCATCAAACATTGGCCCTGAATTACCCTAAGCGCCGGGAAAGTATTAAAGGGAAAGAAGAGGGAGAGAAGACAGCGAAAGAGTAAACTTACGCGAGCGCAGCGAAAGAAAACGAAATAGCGAGAACGACGCTAATGCAACTCGACATATTAGGAGATCTTAGCGCAAAGATTATTATCTGCTAAAGGCTAACAATCACCTTTCCTGATCGCACCCGTGGACCCCGAGTGCTCCAAGGCATTCAAGGAGTCCGTGAGCTGGAATAACTTCAACATTAAATCTTGATTGGAGCTATAATCGAAGCTCTCTCATCTGAAGTAGCTACGGCAGACGAAGATTACGAGCATGTAGAAAAGCAATAACATGAGGAAGGACCTACCAATTGTACACGAACGACGAAGAGCAAGTCCAAAACTCCGAGTTCTCCGCTGAAGAGCGAAACGCCTAGCAACAGTAAAGTGCCTCGTAAGCTAAAAGGAAGAAGAACAAGAAGAAGTACCGGTAAAAACATCCCACCGTGCATCAGAACGCACTAATGATATTGGAAATCAACACCAACGGATGGACGAGTAAAATTACACTTTATGGAAATGTATTTAGAGAGATTGATGTAGACATCATACTGATTTCAGAACACAGGCTTAACACTCGTAGTTCCGAAATGAAGATCTAGAATTACGACGTGCTAGTCACAAACTATACGCAAGAACGGTACGACGGTGCCTATATTGCGATAAAAAAAGGATCAAATACAAGCAAATAAGAAACTTAGAAGAATCTTATCTCGCGATTGAGGTCGAGCTTGATTTAGGAAAGCTAGTTCTTGCGGTGGGGTACCAGCCGCCAATGAGAGCTTTTTTACCTATACACTCTCTCACTGGTATATTTGGCAGGAAAGCCCCCAGTATATTAATTGAGGACCTAAACGCCAGATGCCAGGCGTCCCGCTACAGGAGACACAATGAAATAGGAAGAAGCCTGGGGTCCTTGCTGGGCAGAAACATTGTTTAGCGGATAGGCCTCAGCTTCCTCACTTACCTCAGAAGAGGGCATGCCACAAAGCCGGAAATATGTTTGGTTAATTGACAACTACAGTTTAACTACTGCATGAAACTAATCCAGATTCCATGTAGTGAATATATAGGGATCCTGCTTAGTGTCAACATGAACACTATACAAGTCCCAGCTGCAGTCAGAAAGGACTACAGAAGAGCCGACTGGGAACGGTACGTGCACGTCCTCGAGGGATACTATCTGCCTAGCTTGGAGGAAGCAGTCCTCGAGGAGATCGACGAGGCACTCGAAGACCTCAATAACCATCTTATCAAAGCGGATAATGCTTGTATCCCCAAACCTCAGTATATGTCCATCTCATCTTACAGATGGACTGAATACATGAAAGAACTCTGAGCTGAGAATAATGTATGAAAGCAACATCAGGAATGCATCGTTCGACACAATCAAAAGAAGTAAAGAAATGAAGGAAGAATTGAACCAGTTGATCATTGAACAACAATGGAGGAAATGGGACAATGCGATCGATAGTCTCGATCACGAAGCTTCACCCCAAAAATTCTGGAATAAAATCAGCCGCCTCAAAGTATCGATTAGTAAGAAGGACAAGATTGAGTTATTAAAAGAAGACGGAAACATAGAGACCAAAGAGGAAAATATGGAAGACATATTCCGAAGTTATTAGGAAAGAGTCTTCAGTATAACTGAAGAAAACACGAAGACTACGACATAGAGTTCGAAAGCAACATCATCAACGAGCTGAGCGAACAAATACATAGGACGCACCCTCACCACCAGGTGGACAGACGGCGCGACGGAGACGCCGAAATTACCGAAGAAGAGCTACTCGGCGCACTCCGCTCATTTCGGCTGAAAACCTCAAGACAATCGGGGCTTACAAAATTGAACTTCCAAAAGGCACCAGCAAATATCATCGAAGGACTAAGAAGAATATTCACCACTTGTCTGAACACGGCATACTTCCCATGATCTTCTTGCCGAAGCATGGGAAAGACCCTAGGTTGAAGGAGAACTACCGCCTGATTTCACTCCAAGAATTTAGCTGGAAGCTCTTTGAGAAGTTCCTCAACCCAAAGATGCTTTTCCACCTGGAAGAAAACTTCATCTACAACCATTATCAATTCGGGTTTAGAAAAAAGCGAAGTACAGATATGGCCATAAATGTCACCATGGAAAGGCTAGCCCAAGCCAAACAGGAAAGGAATCACGTGGACATTGATGGTCGGCATGTGTCAAAGGCGGTGATAAGGTGTGGCAGAGGGTAATACAGTATAAGATCCTACGGCTGGGCCTAAGTGAAAACTTAGAACGAATTTTCTGCGACCATATCATGGAGAGAGCGGCGTACGTCAGTATAGGGTCTACGGATGGACCGAAGTTTCCGCTCACTGTGGGCCTCCCGAAGGGGGGATGTCTGCCCCCAACTCTCAACTTGATTTACACCGCAGATGTTCCAATACCTGTGAACCCCACTAGCCTTAACATTCAATTCACCGATGACTGCAGCCAGATAATAACATGTCCTTGGTGGAATGCGCCTATCCAAGCTCGTATGACAGCAGCAGAAATTGAAAGACTAAACATCTACGAGGCACAATGAAAGATTCGAACGAACCTCAAAAAGTTCAAAGTAGTCTCCATCAGTAGGGGTTTACTAGCAGATGTCAGGGTGGGGGATACACGCTATCCATACACCACGGGGTGCAATGCACTCGGAATGAGGATTTACTCAACCGAGTACAGGAAGCACGGCGAAGATAGAATCTCCAAGCCCTCAGATGCAGTCAGAACTCTGTATATGTTCAGAACAGAAATCTCAGTGAATGCAACAAAAGAAAGATCTACAATTCATTTGTAAGATCTACGTTGCTGTACCCCACTTCGGCTCTTTCCTGTGTCTCGAAGACACAAAAGAGGAAACTACAAGCGGTGCAGAACAGATGCTTATAACTAATCACGGGTACACGCAGCCGAGAAAGAAGACGCCAAGAAGGACTGCACGGGAGGCGGGGCTAAGTCCCATTAATAATGTCTTTGAAGAAGGGACAAGGAATATACTGGAGTTAGTTATTCAGGAATTGAATGAAGAAATCATTCAAATGATAAATCGTAACAGAAGAGCCCCAAGTCGTGCCAGATTTCTGAGCTCCGCTAGCTTAGTAGCTGGCGGAAACGAAATGCAGTTCTACGTATGTAAAGGATTGTATTTTTCCCCAAATTACGACAAAATCAAACCAACGGAGACTAGGATAGCAAGAATAAGGAAACCCAACGATTACTGATCATGAAAGCACTGAAAGAGACCTAATAAGCACAATCAGGAATTCAGAAAAAAGAAGAAACAAAAAGCACAAAAATATACGCCCTGCATGGAAACAATAACTAAGAAAATATGCACAACACTTAAAGTAAAAATAATTTATAAAAACAACAGCCAATGCACACTATGTACATACCAAAGAACATTAATTATATATAAGACAAATGGCTTGAACAACATGATAATATAACCGGTAACGAAAACAACAGCGGAAACATAAACAAAATAAACAATTTGAAAGGGATAGGCCTGATCACCAGGCTCTAGCATCTCTTTACAAACCTTCTACACTACTTTCTCTTTTCAAAACATGCCTATTTTCCCTATCTATACACACACCCTTTTGTTCCTTACACAAAACTGCTACACTTCTTTTCATTCAACCTGATTCAGACTTCACCATATTTCATCGGTAAAGGAGGAAAGAATACCTAAAGACGCTCCGAAGATGATCGAATAAAACGAAAGCTCAGCAATTTAAATTTGGTTTTTACCAAACGCATTTATTAAAAAGAGATATGAACATAGGACAAGTTATCTACTCGTACCATCTACAAGATAGACCAAAACAGACAGTAAGAAGAAGAGAAAGTTGTCAAAAGAAAATTGATCAAGGCGAAATATACCATGGTCTTTAACAAAATTTGCATCCAAGAAAGACTAATACCTATCTACCCTAATATATATATATATATATATATATATATATATATATATATATATATATATATATATATATATATATGTATATATATACTCGTATATACGAGGGGCGGTCAATAAGTTTTGCGAATCGGTAGGGCAAAACAGAGGAAGGTGGATGGCTGTTTGTGTGGGTGTGGGTGTTAGGACAAGTTATGACAAGTCAGAACCTGAAGCCGCACACTCCTGCCTCATCAATTTAAAAAGCAGTAGCTGATCGCAGATCGTCAGTCACAAATTTTTCAACAATGGAGAAGGTTGAGCTCTGCGCAGTGATCAAATTTTTGACCAAGGAAGGCAAGAATTCAAAAGAGATCCATGAACGCACAGTTGCAGTGTACAATGACACCGCCCCTTCCTATGAAACCATCGCTCGCTGGAATAGGGAGTTACACCAGTGAGTCCCATGAAGATGACCCCCGTCCAGGACGCCCGTCAGACGTGACCAACGAGAACAATGTGGCCCGTGTCGAGAGGATGATGCTCGAAAATAGAGGGGTGAAGGTCGAAGAAATGGAGCAAGAACTTGGAAGTGTTATCAACATCATCCACGACAATTTGGCCATGACCAAGTTCTCTGCCCGTTGGGTCCTTAGAAACCTCACGCCCCATGATTGACTTCAACGTCGTCAAAGTCCACAAGGCCAGAGTTGCACAAGCTGCCCTGCGCGAGTGCGGATTCGAGGAGTTCAACCATCCCCCTTACAGTGCAGATCTGGCCCCCAGCGACTACATTTTGTTCCACCAGCTCAAGGCAGCGCTGCGTGGACGCCGGTTTGGGGACGATGAAGATGTCCAGCTCACCGTCCAGGAGTGGATTGAACAGCAGTCGGGAGATTTCTGGTTGTTGGGAGTTCGAAGCCTCAGGGACAAGTGGCGCAAGTGCATTGAAGTCGAGGGTAGTTATATTGAAAAATAATAAAATACTTTTCCTCATATCTCGTTTCCTTATATCCGAATTGCAAAACTTATTGACCACCCGTCGTATATAAGGAAATATATAATATTTATATAATATAGGCTCAAAATATCCCTATCAATTATATTTCCTAAACTAAATAACCTGACTTAACCTTCGTAGCACATCAAAAATATGACAATAATAAAATAAAATCAACAAACTCAAACAAACCAGCCTTCATCCCGCGTGAAAGGGATCACAAGAATCAAATGAAATCAACCAAGCCAAACCACCTTGACATTCAGTTCGTTCTTTCCAAGTCAAACAGACCACAATCATACAATAAATCAACAATGCCAAACGACTTGTTGTACCACTCCTTTCAAATGCAACAATTCGCAATAATCATACAAAATAAAAACAAAAAACAAAAATTTGACCTATGCTTCGTCCCAAGTCGAATAGCTCACAATGATCACATAAAATAAACAAACCAAAACAACTTCACCTAGCCTAAGACCTTCGTTAAACAGGTCACACATTAAAAACTTAACCTTAACTTCGACATTCACACCAAACATCTCACAATCATCAACAAACAAACCTAAACAACCTGACCTTATATTCATCCGAAATCAAATAACTCGTAATCATCAAATAAAATCAATAAACTCAAACAACCTAACCTAACCTTCAAAAATCACAACAAACAACTCACAATCATTAAATAAAACTAGCACATCTAAACAACCTGACCTAACTAACCTCATCCCAATTCAACCAATCTTAAAATAAATTTGATTGGGGCGGGAAGGACGGGGAAGGGGGCAGGACGCACTCTCGATTTCTTCGTTTTCTCTGATCAACCAAGATTTTGTTTTCACAGATCATATAAATCTTCATTGATCGTATAAATCTTCATTTCATTCATCCTCAAAATCTTCATCTTCAGTCACTCTGATCACTGATCATATAAATCTTCATTGATCGTAAAACCTTCATTTCATTCATTCTCAAAATCTTCATCTTCAGTCAATCTGATCACTGATCATATAAATCTTCATTGATCGTAAAATTATTCATTTCATTTATCCTCAAAATCTTCATATTCAGTCACACTGATCATATAAATCTTCATTGATCGTAAAAAAAATTTCATTTCATTAATCCTCAAAATCTTCATCTTCAGTCACTCTGATCACTGATCATATAAATCTTCATTGATCGTAAACATCTTCATTTTATTCATCCTCAAAATCTTCATCTTATCTTCAGTCACTCTGATCACTGATCATATAAATCTTCATTGATCGTAAAAATTTTCATTTCATTCATCCTCAAAATCTTCATCTTAGTTACTTATTTTTTTTTAAATTCCTAAGCACATTGGTTAACTTTAACTATCATTTATCGGTCATTCTATCAATCATTTATTATTCATTATTCATAATTCACTCAGTTATTCAATTTAGCAATTATACAATTCAACGATCATTTCCTAATCCTGATTTATCCATCATTTACCAAAATTCCATCCTTGCATCCATCATCTGGTATTCATTTATTATTGGTCAATAATTTAATCGCTCAGATATCAATTGGTTATCCATCATTTTAACATTTGAATCCATCATTAACTATTCACCACTCGTTAATCAATAATCAATATAATCAATTTCTTTAGTTATTTCATCGCAAACTACAGTAATCATTGACTAATTAATCCTTATTCATTTATGAATCCTTTCAATAATAATCATTTATCAATCTCGAATTGAACATTCATCAATCATTTTACCACTTACTTTAATTATTTCACTTTTCAGTCATCACATATTCCCTTTCTCCCCTGAGTGGGGTCGCTTCCCAGGAGACATGCTTTCGTTGATGGATACAGAGAGGTCCCAGGAACAGATCTTCGACAGAGACGAGCTTAGGGAGGTTAAGGAGAGCTATGCACCTATGTATCCATTGGCCCCAAGTCGTCTCCTTTTAGGGTCCTACCTGTATCTTCCTATCGCACAATTTTGAATTCCTTTACTTCACCAGATACTTTAATTCTTAAAAGTAGTCTGGTTTAAATGCTCACGCTGGTTTTTCCTACCTTTTTTAAATAAAATAATAAAAAATATTATTATTATTATTTCCATTAGTATGGTTCGTCATGAAAAATCTGCACACTTCTACCTTACCGCTCTTATTACTTCACTCGAGTCTGCATAGTTTACACCAAATTTCTTCTCCTGTTTCTCTTTCTTTGCATCTCTTTTCTCTCTTTTCTCTCGCCACACACATCCACTCACATGATTACACCGGCAGATGTTTCCCCAAAGGGTAAAAAATGCGTCCGTTTGCGCCTCGCACATATTACAGCAAATGAACGCCGAGCGTAAAGCTATTTCAAGAACTCGTCTATTTAAATTAAGAGTGAGCTTGATAAATAGAAACAGGAGAGGAGAGGAAGAGAGAGAGAGAGAGAGAGAGAGAGAGAGAGAGAGAGTGTGTGTGTGTGTGTGTGTGTGTTACTAAGAGTTACAAGGAAAGTAAATACTTCAAAAGACCATCAATTGGTCCATTTCAACGTAATGTACCTCGCAAATGAAGCGTAAGTCATAGTAACGAATAAATCTCTCCCTAGTCCAACTCCGGGCTTGGAAAAGTGAAAAATAACCTGGTAATGTTCAAAATAGACACGACCAGGAAATTTTTTTAAGGAAACCGGGAAAAAATTAATATATACATAAAAATATCAACATATTTTTCTAATCTAAAATTAGAACAGGCTATTTTTTATTCTTCTTTCCTTATCAACATGCAATGATTTGTCAATTATCATCTAATGATTTAACTTTCTAGGTCCAGTCTAATTTTAAAAGTCTCAACTGAACTATTGGACACTTCTACTCCATATTGTACATGTTAACAATTTTATGGGAAATTTTGAGAAATATCCACGTCTAAGTTTTTTTTTACTAAGAAAGCAGGTTAGAAAAATATAGACAATAGGTTGTTGATATATTAAAAAATAATAATAATTACATGTCTTACTAATCTAAACTTAAAACATGCTCTTTTATTCTCCTTTTTCTCACCACACTACAATGTTTTGTCACTTGTTATCCAACGTTTCTAAGTAATGTGTCCAGTCTAGTTTTATAAGTCTCAACTGAACTACTGGACACCACTTTTTCAGGTGAAGGATTCCAGATGTTTACAATTCTGTAAGGAAAAAATATCGACATAAATTATTTGTAAAATGTTTTGGAGAGAATTTCATGCCAATATTTTGTGTATAATTTGTGCTAAGTTTGAACCAAGTAGAATAAACTACATTATCTACTCCTTTCAAGATTTTGAACACTTACATTAATTGAACTTTCATACATCTTGTTTCTAGACTGAATAAGTTTAGCTTTTCTAGACTTGTCTCATAGTTATTAATTCTTAAGTATGGCGACCAGACTTGGGCACAGCATTCGGTAAAACTGAAGATCGGCGGCGCGACCGATGGGACGCAAAATATTTCGTTCCTGTTCAAATATGTTTCACCTTTTTTGAGTAAATTCAGGGGGGGAGGACTGCTCGTGGGGGATATATCACTGCGAGGAAACGTCCTACGATGATCCTGACTTTCAATCAATTGGGGGTGGTCTGGTGGGCACAGCTCCCAGTATATAATCATAATTGTTTATAGAATAATGTTGTAACTTTTTTTTAACTTTTTTATTTAACCAAACGCGCGTGAATATTCATACGCGGGTGAACGAAACATAAACGCATCTTAGTGTCGTTTCGCCTGAAAAAAATACACTTTTTCGGGCGCGCCGCCGATCTTCAGGTTTGCCCAGCATTATAATTGTGGTTTTACTAATTATTTATACATATGTAAAATTGGAGTTTTAATTTTAGTCGCGTGCGGCTCTATAAGTTAGGAGGTCGTTCCGTAGGTCGTTCAGTCGGATTGTAACTATTTCACTTTTCAATGAGTTTTGGGGCAATAACATTGTAACTATTCAGCCATTCTAACGGAATTTAAAACACCTACCTTATTTTAAATTATTGAACGTTCTTTGAAGTTCGTAAGGTCATAAGTCAGAATAATTGAAAGCACGCGACTTAGGTCTGTTGACCTTGTTATAAATAAATTGACCCTTTATCTAGTTGAGAAGCTTTAATGCTTTCTTTATTACATCAATATCCTGCTGAAAAAATTGAGTTCATTTGATATTTAGAGTCCAAGATCTTTTTCATTATTACTTAACCTAATAATTTTAGCAAAATTTTATATTCTGCTCTTTGATTTTCATAACCCACATGCATTACCTGACCCTTCTAGCGATTTAAGGGCAGTTCCCATTCTTCAGACCATTGTGCTACCTTATCAATATCATTTTAAAATTCTAAAACCTCCTGTTCAGTTATTATTCCTTTTCCTATTTTGCAGACATCTGCAAATTGAGAATTTTTTTACAGCAAGTTCACCATCTACATCATTAACATACATAATAAAAAGTAAAGGTCCAAGGACCAAGCCTTGAGGGACTCCACTCCTCACAGGGGTTCATTCTGACGCTTCTTCCTTAATGACTACTCTCTGCTTACGTTCAGTGAGCCAATTCTCAATCCATTTTGCTAATTCTCCCTCTATTCCTAAAGCTCTTACTTTAGACATCAATTTCTCATGGGGTATTTGATAAAATGCCATTTTGAAAATCTAAATACAAAATATCAGCTGATCTCGTACTGTCATAGTCTGTTTATTAAAGAGGAAAAAATCTTATTAATTTGTTAGGCATGACCTGTGTCTCCTAAAGCCATCCTGTGAATCATGGAATAATTTGTTATTTTCTAAATACTCAACTATTTTCTCAGCAATTCAGGTTTCGAGTATTATTCCAAGTACGGGAGTTAAACGTGTTGAGAGATAATTACTAGCCAGTTCTTTATATCCCTTTTTAAATATTAGAGTTAAATTTACTAGCTTCCAATCTCGTAAAACGATTCCAGTTTCTGAAGATATCTTAAAGATCTCCATTAGGTGTTCAGGCATTTGATAGTAGATTCCTTTTTGAACTCTAGGAGATATTTTATCTGGTCCCAGAGATGTATATTTATTAATTTTCTCAACAGGCTTTCTTATAGTGTTAACAGTGCATCTAACTGATACAAGGGGTATATTACCGGCATTTTAATTGTTGAGGTGGGGAAATAAGCCATACTCTCTTTTGTAAACACTGATGAAAAGTATTCATTTAAAGTATTAGCTACATCAACATCGTTAAATCATAAATTTTCATATTTGTCTTTTATAGAGCCAATGTTGTTTTTTAATCGGTTTTCTACTACTTACAAAGGCAAAAAAAAATGATTAAAAAAAAATAAAGCTACTCTTATCTTTTCATTTCGTTTAGCTCTTTTTGTTTCATCTTTGACTTTTCTTCGCAATTCTACATAATAATTTCTATTTTGTGTACTCCTATTGGATTTTTACATTCTATACGCTTTATCTCTCTCTGTCTTTAATGATTTTCTTAATTCAGAGATGACTATTTAGCTTCGTTGACATTTTTCACGTTATTTAGGAAATTGTTTTTAAGATCATGCCATGCTTAATTATTTTTTATTATTTAAGGTATAATTGTTCAAATTATTCTTTATCCCAGCCAAATTAGTTTTTGAAAATTAATTAGTGAAGTTGACTCTTGCTAACACAAGGAATATTAATTTTAAATTTGGTTAAATTATGTTCACTATTACCAATTCTATCACTTACGTTTAGAGAGAAAGGGAGAGAGATATAGAGATAATTAGAGAGAGAGCGAGAGGGTGAGAACTAGAGAAAGTTAGAGGGAGAGAGAACTACGAGGGGCGGTAAATAAGTTTTACAATTCGGATATAAAGAAACGAGATATGAGGAAAAGTGTTTTATTATTTTTTAATATAACTACAAAAGACTTCAATGCACTTGCGCCACTTGTCCCTGAGGCTTCGAATTCCTGACAACCAGAAATGTCCCGACTGCTGTTCAATCCACTCCTGGACGGTGAGCTGGACATCTACATCGTCCCCAAACCGGCGTCCACGCAGTGCAGCCTTGAGCTCGTGGAACAAAAGGTAGTCGCCAGGGGCCAGATCTGTAATGTAGGGGGGATGGTTGAGCTCCTCGAATGCGCACTCGCGCAGGGCAGCTTGTGCAACTCTGGCCTTGTGGACTTTGACGACGTTGAAGTCAATCATGGGGCGTGAGGTTTATAGGGATCCAACGGGCAGAGACCTTGGTCATGGCCAAATTGTCGTAGATGATGTTGATAACACTTCCATGTGATATTTCAAGTTCTCGCTCGATTTTTTCGACCTTCACCCGTCAATTTTTGATGATCATCCTCTCGACACGGGCCACATTGTCCTCGTTGGTCACGTCTGACGGGGGTCATCTTCAAGGGACTCACGACCATGCCGAAACTTCCTATTCCAGCGAGCAACGGTTCCATAGGAAGGGGCGGTGTTGGTGTACACTGCAATCATGCGTTCATGGATCTCTTTTGCATTCTTGCCTTTCTTGGTCAAATATTTGATCACTGCGCGGTGCTCAACCTTCTCCATTGTTGAAAAATTTGTGACTGACGATCTGCGATCAGCTACTGCTTCTTAAATAGACGAGGCAGAAGCGTGCGGCTGCAGGTCTTGACTTGTCATAACTTGTCCTAACACCACCACGAACAGCCATCCCCCTTCCTCTGTTTTGCCATACCGATTCGCAAAACCTATTGACCGCTCCTCGTATAATGAGAGAGAGAGAGATAGAGAGAGAGAGAGAGAGAGAGAGAGAGAGAGAGAGAGAGAGAGAGTGAGAAAGAGATAATTAGAAAAAAAGTTAGACATATATAGTTAGGAAAAATTACAGAGAAAGAGAGAGAAAGAGAGAGAGATAAAGAAAAAGAGAGTAAGTTAGGGCGAGTGGGTGAGAGTGAGAATGATAACGATATATATATATATATATATATATATATATATATATATATATATATATATATATATATATATTTCATAAGCGAGAAAAAATGATGAAATAAATCCAGCATACTGCAGGAAACAGGATAATTTTTTCTTTGGAAAAAGTTATTTCCTAATTCTAAAAATACCGTACCGGGGTGGGATTCGAACTAAGCACACCGAGGCAGCGAGCAACCGCTTTGATTTCAATTAAACCGAACCTTACACCACTCGGCCACATTTCATACACACTCTAGTACACGTGAATATTTTGAAAGAGGTCTAATCTATACATCTTTTACCCTTCGGTACCTGATTTATCCCCACTTTTCTGATAATTTATTTCTATTTCTCACTCAACTCTGTTTTGTATCATTTCGTTGTACGTAGGTGGAGCGTCGCTTAGTTTTTTCATATATATACATATGTAAAGTTGGGCAAAATATTTTCAGCGTTACAAGTTTTGTTGAAAGCGACGCCTAATTTCCCATTCGTGAATTTCTTTTCACATCTTCTTTCGATTTGCATTATATTTGCTTTTATCTCTAGGTTGAGCTCGTGGATAAGTTCTAAGAAATTCATTAAAAGTCGTTTTTTAAACTTAAAGCGGAATAAGAAAAGATTCATTTAGTAAAACATTATTTATATTACGTGTTTCGATCACTTGCACCATCTTCGGAGATTAAAATAAAAATACAAGTATCGCAAGATACAGTACAGATCTGGCCCCTAGCGACTACTTTTATTCCGCCAGCTTAAGGCTGCACTGCGTGGACGGCAGTTTGGGGACGATGAAGATGTCCAGCTCGCCGTCCAGGAGTGGATTGAACAGCAGTCGGGAGATTTCTGGTTGTCGGGAATTCGAAGCCTCAGGGACAAGTGGCGCAAGTGCATTGAAGTCGAGGGTAGTTATATTGAAAAATAATAAAACACTTTTCCTCATTTTTCGTTTCCTTATATCCGAATTGTAAAACTTATTGACCGCCCCTCGTATATATATATATATATATATATATATATATATATATATATATATATATATATATATATATATATATATATATATATATATATATATATATATATATATTCAGGGAATTCGATGCAGATGTAATCTGGATTTTGGAGCATGGGATCGACACTCGTAGTGAACAAATAAAAATTTGGAATTATGACGTGCTGATCACTAGCTATTCGCAAGAGTGGTACGACATTGCCGCTATTGCGATACAAAAAAGATAAAATACAAGCAAATCAGAAACACAAGAAAGATCATAATAGCCACCGGATACCAGCTGTCAAGGAAGGATTTTTCCCCTTGCAGTCTCCCTCTGGCCAGTTCGTAAAAATGCGCCCCACAACCCTAATGGGAGACCTTAATGGAATCGAAAGTAACCTCGATAATTTGCTGAAGAGGAACATTGTCTAGAGAATGGGCCACAACTTTCCCACCTATGTTAGAGCTGGGGGTCCACAAGACCAAATATCTGTTTATACAATCGTCAGCTACCGTTCATCTACTTCCTGGAACCTTTCAAAGTACCAGGTAGTGATCATATTGGAATCCTACTCAAGACCAATAGGAATCCAATACAAGCCCTAGTACTACAAATAAGCAGACTGGGCATGGTATGCTCAACTCCTCGAGAACTATCATCCTCTCTCTTTGAATGAAACAATTATCGAGAAAATTAACGAGGTACGCAACGACATTAGTAACCATCTTATGACGCAGATAGAGCTTGTATCTCCAAATCTGGTATAGGTCTATCTCAATATATAGATGGTATGGACCGAATACATAAAGGATTTATACAGTGAACTGAAATTATTATACAAAATTAACGTCAGAAGCACATTACTTGACTTGATACAAAGAAGTAAAGAGATCAAAATAGCAATCGATCAGTTGATTATTGAACAACAGTAGAGACGATGGGACGATGCGATCGAAACCCTCAAGCCTCGATCAGTATGCATCTCCCGAAGATTTTTGAGAAAGAAAATCATGAATTTCAAAGGTTTGAATGGAAGAGCAAGAAATGATATATCATTATTAACGTTTCTTTAAATACAGGATACTTTCCTGAAACTTTCAAGACCGCTAAGGTGATGTTCTTAGCTAAGCAAAGAAGGAGAGCTAGTGACCAATTAGACTTTTGGAAATTGACGTGCAACTCTCCGAGAAAATCCTTAATGAAAGACTTGTGTCCCACCTGAAAGAGAACTCCTTGTACAATCCGTACTATTTTATCATTCGGAAAAAGCGAGGTGTAGAGATGGCGATAAATGTCATCATAGAAAAGCTCGCCCAAGCCAAAAGGGAGGAAAGTTCCTTGGAGATTGTATGTTGGGATGTAACAAAATAATTTGATAAGGTTTGACGAAGGGGGATGCAAATAAAGATCATGCGACTGGGACTTCGTGAAAATTTAGAGAGAACTCTGTGACTTTGTCATGGAGAGAGCGGCGTATATCAGTTTGTGGAACATGGACAGACGCAAGTTTATGCTTGATGCTGGCGTCCCGAGAGGGGGTGGGGGGTATCTGTCTTTCACTCTTTTCTCGATATTTACCGCCGATGTCCCAACCATTGGCAACTCCAGTTGCCTCAACATTCAATTCACGGATGATTTCAGCCAGATAATTCAGTGCCCCAGGCGGAATGCGCCTATGCAAGCTCGTGTGACGGCGGCATAGATGGGAGGTTTGGGTGCTATACTGCTTCTTATAAGTTTTAATGTAAGTCCATTAGTGAAGTTACAATTTTCTACTCCATAGGTAATAGTTGGGATTATGCATTGCTTGTATACTTTTCTTTTCAGGCACATAAGAAGTTTGCTTCTAAACATGATGCTTGCCTCTCCAAAGTCTTTCCAGCCTCGAGTGATTCTGAATTGCAATCTATTGACGAAGATAGATATATTTGTCTGCCATTTCAATTTCCTCGTGTTCAATTTTGACGTTGATCATTTTCTCGAAATGGCTATGAGAAGAGAGACCAAGAGAGGTAAAATCCACTCCGGTGCATCAGTTTGGGGGGTTCGAATGTATGTGGATGTGAAGAAAATGTGATGAGAAGTGAAATTGGTTGTCTGTTTGAAAAAGGAAAACTAGAGTTTCTGTTACCGAGTGAAACCAAGTTTAAAAGAAAAGGTGTAGAATGGTTTGGTGAGGGGGAAATCGATAAAAGCAGGAGTAAATGAGAGAGTGAGAGCAAAGCATGGGGTTGCGGTTCTGATGAGTGAGAAAGTGTGGAAGTGTGTAAGAGAGTACAAGGGGCTAAATTCCTGAGTGTTGCGGGTGCGAATGAAGTTCGTATGCGAAAAGTGGGTGATAGTGAGCGCGTATGTCCACATGTGTGCGAGCCTGAAAGTGTGAAAAAAGCATTTTAGAAAGAGTCAAATGGAATGTCTGTAAGGTTTAAATGTAAATGAGAAAGTACTTGTAATAGGTGACCTGAACGCAAAGTAAGTAATCGAGTAATGAATTGTGTAGTTGGAAAATACAGACTGCCGGGAGTGAATAGTAATGGTGAAAGGCTCGTGTAAATGTGTTTTGAAAGAGAGATGGTAGCTGGGAACACATGATTTAAAAAGAAAGAGCATAAGAAGTATACCTGGGAATGACTAGGTAGGCAGGTGGGAGAAAGGGTTATTTGAGGATCAAAGAAACATGTTAGACTATGTTCTGATAGGAGAGAGAATGTGAAGAGAATTTTGGATGTAGATGTAAAGAGGGGGATAGTGGGATGACCATCACCCGGCGATAGCAAAAGTAAGATTAAAGAGTGAATGGGTTGCCAAACGAAGGAGCTTGCCAAAGAAGGAGGTGGTAAGTGTGGTAATGTATTGCCCTAAAAAGAGAGTTCATTGACAACAAAAGGAAGGAGAAGGAAAGAAAGGAGGAGTAGAAACACAATTTAACTTTCGCTAAGGTTGCAAAAGCCACAACCTAGCAAATGCATCCGACGCAAAATATAATAGAGATCAAACAGAGAATCACTTAACATCTAAGGAGTTGAACTTGATGTTAAAATATAATGGATTAGAATGAATGTGGGTCCCCGAATGTTGCCTATACGGGTTCGTACTCTAAGGGGTTGAACTTGATGTTAAAATATAATAGATTAGAACGAATGTGGTTCCTCGAGAATCCCCCCATCAGCAGATATACTGAACATCAGGTATAAATCCGAACCATCAAACAAGAAGAACGACAGAGCAGAATGAGTTCGCCAGAGACACAGACACTTACTTTAACCGAATCAAGAAACCCAAGGCTTAAAAAAAATACAAAACAGGTAATCGAAGCTATGGAGACCGAGACAGCCTCAGAGAAGGGAGTCCACGAAGTGGAAATCGCCCCAGCACAAACTGTGGCTCACGGATCCGAAAGAGAGTCATAAAACGTCCAAGAGGAAAGAAAAGAGCGACAAAGTTTTACACTGAGGTTCTTTCTGCCCAACGATAGACCTTTTCTCGAAACAAATGAAGAGCTAGTTCAATGTATTTAGCAAGACGAGATAAAATGCGAGTTCGAAGGCCCGTACACAGACCGAGAAGTGCGCAAAATAATTACAAGCGGTAAGTTGGAATTCCCACGAGACCTGTACCATGCAGTTACAAAGGAAGAATTTAAGAAAAAGAGAAGCGGTAGAGCCAAGTCACCAATTGAACGGGCAACCAACAAGACAGAAAGAAGAGTAAGTATAGAAACGTAAACGAACAAATAATTGCCCTAAGTATCACATACTTGAAAGATGACTCAGAGATAATCCTCTTGAATGAAATTAATGTAGACCCATCTGCTAATAAAATCAAGCCCTTCAACTACATAACAATCATAAAGAACAGAAACGAAATTGATTTTGACGGTGTGGCAATAGCAGTGAGGAACGACATTAGATTTACTAAACTCAATGAACTAGATGAGTCCTACCTAGCGATCAGTGTAAGAACAAGCACTGGAGATCTCAGCATTATGACGAAGTAGCAACCCTCAAGGAGGGACATTTTGCCCTTCCACAATTTCTTGAATATTTGCGGGCAAAAGAACCAGGCAGTGTTCATAGGCGACTTGAATGCCCGAACCAGAGCATCAGGATACACAGGCTACTTTAATAAAGCTGGAAAGAACTTAGATACTCTTCTAGTAAGGAACATATTCACTCGAATCGGGCCAGAATTCTCAACTTTCATTGGAAGAAATAAAGCCACCAAACCCAAAATCGTACTCGCATCCTCAGACCTACAGCTTAATTATCTAATAGAAAAGGATTCCCCCTCGGTGAGCGATAACAAAATGATTGTTCTGACACTTTCACTAGATCCAATACAAGTAGCATGTCCTCCAAAGAAACACTTCAAGAGTGCAAACTGAGAGGCGTACGCGGAAGAGCTGAGGGAACATTAACAAGAAGACCTCTCCGAAGCAACTCTAGAGGAAATAGATTCAGGATTCGACAGGGTAATGGACGCATTAATAAGAGCAGACAAAAAACATGTACCATTAACAACCTCTAGAACACTACCGCCTCCCCTTAGAACAGAGCAGATCACAGCCCTCGAACACCAGTATATAGAACTAAGAAAAGTTATTGAGAGATTTGGCCCCCAAAGAAGAGACAGGTCCCGTTTACAAATGATTAAGGATGAACTGATACAAAAAACAGCTAGAGAAAGGGACAGTAGGTGGGAGCAACTCATCGAGGAAATGGATTCAGAGCTAATCCAACAAAGTTCTGGAATAAAATTAACATCGCAAGAGGCAAAAGACGTCCAAAAGCCAGACACGATATCCAAAGCAACAGCGTAACAGTAAATGAACCCCGCAAGATCAAAACTGCGTTCCGAGAACACTAAGGAGAGTGTTGGATATCTCGCCAAATGAGAATATGGATTTTGACCGGGAGCATGAGCTAAGAGTGGTTGAGGAATTAGAACAAAACCGTCACGAGATCGTCCCCAACATTTGTGCATCCCAACAGCAGTAGAAGAACAGGAAATCGAATCAATAACCCTCCAGGAATTTAAATGCATTCTTAACAGAACAAAACAGAAGGCTCCAGGGAAATCCCAAATTACTAGAGAGAACCTAATTCGCGCAACGGATTCATTCCTCGAAAAAATAGTCGCTCTTTTCAATGCCCCTATAAGCGCAGGCTATTTCTCTGATTCCTTGAAGAAGGGAAAAATTATATTTCTACCTAAACCTGGTATGCCTCCAAATAGACCGGGGAACTTCAGACCGATAACGCTTCTGGAGACGGTGGCAAAATTGCTTGAAAGGGCAATAAATAATAGACTAATAAGACACTTAGAAGAAATATCTCTGATTCCACAACATCAGCACGGCTTCCGAAAGTGCAGGATCACTGAATCAGCACTTGCTACCCTAGTAAAAACAATCGAAAAGGCAAAGCTCGAAAAATATTACACCAATATCGTGATAAGAGATGTCCAAAAGGCCTTTGATAAGGTCTGGAGGATCGGACTTAAATTCAAGATTAGAAGACTGGGACAACCCCAAGTTCTCACGAATTGTCTTTGCGATTACATCACAGATAGGGAAGCATTCATTTCAATAGAAGGATACGACGGACCAATATTCGAAGTCCCACAGGGGGCCCCACAAGGGGGGTGCATCAGCCCCACGCTTTATAGCATTTATACTATAGATCTACCGCGACCCGTATACGGGACTACAAAATATATACAGTTCGCTGATCACATTACAATTGTGTCGAATAGCGTCTATAGGCACGCCGGAAACATGGTAAGGATCACAGCGACTGAGATTGCGAATATAAACTTCCATAATACCACTGGGCAGACGCAAGACCTAGAGAGTAGAGGTCGAGGGAAATAGATACCGATACGAGAAAAAAAGAAAAGTTCTAGGACTTAAAATCACCCGACAAGGGTATGCCAAACACGATAGGGAAAGAGTTAACTTAGACAAAGCAAACCTAGCTTAATTCTTGCAGCTCAGAGTCCTGAGAAAACACACCAAAATCAATGTTTACAACGCTATATGTAAGACCACTCTGCTCTATCCACCCCTCCAAGGGGTACCGCCTTGACGTGGCGGAGGGGCTTGCAAGCTCTGATCCCAGGAGCCGTGCCAAGGTAAGGGCGATCTTTGGACTCACGATGACGATTTGGTGCATACCCTCGGCTTCAGAGGCAACCCAAAATAAAAAAAAATAACATATGGGTAAACTTAACAAAAATAACTTCCAGAGACCGCAGGTTTCTGGTCATCGTGCCTTAAACTCTGATATTAGAAGATTTGACCCTTTTTTGATCAGAAGTTGACCCTGAGCTCGATTTTGACAGATTTTTAGTTTTAAAAGCAAACGATAGTCTTCTTAGTAAGGCTGATATCTTTGATGTCTATGAGGATTTTATTGAAAAATGTGGCAAACCTGCTCAAATGTGGCCACGTAATGATGACGCATTGATAGTCGAGGCAAAATCAAGTGAACAGCATCAGCGAATTAAAGAACTACAGTCCTTAGCTTCTGTAGACATGTCCTCTGCTTAGCACCCAAAATTTAACACTTCTAAAGGTGTTATCCGATCGGGAGAACTAATAGATAATGACATCGACAGGATGGTGTCAAAACTTACCAGTCAGAAGGTTTTAAGTGCCCACCGCATTTCCCGGTTTGTGAATGGCGCTAGATTACCTTCCGCCACAATAATCCTAACCTTCAACAAATTGGAGCCACCCAAGTACATTAAGGCTGGCTACCTTAATATCCCAGTCAAGCCTTACATTGAAAGCCCACGGCGGTGCTTCCATTGCCAACGCTTTAGCCATGTAAGCAATTTCTGAAAACAGGCAAGGTTGTGTGTTAATTGTGGAGCAGACTTTCATGGGACACCCTGTTCTAAACAGCCATGCTGTCCTAACTGTGGTGAAGAACACCCTGCATCATCACAGCAATGTACTTTCTTTCTCTATAAGAGAGAAGTCATTGCCATTAGATACAAGAACAGGGTCAGTTTTAATGAGGCCAGAAGAAGAGTATGGGAGACGTACGTCCAACCTGGTGTGAGTTTTTCTGATGTTCTACGTTCTACCAGGCCAAGGAAAGAGAGAAGCCAGAGATATCCTACCGGCTCTCCTCTGCCTGATCAGGTAAAGTGTCCCCCCCGTCCTAAACGTGCATCTTGTGATGAACACTCTTTGTCGGCATCTAACAATGTTTCTGAGGTTGTCAACAAGAAGAGGAACCTTCCTTCCTCTCCTGGTTCCCCAAGGGTGGCTAAACACCTTGCTACTGCCCCAGAGCATGTAGATGTTAATCATGTTGGTCCTCAAGTAGTATCCATCCTACCTTTGGATATCCTCCCCGCTCCTAAAGGACTAAGATCTCCTTCAGCTTCAAAGCCAACTATCACGCCAACCCCCCTTGTTGATACTGCTTTGGAACTCCTTCACCCTTAAAAAGAGAAGAAATCATCCCTTGCTCCTTCCCAGGAGCCAGCTATGGGGGAGGCTCTTCCCTCATCTCAGGAGGAACCCTAAAACCTGAGTCCACATCCTTCTCTTCCAGCATCGGACCCACAACCTTCGCCGATACCCTTGCTACCATCATCGCATCTACCATCCCAACTAATACCACCAACTGTGTCAACGCCATCTGTTCCATCAACACCTGAACTGACTCCTGGAGTTGTTTCCATCTCCCCTTCTCCAGTGAAGACAGTTCTCTCGTACAGCCACATATCAAAATCTGATACACCGCCTCTTAAAGAGAAACGAAAACTCAAACTTCCAACGCCTCCTTTGCCATACTCCAAACCTAAGGTTAGTATGACACGAACTACTTCTGCTGGTAGTTCAAACCCCAAATCTCCTACCCCTAACGGTAGGAAGAAATCTAGCATTATACTTAAACGCTAACAATGTCTCCAATTATTCATTGGAACCTCCAAGGTCTCTTCCCCAAATGGGAAGAGCTCAAGCTCCTGCTTAGAGATTACAATCCCGATTGTATTGCTTTACAGGAAACTTGTTTAGGTACTCGTAGAGTACCAAACATTTCCGGTTTTGTAGGATATTATAAGAACCCCGGAGAACCAATTCATGGTTCTGTTGTTTTAGTTAACAACAGGGTTCCCCACAACCAACTATCTCTTAATACAGACCTGCAGGCGGTTGCTGTCCGCCTGTTTTCCAGTCACCATTATTCAGTCTGTTCTTTGTATCTTCCTCCTAGCGATGAAAGAGATACAGCTTCTTTAGCTACAAAGTTAGCCAATTTAATTGCCCAACTCCTGCCTGTCTTTTTTATTGATCAGTGATTTTAATGCTCGACACGCCCTTCGGGGGGACCATGATAACAGTCTAGAGGAAATTTGATTGAGAGATTTCTGGGTAGTAATGATGTCTGCTTTCTTAACAATGGCAGCCACACATCATTTCACATCCAGACAAACAGCTTTACCTGTATGGACTTGTCACTCTGTTCACCAAGCTGTAGAGCTGATTTTGGCTAGGCAGTGAATCCTGACTTGCGAGGCAGCGATCACTTCCCTATTGTAATAACACCATGTAAAGGTAGTACTCCTCTACCACGAAGCAAAAGATGAAATTCGAAAAAAGCAAACTGGCCTAAGTTCAGGCACCTCTCGAGCCATGATGGATCCTTCCCTCATGAAGATGTTGATGTGGCTATTGACAATTTTATAACCCACATCAACCATGCAGCTAACTCCTCCCTTCCACTCTTCGGCTAGGCTGCTCGTGGACGACAAGTACCCTGGTGGTCTGCTGAATGCTCGAGAGCTGTCACTGAATGTAAACAGACTTGCCGACGTTACCACCGATGTCCCACGATGTTAAATAAAATTGCTCGTAACCGAGCAAGGGCAGCACGGCGACGCACCCTTCGACAAGCTTGAAAGACCTCGTTGAATGGTTACATCGCGTGAATAAGCTGGCAAACCCCTGTAGACAAAATCTGGAAGAGGGTCAAAAAGCTATTGGGAAAATCCAATGGCTTTATAGCCCCCAACATGGTTCAAGCAGGAGAACTCTTAGGAGACCTGTCACATATTTCCAATGTCTTAGCCAGATCGTTTGCTAATATTTCAAGCCCAGATAACTATTCCATCTAATTCCAGTGCTTTAGACTACAAAAAGAGCAGCATTGTATCAACTCTATGGAGTCTAACATGGATAATGAGCCTTACAATCGGCTCTTTTCTCTCCATGAACTCCATAATGCACTGAAGCACTGTGGATCGACTCCACCAGGATCGGATGGCATTTCCTATGATATGATTAGGAATGTGCATCCATCCCTCCTTTCACATTTGCTGGATATGTATAATTTTATCTGGATTAGGGGCTGCTTCCCTTCTATGTGGAGGGAGGCTGTGGTCTTACCCTTCCGAAAACCAGGAAAGGATGGGACACAACCCACATATTACCGCCCCATTGCCCTTACTAGTTGTCCATGTAAATTATTTGAGAGGATGATCAATACAAGACTCGTATGGTTTTTGGAGACAAACTACCTCATATCTCCCTCTCAATCAGGGTTCAGAAAAAAGCAGAGTACCATCGACCTGCTTGTTAGAATGGAATATCATATAAGAGATGCTTTTTCAAAGAGACAGCATCCAGTTTCTGTCTTCTTTGATATTGAGAAAGCATATGATACCACCTGGAGGCGTGGCATCCTTAAGCAATTCCATGATTGGAGCCTGCGGGGTTTTCTCCCTAGGTTTGTCGAGCAATTCCTTATGCAGCGCACATTACGTGTAAAAGTTGGAAATGCCCTATCAGAGCCCGTAGAGCAGGTTGAGGGCGTGCCACAGGAAAGTGTCCTCAGTGTTACCTGCTTCTCTGGAGCCATCAACAGAATTATCACAAATGTCCCAGCTGAGATTTCCTCGACTCTATATGTAGATGATTTAGCACTTATTTGTTCATCGCCTAGACTTCCATTTGTCATCCGTAAGCTACAACAAGCTATAAATACTGTAGCTGATAATGCTTCTTCTAAGGGCTTCCGCTTTTCCGCACTAAAGACCAAGGCTGTCCATTTTTACAATCATAGATTGGTAACATGGAACCCCCCCCTATCTGTCACTATATGGTATCCATGTCAACTCTGAGCCCCAATTCAAATTTCTAGGGGTGATATTTGATTCAAGGCTTTCTTGGAGGCCTCACTTGGACGCCTTGAAAAGGTCTTGTCTGAAAAGAATGGACATAATGAAATTACTGTCACACACCTCTTGGGAGAGTGATTGACGTACTCTGTGGCTTTTGTATTCAGTATTAGTCCAGTCAAAGCTGGACTATGGGTCACAGGTGTACTCTTCTGCATCGCTGTCCACTCTTGAAAAATTGAATACTGTGCGTAACCAGGGTGTGCGCCTGGCTTCTGAAGCCTTCAAGGCCTCTCCTATGTAGAGTCTCTATGCAGAGAACGGGATTCTTCCTCTTCCCCTTCACAGACTCAAGTCTAACCTTAAATATCTTTGTAGACTTGAACAATTGCCATGGTTACCAGTATATGAGTGAACGTTCAATTTGCGAAGAGTGGCCTCATATGATAAACTTCCATCCCTGACTCGACCCTTTGCTCTGCGCATGGCCGAGCACACAGAACGTCTAAGTGAGATCTCTATTATTCCATTCTCCAAAGATTCCCCCATGGGTCATACCGCCTTTAGTGGTATGCAAGAGCCTTACTGGCAGGCCCAAGAATCAGTCCTTGCCTGTAACCCTGAGATCCATGTTTGATCACCACTCCTCTCACCATTGACCTAGCAACTTTGTATTCACCGATGGGTCCAAGTCATCGGACAAAGTTGGAGCTGCTGCTGTTCTTCCATCTCAGACAGCATTGGTTCGTCTACCAAGTGCATCTTCTGTTTTCACAGCAGAACTTGTTGCCATTCTTGCTGCACTCTTTCTTATTGCTCAAATGCCATCTGGTTGTTTTACAATTTTCTCTGACTCCCTCAGTTCTCTGGAGACACTGGGTGATTTTGGTTCTAGCCATCCACTGGTTTCTAAGATCCAGCGGTGGCTTTTTTATCTTTCTTCCTTCCACAAGATTTCCTTTTGCTGGGTGCCTACCCATGTGGGCATCCCAGGTAATAAAAAGGCGGATGCCGCAGCCAAGGAGGCGGCATCTTTGGGGACATCCCCATCAGCCCCAGTCCTACTTCGCGATATCTATCCTCTCATCACCGAATATGTAGTCGGCTTATGGCAGAAGAGGTGGGATGAACTTCCTCCTACCAAGCTCCATTCTATAAAACCTTGATTGCTACCATGGCCACGTACCATGAGACCACGTAGACTAGAGGTTATTTTGTGCCGACTGGGGATAGGCCATTGCCGCCTCACTCATGAATACTTGATGAATAAGCAGCCCCCACCTTTATGCATTATATGTGGAGTACAACTATCCATCCTTTACATTTTTGCATAGTGCCCCCTTTTGAGAAATCTCGGGAGGAGGGTCTTCCCTTTCATTCCTCAGCAGATGACTCCCAAGCAGGTCCTGTGGGGCATCTTTTCTGAGACTCATGCCTCCTTTAGCATGAATAGAATTTTTAATTTTTTAGAAGAATCTAATCTTTTAACCAAAATTTGATATATTAGTTCATGATTCTATATTTGCTGCTCTTGTATCCATTATTGACCTATCTATATTCTATGTTTTTTTATATTCTTAACTCTTACATCTATTATTGAGCCATCTATAGTCTATGTTTTTTTATCCTTTGTTGAATTTTAATAGCTTATTTTTCACATGTCTCTCTTTGTGCGAATAGAACTTTTACATTTTTAGAAGAATCTAATCTTCTAGCCAAAATTTTAATATATAGTGCCATGATTTTATATTCTCTGGCTTATAGTCTATTTCTTAGATGTATCCCTTTCTATGAATAAAATGTCTAAATTTTCAGAAAAATCTAAATCTTTTAGAAAAAACTTAATATATTATTCAATGATTTTATATTCTTTGCTCTTGTATATATCATTGACCCATCTATAATCTGTTTTTTATTCTTTGTTGAATCTTTAATAGTTTATTTTTATATGTTTTCTTTTACATGAATAGATTGTTTAAATTTTTAGAAGAATCTAAACCTTTTAGACAAAATTTAATATATTCCCCTTCCCTTTTTTGAATTATTAACAGTTTATTTTCTACATGTCTCTTTCTATGTTAATAGAATGTCTAAGTTCCAGAAGCATCTAAACAAATTAATATATAGTGCCATGATTTTATATTCTCTGGCTTATAATCTATTTCTTACATGTCTTCCTTTATGTGAATAAAATGTCTAAATTTTCAGAAGAATCTAAATCTTTTAGACAAAATTTAATATATTACTCAATGATGTTATATTCTTTGCTCTTGTATATATCATTGACCCATCTATAATCTGTTTTTTATTCTTTGTTGAATCTTTAATAGTTTATTTTTATGTTTTCTTTTACATGAATAGAATGTTTAAATTTTTAGAAGAATCTAAACCTTTTAGACAAAATTTAATATATTCTCCCTTCCCTTTGTTGAATTATTAACAGTTTATTTTTTACATGTCTCTTTCTATGTTAATATAATGTCTAAGTTTCAGAAGCATATAAACAAAATATATAGTCATGACTTTATATTTACTATTTTTGTATCTATTAGTGACCCACCTATAATCTGTTTTTTATCCTTTGTTAAATTCCTACTAATTTACCTTTTAGAATGTTTAATTTTTTTAGTTAAAATTTATATTATGACTTTGCATATATCTTTGAATTTGGCTGCGGGATAGTCCGCTGGGCTTTGCAGCATCTTTTCTCGGCACTATTCATTCACTTCATTCTGCTCTATCCAGCGATTACACTGAATGGACTTTTCAAAATCAACCTGCTAAAGCTTCAAAGAGTACAAAACTCGGCTACGTATATTATAACGGATTCGAGGAGAAGGGAACGCATAAAAATAAGAGAGCTTCACCAAGAAATAGATATACTAGCTATCAACGTACCCCTTCCCAACAGGGCGAACAAAATATGGGACAAATTACCCGACATCTTAAACGAAGATGAACTAAGGACCATTGTGATCCCACAGAGACACCGACTCAATAATGGTGGCAACTTCAAGAGTGGCAAACCCCATCTGGGAGGTGTGTCAGCTCCCTTATACACCTAGAAATGAGATTGCTTTAAGAAGTAAAGCATGACATGAATATAATTTAATCTGCAATAGTAAAATAAAGGAAACCTGAAAACAGATTAAGAGTAAAAGAGGCGCGAGAGCCTCCTAACCATCAACAACCAAGAATGAACAATGAAGACTAATAAATTAATAGAAAACAGAAGAGATGGCTGATCACCCAGAAACTTTAATAACTCAACCTATTAAATTTCACAACTTTTCTCTCTCAGTCACTATCCATTCAACTCCTACTAAATACTTTTTTGTCTCCACTTATTCAAGACGTAAGACGTTCTTTTCTTTCAATCTGATTCAGACTCCACCATACTTCATCGGTAAATGAAGAAAGAATACCTAAAGACGCTCGGAAGATGATCAAATAAGTCTAAAGCTCAGCAATTCAAGGGTTGTTTTTACAAAAAGTATTTATTAAAAAGAAATATGAACATAGGACAAGTTATCTATCATCTACAAGATGGACTAAAAAAGAGAGTAAGAAAAATATGTAGAAAGAGTGGCCAAAGGAAAGTGATCAAGGCGAAATATACCATGGTCTTTAACAAAATTTGCATCCAAGAAGAATGATACCCATCTACATTGGAATTTCCGGCGTAGTAATATATATTCTAAACCCCGAGAATAATCGAGGAAGTATTCTTAGAGCTTTCGGGTCGCGAGCTGTCCCCACGTTGCTTCCAAGTAAGCAAGCCCACGCAATACAGTAGTTATTCACGCGGCATCATAAGAGGTCTTTGGAATCATTTATCGACGATGCGCAATCCTCGAGCTACAACCCCTGGTGCTATTTGGTTTCGCGGCAGGAATCCATATTCGGAACGACGAAGACTACGTCTGGAATATTTTGCCCCAAGTAATCCATACTCGTCGTCTTCTCCAGAAAATCGTAAGACTTACATTTTCTTTCATCGTCGAAGAGGTGTGACGCTCTCCGGCGGAGCAACTCACCTCGTGATCTCCTCCCGGTCCCTATCGGGTAATTATTGTAACAATTATTGGGCCTCCTACGTTAAGACTGACTTCGGATTCCCCTCCCGCTTTCACTCGGGTAATTAGTGTACTTATTAAGCCTAGTACAGCTAAGACGAGTCCTGCTTCTCGTTTCAATTTCATTCCTTTAGTAAACGGTGTTATCTAAATTGCCTGTATATTATTCTGTAAATATCTATTGTTATTGTATAAGTTAAAAGATTTGTTTGTTTTTCCTGTTTACATCCTTCAACCACCAAAGCATAATTAAATATTGGCAACACCAGCCAACGATTAATTCACTCTCGCCATTTTAAATCCCATCGCACTCGAAGAGGAAATCTTTTTTCTAATTTGGGGATGTTGTGTTCCCTCCCCTCCATTTTGGAGGGAAGCCAAAATGTTCAGGGTCATGCTACCTGAATTCTACAACAATATTTCTCTCTCTCTCTCTCTCTCTCTCTCTCTCTCTCTCTCTCTCTCTATATATATATATATATATATATATATATATATATATATATATATATATATATTTATATATATATATATTTATATATTATACCCAGCGCATAACTCCCACGGACGGGGTGGCGCATGGCGGCCAGAGACACTTCCACTCCACCATTCGCACACATTATCCGCTTCTTAACCAAGGTGATACACCTACTACACTTTTCCATCCATCATCAGACTCCGGCTATCCGGTTTCCACTGAAAACTTCGTTACCTGCGTTTGTGTGTTACCCTACGCAGCACGTCCTCTTTTAACATTCGTCTCCATTCATTCCTATCACAAGTACACCTTTTTGCCTCCTGGATGCTCAGGCCCCGTCCAGCAAAGACATCTCCTGTATACTTCATCCACCCCTTTCTCGGACGCCCACGCTATCTCCTTCCTAACATTGGAGATCTATACACTCTCTTTACCAACTTATTATCATCATTTCTCTCTAGGTGATCATACTATCTCATCACGCTTCTATCAGCTCTTTCAAGAGAATACAATTTACTTCCACATCTCTCTCGCACTCTTTCGTTTCTCACCATAAATACTTGTCAGACATTTCATTTCCATAACTACAACCTTCCTCCTTTCGTTCGCACTCAACGCCCATGTTTGACATCCATAAAGAGCAGTAGGAACCACCACTCACTCTCCGTCATACAATACGGGTTGATTCTTCCTGCTCATTGCTTACCTTTTATGAGAATCCTTATTGCACCATATGCTTGCCTTCCCTTTTCCATTCGATGCCATATTTCATTTTCACCCCTTCCATCAGCTGTCAGATCTACACTAAGATACTTTAAACACTGCACTTCTTCCAGCTTCACCCCGTTTACTTACTTGTAGCCTACTCATTCCTTCCCTATTGCACCACATTACCTTGCTTTTGCCTTCATTCACACTGAGCTTCCATCTGTCACGCACAATCACAAATGCATTTACCAGTGCCTGTAGTTTCTCTTTTGAGTCAGCCACCAGCATTGAATCATCCGCAAAGAACAATTGTTCTAGCTCGTACATCTGTCCATTTTCACTCACTAATGATGCATCCCTAACTCCGACTCTTGCTTTTACCTTTCTCACCACGCCATCCATATATAGATTGAACAGTCAGGGTGACATCACACATCCTTGTCTAAGTCCAGTTTTTACATTGAACCAGTCACCTTCCTTTCTCCCAACCCTCACACATGCTTTAGAGTCATCATAAAAGCTTTTTATTCCTCTTATTAGTGTGCATTCAATCCCAAGCATTCTCAACACATTCCACATCCTCTTTCGGTCCACTCTGTCATACGCTTTCTCCAGATCCATAAATGCCATGTACACACTTTTATTCTTTTTCAGGTACTTCTCACATATATTCTTCAAGGTAAAACTTTGATTTACTTACCCTCTCCCCTTTCTAAGCCTACTTTGTTACTCTCCAATCAGACTTTCCGTGCACCTCCTAACTCTTTCACTCAAGAATCGTCAATATACTTTTCCGGGCACACAACAAACTTATACCCTTATAACTACCACACTCAGTTCTTTCACCCTTTCTATTGTAAAGAGTAACAATACATGCATTCATTCAATCTTTCAGCACCCACCCCAAGTCCATACATACATTAAACAACCCCACCAACCACTCTACTACACACTCCACTTCCGCTTTCAGCATCTCACTTGTTATCTCATCTATACCCGCTGAACTTCAACTTTTTGTCCTTTTTACTGCCTCTTCCACTTCATTTTTCGAATATTTTTACTTTTTCTAATTTTTTCTGATGTCATCCCAACTCTTTCAAAACATAGCAGCTGTACTTCTCTTCTATCGTCCACATTTAGCAAATTCTCAAAATATTGTCCCCATCTCTTCCTTACTTCTTCATCTGTACTGATTACTTCACCCATTCTATCCTTTCCTCTCATTTATATCACCTCTATATTCTTTCTCACACAATTTACTCGGTTCCAAAAGTGCTTTTTATTTTTTTAAAGTAGGTAGACACTCTTTCACTCCACCTATCTTTCGCTTCTCTGTTTAGTTCAGCCACTCGATTTTTCACCTCCTGTCGCTTCCTCCTATACTTTTCTTGTTTTCTGTGCTTCTGTTCTGTATATGCCTGTTGAACAGTTCACGTTTCTCTTTCACGAGCTCTTCCACTTAAGCATTCCACCATTCGCTACCCTTCCAAGCACGCTAATTACACATGCTTTCCTGGCAGCTTCTTCTATACTCTCACGTATCAACTTCCACTCATCAACTTCCACACACAAACCCTCAGACCCTCTTGCAACCAACTCATTGTATTCGTACTTGCACCTCGCTTCTTTCACCTTATCCACCTCCTTGCTTAGCAAGCTCCTTCGTTTGCCGACCCATTCACTCTTTACTATTACTTCTGCTATCACATTCTCTCTTTCTATCAGAACATAGTCTAGCATACTTCTTTGATCCTCATTCACCCTTTCTCCCACCTGCCTACCCAGTCTTTCCCAGGTATACTTCTTATGCTCTTTCTTTTTAAATCATCTGTTCCCAGCTACGATTTCTCTTTCAACACAGATACACACACACACACACACACATATATATATATATATATATATATATATATATATATAGTCATGGGCAAAACTTTTCAGATTAATATATTTTTTAATATAAGAAAAGGAATTTTGTATGTTGTATTATAATTTGAAAGTCATAAAAACAAATTTTGAGCACAATTGATGCGTACAGTAAATATTTACAATGACGTCACTTATTCTTCAAGACTGCTTCAATTCGTTTTTTCATGTTGGAGACCAAATTTGCGATGATATCTTGACTGATTTACTCTAATTATTTCAATATGCATCTTCAACTGCTCAAAATTCGGTTGCTTCTATTTATTTAGCACCCGTTTGATTATCTCCCACAAACTCTCGCTTGGGTTTCTAATTCTGTTATTTTCAGCCAAGTATTTTTTTGCCTTTGATTTGTGATAAAGTGCGCCATCATGATAAAAAAAAACACAGGCATCATCCTAAATTGGTCTTGAACTGTTGAGAAAAGGTGCTGATGAAGCACATTTTGTTACCAATTGAAGTTCATTGCAATGTTCTTGGGCAAAATGTTTAGTGCTTCAGTTTCTTTAGATGAGAAGCAACTCAAGAAATGAGAGTGCCCAGATGCTTCACCGTGGGCACCACAAAGGTCTCGTGAAAGAGCTTCCCTTTGCTCTTCTTAACGAGGTATCTTCCAGAAGCTTCAAACAAGCGGAAGGGAACTTCATCAGCGAATATCACTTAGTTCCAGTCTTCACAGTCCATTCTTTATATTTCCTCCAAAAGTAGAATCTATACAAAAGGTTTTTCTTGCTGATATGAGGCTTCTTCGCAGCTCAGCCTATTTTGAGACATTTGTCGAAAGGTTTTGGCCTCAAATATCGCGCTGAAGCGTTCCCACCTCCCTCTTTCCAATCGTGAGCAAGCTCGGAACTGGAGGATACCCAATCTTCGAGCTAGGATCTTCGCAGAATCGATATTTGCATCCTTTGTTTCTTCTCAGACGAGAAAATATTCTGCCAAGACCAGGTGGTGAACACGCAAAACAACTATTCGCTTGCTGTGGCCCCACAAAGATGTATTGAGAGTCTGTAAGACCAAGTTCCCACTCCAAATCATGGTGTCTGAGGTTGTCAGTAGATAAGGTCACGTTATGGCCCCGTTTATTTTCTCGGAGACCTACATGGATTGCGTGGAGAAGGTGATATTGGCCTGGCTCTAGGAGGTGGCAGTAGGACTCTGCATCATACCATACAAGCAGAAAGATCCAATCTTCGGTGTCAGACAATTTATTCGACCACATCACGCCGAACATCTCGCCTACTAACCTCCCAGACTGCACCCTTCTGGACTGTTATGTGCTGGGAGTGGTTGAGAGAGACCAACAAGTTCCATTGCACCACCAAGGTCGAGCTTTGGTCTAATATCACCACAGTTTTCACCCAGTTAAAAGGGGTGACCGTGGAGAATGGCTGTGACAGGTTCCGAAACCGCCTGGTGCCCGTGTTTGAGGCCTACAGCGATTTTATTGAATAAAATGAATAATAAAATTATTGAGGTCTTAAAGATGTAACTTTGGTAGATATATCTTGTTAAATGCGCTCTTTGTGTTTTTTGTATTATATATTGAAGTTAAGCGATAAATTACCCACCGCACCATGTACATATATGCTCTCATATTTTATTTCGCATTTGTGATTTATTTATGGCCCCAATTTTAATTAATTGACTATATTCTTTAATTCAAATTGAGTAGTATATGTATTCAACTGAGTATTGGTATTATTTAAAATCGATTTAATTACATTTGAAATTTAATAAGGATCTTGGGCTCTATACTGAACAGAATCATTGATTGAGGCTAACAAAGAAAGACAACGGGTTTTGGATGCACATGAATTAATCTTTACATACGGTAACAGCTTCAGAAAATCTTCTTTAGCGTAGCACTTTTTGATGTAAAATAAATTCGTGGCCCTTTTTCAAAAGCCTCATTCGAGGCCCGTAAATATCACGGGTTACCGCTCGATGAGTTTGGCATCTCTCAAGGAGGCCTACAGTTTCCTCTTCAAACTTTTATGGTCAAAGTGAGATCGTACAGAGATGCACAACAAAAAAATAGATACATAGTTAATTACTAAAATTCAATTATTTGTAATTTTAAAGAATTAAATACAGTTTGAACATTGGAAGTAGATAATTAATACTTTGTGGACTTCCCTTTAGCGACTTTAAGAGTTGAAACTTACCCAGGCATAGATTTAATAAGTTTTGAGATTAGATGGTGTACTTTTTCTGACCATGTTTGGCATATAACATTTAAAAGACGTGACCTTGTTTCAGGTTTGGGGAACTTTTGCCGTAAAGCTTTGTTTAGTTCTCAGCACAACTTTTGTAATGGGTTCATGTCAGAGGACGGACTTGTCCACGGAAGTTGTTTGAGGCCGATTTGCCCATCCTTTTCTTGTTATTTTATGCAGTATGGCAGGGATCTTCATTATCCATCAATAAACAACTTTCTCTTTTAAGCTAGTAGAATTTCCACTTTAAGATAAAAAAAAGTGTTTTCCGAGTTGATATTGCCGACACACAACTAAATATGACTTTCCATCATTACATATTGCTCCCACCACCATTAAAGAAAACCTACCATGTTTCTCTGTTAGTTTAACCTGTTTATATAAACCTCCTGAGGTGATAATCTCCAACCCATACTCTTAATCAATATGAAAATTTAGCAAACTTTGAATAGAAGGAAAATGATAATGCTGTGCCAAAGACTTGGCGCTCATTTCTTAAGCTCACTAACTCCACATCTTAAAGTTGCTCATATTCAAAAGAGACGTCCTCCTGGCTGCACCTCCACGATATAAAAGAGAAAGCAGGTATTTAAGGCTGTTCATGGCCTGATTTGGAATTTTTCAGCCACTTCAGAAGCCTTTCAGCGAGGGCTGTTCTGAATGGACCTTCGAACAGCACGAATCATATCTCAAAAGCTCCAAGCAGACCATGTCGTAACTCCGGTCATGCTTTACTTTTTTTTTCAAATTCAATTATAATTCTGTTTTCGGAAGAAAGGGATATTCCAAAATCTTAGTAATTGGTCTTTGTGACAGTCCAACCTGAGATTGACCAACAATCCGTCCTCTTCGAAAATCTGAAATTTTCCATCTCTGGACGTTTAATAATTACGATATTATACTCAGAAAAGATATAAACAAATATTAGTCATAATACTGGCAAATGCGAAAATAAAAGATGATGGAAAATGCAGAAGAGATGACTTGTGGATATTAGCCTCAATGAGCTTAGGAATTTAGTTGACTATCACAAGTGGAGCCATGATTTTAGTTGTGTCGGTAAAGGGAACCACCTGGGCTAAAAAAGGGGGCACTTTATTTTGAAATGCGTCACACTCGAAGGTATATCCACCAGCATCACCTGAATTTTCTCCTCTCTGAGTGTCATAATGATGGCATTCAGTCATGATTGCTGCTGCGGGTGCAAGCTTGCTACTAGTCGTAGCAAACAAGAAAACTAAGTAAATTTGTTTATCGCCATATAAATTAAATGATAGACAGAGGCAACGCGGACCAATACCAAGAGAGAGAATAAAAATACAAAACATAAGTGTGGCAAGAACTGACCCTTGCGGAATACCAAAACGTTTGCATCTCCAACGATTAAGTTCGAGATGATAAGTACAAACAGAACCAGTTAAGGGTGGCTCTAGGGACCTCTGGAAATTTATAAGGACGCTGAAGAAGAGCAATTTGATCAACACAAAAAAAGGCGGGGGGAGGGAAATAAAGCAGAGAGAAAGAATAAATTTTAATAAAAATTAATTGAATCAGCGTATGAGGTTATTCAATAGTAATCAGCCCATCTTTCTCGCGTTCATCCCTCCTAAAGAGATAATGAAAATCCAAGATGAGGAGGAATATTTATCTTGAAGAGTCATATCTGTTTAAGAATAACTATGCTAAATGAGAGCATAGTTAAAATTGGTGAAGATAAAGAAACCAACAATTGGGGTTCCTACCTGATGGTCCTCCGTGCGACGTCTTCTTGGAGTTTCCAGCCCGAGTCAATTCCTCACTACGTCCATAGCTAGTCTGCTGTGTGAAGTTTCTTGCCTCGCCACTTTTCTTGCAACCTGAAGGCTTGATTAATGATAGCTCCATTGGTATCGGAGATAAAATCAACGAGTGTTAATATTACTTTAATCGAATGGGGTAATTTAAGACGTAAGTAAATAATTACGGACGACTCACCTTAGCACTGCTTGTTCGAATGAAAATTGTGAGCGACGTTTGCTCTATCAGATTTTGAGAGCGAAAAGGAAGCAAGCTTCTCTCCGAGATACCCATAAGGATTCTGCCCGATTGTTGATTGCTTGGTTTTTAGTCAATTTAAATAAAATTATTCTTCGAATCTTGGGCTTTTTATTTATTAATTTATCAAATTTATTAATTAAAGTTATTCATTAAATCTATCACATTTATTTATAAAATAAATTTTAAATATAGTTGTATTTTTATACAAAATATTGTACATGATCAACATTATAATTTATTAAACTGATCACGTGATTCATACATTTTGTAGTAATCGTAATATAGTAAATCATCCACTCCTTACTTCAAATACCTCACTAATTTCTCGAGACGTTCGCCACTTTCTTATTCCAAAACATAACATTCTCGAATATATTCAACGCAGCTGATAGGAAGAATTACAGAATCTCTACTATTTTCAAATATGACAGCGAAAGACTGGTTGAATTAATCCAAACTATCTCAATAAACTGCACAACTCTACTGATCGTCAACACCTCCATCCAAGTGCGATATTTGACCCTGAGAATCTTTCTTTAGATGCCGATATCTTTTCTTCAATCTGTGTATCAATGTCGCCGACAAGCGGCGTTATTCAGCGCCTTTTAGAGCCTATACAAAGAGCAGATCTCAATGCATTCCAACAAAGGGGATATATATAAATGCACAATTATTATTATTATCATCAACAAGTTGCCATCATATTGGGTTAAACAGCTGACAAACAACATTACGCTACCTGAAGGCAAGCACTTGTTAAAGAAGATATAACATAAAAAAATAAGGTTTATGCAATATATTTTAAAATATGAAAAATGACAAACTAAATAAAACAAATTTATTCCGGAGGGATATACCGAAGATTACCGACCAAAGCACCACCATTCATCTGCTCTTTCCTCTGCTATCTGAAGTCAAGATGAACCTTACTATTATATTTGTTTTTATTTTCAAATTAAATTATAATGGGATTTCTGTTTAATCTTCGGAATTATATATTTTGCCATTTATGTGAGTCAATTCGTTTGTCTGTCTCTGTTAATTGGGAATTTCTTCGTTGGATTACATCGCCTCCTCTTTCTTAATATCAATGACCTATATGAAAAGAACTGATAAAGATCATCATATTTACCCTCATTATCATAACCAGGTCCCGAATGAGGTCTATAATTAAGCGCATCTACCTCTCTGTGGTAATTAAGAGCTGACCTCATTGCTTTTAATAGAGGGGGAGGGGTAATTTACCCCACCACCACCACCACCAACGCCTAGATCACCCACTCCTTCTTCAATTTCATAAAATAAAAGATGGAGTTTAATTAAACAGGATCCATCTGTTGTGAAAACAGCTTCACGAACGGGACCGAGACCCGGTAATCTCTCCCTTTCCTCTACTGCATTTTTAGTTTCGTTTATTTGATTTTTTTATATAAGTATCCATCCTCATCCACATGTTTTATGTGTGTGGAAGCGACTGATGAACATAAATTAGGCGAAATGAGATGCCATTATCAACAGTTGTTACGGGTGGCGGCATCCGCGGCGAGGAATAAGGGAATGATGGAAACAAGAAGGAAGGAAAGAAATGAGCGGATTGTGAGTATTTACATTTGTTTTAACTGGAAAATTAAGGAGACAAAGAAGATTAAAACCGACAATATATTTCACCTCATAAGTGTCAATCCAAAGATATTTTCATACTAATAATAAAGTGAATTAACTGTATTTATATACATGGGACTATAATGGCCGATTCTAAATAATTTACCTGACCATACATACTAGTAGGTATATCAAAAGTTTTCTATATTTCAGCATCTATACTCTGGAATCAAATTCCCATCTCTGAATCGTTTACCCGATTATATACGGGCTCTGTAATTGCTTGATATATTTTCGCTTTTCTCCTAGCTATTAAGTTGGTTGGCTCTCATTATAGGAACGATTTTCAGTAACAAACTAAAAAGAAAAATACTCATCTTTTGTTACCTTTGTTAATAATAAAATTTTTGTAAGTGTAAAAATAAATTACTGCCAAAACCCAACATCTGACTATTTTAGCCTCGATACAAAATTAATCATCCAACCACCCGCATCCGTCACACATTGTTAGCACAGTGGAAAGTGCAAATGAGTGTAATGCACACAATTAAGCTCACGGAAATTTGCACTCAGAACATTGTAAATATGGAGAAACTTCTATTTTAAAAAATTCTGGGCCGGTTCAAACAAACACGTATAAACATCAATTGCTTTGCTTACGAAAATTATGATTAATGTTGAACAATAGATTTGGAAAAAGAAATGTCCGAGTGCTTTTTACCCAGATAATCAGGAGCGAAAAGGCTTTCAGTCACACTTTGTTCTTGTAAATAATCTTCATCATGTAGGAAAATTGCATGCCGAGCAGAGTCAGGAAATGCAAGGAAAACGTGGATTATAATCAGTCGAAGGACACTTAGGGTCATTCAAATGTCCAACAATTGCCACGCTCGAGTTCTACCGAAGATATGGAGCTTGTTTATACTTATTTCATGGCCAAACTGAGTGAAAACACGATTATCTACTTAAGTAAAGTTAGACCACAGCTGGTGGGGTTAGTCGCCAGATGCAGTTCTGATTCGGCGCGACCTTGTGAAGGAATCACAACTCTTAGTTCGGATCACAGATGAGATAAGCCCCGAGAAATAAGTATTAAATCTTGGACACCAAATATAAGTTTCTGAGAAAAGATTGCCTCGAGTGTATTTCTACGCACAGCGAGACGCCGTCGTTTGAACCACGGCCTCTTCGCGAAAACGGCCGCAAAGAACCACTAATCCTGAAGAAGAGAATCAAGAAAATTGACCACTCGTCGTCAATGGTTCGAATCAGGTTACTTACCTCACGTTGATGTTTTTTTCCTGACGGCCACTTTCCTAAATCTTAATCCCTCTCCATAAGCTTTTGTCCTTGATTGTATCTTGTTGCCCTGTGTGTGGAGGTGGGGAAAGTTGGCTAAGATTTTTTTTTATTATTAATTTGGCCAAGATTTGCATGATATTTGAAACGTTGGATTAATTCCCAGTTCAAGCTTGTACCCTGTTGAAGAAGCGGTTGGTGTCAATAACGTCAGTAAAACACTGATTCATCGTGCATACAAAAAGTTTTCAATCTAAACCCTATTTGAGGACGAAATAAAATTATAAAAAAAGAACCTAATTAACGAAGTCCCATAATATAGTATCGAAAACGCATTTTATAAACTCTTAATTCGTTATTCTAAACAGAAAAAAATAAAGAAAAATCTCAAGGAAATATATTTTTTTAATATGATTAAAAAAAACACGGAAGATGAAGAAAACATCCCTACTAAGAACAATACAAGAACATGTAGGAGCTAAAGGTGATAATGCATACATTAAGTTTGAGTGTTATTATAAAGAGTTAAAATTAGCAAGTAAATTCACGACAAGAAAAAGGAGTGAAAATGAGAGTCAGGTGATATACCAATTTAAATGAAATGGAGAAGAACTTTCATTGGAATCCTTATAAAGCTGACCATCCCCAAATCTTGGAGTGGAGACATTTGATTTGAAATTCCACAGGCATTCCGAAATGTGCATTCGGACCCCTTAGCGTAGCTATAAACTTGAAAACCCGCATTTAGAACATGAGCCATTTCATAGGTACGGTAGTGTAGTGGTAGATAGTATGTAAACTAATGAAAATGTGCAAAAAAGAAGGAATAAAGAGAGTCACGAAAGCGAATAATCTTCATTAGTATATTCCATAATTTTGCTTTTCTTCGCTTTTCAAGGAAATCATCACGGTAACGAAATTATGGCTGAACTGAATGAAATTCAAAATTAGTGGCTGCTTCTCCTCACACATATGCACGGTTTTCTCTTCACTCACACATCCACGTTGGTAAGAGAGAGCCAAACGGAACAAACACGCAGAAAACGACAGAATGGGATTGAAATGTACATACGAGTTAACAAGTATTGCTATTTGAGTTCCAGTTCAATAGTGTATTCAGTTATTCTTAACAAAAGAGGTTTACACATGGGTCTTGGAGCAGTAGATGGCTGCCGATAACTCTTCACACTAATACACTTGCTGTCTTGGGTGAGGGGGCCTTCCAGAGAGCCAGGTCAAATCTAAACAATGGCTTCTACGCGGATCTGCTGGAGACTGTTTGTGGGAGCGCCCAAAGAGGCAATATAGCTAGATTTTCTTGAGGAACAAAGGGCGATCACGGAGGTTTATTGAAAAAAAAGTTTTAAGAAAAATGAAAACTGAATTACCGAGAACAACGGAAATTCGCCCAAGTTTTTGCTCCATCAAATATTCCAGCTGATTTAGAGAACTTCGTTGATAAATCTCACCTTTTCCGACATGAGGGCCTGATTTTTCCTCATGAGACTTCTTTCTGTTCTCCCAAGCTCGAAGAGAATTGGAAGGAACACGAATTGATCCCCTTAGCGATACCAAATTGTAGGTTTGACATTGTATAAATCAAAGATGTAATTCTTCCAAGGATGAAGAGATGAAAATAGCGTCTTGAGAAGTGTAATGTAGGCCTACATGGAGGACATAACGAGAAACAAAGGCTTCATATTTTGATATTTTAATTTAATAGAGGTTTCTATGATTTTGGGACCTTCATTTTTACTTCCCTTATTACTTAAAACCTCAAGCTTGACGTACACCGTGCATGCAAAAGGATGAACAGATAATTTCATATCCATCTCCCAGCAAATTCGTACTGTTACCATTCCCGGGGACCACTTTTCCAAATGGACAACTTTAATCCGTATTTTAATCCTACTTAGAAAATGGTTCAACTTTTCTGCATACTTTCTTCATAAGAGAACCGAATTTGCAGGCACTAGTTCTTTTTGACCAGGTCTTTATTATTTATTGTCACCCGGACATAGCTCTCTAAACATAAGTCTCGAATGGCTAAAAAAGGAATCCATCTTTTCTCTCAAGAAAGAAGAGCAGATTTTTCAATTTTGGTTTAGGATTTTTTGTGTTTTTAAGCGTATTATGTTCGTGATTATAGTTTATTGCTAGGATGGCTTGTAAGGAAAAGGGATGCCAAAAAGAATACCCCCTTCATTTGTTTCATGAATCCTTCCCTCTTTATGTCTCCTAAGAATAACTTCACGTGGAGTAATCTCTGAATCCAAAGAGAAAAATAAAAGAGGAAAGAATTTGAATATGCGTCAGCACCTCAAAGGTGAAGTTGATTAAGATGGGCGCTAAAAGCTTTTTCCTCACCGAAGAAGCGCTAATCTCTGTAGTCGGGAAACTGCTAGCCGAAAGTTTCCCACCCACATCGTAAAGGTCATTAAGACTTGGGTCAGGCGACAGATGCTAATCCATCTGCCTGCGGGAAGCGGCCAGCCAGTCGTCTGAGCCTGACAATGAGGAGACACCAAAAAATGGCCGTCATATAAATACCCTGGGCTTTCGAATATCGGCAGATTGAGTTTGAAAACCCGTCGCTTTCGGTTCAGATCGTGAGTCTGTTTTTCCAAGTCCTGGTATTTGCTTATACCATCGAGGTTGGATCTCACTAGGCAAATCCATCTCTTTTGTGAAGGCTTACCCTGTTCAGAGCAAGCCTCGAATCGTTTCATTCTCTAAGGATTAGCTGGGATTCCTATCGTCTCATCTCGACCCCCCCTCCCTTTCAAGGATCTCCAGTTTCCCGTGTGAAACTTCGCGCCGAGCCGCGTCAGAGTTCCGAATTTTAGAGGTTGCACTTCTCTGGAGGAGAGGTGACATCGTCCGTCTTCAAGGAGGATCGTGAACTCATCTCCTCCCCCCCGCCACCTTCATCTTCGTTACCATCAGGGTATTCGGCCGAAAATCACGACGATTTTCCGTCTCCATTACCCTGTGCCGACTCGCTAAAGGATTGCCCTTCCTCGAGGTGACCCCTTTAAGGTAAAACGACCATTGCTTGTATCTCCCGTTAATCAACCCACTTTCCGACATAAAAATATTCCCTCTGTATAGTATCCCATTTAAAAGCTGATTAACGAGTAATTAACGTTACCCGATTGCCAATTAATCTATTAGGTTGAGGAATAAGTTCTTGCGGTTTTTTAATGTTGTATTGATTTAAGTTTGTTGACGTGATTTGTGCACATATTGAGAAACAATAATAAATAATGAGAGCAAAAGTTGCAAAGGTTAGGCTACGTCTCTTAACAGCGTAGACTATTAGGCTTTTGCTTAGACTACGTCTTGAAGTTGAATAATAAGTCATTGCGGTTTATTTAAAAGTTGTGTTAATTTAATTTTTGTTCTGTACCCTCAAAATGGAATGTCAAGTTGAAAGAAAGGATCATTTTGGACACTTGTTGTTATTCATTTTCAATCGAGACGGGAACAATGCAAATGCAGCAAAAGCACGTCGCGATATTTGTGCTGTGTACGGAGAAAATGCTTTATCAGAAAGGACAGCTCAATAGTGGTTTTCATGTTTCAAAATGGTCATTTCAATTTTAATGACGAAGAACGTTCTGGTCGCCCCATTAAGTTGGATGAAGATCGATTGAACGACCTTCTTCATGAAAATCCTCGTCAATCGACTAGAGAATTGGCTGTGCAATTGGCGTGTGATCATAAAACTGTAGTGAATCACCATCAATCGATGGGGAAAGTTAAAAAACTGGGTGCATGGGTTCCGCCCGCTTTGAGCAAAAGCAACAAACTTCAACACTCCACGATTGCCGCCGGTTTGCTTGCTCGTCACAAGGCTACTCGTGGATATAATGATAGTACAGGCATCATTTTTTATGAGCTCCTTGCGAACAACAAGATTGCCACTGCAGAACTCTACGTTCAACATATGTATCGAGTCGCCGAAGCTATTCGTGAAAAGCGACCTCATCGACGTTATGGAGTCCTTCTGCAACACGAAAATGCTCGTCTTCACATTGCCAATATGACAAAAGACGCCATCCAAAGGCTTAAGTGGGAAATCCTGTCGCATCTTCCATATTCGCCAGAATTACCTCCATCGGATTTCCATCTGTTCCGATCGCTCTCCAACAATTTGCGCGGCGTTTCGTTCAATACTGATGTGGAAATAAGGACCTGGTTAGACGAATTCTTCGAGTTAAAATCCAGAGATTTTTATTGCAAAGGAATCGAAAAACTAGTTGAACGTTGGGAAGAAGTCGTAAATAACAACGGAGAATACATTATTGATTAAATTGCATATCGTTATCAATTAAAAATGAAGTTTTTCTAAAATTGTTAATGGTAATGAATAAATTTGATAAAACCGCACGAACTTATTCCTCAACCCATTATATTCTGTCAGTATTGTCCTTATTTACATTACCTATATTTCCCGTATGTTTATATAAGTTAACTAGTGACTTAGTAAAATTATATTTTTGGTTTTCACTCTTTAAATATATCCTTGAACTGCAATTTGGTAAACTCATTAAACGTTATCGGCACCTGTAGTAAAGACGCACTCTTATACCTCGTAATCCACGGATTACTTTTACGAAGTGAACCTACTTGTACGTACATTAGAGGTTTTTATGTATATATAACTGTATATTTAAATATTCTCGTGGCTTTTATATCTTTCCTCCCAACCAATAGATACATATATGTATATATAGACGTATTATCTGGGGAGGTGACCTATTCCACAACATGGCTATACGAGATATAACCTGCAGTTAACGTGTAATTTTTTGAGGGGGCGGTTTTGAACTAGTTTCGTGACTATTATTACTATCGTTTGCTAGATTATTACTCCTGACCATTCGTTAAACTACTCCTTAAAAGGGGTATATTTGTTTTAGAATGTCAAAAGGTCTTGGATTACAGATTTATTACTATTGCAAGAAATATTGATGGCGAGAATTGCTCTTCAAAAGAATTGGCAACAAGAATCCTGCGATCATTACCTAAAAATTGCTTCTTCTTCAAGAGCAGCTTCATAGCGTATATTTAATAGTCGGATAGGGGCCTAGTTTGGGCCAGCTGAAATACCCCGTGGCTCAGATACATGGTTAAATGTTGGTGTAGTTTATTCACTTCCGATTATCATCCCAATTCTTCTGACTAATTATTTCTATTCCGATGTTCAAACGCAGATTGTAGAATTTGTACTGTCCAAATCTCCTCGACTCAGAAAAAAATATCTCCCCATCCCTATTGAGTTCTTATTTTACCTTTGCTGCAGTAGTTTTGTGTTTTTTGGCGTCAATACTTGCTATTGTTCGACATCTCTGTAAGTTAACTTCAGGTTTCGCTCACTGTTGTTCTTCGCAGGTAACGTCTTACTATGTTTTGTGTATGCTCTCATACATAATTGTGGACCCTGTTGTTCGTGACACATTAAACAGTTCAGCTGTTTCAGTCACAGACGCTCCCACTAATCAAGCTCCCACGGGTTCCTCTCTTTGGAAGTCTGATAGGCCTCCAGATACTGAATTTAATTAAATTATTGGTGTTTTTGAATAATAATATTTTTTTCTAGATTTCGTTTTAATAACAACCTAACCTATCCTAATCATTTAGTAAATAAAAATGGCTGTCGATTAAAGGAAAGTAAAAAAAAATGCCTGTCAAAATTAGCAAGGTACAATTTAAATTATTGAGAATATCAAAGTCACCCTAGTTTTTGTAACCTATTTAAATAATGACTAGTCAGAAATATACAATATCGTTATAACAACCCTTGCTTCGGCATCTCAATCTCGACCTTATTCCTCAAGCAATAATTGCGAAAGTCAATCTAAACTGTACTACAAGAGGATTTAAGAAGAATAAAATGCCACTAAATCTACATTGCAGTCAGTAATAAGAAAGTTTAATGAATTATGAATAAGGGAAAATCTGTAGGGCTCGTTCGATAAAATAGGTATGCCTCTGGCACCAAATTATAGTATTTAATAGGCTCAGCGAGGAACTCAACAAATGGACGCTCGGTAAATTTATCAAATCTTAAAAATTGCTATGTGGGTAAATTATGCAAAGAATATGTCAAGCCTAATAAATAAAGAACCAGAGAGAATTAGGAAATGAAACTATATATATATGTTAAATTGTAAAAATAGATCTGAGGCAAGCAGTCGTTACGTTAAAGTCGCGCGGAACATACAGAGATATCAAAAGTAACCACCTGGACAAATACGAGGATCGCACACAAACAAACATACCCGTGTTGGGAACATTTATCAGCATCTGGACAAATATAGGCTCTGAGCAGAGAAATTTCACAGAGACCTGCAACAAGCGATTCCCTATGATAAAGCTAAATCTATGGAAAATATGTAGGCACAATAGGTACACAGAGCTGTGGGAAACTCGGCCCAAGGGGTGGAAATAACGAACGAACTAGATCACTGGGTCCTCCTCACGGACAATTCAAGGTCAGGCCCCTTGGAAACGAAATATATATATATATATATATATATATATATATATATATATATATATATATATATATATATATATATATATATATATATATATATATAGAAAGAGAGAGAGAAAGAGAGAGAGAGAGAGAGAGAGAGAGAGAGAGGGAGAGAGAGAGAGAGAGGCAGACTCTCAGGGGTCATTATTCAGAGAAGAATCATTATTTATTATTCATTGACTCCGTTCATTCCCTTAGTAGCTTTACGAAATCCCGTTTACTCTCCTAAGTCATGCTGCCTTTAGACTCGATACTTCGCGTAAAACAGTAACCCTACACATTGACCGCAAAGAACTCGAGAATAAAGTTATATTTTCTTTCCTGCGGCCTTACCAAGTACTTTACTTACTTCGATTACCGAACCACCTTCGGTAAGCCCAGCCCAACGCATAAACATCGTTAGAAATTATAAGGACTCTGAACCAATTCGACAGGGCCGTAATATAAGCCCACCGCTTAAAGTCTTCGTTACCCGTCGAGCGCAATAGCAATGAGGACTCTTTAATTCACGTCCTTATAATTACCGACCACGCACCCACAAACCGGTAACCTATACCACCCCATTAACAGGTAGCACCCGCCGGTACCGTAAACCTTCTACCCTAATAAACCTACCTCGTTCGTGGCTTATTCGGGAAATTCCATTCCGCAAGTTATGGCTGAACTTTAGATCGGTTAAGAATAACACTGTACAACAAATATCAGTGTCAAGAAAGAAAACATAGATTTCATGTGCATTTTATTATGAAGTTGATTTTGCTGAATTTGAATTTGTTAACAGATTTCCCATCACGTAACAGTTTCTTGTAACTTGCCGATATAATAATTATGCAATTGATACCGTTTTCCACGATACAATAATGGTATTTCGCTCCCAAAGTCAAATTAAATGTATTTATTTCTTCGTTTGTAAGACGTCTCAGCTGTGTCACGCTTCAGGTTGCAGCAGAAGTCAGCCAGCATAGCAAGGCTTCATTTTCCCTTATACCTGTTTTCGATTGATCTTATATTTTGATGGAACCTCTCCCCTTGTCCATCACTCATATTCTGTGAAGCCAGGCAGATGAGAATGAAGAAAGTGTATCTTCAGTGACATATTGCATCCGAGATCTTGATAGCACTTGATTAGGCTTTCCAATCTATGCTCTCCCTAGTCCCCTTGGTGCTTTTGCAGAAGTCCTTCGCATACATCTTTGAATGCATGCCAGGCCGCTAGCTCAGTTTCATCCATTGTCGCTTCGAAGTCCTTATCAGCTATAAGTTGACGAATCTGAAGGCCTGCGAATAGGCCTTCTTTAACTTGGCATCATTTATTTTAGGAAAGATCGCTTTGAGGTCCTGAAAACATTGCTTGTTATGTTGCAGTGATTTGTTAAATTGCTTCATTATGCCTAGTTTTATATGAAGTCGTAGCAAAATGATCTTCTCCTTCTTAACTAGTGGATCATGAATTATTTTATGGCATACAGGCGTCATAGTTTCCAGAGGTAACCATTCTGAGCTTCCCTTATGTTATGATCTGGCCCTACTCTCTACACTTTCAAATTGAAGTACATAAGCTTGGTGTATCTAGTTTGTAGCCCATTAGGTAGGGCTACTACTTTCAAGTCCGCACAAATTAGCCACTCATGCTCCTTGCAACTTATCCGGTCTAGAACAGAAGCAAGGTTCTCATATGTCTCTCTTAAAATGACTGAATGAGCAACTAGAACTGAGGGCCTAGTTTTCTCAATGTGCAACAGAACCGCTTTTATGTTGTAAAGGGATGCATCTATGGATAACCTCCACTCATTTGGTTCATAGGTCAGCTCAGGGGCATTGAATAGGCCTCTGATATCATTACAATTAAACGTTTTCAAAAGTGAAGAATCACCGTAGATCTGCGGAACGCTTCCTAAATACTGTGATTCGACCATGTTTATCCAACAGGTTTCATTAGCGCAGACGTGAGGCCAGGAGTTCACTCTGCTGCATAGTAAGTGCTATATTACCAACTAGATCATTTAGTTTTGGTTAGGTAATGAGGTGTGTTTTTTTGTCAATTAAAGCTGTGCTACATTTAGTGTATCTCGAGATTCTGAATCGTCTGAGTTATTCGTGTCTTTGCTTGGTAGCTCAGACGGCGGCTGGGGTACAGGAATAGCACTTGAATGTTAAACTGGGTGAATAGCAGACTGAAGATCTGAATACTTGATAGATATCTTGCCTTTTAGTTGCCTCCTTGCAGAAATAGTGGAATTACAACATAGTATGTATTTTGATCATTTTAATTGATACATCTCTTGAAAATATATTAAAGACCAGCGAAGAAAACACATTGAATACCCACCTTTAATATCTGTTAAGCAGAAGTAGCAATTCGTTGAATGGTCCTTTGGCTCCTTCCAGACCATTGATATGATAAACATGAGGCCAGTCCCTTTGCCTTTCACCCAGGCAGAAAGGGAACTTATGCACCTGACACAACATATGTGAGGTACCCAGCGTTCGTCCTAGTGACCCACTTTGCATCCAAAGTACAGCTCATAAAGTTTCTTCGCATGTTTAGTCAAATGTCTCTTGTATTGTTTTAATGTAACTGATCCACATATATAACAGAAACTGTCTGGAAAATTTTTGCATTCTCTAGGTATTTTAGCTCTGTCTCATGGCAATAAAAAACAATATAATATGTGAAAAATAATATAAATAGTAACAGCAACAAATATTAAAAAAGTAAAAATAGGAAGCATTTAAATTAAGTCACCAAATTAGCAAGCGTTACGTAAGAGTTACCACGGATTTGGACCCATATAATTAAAAAAAATATTGAATATACTTTCATAAATTTCATAGGTTAGGTTTACAAATACCTAAGCAATACCCAATTAACATTATATCAAAATCCGTTCTTAACTTTGAGTCATCAGGTTCGGCACAATCAAGTTTGCATTCAATCCCTAAGGAACCATCAGTGTATTTAATGTAAGATGATAATTTACGAGAAACTGGAGGTTCGCAGAAAGAGACGGATGTTATATTCGTGGTTCACACAAAAAAAAATACCCCTAAAAAAGATTATTCTCATTTCCAGGTTTTTTATTTTTTATCATTGTTGTACAGTGTAAATTCAAAGGTTAATAGTGAGGAGAAAAAACTTTCGATGTGAGTTTAAAAACAATGTCCAATATAGCGGAACTGCATGGAAAGCTTTTGAGAAAGACAGCTTTATTGAAAATAAAGTCATTTGAAAACCCGTCTGAAGTACGCCAACGATCATTGGGGGAAAGATTTCAATTTGGGGACTCACGTTTTACGGCGAGATCAAACGAAGCCTAACTTGTCCGGCACAAATGATGTCAGGTTGTAAATTTTGCTTAAAAGTGGGAAGGCTGGTCTTCCAAAAGACACCTTTTACACAGTAAAATATGAAGGGGAAATATTATGTTATGGGTCAAATTCTATGCGTAAGACAGTGGTCCACTTAATCGACTCAATGGAAAATGATTAAAGGATTTTAGAAATGTTATTAAAGATTATATGAAGAGTGATGCTCACAAGCTTGGCCTAGGAAAAAGTGGGTCTTTTAACACGACAACGATTCGAAACACACCGCGATTGGTTTCTGCAATAAACGGTTCGCAAATTTTAGCGATTGTGGTAATTGATAGGGCTATGAATGCTTTCTAGAGCAAGTGTAACAACATTTACTCTATTTCACCCATACAAAAATCCACTTCTGTTGCCGGTTTAGTAATATGATACATGGTAAATGGAGCGAAGCACTTGAAATTCCGAATTAATGGGAACAATATACATGTCACCGCATACATCTAACCGAGAATCAGCGACTGTGGCGCCAGTAAATATAAAGTTACACTCACATACACAACCACACATTCACATGTATCCATCCTGAACCTAACTCAAGGATCTTACTTGCACACATTACATAACTCTATCCCCCTTCCTATGACAAGCCTAAACATAGATTCACATAAATAAACAACCATAATTGCATATACACCAAGCTCTATCTACCCAAACAGCTCTATGCACCTTTTAGAAGTAAGCGCAGACGCACTCTTGGACAAACAACAACACATACACTACCAATCCACCATATCCAACTATGGATGTGTTCCTGTAACAGTAGCACCTAGGAACACATATATGCAAACTCATACACACATTAATCCTACTCTACATATATAAGAACATCTTTTCTATATACAAATACACAACCACACGTACAAAAAAATCTCTCTTCTATGAGAGAAGCCCGAAGGCACAAATATGCACAATAACACATAAACATTTTTGCACCTGCCCCACCTCGCCGAGAATCCTCTTCTGTGACGAAAGCACACCAACCTAGCTCTATACACCCTAACTCACATACCCAATGACCTTCTCCTGTGACAGAGGCGTAGAGAGAGACAGGTACATTTTCACCAAAACACTGCCTTCTTTCTCCAAAGGCTCTCCACTGACAAAAACGTACAGGCACACATATACATAACCACCCTTCCACATACTTCCTGCTCCACCTACCAAGGATATTTGTTTATGAGAGAAGTGCGAAAGGACACAGATACGCAACCTTTCATCAATATACCCCCTGCTACACCCCACTACGAACCCACTCTCCTGACACCTTTTCTAGACATATCCTCATCTCCTCCAAGGAACCCGCGTGAGATCGGAAACGGACGAATAAACACCACCGCCATTTCCAGCTTCCACCCCGGGGCCTCTCAAGGTATTGCCAGTCGACGCGGATGGGCGACTCTCGGAAGCTCGCAGGCGTCCGATGACAAACAAGAGGAAGAGAAAATGATGAGATACGAAAGAAGTTCAAGGAGCGTCTCTAAAATAGGGAGTCAGTTTAGCCATTCGAAGTAAAATCCCTATTTTCCTCGAATATCGTTTAATTTGTCGAGAAGGGAGAATTTATTTTACTTAAAAAGCAACAATCAACAAGTGCATCTTAGTTTAACGTTTTTAAAAAGAGGGTAGTGGGATAGGGATGTAATAGGTAGGTGGAAATGCGTATGAGGTATAAATATTTTACGATTCTAATTAAAATCAAGTGTTTAATGTTTATTGTTTATTCGAAAATGTAAATTATATCTAGTGTTAATTATTTTTATATGTTTTTTTCATGAAATCAACTTCTTTAATTATTTTCAATGATTGACAGTGGAGTTTAGTAAGGTAAAACTAAATTTATGTTTTTTTTTATCCTAACTCATTCAACTCAATGAAACCACTCATCGATCTAGGTTGAAATAATGGTAAGGATTCGTTTTCAAGAAAACACTGGTGCTCTTGTTAATTCGCGCTTTCTCACTATCAAATGGTGGAAAGCTGTGAGTGTGGAATGAAGAATTTCGTGGTTTTATTAATTGAAAATGAAGGATCATCCGTCCGCGTAATTCGCTTCACTAAATCCTTTGATTGGCTTCATTCTAAGCTTCCTTCACGGGACCATTGGACTGAAATCCGAAGTGGTGTTAGGTGAGTAGCGATCGGCGAAAGATACCACTCATTAATTAAAGGAGGGGCAATATAGTTGGTTTTCGTGAGGATGGTAGTGACTCACGAGGGATAGAGTTCAATAAGGAAATATGAGGCAATTGAGTATGCGTGAGAAAAGTATTAGTAAGTTGTGAGGATTAAAAGTCAATAGAGGAATGAATGAAAATATAATTGTTTGAGTGTATGTTTTGATATGTGAACCGCAGAGTTTCCCTGTAGTAACTATACAGAATCCATACTTTGATTTTTATTTAGGACTTAAGAGAACCTTCCTTCGTTACAATTTCAGGAGAGTTGCGCATTTAGAGTATACACCTTACATATAATTTCAGTTCTCTTAATTACATTGTTTTTTTTAATGATTTTTCAAAATACCAAAATCTACATTTTCTCGAAAATACTCGCTTAAATTCCCATGACAATTGCAAAAAATATTCTTTAAAAATTTTCCCTGATAATATCCTGATTTCAGTTCATAGAACAGTGAATAACAAAAGTTTGGAGGAAAAAAAAATGCATTTGAAGAAAGGGTGCGTCAAAAACTCCAGAACGACAACATAACTTTCAGTTTACACCTAACAAAAATCGTAACCTATGTATATACGGTAACACTGTCCCACGTGTATGTCGATTGCTATCTGATGATATTAATCAATTACTAAAATGTGTGCCCATGAACCTATGAGGTCAAAAACAATAAAGAAAAACAACAAATAAATTTATCAGGGTGGCGAGACGAGTTAAGATGGACAAAACTTTATAGGCATTGTAATTGTTCAAAAACTAAGATTCTATGCATAATACAGCTCAAAGAGGATACCGGAGCCTGCGAGTTGAGGAAGAAAACTGGGTTTCCTCGAAATAACCCTCCTCGAGAAGATCACAAGATGCCATCGGTCGATGGAGGACCGATTCGAGACAACAGTCGGTATTTCATGTCAAGTTACCGAGAATCTGAACTTGAATCTGTATCGCTAGATTGTCTCACATGCCGTGAGAAAGAGGGCGGGGGAGGTCATAGCGCTTACTCGCTAAGAAGAAGCTCATAAGACAAAGGAATAGAGCGGCTATGTTGGGCTTCGCTACTGAGCAGGTGTTGTGTAAGGTGGACAGGGGAAAATTGTTTTTTAGGGACGAAAGTAAATTTAATTTGCTTGGATTGGATGGAAATCTGCAAGTGAGATTTCCTACAGATAAAATATTGAATCTCAAATGCACAAAATGGACAGTTAAACTTGGATGTAGCACCGTGATAGTATGGGGCGTATTTTAAAGCGCTGGACTCAAAGAGCCTGTGATCCCCTCTCTCAGAACAATGAGAATACATGAACCTCTTTTCATTCTAGACAATGCTCCGTGCTACACTGCAAAATGGTGGAACAGTTCTAGGATGGTGAAAATATTGATATGATAAATTGGACCGTACAGAACTCTGATATAAACCCGATAGAAAACCTATGGAAAGTACTCGATGAGAAGTTTATGACTGGGAAACGGACGAATATTGAAGATCTCTGGCGACGATTAGAAGAAGTTGTACTAAAGTCACTCACGAACATTACCTCAAATTGCTAAATTCTTGTAGCCAAATATGTGCTCAAGACATTCAGAACAACGGCATGTATAGTTCTCATTAATATTTTTTCCAATTTTCGCTGAAATAATTATGGTTTTCTGGTTATGGCTGCATCTATATCCATCGTTCTTTAGTTTTGAGCACATCCTGTCTTCAAATACACATTATTTTCCTCACAAGTTTTTCAATCTGCTGTTTTCTGAATTAAAATTTGGAAACTATGAGACAAATTTATATGAATATTCTTTTGCATTTGCATAGAAACCAAACTAGTTTTTTTTTTACGAAAATGTCGATATGGGTATTTGTGATAAGAGTTTGGGACGGTATTGGAATCTTTTTATTGGAGATATCTGATTATAAGTAATATCAAATCAATCTATTTTTTGCCCTCTACCCTCCTTTCGTTTATTTTATCACATTTCTGGAGGATCTTTCTTGCTTTGGAACCTTTGCGTGGCCATTGCTGGTCCTCTATGGTCTGGTTTTTCAAACTTGGTTGCTTCTGGTCGTTTATGGCCTACTAAAAAAAGCGAGAATTGGTGTCTTCTCCTGAATGCGGGTTCCTTTAGTACTGATATTTGCTATGCCAATGTTGATGCAAGTAGCTATTCAAGGATGCATAGAGTAGAAATAATTGTTAAAAATAAAATCCGACTCATGCTAAAATAATTTAATTGGCAAAGATAGAGATAATAAAGGGAAGAAATGTCTTCTCTGTCTATGATGTTGTTGATTGGTTTGTTTAGGAAAGCAGTGTAGTCGAATGAGTAAGACTAATCTAACCAAATGTAGTCAAATGAGTAAGGCTAACCTAACCTAATGTAATCGAATAAGTAAGGTTAACCTAACTTAATGTAGTCGAATGCGTAAGGCTAACCTAACCTAATGCAGTCAAATGAGTAAGGCTAACCTAACTTAATGTAGTCGAATGACTAAGGCTAACCTAACATAAAGTAGTCGAATTAGTAAGGCTAACCTATCCTAATGTAATCGAATGGATAAGGCTAACTCAAGCTAATGTAATCGAATGACTAAGGCTAACATAACCTAATGTAGTCGAATGATTAAGGCTAACCTAACCTAATGTAATCCAATGAGTAAGGCTAACCTGATCTAATGTAAGTGAATGAGTAAGAATAACCTAACCTAATGTAGTCGAATTAGTAAGGCCAACCTAAGCTAATGTAGTCGAATGAGTAAGGTCAACCTAACCTAATGTAGTCGAATGAGTAAGGCTAACCTAAATATAACCGAATGAGTAAGGCTAACCTAACCTAATGTAGTCGAAAAGGGTAAGGCTAACTCAACCTAATGTAATCGAATGACTAAGGCTAACCTAAGCTTATGTAGTCAAATGAGAAAGGCTAACCTAATCTAATGTAATCGAATGAGTAAGGATAACCTAACCTAATGTAGTCGAATTAGTAAGGCTAAAATAACCTTATGTAGTCGAATGAGAAAGGCTAACCTAATCTAATGTAATCGAATAAGTAAGGATAACCTAACCTAATGTAGTCAAATTTGTAAGGCTAACCTAACCTAATGTAGTCGAATGAGTAGGACTAACTTAATCTAATGTAGCCGAATGATTAGAGCTATCCTAACCTACTATAATGAATGATAAAGGCTAACCTAACCTAATATAGTCGAATAAGTAAGGCTAACCTAACCCAATGTAATCCAATGAGTAAGGTTAACCTAACCTATTGTAGTCGAATGAGTAAGGCTTTCCTAACCTATTCTAATCGAATGATTAAGGCTAACCTAATCTAATGTAATCGAATGAGTAAGGATAACCTAACCTAATGTAGTCGAATGAGCAAGGCTATCCTAACCTATTATGTATAATCGAATAATTAAGGCTATCCTAACCTAATATAGTCGAATGAGTAAGACTAACCTCACCTAATGTAGTCGAATGAGTAGGGATAACCTACCCTCCTGTAGTGAATTAGTAAGGCTAACCTAACTTAATGTTGTGGTTGCGCCATCAAAATTAGTTTTTCCTGGCTTCTTCTTAAAAACTAGACCTCCAAATGATGAAATTAATTATCTTTTTAATTAGTTTTATAAAAGTCTCTTCGAAGCAATTTTAGTTAATTTTCCATCACCATGGAACGCTGTAATTTGATTTCTTGTGTAATTAAGTAATTTAGCAAATGGGATTTTTAAGTTTGTTTACAGTTCGCATTCAGGAGAAGAGAGGGGATGATGTACGTTCCGAATGGCCCCGTGATAGAATTGTAGGAAGCGAATAATTTCCTATGATGCAACGATCCACAAATTACTGATACCCCCTAAGAAAATAAGGGTATGGCAATATCAACGCACCACTTACATCCTCACATCTACACAGAATAACACTACACGTAAGCAGATTGGCGTTCTCTCTTGCGCAAACTTCTCATTTGATTGTCGAATACTAGATACACATAGGCAGACATGGCCGTCCAAAGCCACACATAGACAGTATGTCCCTGATTATGGGGCAGTGTAGTCTCGATTGACGAGGTAGGGTTGGAGTCGTTGCCGCCTGCATGAAGCCAGATGGTGAACCGCGTTATCTGATCACATTAGAAGGCGGGGAAATTAAGAAGGGGAGCGGAGGCCCCTAATTCAGCGCCAAAATTAGTGCCATATCCGATCCCGTTTAAGGGGAAGCGGGTGAGTTCTTCGTTTTCATTCGTTGGCTAAATCCGAAGATAACGTTTAGGATATACTATGAACCGCGCGACTACCATTCTATCATACAAATACCGTACAATTATGCTTGAATTAGCTGGTGGTTGTATATCATACGGTTAAAGAATGTTAAACTACCGGCTATAAATCCTGGTACACCTCCTTTTTTTCAATAAAGTTCAAATTAATAAAAATCGTATCAAAATTGCGACATTTGATTGATTATAACAGAAAAAGCGAAAGCTCTGAGTTTATCTTCAATTTTTATATTCCTTAAAATAAGTTTTCTTGCAAGATTTCTTATTTAATTTCTGAAAAATTATCGTTAAAATTTGTATCTATAATTTGATGGTTAAGATCATAAACAGGGAAAGATATAGCTAATAACAGAAAATAAATATATGCGATTTGTTCTCATCTAATTTTGGTGTGCTGAATTCAAAGCTGAAATCAGATTTTCTCTATAAGCTGCAGATTTTAAGGCAATTCAACTTTTAAAATTTTTTGGCGAAATTTTTACATGTTTCGCATAATGTCATGTTATATCTAAAATAAATATTGTCATACTATGTCAAAATTATACTTTAAACAACCGCTTAGCTTAGGCAATGAGTCTGTATTTTTCTCAACAGCGTGAATATTCATGAAGTTACGTAAGAGAATTTGAAATAAAATCAAAAGAAATCTAATAAGCAACATCAAAATATTACTACTAGTCAAATCTGAAACATACATCCATTACACCCAAATAGCAGTGTGCACCGATGCGATTCTGAAGGGCATTCATTAAATGGGTCTCCAGGAAGGAATTCATTAAAATGAGGCCAGACTGGCATTAAAAAAAAGGATTCGGAGCATGGATACATAAATAGGTATTCAGTCAGTCATTCATAAAAATGGTATCCAGGCATTCATGAAAAGGTGGCCAGGCAAACATTGCTAAAAAAGGTGGCTAGGCAGGAATTAAATATGGTGGCCATGCAGGTATTCAATAAAAAGTGGCAAGACAATCAATCATAATGGGAAAGCCAGGCAAGGTTATATAAATAGGTAGCTGCCATTCATCCATAAAAAGGTAGTCAAGCACGAGTTCATAAGGAGAAGGCCAGGCTGATATTCATTAATAGGTGCCCATAAAGCATCCGTTAAAAGCTGGTCAAGCTGCCATTACTAAAAAGGCAGACAGACACGAATTAATAAAAAGGTGTCTAGGTTATTATTATTATTATTACTATTATTATTCTGAGAGCTACCAAAGCCACCCTCCAGGGTGCAAAAACAACTGCTGAATTGATTTCACACAAAATACCAAAATGGTACTGAAAATAGTCAAAGGCACCCATGAAGAAAGTAAAGGGCTAATAGTAAACCCGGATGAATAAGAAATATTAGAAGATTTTTAAAAGCTACTGTTTGAAAAATGCATTCACACGGGACTTAAATGAAGAAATATCCCTTGAGTGTACAATCTCGTTGGGTAAAGCATTTCACGTTTTAATTAACGATGGTATAAAACAGTGTGAAAACTGTGTCGTACTAACATTCATAAAATTCATAGCAAAGTCATTAAGATAAAGAGCAAACCTTGTCACGCGAACTAGATTAAAATAATCAGGCAGAGCTGCGTGCAACTGATGCTGAATAGTATTAAATATCTTGAGAAAAATGCTAAGGGCACTAACCTCACGCTGATGATCCAAAACAAAGGACAGATCTGGTGATATATACGAGTACTTAATTGAGTCCAACGCTCTGTCCAACAACTTGAGATAGCAATTAGCAGCAGACATCAAAACAGGAGCATAATACTCAAAATGAGCCAGAATGAAGGCATAAAAAGACTTAATAACCCTAGAGTCACAAGCAAAAGTTCTGCAACACTTACGAAGGAATACAGTCTTCTGTGAAATTACGGAGGACAAGAAACGAATGTCCTCCTCAAAAGTTAACTTCGAGTCAAGAATTACTCCAAGAAGACTTAAATCATCCACTTCCTCAATATGTTCACCTGATATGTACAAATTGAGATGAACTGGATTCAGTGTACGAGATCTTCCAATGTTAATAGAATGCATCTTATTATCATTAAGCTTCATGCCCCAAGGTTGACACCAACAGGTAATCTTGGCTAAATCCCTATTTAAAGATGCTGCAACCTCTCTTCTGTTACATGGAGACCGAATTTAGGACTACAAAGTTATGTCATAGGCATACGTCATCAGTTTATTTTCAAGGTTTATGTTCAAGTCAGAGGTCAAAATTATAAAAAAATAAGGGACCAAGAACGCTCCCTTGTGGAACGCCCGAGACTACAAGCACAGAAGCAGAATAGGTCCCATCAACAGAAACACGCTGGGATCTATCTATTTGTCAGAAAAATTCAAAAATATTAAGAAGGCTTCCAGAAGTACCATAAAGTTGCAATTTATAAATAGAGACTTATGATTAACAAAGTCGAAGGCTGAGCTTAAATCAATAGCTACAACACGCGACTAATGCCCACGGTCCAAAGAGGAGTGAAGGTCATGGGTCAGTGTTAGGAGTGCATCGGAAGTTCCCAAACTTTTGCGGAACCCAAATTGTGAATCAGGCATGACACCGATTTTGACACAATACAAGGCCAATTGTTTAGCAAGGATTCTCTCAAAGATCTTAGATAAGATAGGTATGATTGAGATGGACCGGTATTCAGATGATAAAGTTGAAACCGATGGTCTCTTTAGAATGGGAGTAATGTTGGCTTTACGCCAACCAGAAGGAAAAGAACTGGTCTTAAAAAGCAATCTAAAAACAACAGCCAATTTAGATGGCAAAATGTGGGCGATCTTCTTAAAGAAAAGGAGGTAAAAGCCATCCAGGTCCGTCCTTCCATAAGTATCTAGATCAAGAAGATACCTTTTGAGCTCAGTTGATTTAGAGGCAACTGATTTTAATTTAGGAAAGGGGAAACAAACCAAGGGAAGCAACAACTCTTGATCTCTCTGTTTGTTTATAAAGGTATTAGAGAGCAAATTATTTTTATTTAATGGCTCAGAATACATTAAACCCTCAGGGCCACATAGTGGAGGCATACTCGAGTCCACACAAAACAATGAAGACTTAAGGCAGCACCACCATTTGTGCGGCTGAGTTGCTCCAGCAAGAACATTTTGTAAATGAGAATTATATGCAGCTTCAGCAGCATTATAAATTCTCTGAGCCTCAGCTCTAAGAGCAACATACTCATAATTATCCCAAAGCAACTGGCCTCGATTGCGTCTTCACAAATGGTGAGCACCCTGTTTGTCATCACGGCACGCTTGCAATCATCGTCAAACCAAGCTTTATCTTTGACACGGGATTTAATTATTTGGATGGAACCCTTCTATTTAGAATATTAAGAATACAAGTATTAAGAGCTAATATTGGGTCACTAGAATTAAAAATAGTATTACACTGAATACGGTCAACTTCCATGCATACATTGTCCCAATTGACTCTCGATTTGAAATATACCTGACGGGAGATGGTTATATTAGGAACAGTGAATTGAAGACAAATTTTGCCATGGATGGAATTATGATCAGAAGTACCTATGGGAGCGAGACATAAGCCTCGACAACTCCTAGTATATTAAGTCAAGACAATGTTCAGGCAGTTCCCAGGATTGTATGTAGGACCCTGAATCTGCTGTTCATAACCAGACAAATTAGATACATCGAGAGCTGCAAGACCATTTCGATTGGTTGGTGATACAAAACCCAACCAATCTTGATGATGAGCGTTTAAGTTTCCAACAAAAATGAAGGATGCCTTTACATCAACAGACTGTATTGGCGCCCATGGCAGTAAGCAGGCAGTCGTACAAGTAGTTGTTGGCATCAGATTTTATATAAAGTCCAAAAATGCAATGTTTATGATATTTGCTGGAGACTTTTATAAGTTGAATCTCATGGCAGTGAAAACAAAATCTGGTTAAGTGTTGTGCAATATAACCAGATCTAATGTAAACACACATACCACGGGCTCGAGGAAACGAGTTCCTTCGTATAAGGGAAGGCTTATTAAAATTTGGTATAAGCAGCTCTGAAGTATATCTATGGTTGGAAACCAGAGTTTCAGAACAGAAAATTATGTCATGATTGGTAGCAGCCATCGTAAGATCTTCGAGATTCTTATTGAAGTCCACGGATATTTGAATATAGGATACAGCAACTTTTAGCAAGCTGTCTACGTGGACCAGGACTCAATTCAACATCACCAGCCAATAGGACGAGTAAAAGTAAAATTAAGGTTTCATGAAAAGAACTAATTCCCATAAAGAAGGTAAATGAGATGGAAATATAAGGTCCACTCAGATGGAACCATCACATCTGGGCAAGGCAAACAAATGACCCATATCCAAAGGGAAACAGTACGAAAAGCAGAGGATTTTCAACGAAGAAAAAAGCGAAGCAAGGAGAAGGAAAACCTCCTGGAAAATCCACCAGACAATCTTATCTTCTTCATCAGCCTGCTAAAACCACTTTGAAGAAAAAATAGGAGATTGTAAGGCATAACAGGAAAGAGAAGTAAAGAATGTTGCACTGCACCATAACAGCAAGGATGGATGAAACAGGGGTACTGGAAGACCTTGGTGCAAAGGCTATGGCACCACCCCAATATCACCCATCATGGCAAAAGTCAAAGCTTTATTAGATGGCAGTTGGCTATCATTTAGCTCATCCACCCGAGATTAAATAAACAAATGTTTAGAGGGCCAAACTAAACACTTATAGCACAATGTGCTTATCTTAAGGCTGAATGATCAGGGCATCACTGCAATATTACAATACAATGATAAATAAACAGATGGTTGGGCGCCCAACTTAAACATTATAAATCATTGTAATTATCTTAAGGCTAAATGATCAGGGCATCACTTAATCAAATTACAAGACTAAATAAACAAATGATTGGGGGCCCAACATAAACAATTATAGCACAATGTGATTATCTTAAGGCTAAATGATCAGAGCCTCACTTCCAAATTAAATTACAAGACTAAATAAAAAATTTCCAACCAACATGTGGCCTTCGACATATCCACAGTTGAGTTCGATGGACTTTTTAGCATCATTTAGAGCATCAACGAATTTCCGCATAATCATGAGACACTCGTAACGATGAGAATAATACAAAAATGATTGGGCATATCAAAATTGCTTCGGAAAAATACTGGAAAGCTTTTCTTTTTCTCCTTCCAGTAAAGAATTTTTCGCAATTTTCACTTTAATTTTTTATTTGCTTCTTTTTGCAATTCTTCATGTTCTGGGTAAGGAGACAACTTCGAAAGGTGGCATAATCTTCTACGGCTTCTTCGTAGAAAGCTGAATAAAAAAAACAACGGGCTTTTTTCAAATAAGCTTTGACGTAATCCTTTTTAAATTCACTAACCGATGAAAAGGCATCAATCACCATCTTCAACTCACCCATTTTACAGTGCACCATGCCATTATTAAACCTAAACACTGCCTTCAAAAATCCGTTAGAATTATCAACCGCAATACCTTGCGAATAATGAGCAAGTGTCAAACCTGTTCTTCGAAACTGCCCCATTTCCCAAACGCTTCAACTCGTAGACGCGTCTTATTCGTTCCAGGGTGTTCATGATCTTGGTTTGGGATGGGTCCAAAGACACTGCTCTCTCTATCAAACTTAACGATTCTATTTTCTCCCCTTTTTGATAACAACACAATCCCTTGAAGTAATAGAAGTAAGGATTTTGTTGATCTACGCTACTAGAGTTTAGTGCAGAAATTACATCTTCGTATTTTTCTAAGCAATAAAGTCACTCTATCCTCTTTAGCTGGAGCCTCACAGTTTTCCATCAGCGATGTTGGAATTGTAATGTGTTGTTCCGCCTTTGAGTAATACTCATTTTGTCAGCAAACTTCTCCCTCGGCAATGGCGCTCTTCAAGTCTTGAGCCCTTTTCATTTCCGCATTCACTCTGGTAGGAGTATGGTTACACGCCATCGCCTTCTCTAATGATGCTAACGCTTTCGCCGGCTGCCCAAATGCAACATGACATTTTGGCAACCTAAACAGGGCTTTGTTGTTATCAGGATTAAGTTTCAGAGAAGACTGGCAGTCTTTTAAGGCCTCTTTAAAATTTTTAAGCGCGAAGTGACATTCAGATCGATTAGAGAAATAAATGGATTCTTGTGGATTCAATTTAATAGCTGCATCATAGGCCTTCATGGCATCAAGGTACTCCTCTTTGGACAAAAATATTTCCTTCTATTTTTTTGGCGTCTGCTTCTCCTCGATTTTTATAATTTAACTCATTGTTGCGTTGGATTGAAGAACGTTGGCTTAACCTTTACTCGATTCTTTTGCTCAAGTCTTTATAGCTCTCACAGGAATGAATTGCTAGGGCTTCCTCTATATTTAATTGTCCTTGTTCGTATCTTACCATATCAAAACAACACTGAGCTCTTGAAGCAAGGGCAGCGTGATGATTTTTAACGAGTTTAAGTACGCGATTAAAATACGACAGTGCTTCGCCTTTGTTTGAACTCATTTTCGCCATTCCCATTTTGTAAACAAAATTATCTAAAACCCTCTTACTCGCATAGAATTGGAGATTAAGTCCGTTTTCTTTGACATAGCACTTTAATCGAAGATTTTTGTCTCCGCAACAAACGAGTCACTATGACTCGTCTCATTCTCATTTAAATGCTCTAAATCGTTCCATTTCTTCAACTAATTTAAACCAAAGGGGTAAGTAGTCAACGAGTCTACCTCTTCTAACTATTCATTTCCTCGGGTTGGTCCTTCTTTCCATATTTTTTACTCACCTACTTGTTTTTTTTATCTGGTTGACACTGGTGCCGAATGCAGTCATCCCAGCCTATCACAAGGATAAAGCTTGTTTTCCCTCCGATTTAGTCCTTATAGCTGAAACTTCCTCGGATATAAGGACCTATGGATGGCGTAACCTTCCATTTCCCCTCAGCCTCCTCCGTCGTGTTTTTTCATTGTTGAAGTCTTGATTGACTACATGCGAGTTTTTTAAAATCTTAGCTTGATTAAGTCATTTTGAGACTCATGATGGCGCAGGGGAATTGCCGCTCGCTAACAGTGCTCCAGCGATGCGGTAGACTGTCTACAACTCGTTTAAGCTATTTTGCTCTTTATGTATTCTTCGCCTTCTTTTCATACACCCCTCTTTCTAAAATGATGCCCAGAACAGGGAGGCGTGAGCGTTACCCTTTGTATAACGTTTCCAATCGGCGTTCTTTTTCAAACTATGCTGTGTAGAGTGCCGAGAATTACCAGCGAGCTGTTTAAAAGCTTCGCTTGATTTAGTCTTTTTGAGACTCGATTCATATCAAAAGTATATATATATATGTAAGATGAGTTTCTCTCCCTAGACTTTTGCTCTTCGATAAAAAGGGTAAAATGGTCACGAATATGAGGCAAATGAATGATGTGTAATTATAATAAGTTTCTAAAAAAAATAAATATATGTTTTAATCTTTTTCATTTTATGAAATGGTTCTTTCGAAAGAAAAGAGTATAACCATTGTTGCTCTGCAATAAAGTGGGCTGAAAAGCAAGGGGATAGTCACTAGGGGTATTGTATTATGGCTGTTAGGTGTGGTGGTAGGTTGTTGTATTATTATTAGGTAGGTGAAGTTTGTAGCGTTAGGGTTGTCGTAGTTTGAGTATGGTACGTCATCAGTTGTCGGGAGAATATAGTTGTGAGGTTCTCCCCGGCCTTGGCGGTGAACTATCAAAGTACTAATGCGACCCGATGTTGCTTAACAGTAACGATCTCGATATAGTGTCACACGGAAACCTGATACTGACCTAAGTCTGACTCCAATTGTTCGAGGAAAGATAATACCCTACCTCAGCTTGAGGTTGAGTAAGCTGGTTAAGAGGATCGATATGGATTGCCATTAGGAAAGGAAATCCCAAAGGGCGGAATTTCGGACTCTTTATTTAGGGCGTAGAACTCGGGTTGCTTTGGCGTAAGATGATTTTGAAAACGGGCGTGTCGTGTAATCGGACGAGCCTATTTCTTGTTTTGGGTTAGTATCTTAACTGTCTGCGACTGTGACTGTAATAGTGAAAGTGCCCATGACTCTGATTGACTGAATTACTGCAAGACTGTCCCTCTCGGTCTACCCAAGATGGTATATACAATGGCGCGCACCGTAGGCGTGACTTACTATTAGCCAATGATTTTGTATGTGCAGAGCCTCCTCCACTCCGTGTTAATTTGTGTGTCCATCGAGATTCATTGGATCTCGAATCCCAAAAGATGCGACTTTGCGTTTCACGGTTTCTCGCTAGCAAATAATAGCCGCTACTATCGTGTTTTCTGCTCCGCACCTGCGACTAAGCTTGTTTGAACAGCTGACCTTTTAGCTTGACTGTGAAAATTGCTTTACATCATTTACTGTGTATAAGTGTGTACATGTGCACAGGTTTGCTAACGTGTGAACGTCTCAAATGCATTCTTCTCGCCTTGGCCTTTGTTATACGTTCTTTATTACAAAAGCTACATTATTATTTTAAAGAGATGTTACATATTATTTGCACAAAGAGTTTATTATTTATGAAAACTGCTATGTATATTTTAGATTATTTGCATATGCATAGCTGTGAGTGTGCCTGCTACAAGACTTCATAGGGTTCACATGATGCTCATGTGTGAGGCCTCATTGTCACAACTATTCCGCCTTGCACAATGGCACTACATCATTAAGAAGCACCATCTTTAGGATCCCTAATCACTTTAAAAAGAATAGTTACACTCCAGTGAAGAAGATTTCTGGATCTCCAAGACCTTTGAATGAAAGCCAATGTTGACGTTTAAGAATCGAGCTGCCTCCAGTGCCAAGCTTGCTCACGATTAGAAAGGAAACAGATATGAACGCTTCAGCGTCAACAATGAGGTGGAGCCTTTTCGACTAATGTCTCAAGTCAAGGAGGGCTGCGAAACAGACACCTTTCACTATGAAGAACTTTGCGGTTATGCTCCACTTTTGTAGGAAATATAAAGAATAGACTGTTGAAGACAAGCCAAAGTGATAGTGCATCTTCTCACAAAGAAAAAAACAATAACAAAGTTCTTGACGAAAAATAACATCAAACTTTCTGGACATTGGCCCAGGAATTAACCCGATTTAACCCCCTAGAAAATTTGTGGGCGGTAATTAAGCAGAAGTCATCCAATTGTGATTTGTTGCGGATATTTATTGAACAAAAGTGAAGCAATATCATTCAAGATATGATCCCAAATTTTGTCTTCAGCATGAAAAAATAAATTAAATTTGTCCTGATGAACAAGGGACATAATTGTAAATATTGATTACGGGCCCAAACTGACTGTATTTATAAATAAAATGGGTTTGGGCTCTAAACTTTTGTATATTTATTTCACCTTCAAAAAAGGATACTGCAGTGTTGGGTTATACAAACACAAGTCAATTATGTAATATATTATTTATTGTTAACAAAGTCAGGCAGGAATTCTTCTTTATTGCTCAGAGAAGTGGCTGCAGTTTGCGTGGATGGAGTGCTTGGTGGAGAACGGCGAAAGTGATACTTGGCTAGCTTCAATTTGATAGCGAGTGCAGAGACAATGAAAACATGACCTATGATTTGCATGAATGAATGAATGATGTGCAAATAAAGGATAGAAAGGCATCACTGTGTAACACAGGCGAACAGGCAGTCGTAGAGAAAAAGGATGCGGAAATAACTTGAGAGGAGATAGGAAGAGTTGATAGGTCGGTGGCTAGACACCGATGCGCGGTGTGGTTAGGTAGGTCTCGAGGTGTTCGTGACTGGACGATGGTTGGAGGCTGGTCAGGAAGGAGACTGTGTCTGCTTAGTCGGAAACGCGTTATTCATGATGCTTTTAACTTATGCGAAGAACGGTATGGGTTACGGGTAGTCATGTGCTGCTGGGTATCGCAGTGCCATCGCATACCGTCTTGCATGTAGTGTGGTGTATAAGGGGTCTCTGGCGAGTTTCCCGAGTTGTTTTGTGAATCTGGTGTGGGCGTATATGTTGAGAGGTGCTAATTTGTTGTTGTCGTGTAGTGTTGACATTCTCGTGTACAAGGGAGAGCGACAAGCGCGCCTCAGAGCAGAGTTCTGAATGTACTGAGCCTTCTGCTGCCACGTAGCACTCGCAGCTACGAGTGGCAGACGTCGACGAGTGTTTTATATAGATGTAACTGAAGTTTTCTGCCCGCAGGGTAGAACCTGTGCAGCATTGCGTTTGTATGTGTGGCTCTTGTTTGTGTTATATTCTGGTGTATATTGAACCCAAGAGGCCTGTCAAAAGTTACACCAAGGATTTGTGTATGTTGTGTGTAGTCGAGGCTTGTTGGGTTTTGATGGTTCATGTCTGGTGTGTGTGGGAAGATCTTTAGGTTATACATGAAATGATTTCTTGCGCCGAAGAGTGTCATCTGTGTCTTCTGAAGATTCGTATCAATCAACCATTTATCCTTGTATTTTGTCTTTTCTTCTAGTATTATTTGTGCGTGGAGCACGATCTCGTCTGGTCCGCAGCCACTGACGAGAATGGTCTCATCATCGGCGTAGGACACTGTGTATGTGGGAGTCGGGTGTCATTTGGTTACATGATGTAAAGTGTGGGTGCCAGTACGCTTCCTTGGGGAACGCCTGAGCGTGGAGTAAAGGGTTGTGAGAGGGTATTGTTGTATTTTATGTGGCATCTCAGTTCAGTGAGGTGGGGCGAGAGGAGCCTTCTGGTACACAGAGGTAACTCCGCATTGTTGGCGAGTTTCCAACGGAGTCCCTCGTACCACATTTTATCTAAAGCCTTCTCCACGTCCTTGCTGATGAAGAGTGTCTTTTGATGGACCTGGAGTTTTTTCTGTATTCTGTCGTGAACGATGGTCACAGCCGCCTGAGTGAACCGGCTCCTCCTGGACCCATACTTGTGGGGAGAGAGCCAATCGCTCTCTTCCAGGTAGTCCTGTAAGCGGCAGTTGATCATACGTTCGAGTATTTTGCCTATGAGCTCTAATAGAACAATAGGCATATAATTGTTTGAGTGTTTGGGGTCTTTGTGCGTTTTGTGTAGAAATATGTTGTGAGAGACTTTGAATATTTTGGGGAAGTGGCCTGAGGCTAGTGAGGCGTTGAATAGGTGTGTAAGTGTGGGGTATGTATTTGCGGGGAGGTTGTGTATTAGTGTGTCATGTAGCCCGGAGGGGCCAGGTGCACGTTTTGGTGTTGTTTTAATGTAGTGTTTTGTTTCGTCGACGGTAATGTGAGTGGTCAGTGTAGATATGTAGTCGAGCAGCTTCATTCGTATCAGGGGGTGAGGGCTTAGCTCATTGCAAGGCGATCCTATAAGGGTTTGGTAAAGTGACTTGCTTATAGGTTTCTTGACGTACAGTCCGATGGGTATTAACGGATCAAGGTTTGTAAGTAAAAGGTTCCTTTGTGAAGGAATTGAACACTTGTATTTTTATACCACTTTGAAATGTTTACACTTACGGTAAAGATTTAATTTGCGTAACAGAATACTTTAAATCGGATTATAATGGAAAGAGCAAGAATAATGGAGATTCACAGAATGCTGAATTATAAGTCTGATAATAAATCAATGAATGGGTTAATAATAATCTATAATAACAATAATTACCTTTGAATGAAAATGTTCTCTTATTTATACCAGGCATCTTTTTGGAGGCGACGTGCACCTCCGTCTTCTTTTAGGCACAGAGGCGGTGCTTAGCTACTTGTCAGCCCAGCGGAGCCTGTGATTGACTGAAATTCTTCACTTCGTATCTTACTTTAGGGGGCTTTCCCCTGCGATGGTATCGCAGAAATTTCGTTTGCTTAAAGCTAAGATGACCTTATCAAATTTTACATTAAGGCGAAACATCTTTTGTCGCCAATTCTGTTCCCGTTTCAGACTGCTTTAATTACTCTGTTTGCTTATCTGCTCTCACACTCGGGTGCGATAGCCTTACATTATGGTCGGGTTTCAAACCAGACGTTCTAATCAGATTCCGCTGGTTCACAAACTGTCTCCAAACGACCTTATTTTATTGCTCCTACCATTCCCTCTTTGAAACTTCGAGCTGACAAAATGTGTCTTTGTCCTTCTTTCTCTCTATTTCTTTCTGTGTCTGCAGTTATTGTACAATACACACGTCTCCTCTTAGTCCACTGAGTGCGTACGACACAAAAAACATTTACATCCTATGGGAGAGTTACTACTTATATATATATATATATATATATATATATATATATATATATATATATATATATATATATATATATATATATATACAATTGGTATCTAACCTCAAAGCTACCATGTTTATTACAAAGATATATATCTAAGCCATTATACAATGCTAAAAATTAACAATGTCACATATACATATATACAATTTGCAAAGTTCAATAATATTTGTACATTGGGTTTCTCTCAAATGAAAATCGTCTCCCTGATCTGGTTTGCACAATTTTTCTCTGGGATTCCTTCGCTTCCGACGAAGCGTTATATCGTACGGATTCGGTGTTCCTTTCTTCTCTTGCCTTTTCTTCCTTATGTGTTTTGCGGCCGAGTTGCTCATAACAGACCCGTGACCTTGGGCGACGATGGGCGGTGGAAAGCCTGCCCTCGTTGGTTGAGGGCAATTTTGCCGGTTTCAACCTGTCAATTGAGAGTGCCCCTTCTGCCTTTCGGGACTCTAGTTTGAAGACCTTGGGACCGCGTTCGATCACTGGAAAGAAGCCCGCATCGGGCACCTCTAAATGCTTTCGAAAGCGATCTATTCTCACCCACACATGTGACGTGTCTTTCAGAGATTGTGGCATGAAAGGTTTTAACACTGAAAACCAACGAGGGCTGATAATTCGCTGAAAAGTTCAGATTCGACCTGAGCACCTCTGTCGGTTATCACGTAAAGTGGGACCCAAATCTTGATATCCACCCGTCTAGGAAGGCCAAAGCAATAGTTGCGTCACTTATGTCCGGGATTGGTATCGCTTCAAACTACTTTGACGCACGGTCGATGCAAGAGAGCACACAGCGGCAGTGCGAAGGGTAGGATTGGCCGGGATTCGTACATAGGGGAAGAGGTCCTACAATGTCCACATGTACCGTCTCAAACCTTGAGGAGGGAATGTTGATGAGAAGCACTGGAGACTTCGTGTGGAGCGTGATTTTTTATGACTGACAAGAGAGTGCCTGGTAAGTCAGGCACTCTCTGGTCCAGGAGTGTATGTCCTTGTCCATGTTGGGCCAGAAGTAATGGCCTTTTATTAAGCGAAGTGACGCTTGTATTCATGGGTGTGATAAGTTATGTAATTGCTCATAAATTACCTTTCTGCATGCCATTGGCACAAATGGTCGTAGGTATCTTGATGTTACCTAACACCACAACTGAACTTCCTCCAGGAAGGAAAAAGGCTTTAAGATTGGTTTCAGCTCCTTCATTTTATCAATTTCCCTCTGTACTCTCGCCAAAGCTTGGAGGCCAAGCGAATCAATCTGGACCGCATTGGCCTCTCTTGAAAGGGAGTCCGCCACTATATTGTTCTGCCCGCATATGCAGGAGATATCGCTTACATACTCCAAGATGGTAGTCCAATGGCGTTGCTGTCGATTCGTCTTCGCGCTTTATGGCGACGAAAATACCAACACAAGTGGCCTATGGTCGGTGCACAGGGTTTAAGCAAAGTCCGTTTGCTTAAAGCTAAGATGACCTTATCAAATTTTACATTAAGGCAAAACATCTACGGTCGCCAATTCTGTTCCCATTCCAGACAGCTCTAATTACTCTGTTTGCCTATCTGCTCTCACACTCGTGTGCGATAGCCTTACATTATGGTCGGGCTTCAAACCAGACGTTCGAATCAGATTCACACACTGTCTCCAAACGACCTTATTTTATTGGTCCTATAATTCCATCTTTGATAGGTCGACCTGGCACAATATGTCTTTGTCCTTTAATCTATCTCTTTCTTAGTGTGTGTGCAGTTATTGTACACTACAGCACCACTCTATGACAAATTAAATGTGGATTTGCTGCGTTTGTGTGCACCCTTTAGGAGATCATTTATTGGGGCTGAGATGGAGGCCGCATTTTTCACATGATTCCTGTAAAAATTTAAAAGGCATAGAAATTCACCTAGAGATTTATAAGTATCGGGTGCAGGGAAATTTCGCATGTTGCAACTCAGTCAGGCAAAGGTGAGATTCCTCGTTGGTTTGGAAGTATCCCAGAAATTTGAGCCGTTCTACTCATAAGTGTATGTATTTATGTGGTGCCAACTTTAAACCATGGGCCAGTAGGCAATCGGGTATCTGCTTTAAGGGATCTAGGTTAGTTTTGTGGTCTGAAGAATTGACCAATATGTCGTCTCTAAAAGCGAAAACGAATTGAAAATCTCCCAGACATGTACATAAAAGCGCACCCACCAACCAGCGTGGCTGCACACGTCTTCTACTCACTCGACGCTCCAACGGAATTTGATGAAAGGCTTTTAGCAGGTCGACTTTGTAAAATACATGTGCACTTGCAATTTGAGCTGTAAAACCGGAGACGAATGGGATTGAATATGTATCAGCATTAGTGACTCTGTTTAAGGCAGCAAGTCACAGAGTGGCCTATATGACCTAGCTTTCGCAGAAACTAGATGTAATATGTAGAGATGCCCATGGATATCACGATATCCGAATTATGCTTTATTTTTCCATTCTAGAGAGCTACTCTTTCGAGACTTTTATTCTGGCCTGATGTAAGCCGCGCGGACTTGTTTCTTCAGCTGTTCAAACAACCGTGGTGAGGTTGGCTCTGAGAAGGACGCGAATAATACAGTCTATTAAGCATGTTTTGCAGGATGCAAGCCTGAAAGGAGGCCTGTGGAACTTAGCAAGTCAATTCCTCAACAGGCGTGGTTAGAGCGAAACACGGGGCGTGAGAGTGTCATGAATAATCCCCCCCCCCGGACACTATCCACGTAGTAAGCCCTTTTAAATCAAGGATAAGCGAGAAGTATTGCATGGAATCGGCTTCCGAAATAGGAGTAACTGACGCCAGTAACTAAAGACAGCCACAGTAGAGACAGTTCGGGAAAGGTAGAGATGAAAATAATTTGAGTTCTACATATGTTTCTTGAAAGAAGAGGCTTGGGTTTTAGCCCTGCATCACTGCCACAGTGAGTGCGTGGGCAGGCTGATTGAGTCCCCAAGTGTAAGGTGTTCCTGAGGTGGAGCTGGTGTTGCGGTCGAAGGGGCCTGAAGATCTGATGTGGAGAGGAGAATGACAACTCTGACGAGGTGAGGTTTCGTTTTGAATTTCAGCGTGAAATACGATTGTCATTCTCCTTGAATTTGACGACTGGTATAAATAAGGTGTGAAAATTTCCTGAGGTGTCCAGAGGAGGCACAGTGGTAAAACTGGTAGCTGCTGAACGATTTGAGACTTCAGAAGGATGCTTTTCTGTGTCTTCCGGGCGGGGGATGATGGACTTAGGGTCTCTATTGGAGGAAGCTGGTGAAGAAAGTCATGGCTTTGTCTCCACACAAAAGCCACAGGGTAAGAGGCAGCGATGAGACTCACATTTGAATTTCTGGAGATAATAGCGCCAACTAGATGGGTCACTCACTGGATCTCCTGTCGGAAAGAGCCAGACCGACTCGGTAACCGAGAACTGAACAAAAACTAGTACACTTACCTTGGAACGAGCTTTTCTATCGCAGCTCTTTGTCCACATTCTAGAACACCTTAATGAGCGTGTCAAGCTTTGCTTCTAGCAATGGGCATTCCTGGAAAGGAAAGTTGTGGGCTTCTGCTCTACCAGTGTGATGTTTCTGGTGAGGTTATGCAATCGTTGCTGATTCGAGGGCTTGTAGTGCCGAAATACAATAGCCTTGAGTGCATCATAGATCATGTGCTCTGCTAGTAACTCGAATAATAAGCCCGCTGTCCCATGAGCTCTGCTGGTAAATCGGAGAAGGCCAGCTGGAACTTTATTATTGTGGATGTGACATTTTGTTTCAAATGCCAACTGGCAGAGACGGAGGCGATGTTTCGACGTACCTGGAAATTATTGAGGCACGTGAATCGCCGAACATGTGCCTTCTCATTGGGAGGAGATTGCTGATTGTCCAGTTGTTGGGCCATGACGAGTACGTGAAATATATTGTTGCTTGATGAGGTTGCTTGATGCAGGCTTGAAGTGAGTGTTAAACTTAGGATGATCAATGCAACGTTTGCCAAAAATTTTTTATTTATAACAAAGTCCGGTACGAATTTTTTTTGGTTTGTTCAGACAAGTGGCTGCAGCTCTCGTGAAATCCTAGAGCTGGAAAGTAGCACTTTGCTTGGAGCGAGGGTGGCAGCGAATGATGAGGCGATGAGGCTCAAGTAAGGCGAAGTTGCCAACTGTCGCCATAATATGGTTGCCAGCGATCGCTGGCTGCGACATTACAAACATATTAAAACAAAATACAATGTTTGATTAGTTCTAGTAATTTTCTTATATGACAAAATGTAGTAGTCTCAAAACCTTTGACCATGATTGTATAAGGTGGAAACACGAAGTTTAGACTAAATTTATTCTTATTTTTGAGAAACCTGTAATATTACACAATTGTAAATTAAAGCGAAAGATGAATTAACTAATATTCAATTAGATGGCCTTTTTCGTCGATGAAACGACGCATTCTAATTATGACCTGAGCGTAAGTGGTAATCAGTGTTTCAGTTGATATTTCTCACAGCATTTCTCTAGTTTGTGCCTCCGAAATTAGACACTGATGTGAATAAGTACAGGCCTTCTCCTCAACCATTGACCACAATCCAATGTACATGGGGTTCACATTTGGAAAATGGGATGCAAAAGTTCCTCTTACCAATATCCGATAAAATTTTACTATCACCAGTGGTGAACTGTTTTTACTCTGAGAGGTTGCTCCATCTTGTTGAACGGTGACAAAGGCATTTCTATGTGAGAGAAAAACCTTGCCCGGAGTGAACGGATAGTGCTGCCTATATATGTCGCTACACAGGAAAAACCTTGAGTACAAAAGAGAATTCGGTTATTCGCTCATATGTTATTAAATGTAAGACGAATATCTCTCTCGACGATTTTAAAATAATCAATTCTCATTTAAAAGGAAACTTCCTCCAGAAAATTTCAATCTGTTTATATAAAAAATAAGTACCCACCCCTTAACCAAGACTCTACTTCAGTTTCGCTTCAAATTCTATAACGTACCCACAATCAAACCTGTTCTCGCCCCACTGCAGTGAAGCACGGAGGAGGATCAGTGATGGTCTGGGTAGCCATATCTTGGAATTCTCTTGGTCCAATCGTTGCCCTGCATGTTATGATCAACAGCAACGAATATCTGAATATTTCGGAAGATCAAGTCCATTCCATGGTCCAGACATTATTCCCTGATGGTGAGTGCTTTTTCCAAAATCATAATGCCCCAATACACACAGCTCATGCGGTTAAAAATTAGCATAAAGAGCATAGGAGTGAGCTACGATACATGGAGTGGCCACCATAATCCCCAGATCTTAATATAATTAAGCATTTGTGGGGCGTCTTGGAGCGACAAGTTCGAAGTCGTTACCCTCTACTGTCGTGTATTAAAGAGTGGAGCAGGTATTACAGGAAGAATGCCTCAAAGTTCCTCTCAATAAAGTCAGGGAGCTATAGGAATCAATTCAAAGACGCATCGACGCTGTTCAGAAAGCAAAAGGAGGACCAACTCCGTATTAAATAAATATTCATTGAATTTAGGACGTGTTCCAATTATTTTGCCTAACTCCTGTATATATATGTATATATATATATATATATATATATATATATATATATATATATATATATATATATATATATATATATATATATATATATATTTATGTATATATACCTAACCTCGGTACTGACTACCAAAAACACCATAATGTTGACTGAAAACTTGGTCTTGATCACTTTCGCTACATCTTTGTGAGATAAAGCTAGCCAGGTCTTTTTCTGCGAGTTCACCACTTGGTTCTGGCAGAAATTATTCTTGCCAGACTTGATGAAACGCTTCAGTTTGTTCACAAGATTTACAACACGTTCTTTCCGCTTCTTATTCATCTAATATAGATGAGTAGTAGCAAATGACAAAATCCGCTAATTTCCTAATGAGAGACTATGACACTCCCTTGTCCCTGGCTATGATCCTCATTACCTAGCTTGGTTCGTTGCCAATGATGGTCTGGATCTCCACGATAATTTCAGGGGTTCTTCTTATCGTAACACATAGATTGAGATTTCCGAGCCGGTATCATCTTAATCCCAGTGTGACACATCCAACTCTTTCTTGATCTATGGGAGTGATGGATTACCAGTTTATGGGTGTCGGCCTTACAGTCGAGTTTGGTCTGACTGAAAGTGTTTTTTTTTAGGTAATCCGCTTGTAGGCTGGGTTAAAATAGTAACCTGGTTGTTGCTTGGTAGAAGGAAGGACTTCAAAAGAAAAATGGCGGTTTCGTAGGCTTTAATCTTGGCTTAGGGCTACCTCAGTTCGTGCAAGTGAAATTTCTCAGTTTTCCGTGATTCTTTTGTGTGTTCTCGTCTTTGGCTAACTAGCTATCAGTATTAATGCTCAGTGTTTCTTGTAAGTCTCCTTCTGCATCAGATTGTTGGGACCATGGACGGATGGTTTGAGCACGAGTTACAGATTGGTGATACTAATAATAATAACGCTAATAATATACTAATCAGAATGAGAATAATAATGAGAATGTTTCTGTGAGCCTATTTATACTAATGCCAATTAAGGGGGCGTGACTTCTCTTCTCTTAATGTAAGCGCGGGGAGAAGCTTATCGGATCAAAAGTATGTGCGTGTGTTCTCTACTAAGACTGCTGGGCAGAGTTTATATGGTGAAAGAGTGTGAGCATGTCCAATGTGTGCACCAAGAGATTATTTGAATTTGGAATCCTGACCGGGCTTTATCACGCCGATATACATAGCAAGAATTATTTCGTCCTTTCACGGGTCCCTGTAAACTCTGGCTGGTAAGACCAGATTCTTTTCTATGTGTGCACAGCTGTTTTTCACTCTCTTCCTTATCTCTGTAGCCAGACTGTCGGCTCGTATCTGTTTCCTAAAGTGTGTATGTTTGTATATTTGCATGGAACCACAACGATTTTACTTTCATCCTTACAACATATTCTGCTTTACATTGATACATATTAAATTGAGCTTTAACATTATTTACAAGTATTTGCTTTGTTTTACATTAATTAATTGTTACAAGATGGCATATTATTTCAATGTTCGATTTGTGTGCCTAATTTCAAGACTTCATAGGGCCAACGGAGTGCTCATTTGTGCGGTTCGTTGGCTCTACTCCACCTTGGAATTGACCGCTTCAGTTCCTCTGCACCGTCTTCAGTTTGACACATAAGCACTCGGATATCTTCGCATTGGAGCTCACGGCGTGAATCCTAAGCAGCATAGCTTACCCTTTGCAATTTGGAGGAAAATAGAATTCAGTGAAGGTATTGTTTCCTTCACAGAGGATGCATAATTACCCTAAGAACACGCAAATTTATAAGTCAGAATTTAATCAGGGGGCTGGTGCCGGAAAGCATTTCTGATCAGAGCGTGATAAGAATAAGTTCTGTTTTCTTTGCGAAAAAGACGGAAAAATTTAATGCACTGTTATAATCATTTGTATTTAGATTGGCTAGCTCCTTCCTTTCTAATTGTGATTGGATAAAATCCTATTATGAAGTTTTTGTTATATCTTTCAAGGCAATTTTAATTTAATTTTCTATATGTCAAAGGCCATATCTCTCTTTGATAGGTCTTTGACTTCTCTGGAATTAATTGTGGGCTTAATATTCAAAGTCCTTTCTCACTTTTTCGATTTTTTCACCTGCAGCGAAGCGCCAGGTCTAGGCGTTGTTTTTTATTTCAAAAGGAGTGAAGTTTATTTGTACCCATTTAGAGCCACAAAATGACCCATATGACCATGGACATATGGTTATTCACCCTAGAGACTTCAAATCTGCCATTGAATTTGGCAGAGCGTTAGTGGCATAAGCCTCATTTAGCCATTCAAAGGCACATTTAGTGATTTGAACCATGGGAAACCGTCAATGCAATAACCATTTATCAGCTTATCACAAAACGCCGCCTGTCATTGGATGGACTTTCCCTCTTGTTTCAAACTCCTTCAAATCAATTAAGATCCTACCATCATTGCTTCTCAACCACATCAGCAAAATGAAACAGAAATTTTACTACCTTGCATTTCTCTTTTCCAAAAGGAGCAATTTCATAAATGCCCTGATGAACTTTGTCAAACCATTTAAACGTGTGTTCGTCAAAACTTCAAATGGTCATCAAACAGTCCAAATGTTGTTGTTTTTTTATCTTTACGTGCTTCAACGTGAGAGCCGTGCCCTTTGGCATTGTGCCGGATATATATACTTTACACTCTATCAAAGCATTTCAAAGATTTTAAAAAAATTATGGAATCACTGATATGGCTTATAGTAAAAGCGCTAAAAGTTTTATAATAAGGGGCAATGCTTTCTCCGATACCTAGTTGTCTGGTGAATTCCAAGCCCACATTTTTTCTAATAACATCAGCCATCTTATGATCCCAATCTACTTGGCATGGGCCAGCAGTGCTTGGGATCGGTTGATCCGAGAGATCAAGTCTCGCCTGCATAAACAAGAGGGAAAGTCCCTTCAATGACCAGCGGAGTTTTGTGATTAGATGATAAATGGTTATTGCATTGATGGTTTCCCATGGTTCAAATCACTTACAAGTTACTTTTAATGGCTAAATGAGGCTTCTGCCACAAGATGGCCCCACCCAGTGCGAAATCCGATGGCAAATTTGAAATCTCTAGGGTGAATAACCATATGTCCCATGGCCATATGGGTCATTTCATGACTATAAAGGGGTACAATTGAACTTTACTCATTTGGTAAAAAGCGACGCATAGACCTGGTGCTTCGCCACAGGTACAAATAGGCCATTCAACTCTAGGCTCTTTTAACATGCGAACTTTATTCTTTTTCCACTCGAAATGTCATCAATGGGCGTCCTCTCAACTGTCGTTTTTCCGAAAGGGTGTTTCTCCTTTTTACTTACAATTCCTTCCTCAAACCTCATTCTAATTCTAATTTAGCTTCAAAAGTTCGTAAATGATAATCCCTTGCAGAATTCTAATAAACACCTTAACAAATCTTTCCAGCGAGTCTTAAAGGCTCTAAACCATTAGAGAGCGTTGGCCCTCTTCTTACCTTCTAAGTTTTAGCCGGCACAGTAGAGATATCTTTCAAAGCCTCTGGACGAATCGCTGGAAGTTAGAGGATGTCGTTTTTATTCAAAGCTCCACGAAAACGAGGCCGTTTTGGAAAATGAGTCGAGTTCTAAAGCTATTTCCTGGATTAGTAAATTTGAAAAGAGAGGATGGCCAAATGCTTTAATCATATTAAAAACCTATATCCCTTCGACTTCTCTTTCACTCAAAATATTCCAATTTCTAACGTCGACTTCTTGCTCTTTCCTCTTCATTATTACCATTTTTACTACGCGACAACAACATAAAAGAAAAAATAGGGTAACTGTCCCCAAGTTAATGGTTTCTTACTCTACCACTAGAAGGAGTAATCGGTCTTAACCCATATTGGAATTCCGCGCGACTTCTTTCAGATTCAAACTTCTTCCGGTCAGGTGAAAAAATATTTACCACAATATAAGTTTGTCCCTTTGGGCAATATGGGGCAGCTATTAAATTACTAAACTCTTGTCAAGTATTAACCACCTTTTCAAACATCGAACCTATCTAAATAAGAACTTCTATAAATCTTAAAAAAATCAAGTCAATAATAATAATGCAATTGTATGTCACTCATCAAAGATGTCGTCAATCGGAGAACGCCTCTCTAGCACTGTGGGCCTTCAAGGGACCAAGATAGGCGGCAGAAGAGCATCGTAAGTCATACCACGTCTTAAGGCCCTAGAATAAGAAGGCGTGGTCACCCAGGGAGCACAAACGATTACCAACAACTGGGTTTTACAAAAGTTTCTGTTACACTCGTGTTTTTATATATTTCGAGAGGTTTACCTGTGTGATATAAAAAAGTTCCACCAAACAAACTTAAAATTCTACTTTTCCAGCAAGTGTAAGTAAAACGTCTTTGCCATTGTGTGCAGGTGTCTCGAGATGGAAGTTAAAAGAATCTATATCTCTGCTGACCTGCGGGCGGTGCCCAGGTTCAAACTGCCAAGACCGTGAAGGAGTGGTTAGGGTCGAACATGAACTTCTGGTCGAATGCTTTTTGGTCAACACAGTAGCCCGACCTTAATCCCTTTTACTACAGCATGTGAGCGCATATCAAGACAAGGCATGCAAGGTATGCCACAGCAACGTTGACGAGCTGAAGTTCGTCAAACGTGTGTAATCCAGTATAAGGAAGGACTTCGTCGGCAACGCGTGCACATCCTTCAGGTCTCGCCTGGAGCGCGTGCTCTTCGCCAAACGCGGCCACATTGATTAATATTACAATATAAACATATTTATATGTTAAAACAATAAAAACGTGTCATACTGCCTCAAAACTATCATTGCGTCCTTTGCTGAAATCGTCGTAACGAATGTAACGTCTTTTACAAAACCTGGTAGATGCAACAATGGAGCAGAGAGTAATCATAACTTTTTCTAGGGTTTGCAGGGGTGGTTTAGTTACGAAGAAAGTTCAGAAAGGAAAGAGTTTTTAAAAACCTGAAATACCCCTACATAAAAATTCTTCGCAAGAACTCTAGCCACATGCTTTTGCAAAAAAACAAACAAACCAGAAATAAGAAAAGATTACGAAAAACTAAAATATAAAATGCACAAAATTAAAATGAACGACCGTAGTCAATGAAGTTACCGAGGGAGTGGGGTTGTTTTGAATTGCCGAGAAAGAATCAGCTAATAGTAACTTATTGCAGCACTTAGACAGCGGTTAGGTAGAAATTAAGAGAGTTGCCAATTAGGTTAATTTGAAAATATACGTTGGCTGAGACTCAACACACGGAGAAAGAGCTATACCTATAAATAAAGGCCAATAACATAGTTTCATAAATAAAGGAGAAGTATTTAAGCAATGATAAGTTAAAAGAGGCGGGCTGAGCATAAAGTAAAAAGTATTTTATATAAAGTAAATCCCCTTTTCCAAATTTTGCAATAACTTTTTAAAATATTTGCATCAAATGGTTTTGCATTTTTTTATTTTTGGTTTTCGAGTTTTCTTGTCCTGTGGTTTGCCATTAAATAGGAGAGGGTACTTATTTTCAACTATTTAGTTTACTTTTTAATTTACTTATATTTTAAAAAACAAAATATTTATAAACCTGTTTAGTAAATTATGTTAAAGACTAGTAAACAGACTAATCATTAAATTACAAGAAAAGGAGATATAAGCTTATTATTTCAAATCAAATGGGTGTTCAATTTTCCAAAGTACTCAGTCAGGTAAAAACTCAAGTTAGTCAGTTTATAATGTGGTACGCAGAATGCTTGCAAAGATAAAGTCGCTGATATATCTGCAGCCGAATCAATTAAGTATATAATGACTTATATTATACCTCGGTGTTAGGTGCTTCCCCGAAACTATAGCAGGGTAACACGTGAATTGTATATAGCGTAAGTTACTAGAGAATTGGCGATGGCGATGTGTTACAAAAAATTACACCCACACCTATAGTAAATTCCACCACATAAATACAACACTCGTGAAATTACCCTAATTTAAATATTTTAATTTAATTCGTGTTTAATGCTTATTTCACGGTATTTGGAAGAAAGGGGAGGGAAAAGATCTCGAATACATTTTGCTAATTCTTTATACAAGTCCGCCATGAGTCTTGGCCAGAAATTTTAGTGCCTGCACTCATGATGTTTAGCGCCGATGGCGTAAGTTTAAAGTTGTATCCCAGTCTGGTTGAGCGATAAGCCTAGATTCAGAATTACTTTTACACTACAGAAAAAAATAAGAGAAATATTTTATTTTATTAAAATTACAAAAATATGATGAGTAGGTAAATTAAATCTCAATGGTACAAAAAGGCATGCATTAAATATATTTGATGATTTCATATGCTACAATCGTATATTCAAGAAATTATACTAAATAAACTAAGAAAATAAAATATTGACAGGGGAAAAATAAGAGAACGATTTTTTTAGTAACATCTAGAAGGTTTTTTTAAAATCATCTGGCAACATTATGTTCAAAGGGTAAGAACTGGACAGCCGCCATTGTTGTCGTACTCTATTACATAATCTTTATTGGGCAGGAGATAAGCAAACCTCTCATTAAAGGAATACATAGAAAATTCTAATATAATATTCACTCTGGTAACACCAATTTGAATGGGTAGCCATAAATTCTTAATTAACTGACATGTTTTTTCATTAGAACCCGAATTGGTAGGGTCATTCAGATAATTGATTTTATTATAAAACCATTTAATCAATTCATCAATCCAGAGCTAGTGTTCTTCGCAATGTCAAGAAATTTATATATATATATATATATATATAAACATATATATATATATATATATATATATATATATATATATATATATATATATATATATATATATATATATATATATATAACAATTTGCATTTAATAATATTAATCTTAATGGATTAGAAAGATAATCACTATAGGATTCTTCATAAATAATAACTAATTTTACAATGCTTATTTCTACATATGATTCATCCCTATTAGAAGCAACTTCGCTGTATTCCTATACTTACCATGTGTTCAGGTCTTTTAGTAGGTCAGAGCCATGCTACCCAAGGTCCAAATTACTCAAGTTCTTAGAACTCACCTTGGTTACTATAACATTTTGTTAATTTGTTTGACTCCTTTACTACCAACAGGTTCTTAGGTTTAACGTTATATTTTATCCAAGATAAAGCAACAGTACTATCTACCAAGACATGTACTGATTTAGAGGTTACTCTTGTTTGAATGCATCCATGGTAAATCTTATTACTCTAGTTGCCATTGGGAATGCAATTGCCTCAAGTATAGGTATTTTTAGTTGCTTAATGGGATCAATATACCCTTAGCTATGAGCCAATTTGACTACTGTCCTTCCACTAGGTATGCACAACATCCAGAGGTGGGCAGTATTTAAATACATTTATGTATTTAAAATTGTATTTGTACTAGTAAGTAAATATGAAATCATGTAATTAAATACTTTTGAAAGTATTTAAATACAATGTATTTAGATACTTTTTGCAAATACTTTCCTGAGAATAGGTTTATATAGCTCTTAAGAACTTGCATGACACAAATGGTTGACTGCGTGACCCGGTGAGGAAAGATTGCTTGCATCAGTTCAAATTCAGTTACAAGATGGTCACAGTTGTGTTCGGTTGTTTAATGAGAGCGCTCAGCGTTATTTTAACTGCTCTGTGTCAATTTCAGCTTCTTCGAAAGAGTGGGAGATGGAGAGATTAGACATAATAAGACGAGGAAGATTAAGAATCATATAATTATAGACATGCTTTATTAGATGATAAATCTTTTAGAGCGAAATCTTCCGACGGAAAAAAGTGAATTGTGTATGTTCATCATGCAAAGGCGAAATCTCTGCGGCAAGCAATGCTACTTTCAATCTACGGATTCATTTGAAGGTAAGAATTTATTCAAGCTAATTATATGGTACTTAATTAAATTGACAGGTATAACTATTTCTTACTTTAAAAATATGGCAAAATTGCTAGTAGCTAACGATAATGTTAAGCAGCGTAGGTTTACCATGCACGAACCTACCTGCTTCCTTTTGCAACACCTCTATTTATAGTATATGCTGATTGAATTTAACGTGAATTATGGCAACGTGAAACAAATATCCATCAATTATCTGATCATGTACATTTATCAACAGAGAAAGCACCCTGCTTTGGTGCAAAAGGCGGATAACTACGTGACAGCTCAAATAAAAGTTCAAAAAGAAAATGTTCAGTATTAGATTATGGTCCTTCATGCAGTGGTATTAAAGTAAAGATATTACCGGAGTGTTTTGCGGTGAACACTAAGAAGGTCAAACAATCTGTTGTTAATAAGCTGATTGCAGATTTTATCATACAAGGGGTGCATCCCCTATCAACCATGAAGCAACCAGCTTTTGTGAGATTAATTAAAGGTGAGTTCTGAGTTAGAAATGTTGTTTACAATTATAGTAATAGTAGTACAGGTTAAGCTCTTATAACGACCGAATACTAAAGCGTTCGGATCATTTGTCCCTACGTAGGCTATATAACGAAGTTAAATAAAGGAAGACATATAAAAACAACAGAGGTTAATATATTGCAATAATTTCCTGAGAATCCACATACATATATTCTTAAAGCGTGCTATCATTTTCTTGAAGATATTATTGAATAAAAAAATTTCATGAATAATTAATACATTTATTGATTGATTATATGTAGTTATTAGATGAATTCCTTTAACGATGTATTTCTTTATAGTAGCAATACCTGTATATCATTATGTCAAAATTAGCATGCCCACCCGTCAAAAATGTAGGAAATAAAGCTTGATAATGTATATATTCCTAACTACTGAAAGTCAATATTTTACCATGTAATTCTGAATGTGAAGGACTAATAATATATTTATGAATTAATGTACCAGTCTTATATAGCTATAGGATATTCATATAGCTACATTTTATATATAAAATTTTATATGCATACCATATATTCTCATTTCACTCACAATCATCACACATCCACTCCCCAGGTCTAAGTTCTTCAGTTAACGTCAATTCAAGGTGGATGTTAGGCCAAAATCTTATAGAAGAAGAGAAAGTGACAAGAGCCTTACTCAAGAACAAACTATAAAGCATCTCTTACTTATGTCTTACTGCAGATATTTGGTCAACTCGTCACCGTAGTATTTTGGGCGTTACAGTTCATTGGGTATGTTAAGATTTTGCTCTTTATGAAATATGAAATTGAAAATATCTTTGCAGTTAGAGAGTTGAAATCATACCTATTTTTTGGCGGAATTTATCTAGATTATATTAATATGTAAAATTTATGGAAACATTTATGAGACAAGCATTGGACTGTTATCTTATTTTTATTTTCAGCTTGAAGAATCTGCTCTTGTCCGTCAGAGTGGAGTATTGGCATGCTCTGGCTCCAAAGGAGAACATAATTACATCATGAATACGATATCCTCATGCAGAAAATCATGAGCACCTTCACTAATAATGGCTCTAATTTTTTTAAGTCTTCTAAGGAATTTACAGTTGCTACTGCAAATGTGTTCACAGATTCAGAATATGGATTCCAGATAGGTGAAGAAGATCAGGGTGACCACGAGCTGGAGGATAGTCTCTTAATGAGAAATGCTTTAGATCAGGAACAAGACTTTTCATGTGACCTATGCATCTTCAGCCTACCTAAGCTTGTGCGCTGTGCTCCACACACATTCAGTCTCGTCATCACAACTGATGCAAAACAGGCACTGAAAATATCTTCTTTTGCAAATATCAATCATGCTGCAATGGGGAAACGTTCAGCATTATGGAACAAAAGCGGTCGTCCAAAATCAGTCAATCAATCAAGGAAACTTGACTTGAGAAGAGCAGACTTTGCACGCCTTCGTGCTGGGCTGACTGATGTAAGGCTAGCGGTATGCGAAGAGGTTGAGGATTCGTGGAACAATTTCAAAAATAAATTCATGAGTCTTCAATCAAGTTGCATCCCTCTGAAATGCCTCCGTCGGTCTTCTGTTCAACCAAAGTGGTTTAATCGAGAAATCGGCCAACTGCTTAGGGAGAAGAGAAATGCGTACCGGCGATCGAAGATCTCGGGTGCCTTTGACGAGTACCGGAGGCTAGCCAGGAGAGTGAAGTCCAGCATAAGGGCGGCTAAGCGTACTGAGGAACTCCGAGTGGCGAGACTCTGCAAGGAGAATCCCAAGGAGTTCTTCGGCTATGTAAATAGCCGTAAACCAATCCATCGTAGGATTGGGCCCCTAGTGGACGAGGAGGGTGCATTAACTCAGTCAGATGCAGAAAATGCTAACCTTCTCAATGACTACTTCTCCTCAGTGTTTACTAAAGAGTGTGGTCCCATCCCCCAGCCCACGGATTCCTACTCGGGGGAAAAGCTGGAGGCAATGGACTTCACCGAAGGAGAAATAAAGAAAAAGATCGCTGACCTAAAGACGAATAAGTCCCCTGGACCGGACGGGTTTCTACCCAAGTGTTGAAGGAAGTGTGCGATGAAGTATCACGACATCTGTGCGCTATCTTTAACATGTCAATCCGGACCGGATGCGTTCCTAGAGACTGGCGTGAGGCGGAGGTGACTCCGATCTTCAAGAAAGGATCCCCCAGCCATCCGTCAAACTACCGACCTATCAGTCTGACTTCGATAGTCGGTAAACTCATGGAAAGCATCATGGTGGAGAAAATAACGTCGTATTTAGAGTCAAACCTGCTACTGAGGAGTTCCCAGCATGGCTTCCGAAGGCAACGGTCATGCCTGACGAACCTTGTGGAATTCTTCCACTTCGTGTTCAGTGAGCACGATCGGGACAAGGCGGTGGATGTGGTTTACTTAGACTTTCAGAAAGCCTTTGATAAGGTACCACACCGCCGCCATCTCCGGAAAGTGCGAGCGCTGGGCATAGACGGAAAAGTAGCCGGCTGGATCGAGAACTGGCTAAGTGGCAGACAAGAACGGGTGGTGGTGAATGGACAGGCTTCTGAGTGGGTGCCCGTTACTAGCGGAGTGCCTCAAGGTTCTGTCCTGGGACCACTACTATTCATCATCTACGTCAACGACATGGACGGTGACATGGTTGCCAAGATTTCCAAATTTGCCGACGATACCAAGCTTGGTATGAACGTTGCAAAGGATGGAAATACTGCCCGCCTGCAGGAAGATCTTGGGAAGATTGGGGAGTGGTCTGATACGTGGCAAATGCCTTTCAACGTGAACAAATGCAAAGTAATGCATATCGGCCACAGAAATCATCAATCTCATTATATCCTTAAGGGCACTGCTCTTGAATCGAGTGACACTGAGAAGGACTTGGGTGTTACTATCACTAGCGACCTCAAGTTCTCGAAACAGTGCATCGAGGCAGAGAAGAAAGCCCAAAGGATGTTAGGCTACATAAAGCGCCAGTTTGGATACCGTAACAGGGAGATAGTACTTTGTCTGTACAACTCCCTCGTTCGGCCGCACCTGGAGTATGCCGTACAATTTTGGAGTCCTTCGTTTCGAAAGGACATCGCAAGGTTGGAACGCGTACAAGCCAGGGCAACCAAACTGATTCCCTCTATCCGACATAAAAGTTATGAGGATAGACTAAGGGAATTAGATCTGTTCTCGTTGGAAACCCGTAGACTGCGTGGTCAGCTCATCGAAGTTTTCAAAATACTTCGATGGTTCGACAATGTTGACTACCGGGATATTTTCACACTGAGTAAGAACAAAACGCGCAATCACGGCTTCAAACTTGAACTGAAGCGTTACAACCGCAATTTGTGTGGAAACTTTTTCACCTACAGTATCTGCGGTAAGTGGAACGCACTTCCAGTGGAAGTTGTCAACAGTGAATCTGTTGACCAGTTCAAGTCAAGACTAGACAAAGTCTTGAAAAGTGGCCGTTTAGGGACGCAAAACAATTGAGCATCCATGTGCCCGCTCGATTGCTAGTCCCAAGGTACCCTCTTTGAATGGACCGTAAGGTCTCCTAGGGTACCTTCTTTCCTTGTAACTCCTTGTAACTGCTCATTAAAGGAGTGCCTTGCATTACAATGTGTAACTCTCTGTTTGATGCATTGTAATTACTTTTAAAACACAAGGACAAATTACATCAACTCATGACGTCCCTTGAACTTCTAGTGTTCAGAAGTCACAAAATTGAATTTCTTGGGGAGTATGTCTCAGTTTTGGCTCCTATTGCAGTGGCAATTGATCGCCTACGGGGAGAAAAAAAACTGTTTTATGCAGAATGGCTCCCTATCTTGCTCACTGGGGATCAAAAGCTGAAGAGCCTTCAGTCACGTTCTCTCAAATTTTGCTAACCTCTTGTAAGTGCAGTCACTAAGGGCTTTGGAGAGCGCTACCAATCTTATTGTTGGTGCAATTAAAATCCCGGCATAAAACTGCTATATTTTGCCTAATCAAATGTAAAAGTTCAAATTAATAACAAGAAGTCGAACCGTAAATAATAGCATAAATAATTAAATTTAAAGCAAGCGTCAAAAGAGTTAATCGTAAAAAGAAAAATTACCATTGGTGGCAAAAGTGGATAAGATAGCAAAAAGAGTGATTTTTTATAGGGAGAATAGTCAATATTTAATTTCTATATATATATTTTTTAATGTAAATAAAAAGTGACAATTTCTAAAAAAGACGATTAAATGCGAGAATATATTGTTAACAATACAACTAAGAGATGTGAAATTGATAAAAACATAGTAATATAAATTAACATTGTGCCCAAAAATGTAGAAACTGAGTTTTATAGAAAGAAAACGACAACATAACGTAAATTATCGTTGTAAAAACATAATAATCAACGGGACAACAATAATATACAATAATCAATTTAATATTTACCTAAAAAGTAATTGTAATTTTTTTTTGTATGGTTGACTAGCCTGACCTCCAGGCAAGTGTATACCTTCTACTGCATTTAACCTTTAACAAATTTTCATTCCTTCCATTTCTCTAGTACCCCAACCTACGAGAGAGTGTGTGTGTGGGGGGGAGGGGATCCTAAGCGTTCATCTTTCTAATAATAAAGTTAAAATTAAAAGCTAAAACCATCTAAGCCTATATTTAAATCTTTTACTTTCTCAAGTTGAAATCGTATTTTAGACTAGAATAAATCAACTCCAACTCTAATTTTATATCTTAGGTTTATTTATCAGTTTATAACCTGAAAAATCAAAAAAACTTTCGATCTATATTTCTGCGATAGCAATAATTTCAAATTTCTTTGCCGTGACTAACGTTTTTATCTCGTTGATCTTATTTCTTAATCTGCGCCTTTCGTATAATTAGATGATAATTCAGACGCTCTGATCATGGATTGCCGTGGTTGCGCTGACGAGTTATTTACATGAGTATTCTCCATGTTTTCCCTTAAGGAGGGGGCATTTATCCGGTAAAAATCAGAGCAGCACTATTAAAGGATACACCAAACCAAACCGCTCCTACCCTATTTAAGTGAAGTCCATCTGGCTGAAACAGATCAGGACAATCGAAGAAGTCATGCGAGAAGTTGAAAAAGTGTGTTCTCCACCGGACAAAAAACTCTAATACAAATTATTAATGTAGTCCACTTTTCCATCAAACTCCTACCAGCTTTTTATCTAAACAGTAAATCTGTAAAAATAACCATATTATTTTTATCCTTTAGTTGCTTATAGTGCGAAAGAAGTTTCTCTTAATTTTCGAGAAGATATTATTGGATATAACATACACTATACTTTCTCTATTTCTGGTGACTCCAGCTGCCATGTTCCCAAAGGAGTCCGTCAAGTCTTTGTCTTTACCAGCTGGGTAACATCGCATCAGGACCGTGTTATATAATCTAAATTAGCCCTCGGATCCTTTTGATCCTAACACACAGACATATAATGTACCTATTGGAATCCCAGAGACGGTGATGCATTTTATTAGGGCGTAGTGTCGCAACTAGTTTTAAGGCACATTTCAGGTTTTGTAGAGAAGACCATCCAAAATTTGGAAATGAAGATGAAAACAATATGAAAAAATTTGTAACACTCCCTTTTTGAGAGCCAAATTTCGCTTAAAAATTATCTTCGCCGTAGGGTGAGGGTGGTTGTATTCCGTTATTGTAGTTCTCGTCTCTGAAACTAGAAATGGGCAAATTTGGTAGAGGAAGAAAATTTACTCTTTAACTGCTTATGTTTCTAAGGTTTAGGTGATTTTAAATTGAGGAATTCCTTGTTTCGAAACTACTCGGAGAGAACTATAAATTAATCGATGTATGACGAATTTAAGAGATATTTACAGAGTATTTCCTATGGGGGGATATGGCTTTACCTTTTTGAATGTATGTTATAGATTCACTCAGCAGATGTATTATTTCTGCTTTATAATAACGGGTATTTTATTTCTATCATTCATTTTCAGAGCTAAGATGAGTAAAAGAACTAGAACATCAACAAGTCACAGTGTCTTTGGTTTCCTTCTTCCACAACTTTCTCATTATGAGCTGCCAACAAAACAACAGGATGAAAGATATATTCAGTATGTAAAAGACAATATATACAAGAGAAACAAGGATGTTATTCCTTAAGTATCCGAGGTCCTTCCTGAGTATCCGAGGTTCTTTCTGAGAATGTTAAAACCAAATTGCTCCGATGGGTGGAAGAAGCGCCTGTGGTATCAAAACAAGGAATGAATGCCACCAAGAGTAAGAAGTTCATCTCATCAATGGGTCAACCTTTTGATATAGTAGGCGGCCAGTGTGCTGATCTCTTGGATTGCAAGTGTGAAAAGAACATGAAAGTGCCAAGTTGAGAGCATGATTTTCTTATTGACCAAAGAACTGGGCATCACATGAAAATTGGAGGAATGGATGTAAAGACAGGTCAAATGATTAAAAAAGGGAAAATCAGAGAAGATTGAATTCAGGAAAGAAGAGAAGAAACAGTCATAAAATAGAAGAGGGAAGGGAAAACTACAATTTTAGAATAAGCCTTGAATGAAGAAACCTCATCTTCTGACATTTCTGATGATGAATGGGAGAAAGTCTTTGCGAGAACAGAAAGCAACATCATACCAATACCCACAATTGCTATGGGAGCAGATTGGTATTCTGTGTCAAATAGAGCTGCTGCTGCTACTATTAGTATTGCAGCCTTATTCGACTATGGCATTATAAATTCAAAAGACCGCTCCCAAGTAATTGACCATCACAAAATCTGGATGGCACGAAAGAAGTTAAGGAGGAATTTTATCGAATCTGAATGTTTGGGAGATAAGAAAATTACTGTTTTGTTTTTTGATAGGAGGAGAGACACAACACTAACTAAAAAGAAGCAACGGAACAAAGTGTATGGAGCAAAAGAAATTAAAGATCACTATGTGCTTGTAGGAGGACGGGGTACTGTCTATTTAGATCATCTAACTATTAAACAAGGAACAGGTGCAGGTATTGCAGACGTACCGATGAAATGGTTTGTTGAAAATGATATTAAAGATAAAATAAAGACAGTGGGAGCTGATAGCACGGCAACTACTACTGGCTACAAGAATGGAGCCAGACGAGGGCTTAAATTTCAATTACATCGTCCTTTACAGTGGATCATCTGCCACTTGCAGATGTGGCAAGAGAAAAACCTATAATGACTTGTTTGTTCTCACAGAGTTTGTCGTGTGCCATTATTGGGCTATCTGGTTTCACATCAAATTCTCTCCTAAATGCATTGAAAGATCTAAACATCTCCTGGAACGAATCAATCTTTTTCAAATACTCCAACCTGCCAATGAAGCCATATAATGACAAACAATCCAAAGGAATTCCTACTGGGCCCACCCTGAGAACGTCCTTTTGGCAATGCTGTCATACATTGATCAGAAGAACAGGAAATTAGCTATTGACAGAATCGAGAAGATCAGAGAAGTTACTGTGTATGAGGAAGAGATACGTGATTTTAGCCCACCAAAAATAGATAGGACTGCTAAGAACCTAACAGATCTACTTCCCTATGAAAAGGAGTGCAGGTTTGAGCCACCACTTACAATGCATCTATCTAATGCGGACTTCCAAAATATTGTCGACGAGCCGCTCTCTATTGACATTTCATGTCATTCTCAAGGTGTGGAGCGGTGTGGGCGAATGGTGACAGACGCTTCTGGCAAAGTTTATGGAAAAGAAGCAAGAGATAGCTACATTCAGGCAGTACCAAAATCGCGTAACCGCCCCTCGTAGCTCTAATTGACATTCAGATCTGCTGTTTTAATCTATCTCTCCGAATTATGACCTGACTTTGAGCCTGGGATTATTTTCAGGGATCCTGCCCCGCACGATTTTATAGTAAACCCTGCGACAACTCCGGTTTTTGTTGTATTTCGTTTAATTTTTTTCCTAACTCATTTATTTTATGCATCATCATTCCTTTATTTTTTATTTTATTAATTCAAATATAGACGTCTTCCCAGATAAATTTATTAAAGAGGAGAAAACAACCTAAGACATCACTTCAAGCTTATAAATGGTAAAATAAGGGGAAGTAAAATTGTTTGAAGGATAGACAGTCCGACGAGACAGATTGCTGAGAAGACTTGGGGTTCGGAGCGGGTGCAACTCTTCTGAACTTTAACACGGTTTAAAATTAAAAGCAGATCACCTTTTGTGGTCGATTGGATACTCGGAGAAAGCAGAAAAGGGAAGCCGTAGTAGTAGATGTTCTCATAAGCGTGGCATAAACTACATAAACCGGATAAGAAAAGATAAAATGAATAGATAAGATTAGACTCATGATAAAAATAGACTGACAGACATTAAGTGTAGACAGACGATGAGAGTAGAGTGTTAAGAAGCGTAGACATACGAGGGGGGGTCAATAAGTTTTGCAATTCGGATATAGGGAAACAAGATATGAGGAAAGGTGTTTTATTATTTTTCAATAGAACTACCCTCGACTTCAATGCACTTGCGCCACTTGGCCCTGAGGCTTCGAATTTCCGACAACCAGAAATCTCCCAACTGCTCTTCAATCCACTCCTGGACGACGAGCTGGACATCTTCATCGTCACCAAACCGGCGTCCACGCAGTGCAGCCTTGAGCTGGCAGAATAAAAGGTAGTCGCTAGGGGCCAGATTTGGAGTGTAGGGGGATGGTGGAGCTCCTCGAATCTGCACTCGCGCAGGGCAGCTTGTGCAACTCTGGCCTTGTGGACTTTGAGGTTTCTAGGGACCCAACGGGCAGAGACCTTAGTCATGGTCAAATTGTCATGGATGATGTTGATAACACTTCCATGTGATATTCCAAGTTCTCGCTTGATTTCTTCGACCTTCACCCGTCAATTTTCGAGGATCATCCTCTCCACTCGGGCCACATTGTCCTCGTTAGGCACGTCTGACGGGCGTCATGGATGGGGGTCATCTTCAAGGGACTCACGACCATGGCGGAACTCCCTATTCCAGCAATAAATGGTTGCATAGGAAGGGGCGGTGTCGGTGTACACTGCAACCATGTGTTCATGGATCTCTTTTGCATTCTTGCCTTCCTTGGTCAAAAAATTTACCACTGCGCGGTGCTCAACCTTCTTCATTGTTGAAAAATTTGTGACTGACGATCTGCGATCACCTACTGCTTCTTAAATAGACGAGGCAGGAGCGTGCGGCTGCACGTCCTGACTTGTCATAACTTGTCCCAACACCCCCACAAACAGCCATTCCCCTTCCTCTGTTTTGCCCAACCGATTCGCAAAACCTATTGACGGCCCCTCGTACGATGAGTGTAGATTGTGATAAGTGTAGACAGACGATGAGAGTAGGTTGTTAATAAGAGTAGACTGACGATGAGACTAGATTGACAATATGAAGAGAATGATGTCAAGAGTAGACTAACAATAAAAGTAGACTGGCGATAAGAGTAGACTGAAGATATGAATAGACTGGAGATGAGATTAGACTGAGAATAATAATATACTGAACATAAGAATAAACTAATGATAAAAGTAGACTGATAATGAGAATAGACTGACGATAGAAGTAGCATAATGATGAGAGTAGACTAATGTTAAAGGTAGACTGACGAGAGTAGATTGATAATAAGAGTAGAGTGACAATAAGAGTAGAATGATGATAAGAGTAGACTGGTGGAAAGAGTAGACTGACGATAAGATTAGATTGACGATGAAAGTACACTGGCAATGAGAGTAGACTGAAACTAATAGTAGATTCCCAATATGTGTAGATTAACGATATGAGTAGACAAAAGATGAGAGTAGACTGACAATACGAGTAGAATAAAGATTAGAGTAGGCTGAAGATAAGAGTTGACTGACGATAAGAGTAAACTGACGATAAGAGTAAACTGCCGATAAAAGTAGACTGGCGATAAAAGTAGACTGACGATAAGAATATACTGTAAATAAGATTAAACTGAAGTTAAGAGTAGAGTGAAGATAAAAGTAGACTGAAAATAAGAATAGACTGACGATAGAAGTAGACTGACGACACGAGTGACTGACGAAAAGAGTAGAATATGATAAGAATAGACTGACGATGAGAGTAGACTGACGATGAGAGTAGACTGACGATGAGAGTAGACTGACAATAAGATTAGACTGGCGATAGTATAGGAACGTTTATAAATGAAAAATAGCCTCCCGTTGACGTAGACCAGTGGGAATTTTCCTCTAAAATTAAAGTGAAAACCAACGAGGGTATCTCCCGTTGAATGGTTGTAACGAAAGATCGGTAAGGTTGCATAAATTTCCAAAAATGAAAGTTATCTTCGAATCCTAATTCGAACTTGTGTACACACACACAAAAAATTAATCGGCCAGCCAACCATATTTAATCACCGATTTGTTACCATAGTGATAATCCTTGATGACTGAATGGCACACAACCATTTCACAGAAACCATCGCCCTGAACCTTCTTGGTGTGAAATAGAAATTTCTCTATCATTATCCATTTTGCTCACAATTGTTACTCACAAGGAAACTCGTGCAGGGACCAAAGTGGAATCTCCTGTGCAAAGATGGCTACTAGGAATAATATATCTATAAGAACGGTCTTCCGGACACTCAATATGTTAAAAAACACAGATATAAATTCTCTGAAGAAGGCTTATGGACGTACAAAGATATCCTCTAAGCGTGACGACCGCTGAGTCCGTATGGCTATTGGCGTGGAACTTGCTCAAAAGAGGCAACAGGAAGGAGTGTCTGGATCTGCACGCACAGTGGGATGAAGAATTCTCGATATAGTTCTTGTGACAAGGAGAGTAGCAAAAAACCCACCGTTCAATTAGAAAAACATCAAACATAAGTTGTCATTCGACAGAAAGTATAAGGATTGAAGGGTAGAAGAATTGTTTTCTCTGAAGAAACCCACTTTTCACTGAGTGGGACATCTAAAAGATTGACTGTCCGGAGAAGAAAGAGAAGACGTTAGCATAAGTCATACATTGTTCACCAGTAAAGGAAGAATTTTCAGACCATTCATGTATGGGGATACTTCTTCTCCAAAGGGAAGTGGCACACCCTCATATTTCTTTCCCCAAACACCGCAATAAATAAATAATGGTACCAAAATATTATCCAAGAACATCTCTTACCAACGATCCGACAACAAATTGTTGAAGATCCATTTTTTTTACTGAATGGAATTCCGTGTGCTAGAGCTGGAGTCGTAACAAAGTGGCTTGAAAAATAGAGCATTTAATTATTAAGTCCTTTGCTTGTAAACCCACCTGATCTTACTCCGATTGAGAACCTATGGGCGTTTCTTAAAAAGCGGCTGGACAAGAGGAAGCTCGCAGACCGCAAACCGTGATGATCTAAAAACATTGTTAAGACAAGAAGAGAACGCCCTTCGATCAGAATGTTCTCCATGAGGTAATATCCAGCATATCACAGCGAATTGCAGAAGTCATGAAGAGAAAAGCCAACATAGTAAATAGGAACTTTACGCCAAGTGCCAGCCTTAGACATCAAACTCCAAAGCTCTCCATTTACGCAAGCTGTAGCCACTTGACTTGAGCAATTAGGAAAAATTCTAAACCTGGCATCTTCAAGCCAGTCGGCTTCTATCATTTCCCCATAGTTCGTCTACTAATGGGGGCATGTTGTCCAAAGGACACAGGATCCATCAGTGCCACATATTAAATATGGTTCTATGAATATAACAGAAGGTCTCCTGTTTCTCGGATTGGAGTCTTCTGGTGAATCTAGCTAACCCTTCCCAGGCGACCATGGTGAGTGCTCTTAGGACACTCGAAAGGCTTTCCTGTGTGAGTGAGACCGCACTCTACCAGGAATTTTGTGAAAGGGGTGGTATCTGCAAGGGAACTCGCGGTCTACTACTCCTGAGAATTATCACCGAAGAGCTCGCCGACCAAGGAGCCGTCAAAGCTAAATGTATAATGAGAAAACAGGGGAGGAAGAGCTTGAGACCCACATCTACCCTCTTCGCCACTTTTGGTCGAGACAGGCTCACTCATCGTGACTGTTTTCCATAAGGCGAAAGATCTGCACGCTTTAATCGAAAGAAGGACAGAAGTAAAGAAGCTTCGGCTCCGACGCCACTACCAAAGGCTATACTGGGTGACTCGTAGACAGGGAACAGTCCAAAAGAGGTACCCTGCCCACCAAAGAATTCAAGATGAAGGAACGAAAAGAATTGCATGGAGAGCCCAACCTCCTCTAATATGTCTTCGAAGGCAGCAGCACCTTAACTGCTAAGGATGGACAACAGCTCCCACTGCGGACAGCTATTCTCTTGAGGGTCTTTTCATCGAAAATAACCTCCGCATGTTATCCGAGTGGGCCTGGATGTCATAGTCTTTCTCCAGTTTAAATGGGAGGCTCGTATCCGCCTGTTCTCTCATTAACTATTTGTTGGGGGTGACTATTCCGGGTACGTCCCCTATGTCCACCCTCTTCGTCATAAAGCATTTCCAACCTCGCCACATGGGTCTGAGCGCTGGGAGATGGATGAGCGATTTACATACGACATCATGTCTTCGTTCTTCTATTCGCTAAAATTATCTCTTTTTACGCAGTGGCATTGCAGCTAAACCTGGATATGAGGAAGTCCATACAATTCCACGCAAATTCAATTAGGGGCAAGAGAATTTCGCGCAAAACAATTCCACGTAGGACAATTCCACTCTACCACAGTCGCAAGAAAATATGAAGTTTAAATTTTCGTTGGTTGTTCATTTTAGACTAAATACAGAATAACAGAATACACAACAAGATAACCTTGAAGTCAACGATGAGTTTAGCTTTCAGTCTAGGCATTGCCGTAAATAAAGAAGTGTGACAAAATATACCCTCATATACATACCACTCCCATTACCCTTAATTTTATATCTTTGCGCTAAATTGTCATGCACAGAATTGTCGTGGCGCGGAATTGTCTTGGGACTGAATTATCGGCGTGAATTGTGTTGCGCGGAACTCGCGTCTCACGTGATATGAGATACACAGAAATTTGGCGTACATTCCACCGTCAGCCGACTTAGTTGAAAAGAATTTCAGCCGTGTCGAAGCAGTGTTACCAATACATATTTTCCTCATCGGGGGTCTGAACGGTAGCCAGCCCTTCTGGTGGGATTGCACGATCAATACCAGTGGCCAGGTTCTTGTCGACCTGTTCATATGTGCCTGATTTTGGGTGGGAGGCGGTAGATGACCTTCATGCTAATGACCAATTTCCCATTCAGCTAACATTTACTGGGCATTTACCGCCGAAGAAACTGCCTCGGTGGTGCTTGCATGAGGGCGCTGGTCGGCATTTAAGAATATGACGAATTTCTCTCTCCCATTAAAGAGGTCATGCCGTTGAGTTTTTCTCTTGCAACAGCATCGTTGTGGACCAAACTGCTATTCACAGAATTTCTGGCTTTTAGCACGCCGTCCGCTTCATTTGTGGTCAGGCGAGTGTGAGACGTCCCTCAGAAAGAGGCGATATGCTTACAGGAGTTATAAGTGGAGCATGAGCATTTTGACCGTATGTGAATTATGTTGAGCAGGGGCTATATTTAAGTATGTTTCGAAGCCCTCCCGCTGCTTTTACTTGCGGGCATTCACTTAACGGAAAGACCCCTTTCTCAAAGGTGTGAAAGAGACTCAAAAGGATTCGGGGAAACTTCGGGTAGGACTTCTCTCTCATTCTTCAGAAGAAGGAAACGCAATCTAGAACCCGCATACGTCGCAAACCCTTTTGCGAACGCAGTTCAATCAACTTCATCAAGTAACTGAAGAGAGGCGATTGGACTTTAACTACAGAGGCAGACAACCATTCAACGAAAGGTTTACGTTGAGTGAATCGCGTTCTACTCTCGCTTAATGTGAGGAAACAGGTCATGGTACGGACGATGTCCTGTACGCCATGCTTCGACGGTCGGATAACCGAGATATGGCCATTTATAAGACGTGTTAAGCAGAATCTGGACAGAAGGTATCTTTCCAAACTGAATGGCGAATAGCTAATACGCTCGATTTTCGCAAACCTGGGAGAAATCACTCTATCTCTGTCGGTTTTCACCTAATTTCTCTAACATCCGGCGTATGAAAGTCTTGAAAAGTAGTAAATGTTAGATACCCTTCTTCCTATACAGCTTATGCTATCTCTCTTCTGAGCTAGTGGCCATGGTGAGTCTTCTTAGGACATTCTGCAAGGAAGCTCGTGGTTTACTACTCCTGAGAATTATCACCGAAGAGCTCGCCGACCAAGGAGCGGTCAAGGCTGAATGTATCATGAGAAAACAGAGGAGGGAGAGCTCAAGACTCACCCTTACACTCTTCGTCACGTCGAGACAGGCAACCCTCAGTTGCTGCATGCCAGTTGGTTTCACTACCGCGTCAAGGCATTCATGGTTCTCCTGCGGTGTTACCATTACAACCCATTCGACCATACAAATCGAACCTGCAGAGGTGTCAAGTAGGGTAAAAAAAAACCCTGCACAAACTCAGTATTTTGCGCAGTTTCAAACTTTATTTCAACTTCATTATCAAGGAATAACAAGGCGAAACAGGAAGCTGAAATATATAAATATGAACAATGAGAAAAAATATAAAATAATGAAATCACGGCAATTAAAAATAGCCAAGTATGAAAACCCACGTGGCAAGAAATAAAAGGATGAATACAGAAATAAACCAAAAAATACTAGGAGCATCGTTTTAATCTTTAGACAGTCCGGATGTACATGACCACAAAATAAATCCGAAAAGGAGATAAGTCCTAAATGAGTGCAAAAAAACAAATCAACGAAGCAGCAAGGAAAATAGAAGAGAAAGTAAATAAAAAGGAAGAATATTGGACTCGAAAAGCCTTTGGCCAAATTAGCACTGTGACATGGTGTTCTATCATGCGTAAAATGAGATATTTCCCCATTAAGAAACCTTTCTATTAGCTGTGTAAAAAGTCCTTTTTCTAAAACATTCCTCTAATAATCCTGGCGCGTTGTCCTCCTTACTATAATGAGACACTCTATGCATTTGCCACAGATGACAGACAAGACTTTGATTTTGTTGTGTTGTACGTTTTTTACAATACAGTTTTCAATGCATTCTCTTCTAACACTTCACCCTTGTCAGGAAGAGAGTTAGAGACGAATATCACGACACTAGTGGATGTTAAAATGAAGAGATGTAGACTAATGAGAGTTGAGGCAAATTTGGGGGAAAAGATACTACGTATTCTAAATGCATATGCACACCAAATGGAATATCAATACAAAGAAAAATGCAAATTTAGGAAAAAAATGATTGAGGTGAACGATTCAGTATCAGAAGAAGAGAGATTCAACATAACGGATGATTTAAATGAACACGGTGGTAGAGATATGAAAGTAATATACATAATAATCGGAGGAAGAGGAATGATTAAAACAAATGATATAGAGAGTATTATTAATTTTGTAGTGGGATTTGATATGGCAATTTTAAATACCTAGCTTAAAAAGCAAACTCTAGGAACGGAGTAAAGGAAGCTTACACTGGCTTACTGCTGCTTAAAAACATATATCTAAAGGAAGTGAAAGATTGTATGGTGATAAAGAGGGAAAGTGTGAGCATACACAGTATCGTCTAAAGTTTTGAGACTGCTATATCTTTCATATAAGAAAATTAATAGAATCAATAGAACGTTGCATTTTGTACTACTATGTTTGTATCATAAACAAAGGGGGAAATATATAGAAATATAAAACCTAAACTCGCTTTATTAATAAATACAGTTAATTGGTGCGCGAGGTAAATATTTGTCATGATATCTTGTCTGATAATGCTCCATTTTTGTTCATTAAGCACCCGCAAATGCTCAAAATTGAATGGCCGGTGTATATCAACAGCCGGTTCTATTATCGCCGAAAGATTCTCTATTGGGTTCAAATCTTGTGAAATCCCGGGTCAAGGTCGAACATTTCGATGTTATTTTCAGTCAAGAACTTTGTTATTCCATTTATTTTAGACAAGGTGCGCCATAATAGTGAAAAAACACAGGCATCATTCCTAAATTGGACTTGAACTGTTTGTAAAAGGTGCTGATGAAGCACGTTTTGTACTTTTTTTGCGTTCATGGCCATGATTTTTGGCAAAATTGTTAGTGCTCTAGTTCCTTCAAACGAAAACCAGCTCTTGGCATAGGCAGTGTCCAGATTCTTCGCCTTGGTCACGGCACAGGAGTCTTGAAAGCTCTCCTCTTTTCTGCTTCTACTGATGGTTCATCCAGAAGTTTCAAAGAAGCGGAAGGGAGCTCCATCAGAGAATATCACTTTACCCTAGTCAACACACCATCTATATATTTCATACAAAAGTGGAGTCGATTAGAAAGGTTCCTTCTTGGTGAGATGAAAATTCTTTATAGCCCTTCTCGACTTGAAGCCTTTCTTACACTCCACGTTCGTTGCTATGTTCCGGCTAGAAATTGGTCTATCTTACGCCTTCCTTCGTAGATTGTACTACACTATGTGTTTTTTTATTTGAAGAAGGCCTATGATATCGTATGACGATAGGTTATCATGGAAACACTCCACATGATGGAGGCGAGAGAACGCCTCGTAACTTTTATTTCTGACTTCTTATGCAATCGTCGATTCCTCGTACGGATGGGTGGGGGAGCTTTCTCCTGCCCAGTAGGGAAGGAATAGGACATTCCATAGGTAAGTATTCTTAGTGTCACTCGTTTTGCTCTGAACATCAACTTCCTCACCTTAGTGCTGCCTGAAGATTTTATAGTTACGCTCTATGTGGACAACTTTTCGTTCTCTTTTGGAGCGGTCCAGATGCCAACTTTAGAGCTTCGATCCCAACAGCCCTTAAACTGCAACTCTTGCTATACAGAACCACCAATGTTTTGGCTTTCCCTGGTCAGACTAAGGTATCACACTTCTGCAGCCATAACGGCATCATCCCGACCAGGACTTCTTCTTAAACGTGGCTCGCCTGGAAGTTTAGATTAACAGGTCACCTTGACACTTCAACTGTAGGGCATATATTCGTGCCCTTATGTTCTATCGATCATTTGTTCTATCGAAGCTTGACTACAGGTGAGAGTTTTATGCATCCGCAGCTGATCGTGTATTGCGTAAGGTAGACTCAAACCAAATACACCGATTACCATCTAGCGACTGTTGCCTTCCGAACGTCTTCCATTGTGAGTCTAGTTGTCAACTCCAGGGGAGAATGTCACTTGCTCTGTGCCGTATACAGTGCGATTTTTCGCAAGGTACAGGCGTCACACTCATCCATCATCGGCTCTCACTTTATCCACGGATGATCTTGACGGTTCTTATACCACCGAAAGACACCAGATATAGCCTTAGTTCTTTTGGTTTAGGGCTAGGAAACTCACATTAGAGCTCGGTGTAGCCCATGCGCCGGTGGCTCCTCTGGTTCTGCTCACGCCACCAATCCGGATGGTACCACCTTTGACTATGTGTTGCCACGCCTTTGCTCTCCAATCTTCCACAGTGTCTAAAATATTTCTGTCTACCGTTTAAGCGCCAACTTTATGTCAGGCTGGATCCGTGCCAGTGTAAACGGATGGCTTTACATTTAGAGAGGGGGGCGGCTTCCACGTTGTATCTCCTTTGTTTGAAGTCAACAGGGCTGTACTAGGTACATATATTGAGCACATAGATGAGGGCATCGAAGATCCTGAGGTATAATGGGCGACCAGACCAGCCATTTGCTCGATCTTACCTTGACTACGTGGCAAGAATCAGGTCAGCCCTTCGGAATGACTGTCAAAGAAAATAAGAGACGGCCGGTGGGAACTTAAAGTTGCGTGCCATCGTGCCACGACTGTTCCCTTAAACCTACCTCCAATGCCTGAACGGCTTCAGGTCGCTTTCTCTCATCTTCTAATCGGGAAAAATAGAGGAACGCACAGACATTTAATGAAGCGCCCCCTCCCCCCCCCCATCCTCCCCGCGCCTTACTGCGACGACGGCGTTTTTCCCCAAACTCTTCGACACATTGTTGTTGATTGTCTCAGTCTGGGTAATCTTCGTGCACGTTACCCGTCCCAGTACAGGGATGAACTGGATTGCTACTAATTTTCCCTTGTATTTGCCCTGGTTCGTATAGACATACTTGTGTACTCATTCACTTCTCCTCCATTTTATTTGACTCTTTGATGTTAGTCGCGTGTTCCATCGACGCGGGGAAGGTGGACCTCAATCCGATGCCGGAGCGTGCTTCTTTCCCCTTCTTGCTTTTGTTTTGCTTCTCGTTTTTTTTGTTGTGCGCTGGTTTAGTTTTGTTTCTCTTTGTTTGTTTTTTTCCAGTTTTTTATTGTTTTGTTCTTTTAATGTAGTCTAGAATTAGGATAAAAATTTATTACATTTACTTATGCCCGTGGTGGCAGGCGCTAGAGAGGCGTTAAAAAAGTAAACAAAAAAATGGATAGAGAATAAATAGAAGTCTTTAATTTTGTACTTTAAGTTTAATCTAAGCTTTCGTTACACATTTACGACATCTTGAGTGAATTTTATTTTATAAAATTTCACTCTTTAGTATAAATTGCCAATCAAAAAGAGGGAAGTGGGGGTAAGATTTGATTAGTCCTTGGTCGGTCTAGACTTTGAGATTCGTGGTCAGACGATTTTAAATTCTCGAAGCAATGCGCGGATGCGTGTAAAAAAGCAAATCGCATTTTGGGTTATATCGCGCGTAATTTCACCTTCAAATCTAAGGATGTAATTTTACCTTTATATAAATCCCTTGTGCGGCCACTTCTCGAATACGCTGTTCAATATGGGGTCCATATTTAATGAAAGATATCGCGCAATTAGAAAGAGTGCAGCGTAGGGCTACGAAATTAATTCCAGAGCTGAGGAATAGATCATACGAGGAAAGGCTCAGGGCTTTAGATTTGCCATCGCTAGAACGCAGAAGATTACGTGGCCAGCTAATAGAAGTATTTAAAATACTAAAGGGTTTCTCAAACGTTGACTTTCGCAATCTGTTCGAACTGGATCATAGGGGAAATACTCGTCAGCACGGGTTAAAATTAGTGAACAAGCGTTTTAACACTAGTATAGCCCAAAACTATTTTACATTTAAAGTTACTCAAAATTGGAATCGGCTGCCCACCCACGTAGTAGATAGCACTTCGGTTAATATGTTCAAAAATCATCTCGACGTGCATTTGAATAGTTTAAATATAACGTAGTTGAGCACTGTGAATTTAAACGTCCTTGCAGAGAGAGAGTTTGTAGCGGAGGTTTAAGGATATGAAATTATGATGACTAAAAATGATGCCGGCGATTCTCTGCATGTGTAGCTTAGATGTCCCATTTCTTTTCCGCCTATCCTATAAGTAGTCTCTATCCCTAATCCCTAAATTAGCTTTTCACCACTAGCAGTCGAGTGGCTGCGGAAGATAAGAAAAACTTTCTATCTCCCCCGACCCCTAGTTTGATTAGTTAAAATTGCACGATAATGTACACATGTAGATAAGTGTGTACAGTAGATAGTATTTAAAAAAAAAAAAAAAAAAAAAAAAAAAAAAAAAAAAAAAAAAAAGCATGTTAGAGATACACTCGTAGATAAGGGTGTATCGTAGTTTTTGATTTAGTGTAGCGGACTAGCCTCGAGCGGACCTTAGGGTCTTTGCTGGTCCTAGATTCTGTAGTTCTGTAGTTCTTCGGTCTGTGTCCTACGGCCTATCATGATTCTTTTTTTCTTTTCTCCTCCATCTAAATTTGCTATAATAATTTCCAGGCCAAAATTTTTATAAATTTTCTTAACTTCCCCATTTGTAATTCTTTTAGTTTTAAAAAAGTCACAAAAATTCGATACTTCTATTTATTTCTGAACTTTACAATTTTATTTTTTTTATATTATAAAGGAATTATTAAAAATAAGTTTGATAAAAAAAATTAAATCTACTTAGGTAGCATGTTAGAAACACATGCTACCCCCTTTTTGAAACTTAAGAAGCTGGAGTAGATCAAGGAACTGTTATAATAATTTGTTTGTGTTTTTTTGTGTTATTTTAGTCATTGGTTATCTAGGTCGAGAAACCAATCACGAATAGGTCAGTAACCATATTTAGGTAGGCTAATTCTTTAGAAGGCATAATTCTTATCGCAAGGAATTTAGTTGGTTGACTGTTGCGCCCCCAAGTGCAAATATGACTCAGTTTGAAATCTTCAAAGCGCAAGGAGAATCCTTGGGACTTTCCGGAAGAGAATCGATTAAGTACGTTCAAGAGAAGCAACGAACAGGAAGAGAAAAGTTAAGAGAAGATAGGCAAAGAGAAATCCAACGAGAAGAAAGAGAAGGAGAAATCCAACGAGAAGAAAGAGAAAGAGAAAGAGAAATCCAACGAGAAGAAAGAGAGGAACAAAAAAGACAAGGTGAGCTTCACCATCAGCTTGAAATGGCTCATGTAGATACTGAAACCCAATCGGTAAGTTCACGTTCCGAAGCCCCGCCCAATATCCCACTTAAGCTCCCCAATTTCAGGGATGGAGCATTTTTAGCAAACTTCTAAAAAATCCTCGAGATCAAAACCCTGGATCTGGAGGCTGAAGGTGTAGTGAGATTACTTCCCCTTTTAAATTGTAAATTGCGTGTCATTTTCATATCTTTACCATCTGAATGTACAATTGACTACAGCACCTTAAAATCTGAGTTATTGGCCGCTCATAATATGACTCCCTATTTCTACCAAAAAGAATTTCGAGGAGGTCGTATTAAACCCGGACAGACGTTCCGTCAATTCGGATACATTCTTCAGAGGAATTTTAAATTCTGGTTAGAATCCTCGAAGGTTGATCCTAACTACAAGTCCTTAACAGATTTCGTGTTGCGGGATCAATTTTTAGCGTCTCTCCCGACGGAGATCTGCGCGTTCGTCAAGGATCGTCGGTGCCAGACCTTTAAAGAGTGTACCGAAGAAGCGGATGTCTATGCCGCAAGCCATAATTTATACCCCAAGGAGAATCGAAATTCTCACCAACCCCCCTACCAGGAAAGAAGGAAGGATTCGCGCCCCTTCCCAGGAAAGCCGACGAAGTTTCCAAGCCCCGTAAAACCCCAAAACTTCTTTCCCCCAAACCAACAACTGGACATCAAACCTCCCGTTAAGATTTCTCCTCCATCACTCTTCCCGAAGCGACCAATCATATGCTTCACCTGCGGTGTAGAAAACCACATGAGCTGGAATTGCCCCCAAAATTATAGGCTTAAAAGCAGACCAGCCCACCAAGTTCACCAGATTAATGCCACCCTGGCTCTTCTGGTAGTGCAGACCCAAGCATCAACTACTCCCCCTCCGTCAGGCCACCAGGTAAATTTTGTTTTTGATAAAAGTTCCCCGGGAACTTTGAAATTTAAGGAAGGCAGCGTGAACGGCTGCCGTGTATCTACTCTCGTCAGGAACACAGGGTGCACGTGTTTCATCGTGTCTGACGAGCTCCTCCCCCCAGTGGACCCTACCACGAAAAATTTGCGGTGGTACATGACTACCTTGGGCGGGCGAACCGATTCCCCGTCGTTAAATGTTACCTGCAGTGTCAGCATTATGATGGCTGGGATGAAGTCTTTTCTGCACCCATAAAATTTTGTTCCGTACTTATAGGACAGAGCCCTCAAGTAAGCTCCAACCCTGTGTCCCAGGCCACCCTTACTCGAGGCCGACCTAAGAAGAAAGCCCATGAGTCCATCCCCCTCAGAACCCCGATACCGTCCGAATTCTCGGAGCTCCTTAACCAGGACTTTAGTTCCGCACAAAAGGAGTGTTAAGCACTAACACCCTTATGGGATAAGGCCCAAAACAAGGACACGAAGACTGTCGGTGGATCCAAAGTAATAAGGTACCTGGAACAAGGTGGTCTACTTTACCGATCCGCCGAAGACAGTAATAACGCTGTTACAACTGTCTTATGCCTTCCACGATCCCATGTACCTATAGTGCTAAAAATAGCTCATGACAGCATCTTTTCCGGTCATTTTAGTCATACTAAAACGGGTCAGCGTATTTTTAAATATTTTTATTGGCCGGGTGCTGCAGCTGACATCTTAAAGCATTGTCGATCGTGCGATGTGTGTCAGAAGACGTCCGCTAAAAAGCGAGTCAAACCTGCTCCCTTACCAAGGGGACCAGTCATAACTGAACCCTTTTCCAGTGTGGCCATCGACCTGGTTGGCCCTATCCACCCCGTTCGAGTGAGGGGCACAGCTATATTTTTACCTTAGTTGACTTTGGTACCCGTTTTCCCGAGGCTGTCTCCTTCGCCGAATCGATAGTATTTCTTGCGCCGAGGCCTGCATTTCCATCTTTTCAAGGGTAGGCGTCCACAAGGAAATACTCTCAGACAGAGGACGACAATTCACCTCCGAGTTGATGGAGTACGTAGGGAAGCTGCTCATGGTAAAGCCCCTTTTTACCACTCCATTCCGGCCACAGACAAACGGGATGTGCGAAAAATTAAATGGAAATTTAAAATCCATTATTAAGAAGATTTGTCCTGAGCAGCCCCGCGAATGGCACTGATATCTCCCGGTCGCCCTATTCGCCTATCGAGAAATTCCCCACCGTACATTAGGCTTCGCCCCGTTCGAGCTCCTTTATGGACGTAATGTACGCGGACCACTCAGCATTTTAAAGGAGTTGCTAATCAAGCCTCAACTGGATCAAGAACTCCAGTCATCCTACGCCTATGTCTTGGATCTACGCCAGAGGCTCGAGAAATGCGCAAACATCGCCTATGAAAATTCCGATGTCAATTTGGAAAAATATAAAACCTATTTTGATGTCAGGTCCGAAGATCGGAAATTTAAGCCCGGTGATGAAGTACTCTTGCTCCTTCCCACAGCGAGTAATAAATTACTGAGCCATTGGAAAGGTCCTTACTCGGTCCGCGAGGTACGAGGACCGTTAGATTACCTCCTTGGTACCCCAGCAGGCGATAAGTTCTACCACGTCAACTTGTTGAAAAAGTACCACCGACGCGCCCATGGAGATACGTTCGTAGCACTGGACGAAACATCGGCGCTTGAAGAGGATTACCCCGCGGAGTCCCTTAATGTCATACAGACAGTGTGCATCCAACCTGATGCCGATTACCCTCTTCCTTCCCTGCCAGGCGAGTCTTTTGAACCCTCTGACCTAGATATCGACGCGCAGCTGACACCACATCAAAAGAGTCAGCTACAAGAATTATTATGTCAGTTCGACGACGTTATTTCAGAGAAGCCTGGATGCGCTACTAGTTTCGAGCATGATATTAAATTAACGACCTTAGAACCTGTCCGTTCAAAACCCTATCCCATGCCGATGCATTTACGCCAAGCTTTTAACACCGAAGTCGATAATTTGATTAGTTTAGATATAATAGAACCTTCCACCTCTAGTTATTGTTCCCCAATCGTCATGGTCAAGAAACCTGATGGCTCTTATCGGATGTGCAACGACTTTCAGAAGTTAAATTCGGTAACTGTGTTCGACGCCGAGCCCATCCCGTTGGTAGATCAAAACCTCCACCTTTTTGAAGACGCCAAGTTCATCTCAGAACTTGTTTTGTGCAAGGCGTATTACCAAATTTCCCTCCGGCCCGATGTGAAAGCATATACCGCCTTTGCATCGGAGAAAGGCTTAATGCAATTTAAGCGCCTCCTTTTGGCCTCGTGACCGCTTGTAGTAACTATAACCGTCTCATGGGAATGTTGTTAGATGGACTTCCGAATGTCTCCTTTTACTTCGATAACGTCTACGTCGCCACTCGTGAATGAAGTCATCATTTAACCAACCTATTAGCTCTTTTCGAGCGACTGCGCGAAAATGGCCCCACCATTGTCCCCAGCAAATGCCATTTTGCCCACGAAACCATAAAACACTTGGGTTTTAAAATATGACAAAGCCAGTTAGGTCCACAAGAGGACAAGATTAAGGCAATCGCCGACATGCCCCTCCCGAATACTAAGAAGCAATTAAGATCATTCCTAGGATCAGCTTCTTACTATCGGCGATTTGACCCGAATTTCGCTGCAATTTCGGCGCCCCTCAGCACCCTTTTAAAAAAGAATTTCCCCGATTGACTACGTTGGAATGATGTCGCTGTTTCTCATATTAACCAGCTCAAAAGTAAGCTCATTTCTACCCCCCATTTTGAAGTTGCCCAACCAGGAAAAATCCTTAGGGATTAAGACCGACGCGAGCAACGGGGACATTGGAGGTGGATGGAACGAGTCATACAGTTGCATATGCTAGTCGCCAGTTATTACCCCGAAAAAAAGAGATATGCCACTATAGAGAAGGAAGCTCTAGCTATTATTTGGGTTATCCACAAGTTTAAGATGTATTTGATAGGAAAATACATTCAGATAGGAACTGACCACCGCCCGTTGGCCTATATTCGGAATGTACGACACTCTAACGGCCGAATTATGTGCTGGAGTCTACTCTTGCAAGAGTACCAATTTAAGATAAATTACATAAAAGGTTCCGATAATCAGGTCGCTGACGCACTCAGTATGAATGCGTTACCAAATAATGTGAATTAATTTGTAATTCGTAGGATTAGGATCTCGATGTATGTATATACCGTCTTGTACGACTTAAATTATATTCTCCTGTAATATAATTAGTTAATGTATATGTCTGAATTTTGTGGCTCAATGTCTAATTTTTTTTCTCGTATGTGTATATATTTGTAACCATTAAATTACGTATGAATTCTTTTGTCCCATATGTACTAATTTTATATTATTTCATTGTTCCATGTCTCTTTTATGGTTAAGTTTGTATTAAAGGTTAGTTTCCCCTACAATCAAATGATCAACATAATCATATGTATTGAGGTAATACTAGCTAGTTGCATGAAGGTACGGTCGATGCAAGAAAGTGAGTTCTCCAAACGGAGCTCTATGGTTGTCCTTTCTCTCTTTTTTTTCGAAGTGAAAACTTTCCCTGGAATGGAGGGGTGTTATAGAACGGTCTGAGGCCACTTAAATTCAGCCGTTATTACATTTTAGAAACACATGCTACTCACGTGAATCTGCGAGAGGAAGCAGAGCGCGTTATCGCCCACCATAACAAATGTTTAATCAAGGAGGTTCACTCCCCGTTTCGCCTCCATACGTCAATCTCACCATATTGAGTTAGGCTTATGGGCAGATAAGATATTTTCTCAGGCGCCAGCGGGACATTCCCCCGAAGCCTCCCACTCAATTGTCCCCTACGCCAAGGGGATGGTTTCGACTATTTATATCATAGCTTTTCCCGATTGAAGCAGATCAGATCCAGATTATATTCGCGAGGCATCAAGCTGATCCGGTCTTCCTTGTGCACCTAGGAACTCTCTACCTCGAGAACCCCCTTATTGTCCAGAAGAGGACAATAACCCTTGAGTGCCAAGGTCTTGCCTTCGAGACGCCAAGTCAACAAGGCCTCCCTGTTGTTCAGAAAGAGAAAAACGTTAGAAAAGCCATTGTTCTTTGAGCCCATTGACAATAAACGGTTCTCCTCCCGTCCTTGTTGTTCAGAAAGAGAACAACGTTAGAACAGCCATTGTTCTTTAAGCCCGTTGGTCAAGAAACGGTTCTCGTTCCCAAGACATCACGTCCGGATAATTTAATTTCCCCCTTTTTAACGTTCTTCAAGAGAACGTTTGGTTTCAACAATAACTTCCATTGTTCATCTAGAACATCTCCGATTTGCTGTCACAAAGATTGCTCGTACTTCCGAGCCCCACTTCGCTCTCACTCTTTGAAGACAGTCCTTCCCCTTCGTTAAGGACAACGACTTTGTAATTACGTAAGCTGAGCATTACCTTTAATCATTTAACCTTTTGTCAACGCAACCCTGTGCTTTAAATGGTTTAGCGAACCATTCCCCCTCATTAATTTTTATTTGTTTACCTTTTTAAATCTCTCCAAATCTTAATCTTCGGATTAGTCAGATATTCCCACGACCCTTTTCATTCTCCGTTTATGTGAACAGTTTGTTGATAGTTTAATTAATAAACCTCTATTTTTTCAAAGGTAGCCATATTATTTATCCTTGTGCTCCGTTCCACTTCTTAAGCATATTGAAAATAAATAAGCATCTCCAGCCCCCCCCCCCCCCTTTTTTGGACTAACCTCAGTCAATCAGATTACCAAACACTCGAAATATTAGAATAATTCCCCCAACGAATAGTTATATATGGTATATCGTCGAGAGCCTATTCTACGACATATAGGGTTATGGATAAATTCGAATACGATTATCCAGTACATAAAAATTGATCCTCTAGATTATTTTTTGTGAAGCTCATTTCTTTTTACTTCAGGGGTAATTTGAATGATGACGCTGATGCCCCTTTAATTTTCTTATTGAGAATCCATCCTCTAATTTCTGTGTTAGTGTGTTGCCTCAGATTCATTATTATTAAAATTACCAGGTAATGGCTTCGCCACTCCCTACCCCTATAGCTTGTGCTTCACTATTAAGATTAAAATTTAAAATCTAAAAGAAGGCAACAAATTATAATAATTTTAAAAATCACCTTTAAACTATTTTCCCCCTTTGAAAAAATGACGTTGCTAAAATATAGTTATAGATAAAATAAAAAAGTTGCCTCACTTAAATTTCAATAAATTTTCTGAACTTCACCAATTGTAATTCATTTTCTTTTAAAAAATTGAATAATCCTATTTATTTTTTCTGAACTTAACTATTTTGTTTTTTCAAACTCTAAAGAAATTCTTAGAAATTACCTTGATAACCAAACTAAAATGAAATTATTATTCAAATATTCCAAAAAGTCCCGTTCTTAAATTATAGAGTTAGTGATGATGATAATTAAAAAGCAAGCACATAAGAGTACATTCCCGCCAGGAAATTTGTATGTTGAGCGTTCCTACAAAGTGGTAGACATATATGAAGTGAAAATGTGTAAGAGTTACATAATCCGAGAGAACTACTCGATAACCATATCATTACAGTCATTTTTACTTCTCCACAATGAAAATGAACAGTTGGAAATATAACGGAAAACAAAGGCCTCCTAAGGATGTCTTTATCTTCTTATGCAAGACAAAGACCATTAGTATCGTTATTTGAAATACAAAGAAACGGAGAGTGTTAATTACCTCTCCATTCAACACTTTTTAAACAAATCGTCTCTTAATACCAACTGTGTATTCATCTATTCTCTTCTTCCAACACGCCTACATACCGAACATACACAAAGCTCCCATAAAATCCCGATTTCTGTTCACGACAAAGAACAAACGCATCACATGCATCTCTCCAACACAAATCAGACGAAATGAGCGCTGAAATGAACCCTTTCATTTTTTAATTATAAAACAACAAAACTTAGTTCACGATCCGATTCCAAAATGACCCACCTCTCAAATATCTCCCCCTTTTCGCCGACACCGCAGGGCAGAAGTCAAATTGGGGAGAGATCGAGTGAAAAATAAAGTGGGCCAGAATCAACCAGTAGTAAGTAAGCCCTATCGGTAAAACGAAAAGGAACCAAACCAAACCAAACGAGAGACGTAAACGAAAGAGACAGAAATTCGGCAATTTTCCGTCGAAGATACGAATGCAATTAGACTAGGAATGGGCCCACAAAATTAGAGTGAATAACAACGAAATGACTTAATATCCTTCTCAGCTTGCGTTAACGATCTAAGCATCAAAAATGGCGTTTTGGAACCCCAAATGAAACGACTTTACTCATTTTGGTCTCAAAATTGCAGTGGAAATAGTACTTTGTACCAGGGACTGGCTGCTGGTTAGCTCTGGTTATCGGATGAGCGCGAAAGGGCCTTACTAGAGGAGCAATGGTAGAACTGTTTATATTTTTTAATTAATGCGGGAAATGGAGGATATGAGATAGGTTCTTTTGTAGTGTGAATATCATGCGCAATTTTCCCTTCTATGACAGGTGGGTTGGATAGTGGTTGTAGTTCGCAATTTGGGTGTTTAAAAAATACCGTATATTGATCAAATTTTCTCTCTTTACTCTGGTCTGAAAGAGGGCACTTTATATGCTATAATATCTTACTAGCAATAGTAATAAAAATTTATAAACTATATCTTCGTATAAAAAAACAGTTAGGGTATCACTACAAAAAAATGATTAAGAAAAATATTTGAGGTACTCGTAAAATAGTCAAGTTAGGGGCGGTGATTAATGGCAAGAAGAAATTCTTAGCTTAGAACTCTCCTGTGATCCACGATGTCTTCCGCATTTATTTCCTTTGGGTCTACACTCTGTCTTCTCAACGGAAACTCACAATCAAGTTGGGCTTCATTGGTTCATGAGGGAGGAGATTTCCTTCTTACCCCACAAACCAAATGTCCCTTTATTGTTTACACCTGCAGAAAGCGATGGCTAGAAGTTTCTCTAAATATCTCTCGAAATTGAATAGACTACCACAAAGTGGTACCCAGAGGTGGGCAGTATTAATTTGTATTTGAAAATACATTTGAAATCATGTAATTAAATATTTTTTAAAGTATTTAAATACTTTTTGCAAATACTTTGCTGATAAAGGTTTATATAGCTGTTAAGAACGTGTAATGCAATATTTAGCTTGTCGCAACTTGTATGACACAAATGGTTGACTGCGTGACCCGGTGATGGAAGATTGCTTGCATCAGTTAAAATTCAGTTAACAGAGGTCACAGCTGTGTTCGGTTGTATAGTGAGTGCGCTCAGCGTTTTTTCAATTTCAATAATGGCAACATCAGCTTCTTCGAAAGAGTGTGAAATGGAGAAATGAGACAATCATCAGGACGAGGAAGATAAAAAATCCTATAATTATAGTCATCATTTACTAGATGGTAAATATTTTAGAGTGAAATCTTCCAACGGAAAAAACGTGAAGTGTGTTTGTACATCATGCAATGGCGAAATCTCTGCGTCGAGCAATGCTACTTCCAATCTACGCATTCAATTGAAGGTAAGAAATTATTAAAGATAATTATATGATACTTAATTGAAGTGCCAAGTTTCACTATTATATGCTGATTGAATTTAATGTGAATTTAATGTAAGTTCGGAGTTATAAATGTTGTTTATAATTATAGTATTAGTAGTACAGGTTAAGCTCTTATAACGACCGAATACTAAAGCGTTCGAATCATTGGTCCCTACGTAGGTTATATAACTAAGTCAAATAAAGGAAGACATATACAAACAACAGAGGTTAATATATTGCACTAATTTCCTGAGAATCCACATACATATATTCTTAAAGCGCGCTATCATTTATTTGAAGATATTATTAAATAAAAGTTTTCATGAATATTTAGTACAATTATTGATCGATTATATGTAGTTATTAGATGAATTCCTATAAAGATGTATCTCGTTATAATAGCAATACCTGTATATCATTATGTCAAAACTAGCATGCCTGCCCGTCAAAATGTAGGAAATAAAGCTTGATAATGTATATATTCCTAACAATACTGAAAGTCAATATTTTACTATGTAATTCTGAATGTGAAGGACTAATGATATATTTATGAATAAATGTAACAGTCGTATATAGCTATAGGATATTCATATAGCTACATTTTATATATAAAATTTTATATGCATACCATATATTCTCATTTCCCTGTGAAAATTAATTTCACTCACAATTATCACACATTCCACTAACGCAGGTCTAAGTTCTTCAGTTGACGTCAATTCAAGGTGGATGCTAGGCTGAAATCTTATAGAAGAAGAGAAAGTGACTAGAGCCTTACTGCAGAACAAACTATACAGCACCTCCTACTTATTTATGTCTTACTGCAGACATTTGGTCAACTCTCCACCGTAGTTTTTTGGCTTTAAAGTTCATTGGGTATGTTAAGATTTTGCTCTTTATGAAATATTAAATTAAAAATGTCCTTGCAGTTACAGAATTATCAGCTCTTGGCTGAATGTATACCTATTTTTTGGTGAAATTTATCTTGATTATATTAATATGTAAAATTTATGGAAACCTTTATGAGAAAAACATTGGACTGTTATTTCATTTTTGTTTTCAGCTTGAGGAAGCTGATCTTGTCCATCACAGTGGAGTATTGGCATGCTATCGCCTCAAAGGAGAACATAACTACATCAAGATTGCCGAACATATGGAGAATATCATCAATGAATACGATATCTCCCTGCAGAAACCAAGTGATTCAAGTGATTGAGAATTTAGCAGAGGGACCCGAAGTTGAATCATCCAGTGGTGTATCGGACAGTGACGATTATTTTGGATTTGCAAAACCCATTCAAACACGATCAACCGCAGAATTAGAATTGTTCACTTACCTTCAGGATTCAAATAAAACACTTCAAAGTTTAGATAGATATCCATTCATAAAATAGTTATTTATTAAATACAACACCACCCTTCTTTTGTCAGCTCCTGTGGAACGGCTCTTCTCTTTAGGAGGATTGATCTTATTTCCAAAACGGAGTTCTTTATATGACGAAACATTTCAGCAACTGATATTACTTAATTGTACTGCTGATATAAATAGCTAACTGAAATTTCATTCTATGGAAGTTTCTATTTTTTTTGTAATGTCTAAGTCCAATTGTCATCAAATTCTACATTAGTAATTATAATATACAATTTCATTTTAAAGGATATTTTTTTGTTGTGATACCAATGGTCCTTATCGATTGTCATTATACATCATGTATTTGAAATATATTTTAAAATGTATCTAAATACATTTTTCTCATGTATTTAATATTTAGTATTTAAATACTTTAAATGTATTTAAGTGCCCACCTCTGGTATTACCTCAATATGTATCCGTTCTTGTTAGGAGAGGAGCAGGATCCCCCCACCCCTCTATCATTCGTTTGTCATTTAATAACTAATCTCTTGGGACACAAATTGTACACCGATTTTCTCAAATAATTTACTGGCTTCGTTCGGTACACAAATAATTTACTCACCCCATTGCGAGTAAGCATTGTCGGTGTTAAGCATCTTTGACCAATATCTCTTTTTCAATAAATAAAAAGAGCTCAATTTCTTTTTTTACTTTTCTTTTTATATATTAATATTATAATAGCTCCATTAGGCCCACCAATGGTCCTAAAATTACCAACTTGGCCGTGAAATCTATCTTTGACAGAAGCGCTCAAAGGCGTAAAGGATGGGAAGGGGGGGGGGTCAGGTCGCCCTTCATTTGTACACAGAGACACATATCTCCGTGATCCTGGGCGACTCAGGAAGGGTTCATAAATTAGCGAGATAAAGCAAATAGCATCGCATAAAGCGCCGGTCATCACTCACAGGTGATAGACGCGTATTCTCTCGTTTTCCTCTCGCAGAAATTAATGCGGACGAACGGAGTGAGGATTCGACCACCCCCCGAAGGGAGAAGGACCAACAGACACTTGTTTCGACTTCATTTCCGACCTGGAAATTACTCTCTTCCAATGAGATAGAACGGAATTTCATTAGGACTAAATTATTTATATGTATATTTATATAGGCAACGGAACCCACAAGGAAAGGGAAACAATATTCCGAGTACTTTCGAACTTTATTTCAACTTCATTATCAATGGATAACAAGGCAACACCAGGAGATTGAAATATATAAACATGAACAATGAGGAAAAATATAAAATAATGAAATCACGGCAATTGAGAATAACCAAGTATGAACACCCACATGGCAACGAATAAAAACTGAATGCAGAGATAAACTCAAAAATACCAGGAGCATCGTTTTAACCCTTTGTCTGTCCCAATGTTATATTTCTGCTATTATTGCTACGCTTTGTCGGTATTTTAAAAATGGGTAATGAGAGTTATAAAATATGATGTATGGTAATACTATAGAGTACTTAGGATGCCATTGATGCAATAAACAAGTGTGCATCACATGTGATGTACTGAGCGTACAGATTATTATTTATCAGTGATACATCCTGTGTATCACATATGATGCACATGATCATTTTATATAAAATGTCTTCTATGAAGGATTTGATGTTAATTTTTCTTTTCTTTCTACCTTTTCAGGTATAAACTGGTATCTAAATAAATATATAAGCTCAATATAAATTATAAATATAAATATAAAGTATATATAAATATAAATAATTACATAAGCTGTTAAAAATATAGCCCTAAAGGGATCCCAATAATTTTTATAAAGCAAAGAAATCAGTTGATACAAGTAATATAGAATCGGATACCGTGAGTGACTTTCAAGATTTGAGTGATGACAGCGAGGATGTTTATGTAACTTCAACGGAGAATGAATCTTCAGATTCCTACAGCTTAGAATCCTCTGAAGAAGATTCACAACAAAACAGGCCTAGCAAAAGAAGGCGTGCGACTCAGCATCAGGCAGCAGTAGCGGTGGGGCCAAATAATGCGCCAGTAGTGCCAGGTACAACATCAGCGCAACGTAATGCAGCAACTTGGGATTTCAATTTCGCAGAAATAGACAGAATTAGTTTTTCTGGTAGTTCAGGCCTGAAAAAACGTATTATTCCTCCTCAAGATGGGATTGTGAATCCAATCGAAGTGTTCAGACAGTTCTTTGATGACAACATAATTGACATGATGGTAGTCGAAACTAACAGATATGCTTCTCAATATGTAGCTTCCCACCAGATTCGTCGGCATTCACGAATGAACAGATGGCAAGATGTAACAAAAAAAGGAATGAACACTTTTTTAGGTGTACTTATAATTACAGGTCTCATACAATTTCCAAAGATAGAAGATTATTGGAAAACCGATGAAGTCTCCTTTCATTCTTTATTTCATAACATTAATATGAGCTATAATAGATTTTCACTGATCCTTGAAAAACTAGAATGTCTCAAATAATGAAACTGCATAGCCCGATGATAGGCTACACAAAATATCAGATTTCATGAAGTTGATGAAACTATGATTGCACATAGAAGCAGCTTACATTCAGAGAGTACAATCCAAACAAAGTGCATAAATATGGGATTAAACTTTTCAAGCTATGTGAGATGAGCGGGTACGTTTGGAATTTCTCAGTATATTGTGGACAAGGATCTACAAATACATTACCCAGTTTGGATCATTTGGGGTCTGTAGTGGTTGAACTGGCAAAGGATTTGCTAAATGAGGGCCGGGTCTTAGTTGCTGACAACTGGTACAGCAGCATTCAGTTAGCTAAATATCTGAAAAATAGAAATACAGAGTATTGTCGAACTATGAGACGAAATAGAATTTGAATACCGAATGCAATAAAATGTGCATGACTGAAATAGGATGAAATAAAAGGAGCTATGAATGAAAATAGAATTAGAATAATGAAGTTTCAGGATAAAAGAGAAGTCTTCATAATATCAACTTTTCATGGGGTTAATCAGAAGGAAACAGGTAAAAGAACATGTCAAGGCAATGTTGTGTCAAAACCAAGAGTAATACAGGATTATAACCGAGTAAAAGGTGGAATTGATCTCTCAGATCAAATGATATCATACTATAGCCCTGCTAGAAAAAGTGTAAAGTGGTACAGAAAGGTGCTGATGGAAAGTATAAGCATCGCAGTATTGAATAGTTGGGTTCTTCTCAATAAGTTTTATAGTGCAAACATTGTTCAGCTTTCATCATTCACAAGGTCTGTAGGCAGCGCCTTGTTAGGTTCAGGAGAGAAAAGCAGTGTTACCAAACCTCTGAGGATTGAACATGGATTGAAGACAATTCAAAGAGTAGGTGGTAGTGGAAAGTTACCCGCAAAAGATGTCATGGCTGTTACAAGAAACTTCGAGCAGCAGCTGATCGTAAGCAAGCCATAGCAAAAGCCAAACAAGTGTCTTCTGAATGTGTACAATGTAAACGACCATTTTGCTTACCTTGCTTCAATGAGAAGCACACAGTAAAATAAAATAAATACTTTTTCGAAATTATTTATATAAGGTATTTGCAAGAATTATTTTGCTTGTTTTGGATCAAATTCGAAGAAATTTCCTGTTTTTCATAACTTTTTACCTTTAGATAAGCTTTCATTTTAAAACAAAATGAAAATAAATATTATTTATTTCCTATTTTGTAGGAAAATGTTTACATTTACATAATAAATAATCAAAACTAAATGTTTTATAATTCAACCTTTCAATCACATTGAATTTCTTTCAAACGCTGTGTGCATCCATATAGATGCACAAATAGTGTAATTATAGTATAAATCACACGCTCTAATAAGGAAAAGCCTTAGTTTCCACACGACCACCAAAAAATATGGCCTTACGTAATATTGAAACTGTGCATCACATATGATACACAAGCGTATGAGGCTGACGTACTGTGCATCACATATGATGCACAGGACAGGCAAAGGATTAATCCTTAGACACTCCAGATGAACATGACCACAAAATAAATCCCAAAAGGAGATAAGACCTAAATGAGCGCAAACAAAAACTACGAAAGAGTAAAGAAAATGAAAGAGAAAGTGCATAATAAACAAGGGGAGAATATTGGACTCGAAAAGACTTTGACCAAATTAGCAGTGTGACATGGTTTTCTATCATGCGTAAAATGAAAGATTTAACTATTAAGAAACCTTTCTATTAGCTGTGTAAAAAGGCCCTTTTTCTAAAACATTTCTCTAATAATCCCTGGGCATTGTTCTCCTTACTATATAGAGACCCTCTATGCCAGGGGTGGGTAACCTTTTCAGAGTGAGGGCCAGATGAGACCTTTGAGAGCAGGCCGCGGGAGGGAGTGCCAAACGAAATCCCCAAAATGACCATATATATATATATATATACTAAAATACATTATACAAGAATTTGATTGAAAAACATACAAATCAGTAACACGGCTGATGCTGCTTGCCATGAAGAAGTGTTTCAATGTCCGACTCGATGGATGAGGTAGACAACAGAAGTGAGACTCCCTGTACTTCATTTTAGAGAAGTGCTGTTCACAACAGTAAGTGTTGCCAAATATGGCCACGATGCGTTAAACATGCGCAATATATTTTGAAAAATTGCTAGAAGGGAGGACTAGGTAGCGGAAGACAGCGGTGAAGAAGTGCGGAACTTCGCCTTCAGTTCATCATTGCACTGCAGCTCCACCAACTTCATCTGCAGGGGGGCAAGGGCGTCGTCCATGGGTTGGTGAAAAGCTTGACGTCTGCAGCCAGCGGCCTGACTCCTGCGAAACGGGGGGCAAATTCCTCCCGCAGAGAGGCGATGACACTAACGCAAGTGTCCAGGTCATGTTGTTAAGGGTACAAGCAGCAAGGCGAGGAAAATGCACAAACTGACCAATAGCCAACTGCGTCTCCCACAAGCACATCTTAACCTCAAAGGCGGTGATGTGCGCGTTTATGTGTGTCAGGAGAATGTATTTTCCTTGCAGCTTAACGTTGAGGGCGTTCGAGTGCGTAGTGATTTCCGTGGGCAGGACCAGGCGAGCGAGCCATCGCGGGTCGGAAAAGTGATCACTAAGGATTCATCGCAGCGGAAAATGTCATAAGCATTTTTTGTTTATAAATGCCTCCTCTACAACTTTGGTCTCTTTTGTATCTGTGAGGGAAATGCATTTTTGTCTCATTTTTTACTCATTTTCACTGCTAGACGTAAGACTCATTCTCCTCTTCTTCTACGGGTCTACTGAGACAGATGCTGTGTGGCATAATTTATTATTTGGGAGAGGCGACTGGGGTTTCACGGGCCGGATTGCAATAATAATGCCGAGCAAAGTGGCGGGCCAGACGCTAGGCTTTCGCGGGCCGGAGGTTGCCCGCCTCTGACCTATGCCTTTACCACAGATGACAGACAAATCTCTCGTTTGGTTGTGTTTTACGATATTAACAATACAGTTTTCGATGCATTCTCTTCGAACTCTTCCCCATGTCAGGAAGAGAGTAAGAGACGAAAATCACGAAAGTGTAGTGGATGTTGAAATGAAGAGATGTAGACTAATGAGAGTTAAAGCGAATTTCGCGGAAAAAATATTACATATTCTAAGCGCATATTCACACAAAATGGGCTATGAAGGCAGAAAATGCAAATTCCGGAGAAAAATGATTGAGGTGAACGATTCAGTATCAGAAGAAGAGAGATTCAACATAACGGATGATTTAAATGAACATGCTGGTAGAGATATGAGAGTAATATCCATAACAATTTGAGTAAGAGGAGTATTATTAATTTTGCAGTGAAATTTGATATGGCAATTTTAAATACCTAGCTTAAAAAGCAAACTCTAGGAACGGAGTAAAGGAAGCTTACACTGGCTTACTGCTGCTTAAAAACATATATCTAAAGGAAGTGAAAGATTGTATGGTGATAAAGAGGGAAAGTGTGAGCATACACAGTATCGTCTAAAGTTTTGAGACTGCTATATCTTTCATATAAGAAAATTAATAGAATCAATAGAACGTTGCATTTTGTACTACTATGTTTGTATCATAAACAAAGGGGGAAATATATAGAAATATAAAACCTAAACTCGCTTTATTAATAAATACAGTTAATTGGTGCGCGAGGTAAATATTTGTCATGATATCTTGTCTGATAATGCTCCATTTTTGTTCATTAAGCACCCGCAAATGCTCAAAATTGAATGGCCGGTGTATGTATATCAACAGCCGGTTCTATTATCGCCGAAAGATTCTCTATTGGGTTCAAATCTTGTGAAATCCCGGGTCAAGGTCGAACATTTCGATGTTATTTTCAGTCAAGAACTTTGGTATTGCATTTATTTTAGACAAGGTGCGCCATAATAGTGAAAAAACACAGGAATCATCCCGGAATTGGACGTGAACTGTTTGTAAAAGGTGCTGATGAATCACATTTTGTACTTTTTTGCGTACATTGGCCATGATTTTTAGCAAAATTGTTAGTGCTCTAGTTCCTTCAAACAAAAACCAGACCCTGGCATGGACAGTGTCCGGATTCTTCACCTTGGTCACGGCACAGGAGTCTTGAAAGCCCTCCTCTTTTCTCCTTCTACTGATGGTTCATCCAGAAGCTTGAAACAAGCGGAAGGGAGCTCCGTCAGAGAATATCACTTTACCCCAGTGAGTCGATCCGAAAAGTTCCTTCTTGGTGAGATGAGGCTTCTTTGCACCCCCTCTCGACTTGGAACCTTTTTCGAAAAGTCTCAGCCTCACTGTGCGCAATGTAGCATTGGCAGCTGTTTCCGTCACATCGTGAGCAAGTTTAACATGAAAGCAACCCGATCCTTGAGCTGGGACCAGACTAGGTGGCAATCTTTGGCTTTCATTTGAAGCTCTTGGGCATCTAGAAGATTGCTTCACAGGAGTGCAACCAGTCTTTTTAGATTCAATAATGAACCTAAAGATAGTTTTTATAGATGCAATGCGCTCAATGATCAATGATGTTTAAAAAGAGAAATTGGTGTGGGGATAGTTAGAGAAGAGATAGAAGAATGTGTAATTAAGAAAGAGAGTTATATGTGCCAGGTTGTCTGGCAAACTCAGTATTTCTAAATATTTATATTGATTCTTGCGTTGAAAATTTTTTAGCGTTCACCCTTTGTTTTCGTTTATATTCTAGTGGTTTAATTAATCTACTTGCCTTTCAGGGCACTTTGGTTTAGAGCAAAAATAGTTGCACATTTTTCTTTGGAATTTTTTTTTCTGTATTGAAAAAGATTTAAATGTTATTTTTCCTCAAAAGATTACGAAATAGATTATAATTATACATCATTCATTTAATCCATATATATCATTTTACCCTTTTGATAAAATAGCAAAGTTACAGCGACTGAAACTAATCTCTTGCAGGAAAAGGATTAGAGAATGATTCAGAGAAGGTATGCATTGTTTTTCACTAACTATAATTTAAGAAGGGGATTTTTTTGAGTATTTGAATATAATAATTTCATCTTAGTTTAGTTATTACTTATGTTTTTTTATCAAAGTTATTTCTAATAATTCTTTTATAATATCAAAAACAAAATGGAGAAGTTCAGAAATAAATATAAGTGTCGAAATTTTGTGACTTTTTAAAACCCAAAGAATTACAAATGGTGAAGTTCAGAAAACTTCTTTTTATATATCTTCTCCTATAACTATATTTTAACAACGTGATATTTTGAAAGGGGGGAAATTTAGTTTAGAGTCCCTTTTTAAAATTATTATAATTGGCGAAGTTCAGAAAATTTATAAAAATCTAACCATGGCTGCTTTTTTTAGATTTTAAATTTTAATCTTAGTGGTAAAGCGAAAGCTCCCCCCGCAGGGGGGAGTGGCGAAGCCATTGCCTGGTTCTTATTATATTTTAAATGCTGAGATTTTAATAAAACTGCAATAATTTTAATATTAGAATAAATATTTTTATCACGTGAGTTTTACAAAGGAAAGAAAAACAAAAAATATATATTGGGGGGCTACCCCCCAAATGACGCATTTTAAAAAGTTAATATCTCAGTAACCTCCTTCCGAATTATTACAATTTTTATATGCAAAATACTCTCAATCTTCTTTTTTAAATGCAATGAACGATTTAGATACCTTGTATAATTTTCTTGAACCTCAGCAAAATAACAACATGGGTAAAAACCCCCCGAATGTGAGTGTAAAGAAATAAATAATCAGAAATTTAACTTACCTACAGTAAATGATTGATTGGTCCAACACTTTAATGAATCTCTAATCTGAGTCGTTTTTTCATACACACAAACATTTTCTTACCCCATTAATGCAAATTTCTTGCCAAGTTTCAAGCATTTTGCTTTTCAATTTTGGTTCAGTGAATTTTTCTCTCCCATATTGAATAATCTTAGGGTTACAGTCTTGACTTCGCGGTGGACACTCAATTTTCGTTATTAATCTTGGCATATTGCTAATTAGAAACGACTGTGTGGCGTGGCTTGTATGCGAAGGTGCTCCATCTTGTAGCAAAATAAAGTAATTTTCTTGATACAGGCGACTACAATCAGGCAACAATTTTATTTTCGGGGGTTCAATGTATTTAGCAGAATTCACTTTTGTCTTTTCAGTATCAATAAAATGAACATCTGTTTTTCCATTCCAAGAGACCCCTGCAGATATCATAACCTTTTTGCAAAATCTTGAAGTTTCGAGATACCATCTGTTTATAGCAATTTCACACTTTTTACCACGCCCGTAGACAACATTATTTTGGCGGTTTCGCGGAATTTTTCATGTGAAATCTTTTTCAGCCGCGAAGACAATATTTTTAACATCAGCGACAGAAAAGTTATTAAATCTCTGCATCTTATTTTTCTTTTATCATTAACCCTACTACTTTTCTAGAAGGTACTATTCTTTTGAAGGCTTTTAGCCTTTGTGTCTTAATTATTTGTTGTACAGAACTCCCTCCAATATTCAAGTTTTTAGCATTTGTTGTTTGCGATAAATGACTTCCTGGTTTATTTTCTTGAGAGCAGATATTATCGTTAATGTAATCCACATTTCCAGGTTCTGAAGCTGTTTTAGGTCTACTGCTTCCTGGTTTTCTGTTAGCGTTTCCCGTTTCACGAATCTTTTATAAGTCTTTCCATAACACGTCTTTTCCACATTTTTTAGGAAACTCTTGCAATATTTTTCCAGTCTTCCATCCCTTTTCACAGTAACAAGCTTTAATGAGAATGCGAAATTCTTCCAACAACATCATTATGCGTCCTGAAGAACTGTAAATAAAGATATCCATAATATGACATGTTCATTTATGTAAGCTTTTGTAAGAACGTGAAAATTCCTGTATGATATTGCACAATAAAATAGTATTTTATCTCGATATTCGCTTCTTTGACCCATGTTGTTATTTTTGTGAAGTGCAAGAAAAAATAAAAGGTATCTAAATACATTTTTTGGCATTCTAAAAAATAAGATTGAAAGTATCTTGCATATGAATAGAAAGGAGGCTACTGATAAATTAATTCTTTAAAAATGCGTTATTTTGGGAGGGCAACCCGATATATTACTCTCAAAACTTTTGCCCATGATTGCACATAAATTGGTGGTGGTAGACTCAAAGATCAAATGGTAGAGACTGAAGGATGTGGAACAAGAAATTCAATTTAAAGTATGAATTTTGAGGGAGATGAAATTATAGAATGAAGTTAATGACTAGTGAGAATCAAACAGTAAGGTAATCTTCATTTTTTTTAAAGAGGTTTGGAGTAAGACTTCAGGAAAGATTTTACCAAATAGGAAGGAGACGTAGTGAAGGAATGCAGATAAGCTTTACTTCCCTTTGCTTCTTGAAGCAAAGGCAACAAATCTATGCAGAAAGCAGTAATGAGGGCGAATGTTAAGGTACTAAGTGAAACATATCAGAAAATGGAAACACCAGTGTCAGAAAACTATCTACGGAGGAGCTAAAGCAAGAGATTAAGTAATCAAAGAATTGACCCAAATCAAACAAATAACGGATAAGAAAGAAAAGGCTATCATAATAAAGGAAGAGATAAGAAATAAATGGAGGGATTATTTTGAATATCTATTAAATAAAGAAAATCCAAAGGCAATAAGAAAATTGGATAAACTGAATGAAGAAAGAAACGCCAGAAATAAGTAGGCACGAAGTAACGGGTACCATTGAAAAAATGATTGTTTACCAACTGAAGTGTGAAAGAGCTTGGTTGCTAGTAGAGAGTCTAAATATCTTTTGGGATTTAATCAATAAAATATACTAATGAGAAATGATACCAAAAGTCTCTAAAAATAGTCTTTGGTTCATGTTTATAAGGAAATAGGAGATACAGGACTGCGGAAACTATCGGGAATCAAACTGATGACCAATACTATGAAGATTTACGAGAGAATAACAGAAAAAAGATAAGAAAAGAGACAACGGTAAATGAACAGTAGTTAAATTAATGCCTGGAAGAGGAATAAAAGATAAAATTTGGGCTTTGAGGTTAGGCAGAGAAATATGTTGAAACAAAAGGAGTTAGTTGCACATAGTGTTTGTTGATCTAAAGAAGCTTGTGATCGAGTAGCCAGGCAGGAGATGTATAGATAGGAAACCAACCCACTCGTATGCCTATATACATTATTTTTCTATTCACGATAATACTGTTAAAAAATCGGTAATTTCTAACCTTTTCCTTAGAGCATATGAAATATGTCATCCCTTCTATTTAGATGAGGAAATTGTCATTATCAGGACTATTTTTTCTAATTTGCATTACCCCGATTGGTTCATATTGTCTGCCCATTTTGCAGCTAAGAAAACATTCTATGGTAATAAGCCTTCCCGCACTAACGACTTCAACAAATGTATAACATTGCCATTTAATAATAAATTAAATAGTTTAAAGGACATATTTGGAAAAGCGGGTATTAATCTAGCCTTTAAATATAATAATTCCTTAAACCAATTGATGATTGCCAGGAAACCCCCAAAACATCAAAACATATGAGTATATGCAATACCATGCAATGAGTGCCATAAAGTTTATATAGGGGAAACGGAGAGAAATCTAGACAAGAGATTGTACGAACACAAAAGAGATATTAGAGTGGGCAGCCAAAGCGTTGGAATATTTTGCCATGTTAGAGACTTGAATCATTCGATCGATTTCAATGGAAGTAAAATGGTATTTAAATCGGTTAACTATGCTAAGAGAAGAATCGTAGAATCGAGCTTGATATCGTCAGTTCCTAATTTAAATCTATCTGAGGGTCAATTTTCTTTTAATCCTGTAATACGAAAGCAAAAAAACGAAATAGTGAAATGTCAGCCCTTCAATATGTTTAGGCCTAACCCCCCCGCCCCCCTGATTAGCCACAAGTAGGGGATTGGGGGAAAAAGAGGGGATCTTTCACGACCTGACCCCGTGTTATGTTTGTAAGCACTTTTCTAATATTTTCTAACCAGTGTCAGTTGAAAAAGGGTGTGAGATACACCGAAACTGTTCTGAATTAAATTGTCTTCGGAGAATGTGGTTTAATTCCTCATATATATATATATATATATATATATATATATATATATATATATATATATATATATATATATATATATATATATATGGTTTTACAACAAGGATGCTCGAGCTTTGTCAGGCGATAGTGGCCATGTTGTTAAAGCGACATCTGGCAACCTCACTGTGAACTGTTCAGTAGTACTTGGCAAGTCATGATGGAAGGTTTTAGCGTTGGACAGCGTTTGCAAATCATCAAATGTTATTTTCAAAATCAGTGCTCCGTTCGACAAATGTTCCGCGCATTATGTGATTTCTATCCTCGCCACAACCGTCCTACCGAGTCCACTGTTCGACGCTTGGTGCTCAATTCGAGGCAAAAGGGTCGATCAAAAATCAGCCAACACCCATACGTCGCCGTAACGCAAGGTCTGCTGAAAACATCGCTGCTGTAAATGAGAGTGTACAGGAAAATCCGAGGCAGCCAATATCTCGTCGTTCACAAGAACTTGGCCTTTCTGCAACTTCAGTTTGGTGAATTATGTGTAGGGACTTGGGTATGCACCCGTACAAAATCCTCCGTACTCAAAGACCTAAAAGTAAACGACCATAGACAACGCCGTGTGTTCGCTAATTGGGCTCTAGAGTAGTTGGAAGTTGCCCTAAATTTCCCCCCAAAAATCATCTTCAGCGACGAGGCCCATTTTTGGATGAATGGATTTGTGAACAAGCAAAATTGTCGGATGTGGGACGTAAACAATCCACATGAGATACACCAGCACCAATTGCATCCCAATAAATTCAATATTGGGGGCGGATTTTCGTCTAACGGAATCATCGGTCTGTATTTTTTTGAGAACGAAGATGGGATTGCCATAACCGTCAACGGCCAGACCTAGAGATTGATGATAAGCAACTTATTATGGCCTCAGCTGGATTATATGCCTGATATGGATACTGACGACATGTGGTTCAAACATATTGCATCAACTGTTTGCGGATTATTAGCATAGACCTGCGATTTAAGGAGCCCCCAAAGAAAGTATTCTTATGGCGTTAAATCGCATGATCTTGATGGCCTGTTGACGTAGCCGCCACTCGAGATGACCCTGCCCTGAAATCGCTAGTGCAAAATGTCTATCGTGGCGTGCGCAGTGTGGCACGCCACGATAGACATTTTGCACTAGTGATTTCGGGGCAGGGTCATCTCGAGTGGCGGCTACGTCAACAGGCCATCAAGATCATGCGATTTAACGCCATAAGAATACTTTCTTTGGGGGCTCCTTAAATCGCAGGTCTATGCTAATAATCCGCAAACAGTTGATGTCCTCAAAGTCAACATAACGAGCACCATCCAGCAAATTCAGCCTGATTTATATATATATATATATATATATATATATATATATATATATATATATATATATATATATATATATACAGGGTGGGCCAAAAGTCACTGATGGGTTGCAATATGTGATCATTATGCCACTAATAGTTTTCTTTCTTTCTTTTTCAGGTATTTCATAGATTGTGACTTGGAAATTAATTATAGAGAAGTATAGCATCGCACAACGTACCCAAGTTGTGCAGTTCTTCTATCAACGTCAGGGGTAAATTATTCTAACACAACGAGCATATCGAAGGCATTTTCAAGTGAGAGATGCGCCAACTGCGAACACAATTCTGAGCATAGCTCGTCGTTTTGAAGGACAAGGAGCAGTGAGTGTTCTTCCACGAGCTGGGAGACCTCGCACTGTCATAACCAATGAGACCAGGGAAAGAGTGCGAGAGATTGTTGAATAGAATCCTGGAACGTCGACCCAAAGACGTTCCGGACAACTTGGGATATCAGAAACTTCGCTGCGAATAGTTCTCCACACCCTCAACCTTTTTCCCTACAAGGTACAGTTTGTTTAACAGTTGAAACCCGAAGATTATGAATCTAGGCTACAATACGCGCTCAGAATTTAGGAATTGGCACGAAATGACCCAAATTTTACGCAAAAATTTATCATGTCTGATGAAGCTCACTTCCATCTCAATGGGTTCATTAACAAACAAAATTGCCGTTTTGGGGGCTCTGAGAATCCGAGAGCAACACACCAAAGAGAGTTGCACCTCATAAAGTGCACGGTATGGTGTGCAATGATAGCGGATGAGATAATCGGGCCTTATTTCTTTAAGGAGGAGGATGGAGACGCTGTCACTGTGACTGGAGAACGTTACAGGACCATGATCGAGAACTTTCTGGGCCCGGCAATTCAAAATAGGCCAGATTCGTTGTTCCAGGAAGATGGGGCAACTGTTTATACGGCAAGAGAGACAATGCAGTTTCTGAGGCAATGTTTTGGAGACAGGATTATCTCTCGCTACGGCAATGTCAACTGGCCATCACGTTCCCCAGACTTGACCAGCCCTGAATTCTTCTTGTAGGGGTATCTCAAAAAGAAGGTGTATGTCGACAAACCTGAAATCAAGGAACAATTGAATGAGAACATCACGAATCAAATCAGGACATTAAACCGAAATAGGGAAACTCTTGAAGCCGTCATGGATCATGTCTTGGAAAGGGCACGGATGTGTGAAGCTGAAAATGGACGCCATTTAAACGACGTCATTTTTCATACATGAGTGATTTTTCATATTTTGTAACTTTGTGCGAATAAATTTCCATAATCTTTTCATATTGTGTTAAAATTCCATAACTCTAGTTACAAAAATAAAGAAGCTATTAAAATTCGAAACCCCTCAGTGACTTTTGGCCCACCCTATATATATATATATATATATATATATATATATATATATATATATATATATATATATATATATATATATATATATACGAAAGGCATTTAATCTTAGATTTTAAGTCCTGATTTTGCGTTTATGTATTTATTTGTTGTTATTTTGATGATTATTTTGTGGGAATTAGAGTTTTACTAATTCAAGGGAAAATCAAAAAAAGAATATGGATTTTAAAGTGTTTGCTTTGTTTGTGTTTGATTCGTGAACGTTGGTTTTATGTCGTTGTTGATAAGCAAATGATCTTCTGTATCTTGCGTCATTAAAGTTCATGTGCTCGAACACAAACTCGGAAGGAAGGTGCCGGTGTACGGCGTCCCAGATCTTTATTGCTCTATTGTGAAGCTCCACGTTTATGGGGGTCAACCCCAGTTGACCATGGAGCTCAATCTGCCTTCTCGTCTCTTTCCTTCGGGTTATCGTTATAATTAAGACAGCCTTATAATGAACCATTTGCAGTTTGAGGATCTGGGTCTTGGAACTCGCGTTTATGGAGTCCTGGAGGTACAGGAGTTTAGATCGGATGCACGCATTATAACTTTGTTTTTATTGGAGGATCTTAGGTCCATAAATCGGTAGAATTCACCCAATCCCTCAGTGCATTTGCTGAGATCCTTTTCACATGACTCCCACATCCACCAGTCGTAATCCAGAGTCCCAGAGCCGTGCCCTCCGTGCTCTATGGGATGCGTACACCCCCTACACGGAAGTCTGCGAAAGTCCATCGGAATAGTGGATTATCTGGAACTTTTGGACATTGGTAGATATTTTCCATCCGGTACTCCGATGGATTTCAGCCGTGTTTCCATGCAAACGGTTTGAGCGTTTTAACTTTTTAAATATATCGTGACGCTGATTGAACAATTATTGCATAGCTTATTTAAAAAATAAACATAAGTATGACAATTAAATGTATCTCAATCCTGATTGGTTGAATTTTGTAGAATTATGAGTAGATAGAATCACTATTTATATAGGAGTTTTTTTGTGGAAAAAGGGAAGACTGTGCTTGTCGTTTGGATTGTTGTTTGATATACTCGTTGTACGGGAAAGTCAAATTCTTTGAAATTTGAACTGATTTTCATTCAAATGAGGTTTATTGTATACCGTTTTGTTGTGCGTGACCGGATATGCCATCAGCAGTGATACGTTCGGAAGTGGCTATTTTCTCCTTGACTTGCCTTGATGTAGGCTAGTTGAGGGAAAATGAGGACGACTCCTCCGCGCTGCCTGAAGGTAAAGTTGCATTTTGTTCATTGGACATCCTTTTCCACCTTCTCCACACCACTTTTTCTTTTTCATAACGCATCCCTAAAACTACATACACACCCAGTTACACACACCTACCAACTCGGGTCCCCTCAGATTCCCTCTCAAATTACGCCCTTGGGTGGAATGGAGAGGGATGAAGGAGACACTGTGAATTGCCTTGAAGACCCTGCCAGACCGGCAAAAACCGGACAGGAGCAAGGTCTTCGAGAGAATTTACGGCGAACTTAATATTGCCCTCGTACGGCTAATTTATTTGCCAAATGGCTACGCGGCTATCTGTGCGAGGGAGTTTGACATCGAAGCAATCTTTTCCCCGCGTGCCTCAGACTCTTTTCGGAAAATCGATCTCGCACCTCAAACACCGCTACAAATACACACATAGAAGTGATATCTGCCAACGCCTCGACCCCTTTGTTGGAGGCAACTCAACTGACCCAATCACGGACGAGATTCTTCGGAAAAGTAGCCGAAATAATCAAATTTAAAGACTACACCCACGTTTTAAAGTAGTATTCACGGAAACCACAATGGCGATTAAAGCTAAAGAAAACGGCCTTCTTCTCCAACTAGAAAGGTCTCTGAGATCACCGAGTTTCCCTTACCAACTAATTTCAAAGAACTTCGTCGATATTTGGGCATTCTAGGTTTTTACAGACCTATGATGCCTAATTTTGCTGCGATCGCTGCCCCTCTAACTGAACTAGCACGGCTTCAACCTAAAGCTTTCCAACTTGTCTGGAATGACGCTGCACGGGAAGCATTTGAGGCTACTAAGGAAGCCCTGGCGGACTCCGTTAAGTTACGTCACCCATTACCCAATGACTCTCCGTACCAATTGGTTTCGGACGACTTCCAATTTGCAGTTGGTGCTGCGCTCAATCAAATGTTAGATGGGTCTCTCCAGCCCGTGGCATTTTTCTCCGGGAAGTTATGTAAAACACAGCAAGAGTACTCTAATTATGACGGGGAACTCTTGGCTGCGTATCTTGCTGTGCTTCACCTTAGGCAAATGATCGAAGGTCACCAAGTGACTTTATGCACCGACCACAAACCACTAGTCTCTTCCTTATCCTCTCCACTACATGCAAAAACGGAGAGGCAACAACGGAACTGGACGGCAATCTTGGAGTATGTCAATGACATAGCATATGTACGTGGTGAGGACAATGTGGTTGCTGACTGCCTATCTGGGAATGTGAATTCAGTCCAGGCTGACTCATTTGATCTCCGTTCTTTGGCAGCAGCACAAGAGCATGGCGAAGAAGTGAAGTCGTCTCGATTTGGACTGAAGGCATTTCCCTTTCCCGGTGATTCCCAACTCTGGTGTGAGGTAACATCTAAATGCCCACAACCGTTTGTTCCTTCACCCTGTAGATCAACTACTTTCAAGCAACTTCATAATATATCGCATCCAGGGATTAAGGCATCGCTTGCGTTGGTGAAAGCGAGGTATTTCTGGCCCAATATGGACAGAGATATAAAAGTTCGTGGACTCGTAAATGCCTCTCCTGCCAATTCCCTAAAGTAAATCGCCACACAATGTCCCCAGTCCTGCCTATTCGTATGCCCAATTCGAGATTTGAGACGGCTCACATTGATATAGTTGGTCCACTCCCACCGTGTACCCTGCCTGTGCAGTAATACCTCTCTCATAACCAGTACCTGATGTCATGCATAGACAGAGCAATCAGGTGGATTGAAGCAATACCGATTCCAGACATCAGTGCTGCAACAGTTGCTTTAGCCTCCTTGGGCTGCTGGATATCCAAGTTTGGCGTTCCCTTATACATGATCACTGATGAAGGAGGTCAATTTTAGTCCTAACTCTTCAAAAAATTATCGGCTCTCGTTGGTTTCCATCGCCTGCGAACCACGGCGTACAGACCTACCACTAACGGGATCGTGGAAAGGTCGCATCGGACTTTGAAGAGCCCTAGAATGGCTTGCCAACAAGGTTGGTTCATGGCCCTACCAATCGTTCTACTGGGCATCCGGTCCTTGCCTAATGATTCGGGTTTTTTACCATTTACAGAGGTCAAAGGGACGACCCTTCTTTGCCCAATACCCTTCTTCTTCATCCAAAGCCGATTCGAAATTCATCTCTGAACTAGCGAAGACAATGTCGCAGATAGATTTCACACAAACCGCTGAAGGCCACCTGCACTCAGTACCGGAAATGTTTGTACCCACGAAATTAAGTAATGCCACGCATGTGTGGGTCCGTGTTGATCGCGTTCAGAAGCCACTAGAAGCGCCTTATGTAGGCCCGTTCCGTGTTGTTGAACGCGGCGACAAAGTTTTTAAGTTAGAATTCCCGGATAGCCGTCAGAACACGGTGTCTATAGAAAGAGTCATACCAGCCATATTGCCTAATGTATTTAATGAGAAATAGAAACTGTTCGCTAGCATCAAACAATCAACCATTGCAAATATTTCTTTAAAATTAGATGCCACGCAGCAAAATGAGAAAGTATCATCGTAAGGTAGTGGCAGATATTACAGTTACGTGGAATCTGTTCCAAATAACCAGAATAATGGTAGTGAATCGGGCGTTTATACTCGTTCCTGTAGACGCGTGAAACTTGCGAGAAATTTCTTATACCATTATTTTTTAGAACGTCATAGTATATTAAAATATGTTTGTATATATATTGTTTATAATTGTAAGGCGTAGATATTATTTATGTATTAAACCTCCGTGTTCTCGCGGCGTAGTACTATGTGGGTCGAACCAAGTAAAACATTCGAATGAAAAATTTAAACGGTTCACACATTGAACCTTATAAATAAGAAGACAGACTTCCCGCTTTGTATTAATCTCTTTCGTAAATGGGAAGATAGACTCCCCGCTTTATATTATTCTCTTCCGTAAATGAGGAGACAGACACTCCGGATTTGTAGTATTCTCTCTTTTTGAAATGGAAAGTTAAACTCCACAATATGCAGTATTTTTATCTTGTAAATAAAGGAAGGAAAATCCGAGTGTACTCGTTCGTTGAAAGAGCTTTCCGAAACCGTTGCCTCCTGTCCCGGGTAGTGAGGTAAAGGGCAAATGTGATAGACTTTATTTTGGAGCACAAATCGTGCGGGTCGCAGAGAGCGACATTGTGGAGTCGATGCTACTTAGAACTTCTGTTATTCTCCTTGTAAGTCCTCGTAGGTAAGATTTCATGCCATCGAGGTCGCTTTCCCAAATCTTTACCTCCTTTACTGAGAATACACATTCGGTATCGTACCGGGATCCGAGCTCTGATTGAGCGCTTAAAAAATCGGAAAACGATGATCAACGATCGTAAAAGATAGAAGGTGGGTGGATAGAATGTAGGAAATAAACAGAAAAAGGTGTTTATTTAGTAGTAGGCTATGTGTGTCAGGTTGTCTGGCTACCTTAGTAAATGTTCATTTGTTGTAATACATTTTGCTCTCTTTTTCTTATTCAGCATTCAAGCCTTTCTCATAAGGTTTATGATCTCTTGTAATAGGTCTTAGACTTGATTTTACACTTCCATTTCTGCTGTTTTTCAATCTTTTTTCTTCATTTTGATCGTCTATTTTCATATTTTCTAGAATTTATTACTTGTTTATCTTTACTCTTATTATTTACTTTTAATATAAGTTTGTTCTCTTTGGATCTTTTTAAACTTTTATATTATTCTTTTTTGTAGATTGTGTCCACTTCGTATCTTTTGTTTTTAGCTTGTCTTTAATTTAATTTATTATATATTATTTAATCTGTTAGGTTTATTCACAAATCGGGTCAGTCTCCTGCAATTCCAGCAGTTGACTACATTTGAAGGATCGTTTAAAAGTCAAGTTAGGTATTTCTTCATTTGGTAGTCTGAAAGGGTTTAGTACTTCAGCAGGGATGACTTGATAAATCTTCTGCCATAGGTTTCTTGCACATCTGTTTAGGGTGACGTTGATTGGTTTTATATCTACCATGTTGTGCACGACTTTGAAAGGGATGTAGTGCCACAGGGTTACATTGGTTATAAGACGAATTGCCTTGTTCTGTACAACTTGTGCTTTTCTGATGACGGACTTGCTAAGAGTATGGAGGGGGATGGCATGGTACAGGAGGTTAGCCTTTTTAACAGCATGTACAGTTTCTTCTTGTTCTTCATTGAGAGTCGTTTGAAGCGATATAGGGCTCATAATTTCATTGTGGCCTCGGCAACCTTATCTTCGTAATGGGCGTTGTAACCACTTGAGGCAATTTCAAGCCAAGTACCCGACCTTCTCTCGAATAACCGTGAAGCTCGTCCTGTACTAACACGTCCACTGTTTTCCAACGGCCCATAGGTATTATCTTAAATTTTTTAACATAAGTTTTAATCTTGTTCAATTTTTCGAAATTGTTAATGATTCCGATATCCCAGCTTCTCCTGTTTGCGTTGTCCGCAGGGTTTTTATACAAGCGGACAGGGTTTTTGTTATGCCATCCGCCAGCTAGACGTATTGAGTGAGGTCTTGGTCAGGGTAAGGCAGGTCTCCGGTATATACCGCGTATAGAGTAGGGATGAGGCAACCCCCTTGTGGCACTCTTGCCTCCAGGTTGAAAGGCTCTCCTTCGATGTCATTAACTCTCACGACTGCTTCACGATCTTTCAGATAGTCACAGAGTATCTTTGTTAGGGTTTGTTCTATACCCAGTTCACTTATTTTCTTTTTCAGTCCCGGTAGCCACACCAGGTCGAAGGCTAAAGCCACGTCTCGAAGTACCACGTCAACGTTGCCATTTCTGGCCTTTCCGATAGCTATCTTTACCGTGATCAGAGCCAGAGCCGAGTATGTGTCAAGTTTCCTTCGGAAGCCGTGTTGTTGGGTATTATATAGGTTGTTGAGTTTCAGAAAAGTCCTAAGTCTGTTGTTCAGAAGCTTTTCCATAAGTTTGCCCATGCATTCTAGCAAAGAGATTGGGTCTGTAACTGCTGATCTCTTTCTTTGGCTTGCCAGGCTTTAATATAAATATCCTCCGGGCTTTTTCCAAGTGGTCCGGAAAGTAGCGAACGTTGAGGCTGGCATTAAATACCCCAATAAGGGCCTGATAAAAGTTATTAGGGGCGTTTAAATAAATGACTTTTGGTGATGCCAGTTATCCCTGGTGCTTTTTGTTTAAAATTCTTCAGGGCTATTTCATATTCTTCGTTTGAGAAGGATTAACTTTCTTTCCTTGCTAGTCGTGTTCTGTCAACGAAATAATGGGGTGTGAAGTCAGCCCTCAGTTCTCCAAGATTTGAGAGAACATGCTCCTCATGTCGTTCATTGAAGAATTCATTCTCTTCTCCAATAATGCGAAAACAGTTTTGCCAATAATTTCTAAATTCGCTTTCGATGTCCTGGTCTTCCGTGTATTCCACGCCATTCACTTGGAATTTTATACGCTTCTTGGGTGGAGAGCCTTGCAGTCTATTCAGTTGGCTTCAGAATTTTTTTAGGGTCACATTCAGCGTCAATATTAGCGATTAATTCATTCCACTCTTGACTTTTCCTTATGAGATGTCTGATGTCGTTCCTCAGTTCTCTTATTTATTTATGTCAACGCGCCGTGATCCCAAATAAGTTTACGAAATAGATTAATGCCTCTAATCGATCCATCTTCTCCTGAATGTTGTGGTGCCATCTAGGGGCGGGCAGTATTTTGTGTTCCTTCCATGGGCAGTCGACCGGTCAGCCTCTAAGATCTTTGATGTTAGATGGTCAAGTTTTGCATCAATTTCTTCTAGCGAGGCACCATCTAATTGTTCAACATGCACGTGCTGTAGATGCTCACGGTATGCTTCTCAGTTTGTTCTTGTCGGGCATCTGCGTTTTGGGATCTTCACCTGATTCAGGGAGGTGAAGATGTGAGTTATCATACTAACATGATCTGATGGAGCGAAAAGGCCAGAGAGAGTCACCTGATTGAGAGAGAAGTTTCGGTTCGTCATCACAATATCCGGGGTGGTCGACGATCTCTCTGTATGGAAGGTGGCGAAGTTGGGTCCTTCTCTCTGCATTATGCCTCTCTCAATTAGAAGGCTTAGGGAGTTACTGGCTCCGCTGAAAGCTGTTGTATAGCCGGCTTCCCTACATCGGGCATTTAAATCACCCATCAAAATTGCCGAGGATTCTCTCCTAAACAGTAGTAAGAAATTGGGCTTTGGAAGGTATGGGCGCCTGGGAGGTTGATATCCGACCGCGATTACCAGGTCATCGAACGCCATACGAATCTTGATTGCCAGGTAAGATTCTTCTAAACCCTGTATCTCTTTGAACTTAATCCCCTTCTTGATGGCAATGGCTACTCCATCGAACCTCTATCTCGAGTCGCTTGCCATCAGCACTTCGTAGTTAAATATCTTTATGAATTCGTTTTCTCCATTTAAGCCGTACTCAGAAATGAGAACGATCTCTGGATCAACGGATCTTACGATTTCGTTATAAGCTCTACTTTGGGACTTCCAACCGTTTACGTTTAGGGAGAAGATTTTTAGATTCGTGATGTATCTAACCCGAATAGCCATAGTTAATTGTTATTAGGCTGTTCAAACTTAGTTCTCTTTTCCCTGGCTGGCGATCTTACCCTTCCCAACCTCTTTTTTCGAAATTGGTCCTGATTTAAATTAAAGCAGGATTCTGGACATATGATGATCAGGCCTCGTCTGAAGGCTTGTAATAACTCCTCTTCTGCGATCTCGGCGTCGAATTCCCACTTATACTTTCCCTTAATGACTCCTTCAATTAGGTTGGCAACCTTGGACTTTCGTGGTATCGGTGCGGATGGGGAGCCATAAATATTCATGAGGAGGTCTAGCGTATTTTAGAGAGGGAAGGTATGTGTAGCAGAAGCCACTGCTACTGGTTCAATTTCGATGTCCTTGGGCACAGTCATTTCACCTGGCAGGTTACTAATTTCCATCTGAGTTTCCTCAGTTACGGCAAGTTCCTGTTTCCGTAGGCGAGGAGCGCGAGAAGCCGAGCAAGACCTTGGCTCCATCTGCTGCGAGCATTTTATTTGGGCATGGAGAAGATCCCCTGACGGCGGGTTGTCAGGAAAGGAAACCACATCGGTTTGAGACCATTGTGTACCAACATCTTGTTGAGCTTTGTTGCATAGCTTCCTGGTTTTGTTATATTTGTAAAGTGGGCATGCAAGATACACATCACAAGGTCGGGCCTCATACTTTGGTCAATTCGAAGCATGGTCCTGTCCTGATCTGATTTCTTCGTCGCCTGGGCGTAAGTAGTGGTAGCCCTTTTGTTTCTTTCCTCAATCATAGCTTTCTTCTTATCCGTAACCAAGGCTTTTTTATTGGGCAAGCCATCGACAGGGTGCAATGGGAGTTGCCACAATTTAGGCACAATTTGTTTGGATTTGTGCATTCCTTCCAAGTGTAACCGGACTGACTGCATTCGGAACAGAGGTTCCCTTTAAGTTGGCAGTCCCTGATGGCGTGTTTCTCCATGGCATTGCATCAGAAGCAAATCTGTAGAGCAAGGAACACTTCTCGTTCAATACAGGTGGCGGAGAATTTACAGTTAAACAATTGCTCGGCAGCCTTTGTGGTGATCTCGGTTGTTTCAAACGTCACTTTAAACACATGTGTGAGCTCTTCACCGTCTTGGTTTTTAAAACTGATTGGTTCATTAATCTTAGACCAGGTTTGTTTGTTCTTTATTTAATTTTTTATTTCCTCAGTAGAGTGAGTGCCAAGGTATGGGTTAAAACGTCCATATATTATCGACCTTTTGCTAACACAAACGGAAGGACTCTTGGTATTAGGCCGATCTCATCGAATATTCCTCGCAATTTTTCACTGGGCATGTTATCTAGGTTTTAGTTAGAGTCACAAAAGGCTATAAACCCGTAAGCTTGATCTTTGAGCTTGCATAGAGCGACTCCCAGTTTTGAAAAGACTACCTCGAACACTTTCTCACGAGAAGGTTTTTGGGAATGCTCTTTTTGACCAAGAGCGGGACACGTTTTTGCCATTAGGGTCGCCCATGACGGCCCTAATGGGGAAAATCCTTTCGGACCTAACAGGCCCTTATCGCGGGGCGTGTACCTAAATGTACTCTAGTTCACCTCTTCTTCCCTACCTAAATAGAATGTCTACCGGGGTCCTGCAAACCTGCCCCGAACACTCAGACCCAGAGCGGATTCCCCTTCTTCGCGCCCCTTGCGAGGCTGCCTTCCGGGGTTTCGACGCATCAGAGACATGTGGCTTCTAAATACCTTAAGTGGCGGAAAGATTATTTGAACCAGATATGTGCTGCTGCAGTGGAAAGCAGGCAAATGCACGCGGTCGTTTCCCGAAGCTCTTGATTTCACACATAGGCGCGTTCGTGCACGCGCAGGTGGTCGTGTGAAGGACCAGGCGAGATTTCTGGTCTCGAAAGCACTGCTCTTTAAAATATGTAAGTCTATTTACCTACTAATCCTGGTGGAGAAATCTCGCTTACCTTCCAATTTTCGCACTCTCCTTGGTCAACCCTACCTATCTGGGCCTAGCCCCAACAACGGTCCACAGTTGGGTTCTGGCTCGTGATCGAGAATCAGACCCCTTTTCTGGCCCCATAAGAGAGTCTCCTGCAGGGATTCACTATACCTTACTACCAACTGAACTCAGACCTTGCCGGTGACCAAGTTATGTAGTGCTGGTGAGAAGTAAGTTTGAGATAAAAAGCATGGAAAAAGAGTCAAGAATTTAGAAAAAGAAAGAGCAAGCCCTTCGGGGGGGGGGGGGAGGGCTACTTCGCTTAAGAGGAATAGGACGAATCTCCAATCAGCCCCAGGACGCATATATTTCTTCTTAGAAGTTTTTTTGAGAAGGCGTTTTCTTTAGGTCCCTCATAAAACATTTCCTCCTTTACCTGTGATAGCCTTTACCAGTTCGTAGCGAGAGAACAAGTGTACAGACTAAGTAAATCTCATGTGTTGTAAAGTAGATGCAGGTTGGGAGGTAGATTAAGGGTCTGTTGACAGATATTGGAAAGTAGACCAGAAGTGTGGAAGGGTGCAAAGAGATGCTAGAGTCTCGTGATTAGGCCTATCACTTTTAAGTATTTTTGGTTTTGTAGTTCCTTTGTTGTCTTTGTGTTAGTTTATATATATATATATATATATATATATATATATATATATATAAATATATATATATATATATATATGTATATATCTATCTATCTATATATATATATATATATATATATATATATATATATATATATATATATATGTATATATATATATATATTTATATATATATATATATATATATATATATATATATATATATATATATATATATATATATATATATATATATATATATATATATATATATATATATATATATATATATATATATATATATATATATATATATATATATATATATATATATATATATATATATATATACATATATATAATATGGCGTTCAAGCCATTTGTCTTCAAAATCAATTAATGTCTTTGGATATGATATGCGCATTAGCTGTTGTGGTAATAATTGTTTTATTAATTACTTTATTGTTTTGCTTAGAGTCTTTGTTTTTTCGTATATTTTGTAATGTGTGTAATTTATGTTATTTGTTTCTTCGTGGATGTCTTCTTCGGTAAATTTCGGTCTTAATCGGTAGATTTGAGTCTTCATCGGTAAACTTGTAGTAATCGGTGAGGTTTCATATCTAGGTTAGCTTTTTCTATATTAGTTAAGGGCAAAAACATTTCTATTATTATGCGTAGAACGGCACTTCTGCTCCGCCTGCTAAAACCCCGGCGGAGCTTGGAAATCTGGTGCGACATATTCCTCTTCTATTCTGGTCAATCATTTGGACAATTTCATCGTCCAATTCACGATTAACCTTGTCCATTCTTATATGACAATGTTAATGGGACTTAATCCCGCCTCCCGGTGCAGCTCATCTTGGCGTCTTGTTTTTAATTTGCGTGTACCTGTAATTAGGTACGTACATTTATTCTGCACCACTTGTAGTTCCCTCTTTTGTGTCTACGAGCCATACGAGAGGGCAGATGCGTGGTATAGCAGCATCGATCTTACAAGTGCATTGTAGATATTTTTCCTATTGCTTTGACGAAGATTTCTAAACTTATATAGATTCGTGACTGCAGCAGTGGCCTTGGTGATTCGTTCTTGGACGTGCTTCTTGTACCCGGATGAGATAATCTTCATTCCGAGTACATTGCACTCTTTGGTGTAGGGATATCGTCTATCCCCCACCCTGACGTCCGTAAAGTAGTTTCCTGCTTATGGGGACTACTTTGAACTTTTCCTGGTTGGTGCGGATCTTCCACCGGGCCTCGTAGGTGTTTAGATTTTTAATTTCTGCGCTGCTGTCATACGAGCTTGCCAAGGCAGATTCTTCCATGGACAAGTGATTATCTGGGTGAAATCATCGGCGAATTGAATGTTGAGGCAAGTGGGGCTTACAAGGAATGGGACATCCGCGGTGTAAATCAGGTAGTGAGTGGGGGACCCCCCCCCTGTAAGATGCCCATAGTGAGCGAAAACATTGGTCCGTCCGTGCACCCTAAACTGATGTACGCCGCTCTCTCGAGTGGGAACCTCAAGAGGGGTGAATTATGGTGGACTTGATGCAGTAGCGGCCGAATCAACGACTGCTAAAGTTTTGCCACGTCTCACGGGTACTTACCGATAACTGCATCCAACTACACAGAGACGGTTGTACTTCCATCTATGATTCTGTCCGGGTCACCCGGGCGATGATGATCTCTCCTCCGTCCGGGATCCGCAGTTATGCCTCAGTTTCGAGATAATTTCTGACTTACGCTTCCACTGTGGGCTAGGCCTCAAACTAGTTTTCACATAATCCCTTAATTATGTCAGTCCAAGTGGCCAGCATAGTTAAGACGAAATCAATGAATAGCAGACATCCGAGCAGGTTCACACGCAAGGCGATGGACGAGAGCAGTGAGGTGCTGAAGCTCTAATTATTATGATCTTCGATGAAAAATAAGTATCTCTCTTTTCGATGGGTGAAGCGTAATTCACCGTAAGACTTCGACAATAGGCGCTCTTCTATGTACGCGGGGCTCCAAGTCCGTTACTAAGCAAGTAAAAATGCCTTATCCGAAGGTTGTCAGCAGAGCGTAGTAGTCGAATATTCGTCCGTCGAGTAAATCTCCTGGTGGAGAAATTCAGAGGTGGATAAAGTAAGACTTTGCTTTTGAGCATTATTAACTTTTTAAATCTATCGTGACGCTGATTGGACAAATATTGCAGTGCTTATGTCTAAAAGCTGATTGCTCAATTTGTTAACGCTAAGGTCTGTTATTTCAAAAATTAACATAAGTATGACAATTAAATATATCTCAATCCTGATTGGTTGAATTTTGTAGAACTATGAGTAGATAGAATGATTATTTATATAGGTGTATTTTTGTGGAAAAAGGGAGTTATAAATCATTATTATTCAAGAACAAAAAAGTTGCCATTACTGTTCGCCATTTCGAGGCTTGTTCCCGCTGTTTACAAAGGAATAAGGAATCCAGCTCAATATTTTCCTTTATCCTATGGGAGCTCGTTGATCACATAACCCAGCCTACTAGACAACTAGAGAGAAAGCGTTATCCAGCCCCTATAGGCCCAAGGGTCAACCAAGACCTTGCATATGAACAGTTAAATCTATCATCTAATTCTGACAGATAACTAGGATCGAAATGACTAAGTGCAACGTAATGAAGTTCATTATGAAATTACATGAGAAACATGAGAAAAGGGAAAGAAGAGCAAGTAAATCTGAAGAAAAAAAGAGAAGCATTTGTGCTAAAATCACAGAACCGGCTTAATATAAGAGTTCCAGATGCAACCCAGTAAATAAAAGAGAACAGACTGTTATCCAGAAGGAAGAAAGATATTGATATCTGGATATAGGAACACTAAATAACCTGTAGAAAAAGTTATATGGCATTTCATGACAAGAATTTTGAGACAAGATTTCTGTAATAAGCAATGAATAATGAAAAACTGCAGCATATACAAGAATAAGGTAAAACTAATTACTTTGAAAGTCACAAAAGGGTTTTTAAGTTTTACTTATTTGCAATATTTAACATGTACTTAACAATTACTGCCTTAACATGTAATAATTTACAGCTGCAGCAGAACAAGAAGCATTTGTTCACATGAATGACATTACTTGAAGTGACTCAACTGAAAATGATGCTAGCAAAGAGGACATGGATTACCATCAGCCTCTTCAAAGATGTTCTCACCATCGATACACTGTGACTAAAGTGACTAACTAGTATGACTGACTTTTCCAAGCAAAATCATGAATTGTGATGTCATTTAAAATACAACAGATCGTCTTAGTTTATCAGACAATTAAGATACTGCCAAGCTTTCTGCCCCCTTGAAAGCTGGAAGTGCTTATCTGGAAAACTTTCTCATCTCATCATCAAAAACATGTCGTAACAGAATGCTTTCTAGGTATACTATCAGCCAGAGACGCATATCAAAGTTTTATGAAAAAATGACACTGTACGCTGCCTTACACTTGGATGTAAAGTTGCTCAAAGATGTCTTGGACAGTAAACCTGTAATTACCTTAGAGATTTTAGCTGTGCTATGTCTGCGCCAAACTGAAGAAAAGTTATTGGGAGTATCTTTCATCGACAATTTTTCTGGCACAACTCAAACTGAAGGTTTATTGATTTACTGAAAACATGGGAAGTTGCTGATAATGGTACTGCCTTTGTTTTTATACTAAATCAAGTAACAATAACCCAAGACATTTTAACAGCAGAAAGGCTTACAAGATCTGACTACAGGGAAATGGCTGAACTGTTAGTCATTGTTCTTGGAGGATCGCCTACTAGAGGTATTCCCTGGAGTTAACTAGATGCCATTCATCATGTCAGATAAATTTCTAGAACCTTGTAATCCTAAAAAAATGCTGATGTTTGCAGATCAACTCGACTAAGATGAAGACACTGTATTAAGGTGGAAAAACTCGACACCACCCTTGCGTTGTTCTACTACTACTGCACAATTGATGTCAATGTATACTGCAGATCGTTCCGTGAATGATAAAAGGCGAATCCAAGCCACGTTGAAGTTCAAAAAACTTAGCCAGAGCTAGATGATGCAGTACTTAATAAGATGGAAGACTGCAAATAGTACCTGACGCAGAAAGTCTTACCATTTGCCCTGTTCAGCAGTAGATTGAGTGATACATTGAAGCATCACATTGCAGCTGTTATATGCCACTGAGAAGCAAGACAGTTTCAACGCATGAAAGCTTTTATTCCAGAGAGTCACAGCTTGTAGCACCGTGGTTAATCTCATTGACCCAGAATCATATTTCCAGCTGGACGCACTGAAAAGTGAATCCGAGTGGTTTCTGGATCATGTCACATCTTGGAGATAGAATGAAAAATAAAAAAAGCATTAGACTATGTTAAAAATTGAAAGCAGTAAATGACACTACTGAACGTGGTGACAATATTATGAGCGATTTACAAATGTCATAGCAACTGCTGCTAAACTAAGGGGTTATCTCCTTCATTCTTTGAAAGCTTGGAGAAACGCACTATCAATAATTGACTGTGTAAATGTCATTATAAAATTAATCATCATATTCTTTCATTTCTTGTTGGATTAGAGTTGTGACAAAATGTTAATCTTAAATATATGTTAGGAATAAGGCTTCTTGTCTACTTTGAGTGGGAAGACACGAATTTGTTGAAGTTTTTGAAATCATTGTATGTACTAATATATCATTTCTTGTTTCAAGACTATCATGATTGTATGTTAGTAATCAGATTAAATCCTCTTTAAATCGTTGCCTATTTTGTGGCTCTATCTTGTTTAGATAAAAAGTCATGGTGCAAAAGATGATTCATTAAGGGTTACCGGAACTGGTGCTTTTGGCTGATTTCAAAGCAGATCTTTAGCTCCATACGATAGTGATTCCCAACATCCACGGTCAAAAGTCCTTGGAAAAAGTACAGTAACCTAAGAAAACAAGAAATTTTTATTTTTGCAAAGGCCTACATTGGAGGATAGAGTGATGAAAAATAGTAAGAAGAAAAGTGAGTACGATTTGGACGCGATGTGTTGAAGAGAGTGAAAGCATTTAGGTACTTGGGATCGCACGTAACGAGGGTGGAGAGTCGAATGCAAATACATTCTACAGTCACGGTCAAATGTTTTCAGACATTCCAAAAGTTTTAGGAAATTAGATAAATGCAGGGTCGTAAAGTCTTTGTTTAAATTTCAATATGAATATCAAGGTGAAATAAGCATGAATTAAAAATAATGTTATATATGGCCCAAACAATCAACAAGAAAAACCAAAATGGCAAAAACACGTGAGATCAGTAAGAAATAAGCAGATGAATCTCTATGAAAATTACAGCTACACAAAACTGCTATTGAAACCTGAATAGCCTGTCGAGATCCCTTGACAGGGATCAAAGCCTCTATTATTCATAGCATGCGAGACCTGAAGGGTGAGATGTTGGCCCACTCCAGGGTAATGACTGACTTTATTTGTTAATTGGAGGCTAAATGACTAGGTTTTATGTCCTATTTCCGTTTCTGCGAGAGGTTTTCCAATGGATTCATTTCCGAAGACTGAAGTGGTCAGTCTATCAGCGTGATATAGTTGTCTCAAATCCACTGTATGGTGGACACAGACTTGTGACATGGGGAATTGTCCTGCTGAAAAATCACAATTCGGGCATTTCTGGCGAGTCTCGGGCTGATGGTAGCATGTAATCTCTCAGGTCTACTCGGAACTTTAAGAATTCCTGTTGTCATCACAAACGGTGAGATGACCCACCCATGAACTTAACATCCAGCACCATACAATTACAGACCGGCCACCATGTTTTAATGTTGGCACTATGTATTCTGACTTCACTGCTCTCCTGGCCTCCTTCGGACTCTAACGTTGCCTGGGGTCAGAAAATTACAAAAGCTTGGGGTCGACGAACCATAAGACACCTCCCCACTGACCCCAGTCTAATTTCCGTGATCACTTGCTCAATCCAGTTGACATGTTCTCAGGTTTTGTGCCAGCAGTCTACGCTAGACAATTCTAAAGATTCATTAACCTGGTCGCCTTTTCTCCGTTCATTTTACAGCTGTACTGGGGTTTTCTTACGATCAAGAAGGCTCATGCCACGTAGAAACCTGTCGTCATAGGATTTTGCGATATTCCCACTTTCTTGGATCCTCTTCAATACTTCTACAACAGCGGAATGAGATCCGCTGACTCTCTGTACGATTTGCCGACAGCTGAGCCGCTCATCGTGCAGCGTGCGTATCAGATTTCTTTCCTCCACGATATAGTTACGTGTTTTTGCCATTATCATATCATTATCAGATCTGTCGACATTTTAGATATTTAAAAGTACGTTATAAGGAAGTTTGTACTTTTATTTTGCTTTCTAGATGTATTAAACACATTCATGCAAACGTATACCAATATAATCAAAGACATACTCAAGGGATAAGAAAATTCACAAGTGTCCAGGAACATTCAAACGCGGCTGTAAAGATGTCAATCAGCATGTAAAAGTTGGAAGAAAATGTCATGTCTTATTCGAAGAGAAATTCAGTTCGTGAGTAAAAGGTGAAGCGTATAAAACTCTTATTAGGTCAGCGATGACCTACTTGGCAGAAGAATTGCATATGAAGAAGATAGGTACAAAAGTTGAAAGTAACTGAAATGAGAATGTTGTGATGGATGCGCGGATTGACGAGGATAGCTAAAATTTGGAATGGGAGAATAAGAGGAGAGAATAAAAGTAGTAGAGGTATCGATGAAATTACACTAGATAAGATAGATTGCACTGATATGGATATGTTTCAAGAAGAGATGAAGATTACGTTGGCAGAAGAATGATGAATAATGATGTGGTAAAAGAGAAAAATGATAAAAAGTAGAGGAAAGCCAAGATTAAGATGGAGGGATTGTGTACCAAAATATTTCGGCGAGAAAGAATTAGCAGAGGAGGAATTGATCGATTGGAAAGGAAGGGGGATGCTGACAAGAAAGACGGACCCAATATGAAGATAGGAAATTCTTGCTATAGAAGAAGAATAAATTGTAAAAATGATGTTAAAGAAGGTTGAATATGAGCAAACATCACCCATTATAAACTGGCTCTAACCAGTCCGCTATCCGAGAGCCAAAACCCCGCTGCGATACTATAAAAGCTCAATCCCTGAGTGTTAAAACTTATCTAAGAGCCTGTAACCCTTCAACTATTCGAAGATTGAAACATATTCAAAACGCTATGCCCTCACCCCCTTGAGTGCTAAAACTTGAGATCGATGCTATAACCCATCAAATCCCCAAATGTTAAAACATAATTCAGACGCTATAACCCTTCACCTTTTCGAATGCGGAAACTCTTTCCTTAAGCTGACCTTTCCACAAAGGATTCCGTTTTAAATATAAATTTCAATTTCTAACCGACACAATAGATTCCTGCGACTTTCAAGAAAGCTATCGCTAAATGTATCAATGATAGATCGAGAACAAGCAAATGTCGAATGGACACACAGATATCATCTGAATTTGATACACATTTAGAAAATGGATCTCCCTTCACCAGTAGAAACCAGACGAGCCAATATTGGGCGAATGAAACTGCTACATTATAGGAAAGATCGCTTGTTCCTTCGATATTCAATGCTCCTCTGGGCTCTAAGGGTCCTTTTGTGGGTGTGGGAACATATTCCACTATCGACGCCTGACCGTTAGATCCTTCCGCTTCGGTGTGAAGGGCAAGAACTAAATAATTTTGCACAAAGCAAAGGACCACAAATGGAATTCAAATTACAGCCCATCAAAAAAGACATTCAGTTTGTATTAGTTTCAAGTTGTGACTCTCTTAAAATAAGCTTCTTCACAATTAAAAAAGAGTGGAGTAATATTTTTATGGAGCGCAGCCGTATGGTTAATAGCCGTCTAGAACCCTGAGTTATCTATAATAATTGATACAAAAAGAATATCTAGATGCATCTAGAGCGTAGTAATTATATATATATATATATATATATATCCTTATATTTCGCAAGGATTTTAGTCGGTTATTTTAAAAGTCACAAACGAAGGCATTTGCACATAGGTTTTTTGAAATTAATAAGTTTTTTTTTAAGTGGAAGAAAAGTAAAAATGTATAGGAGGTAGAAGACCCGAGTAAACAAATGAGGAGATTACTTGGGGCCTTGTCTGGATATCCATGGTGCCTTAATATTACCTCTTCGTGTTAATTCTACACTTGGAAAAAGAGTGGGGGAAACGAGACATGTGCTAATGAATCTGGATGATAATGGATGGCCTTTTGTTTCTTAAATTTCGATCTAGTCGTGAAGTAGGGAACCCACAGTCAAATGTCTCTAAATGTTGACACAATCCAGGCCGATTCTTCAATAATCCAACCTCAAATTAGACGAACAATACGATAAATAACTTTTCTTTCCATCCTGATCAGGCCTACAATACACGTGGTTTATTGTTGCCATGTTTCTAAATATTTACGTGTACATAAACTGAAAATTCTAAGTAGTCGTTCTCTAGTTTCGGATGCATCATTCCTTTAAATACTGATTATTTTCCTATCATTTATTTCCATTTACTTCTTTATAAAGTGAAACTCGAATAAAGAATGAAGCCCAGATAGCCTCAATCTAGTTTGAGATGGCTTGGTTCTGCGGTGGGAATGGAGTGTCGCTCGCTCAGGTACCATTTGTAGCAGCAGTCTATAAAGGGCTTCCGGCTGCGGAGTGGAGATAAGGAGAAAAATTAGAGTATGCAGAATGGAAAAGGAGAAAAGGAGATGTATGTAAAGTATTAGTAATACGACTATGGCTTATTAATAGTATTTTTAAGCAATATTTGTCAATTATATTCTTAAGCATATTGAATAAGGCGTTTTCAACTATTTGTCTTGGTGAGTTATTCCATATTTGAGTAATTTTATGAAGAGAAATTCTGAAGCATGGAAGAGTTTAATTTGGGGGGGTGAAAATAGGAAAGAAATAATAATGAATGTTGTTACTAGAACATGGAAAAATACGAAATTCTAAAATTTAATATAAAATATAAATTATTGAAGATTTAAAAAGAATGAGCAAAGACAATTTAAAAATAGTGAGCTATGTAACTTTTAATAGTTTAGAAAGTGTATGCTACTCTTCGTAAGAATCCAAGTTCTTCTTTAATATATGATTTATATTTAGATTATATCTTTCAGTGATGTTATCATATTTTATTTTAGATGAAACTTCTATTCTGGAAGACACCTGTTCAATTAAGCGTCTATTTAATGGCAACTTTCTCTCAAGCCTTTGTCATTGAAGGATACGTTAGAGCTCCTCTTTGTTTTAAACCTTGATGCCTCCATAAGAAGGAATTAGAATGCAGCAGGATATTATCAGCTCTAGTGTAGAAGAACAATGGATCAAAAGCATAAAGGGATCTTCCTCACTTACTGCGTTGAACTATACCTATATCGTTGGTTTTAATATAAACTAAAACAAAAAATCAACTGAAATAATTGCATATGTTGTGAAAACATTTTTTTTCCAAAAGGTTAGAATCGGAAGTGTCGTCGCAAAACCATGTTTGTTTGATAACAATGTTGAGTTTATGCCTCCATTTCTGACACCAATTTTATAAGTGACGCTCTCAAAGGTGATATCAAAGGTCAAGGTTGCGAGCCATTTGTAAACCAACTAGGAGGATATAGTTCCTTTCTGAGTTAGTACTGAAAAAAAGGATGAAATTGTAGGATTTTATCACCGCTCTTCACCCATTTGATTTTGTTTGTTATAATGAACTATAAGGTTCATGTCAGTGTGGTTAGATAAGGGAAATAGTAAATATTTCTTCATCTACTAGCTTTTAAAGCACAATTCCGAGCTCCATCGGGTAGATGTGAATGAATAATTAGGACAATAGTTTTTTAATAGCATTTATAGTTGTCTAGCCCTGAACTGGTTTCGTTCTTCTCGTCCTGAGCATTTACGAGTATGGTATTATTTTTTCTCAACAACAGACGAAACCACTAAGGAGAATTTTCCTGGGGCCTTTTCAAGTTTTAGCGAATTCCATGCTAGCTGTAATAGGTTAGAAAAACAAAGAGTTTATCCTCTCTTTAATAAGCAATGCATAGAGAACCCTAGGCAGAAAGTGAAGTTTAAGCTTTCTTGATTCTGCTCTATTAGCACCAATTGACTTTCACGCATATTTTTGGCTTCACGTCCGTTCGGTATTATTGTCGACATCTGTCAAATTAGCGTCATGTCCACTTGGTTTCTTGTCTCCCGGCAAAAAGGCATTTGGCATCCTCTTCCGGAATCCCTTCTTCAGAAGTGTGTTGACTTCGGGAAACAATATGTTAAGAAGCAAGTACACAGCCATGCCTCATAGACCTGTAAACAAGAGAATTCACGCGCGCACAAAATAAGACACAAGCCCTATAAGTAAAGAAAGTATTTAACCTTCATAATTTTGAGTTTGAGACAGCATCAAACTCCTGTCTTCGCTTGGCTTCTCAGGGCTTGGTAGGTTTCGTTTTGAAGAACTCTTTTGGCAAAATTACACCTCCGCGGAGCGAAAAGCAATTTTATTAATTTCTCTTAAATGATCTTAATCCCAGAGAAGATTAACTTATTAAATCAGGTGGTCAGCGACCTTGTGCGATTTTCTTGAATTAATTTTTGAGACTTAATATTACCGCTATTAGAAAGAAAAAGAAAATTTAGGGGTTTTGTGGAAGCATATTAAAAGGTATTTTGATACTCATCAAGGTATTTGCTTTTAGTAACTCCCAAATTGAGTAATCTATTGGGTTATAATCTGGACTTTGTGGTGGCCACTCATTTGTCGTTATTAATCTTGGTGTATTGCTAATTATAAACGACTGTGTGGTGTGTCTTATATGCGAAGGTGTTCCATCTTGTTTTTAAAATAAAATCATTTTCTTGATACAAGCGACAACAATCAGGCAACAACTTTGTTTTCAGGAGTTCAATGTAATTAGCAGAATTAACTTTTGTCTTTTGTATCAATAAAATGAACATCTGTTTTGCCATTGCAAGAGATCCCTGCAGATATCATAACCTTTTTGGAAAATCTTGAAGTTTCTTGATACAATCTGTTTATGGGAATATCAATTTTAACTACACCCATAGACATCATTTTGTCGGTTGCGTGGATTTTATAAAGTGAAATCTTTTTCATCCGTGAAGACAATATTTTTAACATCAGCGACAGAAAAGTTATAAGGTAACTCTCTGCATCTTATTTTTCTTTAATCGTTAACAGTACCACTATTTTCTAGAAGATATTATTCTTTTGAAGTCTTTTAGCCTTTGTGTCTTATTATCCGTAGTACAAAAGTCCTTCTAATATGCAGGTTTTAGCAATTTCTTTTTGTGATAAATGATTCCCTGGTTCATCTTCTTGAGATTAGATGTTATCGTTAATATAATTCACATTTCGAAGGTTCTGAAGCTGTTTTAGGTCTACCGCTTACTGGTTTTCTGTTAGCGTTTCCCGTTTCACGAAGCTTTTTTAAGAGTCGCTTCGCAGCACGTCTTCTCCACATTTGTTCACGAAATTCTCGCAATACTCTTCCAATCTTCCATCCCTTTTCACAGTATCAAGCCTTAATGAGAATGCGATCTCATTCTGACCACGTCATTATGGCTACTGAGGCACTGTAAATAAAGACGTCCCTAATATGATGACATGTTCAGTCCTGTATGATATTGCATAATAAAATAATATTTGATCTCGATATTCGTTCTTTATACCCATGTTGCTATTTTTGTGAAGTGCAAGAAAACTATAAAAGTTATCTAAATTGCGTTTCTTGCATTCAAAAAAGAAGATTGAAAGTATTTTGCCTATGAAAATTGTCATGAATAAGGAGATTAATGAGATATTATTTTTTTTATAAATGCGTAATTTTTTTAGGCCCACCCTATATACTCGTATGTACATACAAAAGAACTAATCAAATTAAACTTATCTGGCCCAACAGTGGATTCATTCAAGTGTGTATGTTAAATTAATGTGTAACCAAATTAGTCGAACCTAATCTAAGTTGCCTAAACATTAAATAATTATCTCTTTATCTATAGGACACAAAGCAGCTTTTTGCAAGCGCTTTATAATGTGTGTAGCCTCGACGAAATGGTTTTCCATAAATGAGCTTCGCTAACGTAGATATAGGCGTACATATCTTCCGCCCAAAGTTTTCCAAATACCCTGATTTGAAATTTCGCTTCTGAACATTATTAGAACCAGACAAATTTTGTAAAAGTTGCCAAGAAAAATTGAGACGAGGATTTTTTATTCACACAAAGCAATTACAACTCCGGGTATTCCGGGAGTTAGGAAGTTACTAGTGTTTACCCATTGTAGTTCTGCGACTTCCATTAGTTGAACTGTGGCTAAATCTTCTTTGATTTATACTCACCATGATTAATGCTCACTATCTAAAAAAAAACCCCTCAAATCGGACGCCATCCCAGGATGTCGAGATAAACGAAAGTGCTCGGAATGTTTTTCTTCAATTTCCTTTTCCATTTTCGACCTTGCTTAAATTAAAAGAGCTCAAGTGCTGTCATAATATTTTAAATCACGTGTACACACCTAGTTTTGGAGCATCACGCTGCATCCTTCAGCGTGATGCTCCAAAAGAGTACAATATTTTCCTTGCACCGGAACTATTCAGGTGTACACTACGCTAATACCATCAATAACTAATTATAAACTGCAACCAAATATTTTTTAGGCATTTAAATTTGTTCCTCTAAGCACAAGCCTTAAATAGAGACTATGACTACGAGAGAGAATATGATATTCGCAATTTCATCTTTGAAAATTTATATGGCGCGAAAGAAATAAATTTCAAACTTTCGACTTTATTTGTTTCTTGGCAAAGGGTTTCGCGTTTTCCAACCGTTCTATGTCTTTTTGGAAGCCGAATCCAAAGTGACCAGCTTACTCTTATTGGGGTCTTTCCAAAGAGTTATATAATGGCAGCACAAAATCCTTGTTTCAAAACTTGAACTTGCTCTTAATATAAATTATTAGTCTATAATCCTTTTTCTCTTAGGCAACTCACCCTCTAGAAAACTTTAAGTCATTGGTAATGAGAAAATGTTAGGTGTAATACACGTCTATGACCTCTTGACTCCGATATTGTAATGAGTAGAGCGGCCTGGGGTTTGCATACCCGACTTGGCTTATATTTCACTTTTCTAGGTCAAAGGGCTCGGTCAATTCCCTACCGCTGCAGTTCAACTCTCAATCATTTGACGTATTCGGCCTTATCCAATTTTAGGTTATCTGCAAAATCTTAGCTAAATATTCTATTTAGCTATATATTCCATCGCGCCTTTCATGATATAGATGATGGATAACAGAGAAACTAAGGGGGAGAAAGACAGGGGACTGGTCGTTAACACTAACTTCTACCACCTTCCAGCCGACTGGTTTCTAATTCAATCGTGTAGTTTCCCAAATAATTAGAATCTTTTGCACTTTACCCATAAATCTGAGGTATGGTACGTTCAACCGCTCTTTGCATACCCAGGTCGGGATCCTATAAGAATTTGTTGGTTTTTAAGTCTCCGTTTATCTTTTCTGCTCTAATCCTTTTGAGCATTTTCCTTTTTCCCTCTTTCATAGTTCAACTTATTAACCCATTCTCGGGTATTTTTCAGGGCTGGTAACTAATTTTTCAAGTTAGCTGTGTCCGGCTTATAATCTCTGCTGGCCCGTTCTCAGGGTTGGGAGAAGGATAACCTTACTCCATCTCATCTTGATTTTAGTTTGGACTGGTGTTTTTAACAGGCCTTTACTTCTTTACTCTATCTAGTTTCGCCTACTACCCTAACTCTATCTTCATTGTCTATCACTTTTACGCCTGAGTCCCAAATATTGTTGCTGGTCACCGGGTGGCAAGGGTAACCTTTAAATGAGGATGAATAGTTTTGCCGTTGTCATCATCCGCCTGTGAGATCTCGGGGATCAACATCGCCTAAGCCACTCATCTTGCTCATCTTCTTGCCTCGGATCAGGAGACAAGCGACTCGCTAAGCCAGAGAGAACGCCTATAGCCACAAATTCGTGCGAAGGGTCGCCCTGACCTTGAGGCAGACTTGACAGCCAGCCGGCAGCATGTCGACCAGTCAACCCCCTCCCCCACCCCCTTAATAAAATACCTTTATTTCGCGGCCAATTATCACTGTTATGATTTGCTAAACACCCCCCCCCCCCTCTATGCCCCGCCGTGATTTTGTTCGTGAACGTGACTCGAACACATAGTTCCGTCATAACTATGTCGTTCTACTTAGAAATGGCATAATTATGAACTTTGGGGAAAGGAGGTTTAAGGCTCATCCTACTGAGGAACCCGAAGGAAGTAAAAACCTGGAATGAGACTTGGTTACGAACGCGGGAAGGATTAACACCATACCCTGCAGTACTCACCAAGATTACAGAGGGAGATACCACCGTCTCTGTGCTCTGCTGGATGTAACTAAAAAAATAATTGAAACCCAATAGAGGGGACGGCACCCTGACTGGAGTCAGTTGATTCGGACTCCAGTCATCATTGTCATCATTGAGTCCGCCATGTCTTTACACCCTCTGAGGATCCTATCCAGGTGTACACTCACATCATAGTTCATCATATCCTGAGTCATGTACATGGGGTGGTCATCGGCGGGACGAAGAACTCCAGTAAAGAAAAGTTAAAAAAAAGTTTAAAAAAAGCCTCAATACACTCATCACACATAGAATTAACACCATGAGCGGCGAGACCACTCTTCGACTCATAAACACTGAAAACAAAACATGCACAATTCCACTACCAGAAACACTCTAACTCTACCAGAATCTCTAACACAATTGACACCCCAATCACAAATATCATAAACGCACCCAAAACACATATATTCAGATGATTTGATGACGCTCTGAAATTTCACACAAATGCACAAACAACACTGGCAGAAAAATAACATCACACGTTGCTGCCAGACGCAATCACACGCAGAAACCATGTACGGATACGCCGTACCAATCCAGTATGGCTAGAATTCACTGACGAAGACCTCCTTACCGACCTAAGATCAGAGTAAGACACTGTAGTGATCAGAGAACTACCCTACAACTGCACTAAACAAAGGTCGGTCCTAACAATATCAGACAATACTAACGCAGCAAAACTAATCAACCCGGGCATCAAAGCCTTGAGTACACTGAAACAGGCTCACGCAATCGAGCAAAAATTCAATATACGCCCCCAACAATCTCTCCGTTGCTACAAAGCGGGACGCACAACAAATAAATGTCTAGCAGAACAGATCTGCTCGAAAGGCAGTGTGAAAGGCCACTTTCCCACTGTTTGCACCAGCAAAACACTCCTGTGTATCAACTGTGGTGGCAATCACACCTCAGTTAATCTGAAGTGCACGTATCTCGCAGAAAAGCGGGCTATGGCCATCTCCGAGTTGCGCAGGCCACAATACCCCCCCCCATACACATTTTGCCTGCCCCCCTCCGCCCCACCTCCCGATTAGATCCTTTGCTGCCGCTTGCGGAGACACAGAGAGCACGCAACCCCCTTCCCCCCTACACTCACGTCTAATGTGTACCAACACACACAGCCTGAACTAAATCACACATTACGGGTACATACACAACCCGAATATACACACACTCCACCAGTAAACAAACCTATACTGATTAAACACACACCGCACACACGCACATAAACACTTCCTCCACACACACACCCTATGTCAGCATACTATCCTTCCCCCAACACACAAGTACTCAACTGACAGACTCGATTCCAGGTGAACCTGGCCATCGTGCTTTCACGGGTGTCACAAGACTGGTTTTGAGGTGACCCACGCCTTTACGCCACTCTCCTGAATCACACAATCGACGCAAATGGAATCAGGCGCATCATTTTCCTGGAGTCGAAAGTTGCCACCCCTCAGGATCACCGAAAAAGAAGGACAGCTCTTTTGTTTTCCCCCCTCAATAAACATACCGATACAATTCATCGACACCGTACCTGGCCGCCCCATGTCCACCTACCCCACCCTCCCTCCCAGATCCTCCCCAACTTCCCCACGATCAAAACCCCTTCTCCATCCCCCTGTCTCACTATCCCCACTCCCACCCCTGCTTCCATCTCTGTCCTTACTCCTACCTCACTACCCGCTCCGTCTTCCAACCTTCTTCTCCCTCTGACCCCACTCTGCTTCCTACTGCTCCTATTACCGAGTGTCAAGACATGGGGAGTCGTAAGACAGCTACACGTGCGCTGCGCTCTCGCCTGGAATAGGTCATTTGAGCGTAGTGCAACTTAACATACGTAGTTAGAACGATGTTCACCACACCGTCACCAACTGGGTACTAAACACACAACACCCTGACATAATACTCCTGAACTCCACTAGCTTACATCCCTCCAAACACTTGGCTTCACATTTCAGGATACCACACATAACTATCCCAACAAGCGCTACAGTTAAGCTCAGCGATCCTAAGTAAACGGCATTTACACCATACTCTTATAGATATAAGAGACGACTCCTTCATTGCCTACGGAGGACGTAGTCCTCCATAATGACCACGCTACGAGATTTCACACCCACCTAGTCCTGGGTCCCTATGTATTATCCGACCACATTCCCATATGTCTCCTACTATCTACTTGTCCGATATACATCTCCACAACGCCTCTATACGACTACAATAACAAGAACTGGGTAGAGTTCCGGGAACCACATAACCATACAAGCACCACTCAACCTAAATCTCAATTAGTAAACCACTGAAAGGTTCTCATGGACACCATGATAACAGCCCGACACCACGCAAAACATATAAACGCTTAAAAAACTTAACCTTCTGAATATATACGCAAAGAAGCATCATGATATATAGCAATCACTATGGCAGAGGTCCACGACAACGTAATATTACACTCTTCCGTGCCCGCATCTTACGTGTGTGGTGCTAGAACTGAACCGTCAGTGGGGCGAGGTCATCCGCGTTGCGGAGGATGCTCGCTGCGCTGACCCCTCCTTCTCTGGCAGCGTGTCAAGAATATGATTGACACGGACCCTCCCAAGCCAATAAAACTACAAATAAACAATCGAATACTCACAAACACGGATAAAATCCTCTAATTATTCAGGTCCCACTGGAATCAAGTACACACACATAGTCAACCCAAACCACACGCACAAGAGCACTACCAAGTAATTCAGGAATGGTGGCGGTTCCATGTCAACGAACTGCAACCGGTCCTCTCGACAAAACAACCACATTAACCACTCCAATCACCATCTAGGAAGCAAAACATTACTTGAAAACCACATGAAAACTAGCGCCGGCCCCTCCGGCCTTCCATTTACAATCATTCATAGCCTGCCAAAAATCATCTATCGAACATTAATACACCTCTACAACGCCCCCTTAGCCTCTGTGTATTTTCCGAAAATATTTAAGGCCTCACACTGTATTCTACTCCACAAACAACACGAAGATCCAAAGCAACCAAACAGCTACAGGCCTATTGCTCTTTTAGAGCACTTAGGCAAAATACTAGAGTGTATGGCGAACACACTCCTGCAGAGCTTCCTAGAAGAGGAGAATTGGTTCTCCTCCTCTCAGTACGGCTATCCGGATTGGTAATCACTATCTTTCACGACATCATACAAAAAGCACGACAAAAACACTCACTATCAGCAAGGATGTCAAGAAAGCCTTCGACTAGGAGCTACGTTGGAAACTCGCCAACAACACAGAGCTTTCTCTCTACACCAGAAGGCTCCTATCGCAATACCTCACTGATAGGGAGTGCTACATACGATACAACAACTCAACATCACGCTCATTTACGCCGCGAGCTCGATTACCCCAGCACACCGTGTTGGCACTTACACTCTTCATAATCCATACGAACCACACCACTTTCCACGCTCAGAAGAAAACTGCATACAAACACACTGGCGTATGCGGACGACGAGACCATTCTCGTATCTAGCGTGCGCCCCGACATTCTTGCACGTTGGTCACAAATAATACTAAATAAAAAGACAGAGTACGAGGACATGTGGCTCATAACCACTAATCCTCAGAAGACAAAGGCGACACTATACTGTGCGCAAGACCACTACTTGCAAAACCTACAAATATACGATCACATACACAACGAACAACACCCAGCCCCCATAAGACTCACATACAAGCCCGCAACAAAAACACCTCCGGCAGAATTTGACAAGTAGTTACATTTTCACACACAATAAAACCCCGTACAAGCTAAAGCCAAACGAATGAACAACATAGTGAGAGGATTTATCCCAGCAGTAAAAAGATGCAGCTACACATATACAAAACACTAGTCAGACCGATACTTACATATGCACCAATTATACTAACGGCGGCAAGCCACACATGGCAGAGAAGCCCACAGCAGATACAGATTTCCGCTCTGAAGCGCACCTGTGGTTATCCTCTGTACATGAGAATGTCCACACTTCACGACACAAACAAATTTCACTCCTCTAAATACCTACACCTTCACAGAAATAAACCGATAACTGAGGAAACTCAAGAGAGACCCCATTTACAAACACATACACCACATACAGTAAGCTGCTGCTTGAGATCCTAAATTTCCAGCAGCACGATATCACCACCCGCCTGAACCATATCCACCTAAATAGCATCATCGCGAAGCGTTTTTAAAATTTTGTAGGGAAACCGCCGCGCCGAAGGGTCCCAGACACTAAGCCAGCACGTTCCCGCGATCTAGGCAAGCTGTCGAAGTAGCAAGATGTCTACCCATCATGAGCCGATCCTTTAGTCTCGCCAGTGAACATCACTAATGTACAGAATCACGACACATACTTGGCACCGGTGTATAGCCACCGGCGTATCTACCTTCTCCTAACCACTCATAAGTTATTTCCAAACCGCTCTTCTCCGACTAAATGATCTCAGGCGGTCCCACAGTGATCCCTCTCTTTTTTCTTTGTATACTTGCCTTTTCTGTCGTCGTCCTATGCGGTTATTCCAGAGCAATCAACTGTGATGGGCGTTTAGTGTCTGCATTTCCTTATAATAACTGGGTTACCGTGTCCATTCATGAAAATTATAAAAAAACACATTTACAAACGACCAGTGGCTCCCCTTGACAATGATACCATGATTTCTTTTCCAGGAAGGGCTATAAGTTCACAGCTTGAACAAAGCTCCTCTCTTCGAGCATCTTCAGAGCCCAATTCAAACCTCAAGCTTCAGCAAACTCTGCACACGGATTTTACCCTCACCAAGCTAGAGCTGTACCTGACACAAAACATTACATCGCATCCTAAATCCATTGCTATCCTGGAATTAATTCTCATTCTTAATCATTTTCCTCAAACCCTGGAAAGTGAGAAATAATCTCTTTGGACTAATGGACATTTCATTCCACACAAGCCCTACTACCTCTATTTCAATGTAGATAGTAAACAAATTGATTGTTTGAAATCCCGAATCACAACGTTTCCTAACAAACACGGAACGAGTTTTCCGCCTCATCCATAAGAAGAGCTGCACAAGTCTATATGATACATTTGCTCAGCATGATGGATCCTTCTTGATTAAATTTCGCCCAGAGCGAGGAATCAGAGCTGTGCTTACCATGAGCGCAAATCAGGAACACAGTCTCGGTTCTCCCATCCGAAACTCAACAAGTGCTAAGAATAATTAAAATTCTAAAAGTCTCAACCACAAAACTCTTGGTAAACTTAACTTTCCATTAAAGGATTATAAAAATCCATTTACTTACCCCCACCTTTGATGTTAAAAACCATCCCCACCGATTACCCACTAATTTCATGACCTCCAACCCCTGTATTATATGAGGTAAATGAGCCGCTCCCAATGTTATTTTTCTTTTCCTCTAAAACTCTGACCCAATTTGTTACTGTAAGTGCAACAAATTTGGCCGTAGAAGCTCAAAACTCCGAAAACTCCACACCATATATGTGTAATTTTATGAACCAGGACACTTATGCCGCTGTAACAACTCGCCTCGCTGCTCGAAACTCGAAGTACCCACCCAGCCCTAGAAGGAACTTTAAGCTTCTCGTATCATGACCCATATCAGTGCACGAAAGCCACTACTTGCCATCCTCCACCAAAATAGAACATTTAACATGCTCCCACCCACTTCCATGCGTAACAACCGCGACATAAAAATTCGCATTACACTATTCACTCTACCCTCAACTATCCATACTACGTGATAGACCCTCAGAATGCCACCAACGGCCGAATCTCTGACGAAATAGCAGGAAACATCTCACTCCAAACACTTTCAAAACTTCCCCTCCTGTTCTTTCTACTCTAAACCGACTCAAATAAGGAGTGGTAACCATCAGTCGTTCAAGAAGACCTGCCCACATTACACCTACCACCAAAAGGCTAAATGCAGTTTTCTGCGTTACGTCATACACAGACCCCAAGGTATCTTGGACATGGCAAATGAGGGCATAAACCTTCAAGGTAATACATCCACTAAAATAGTGGCAGAGGCTCAAACAAGTCATCCAACTGCCACCTAAGCGGGGCCTCCATAAAGATGCTCCAAAAAAACTCGAAATACATCCTGGAGCCTAATTAAGTAAAATAAGAATAGAATAGAAACGCCCAAAGAGCCAGCTAAAACAATAAACCGATTTTTATCGTTGACATTGTTGCCTGATCTAGATATCCAACCGATTCTTACTTCACTATTCTCTCTACCTGAGAACCGAATTAACAAAAGACGACAGTCCTCCTGATCTTTTGAATCATCATTGACCAGCTTTAATATCACGCTGGCTCAATCAAACAGAACCTAAAGCTTGAAAACATTAACTCTAGAGGCATGCATTTATGAGTCATCATCGAACCAGAGCCCACCAAAGGTGAGAACTCCAATTATGTTTGGCTCGTCGCACTATCAGCCCAAAGGGCACTTTGCCCATTGATAACATTGCGAGTCGTGTAAGAAAACAATCCACCAAAGAAACAGTAGCTGAAACATACACAGCAGATCCTCTAACAAACTCCAAAATCAAATTCTGACTCCCAGGGGCTATCTTTGTGCCTGAACCAAGGACACTTGACAAAACTTCACCAGAGAGAAAGGAGAAGTAAATACAATTTCAAGAGAACCACGTTTCGATATGATGTAGTTTCGTCCATATTCTGCACAACTCAGGAACCCAATACTAATCCTAGCCTCACTCAAGTTTCCAAAACTAAACTTGGGTTACAGAATAACAATAAGCTTAAGATCCCAGGAGTCCTCGTTTACTCTCAGTCATCAATCCAGTTCAAGTTTACTAAATCCTCAAAAGGTATGCCTCCTAAAAAAGGGGTCCACTACCATAGCCTTAGAATTTAACTACACAGTCTCCAATATTTTTCGAAACGGATTGCACCTCCTCACATATGCATGCTCGTGCGACCAGAGAAAATTCCGGTTCCATCTGCAAGTGCGCGTGATAGTAGCAGGCATCCCTCAATGTATCGCAGATAAGATTTCTCCTATCTCTTTTCGTTTGCAACGGAAGCAGTCTAACGAGAGGAAGAGATATCAGTACATTCATTCAGAGTTCATCAGAGTTCCTGCACACGCCGAGAAGACTAGGCGGTGAGCTTCACCAAAATACCTCTCCATCTCTTGCTCTTACCCATGGTAACGGCCTATGCTAACTCCCTAAAATATATACATCGCATTTTAAGCTCAAAGGTAGCCAAAAATTGTTACTCTATTCTTAACGGTGAGCAGCACTTTTCCAACTACTCCTCCATTGCCCAGCCAATTCTACGCGTGTTTCTTGTATAACTTCACCAAACTCAAAAAGCCTTTAATTCACTCCGCCCGTATCATTAATTTTAACGTAGAGAGAAAATCATAGTTATGTATTTCTATTTAATTCAGTGATTCAACAGTGACTAAAGTGAGAGGAATAAATTTGCGGAAATAATAGTACTGGCCTTAACTGGGCCATTTTTAAAGCGTTACGAAAATAACAGCCGAAAAAAGACCAGATATTCTCATTCCTGAGTGAAGTACATTTGCTACTCCCTATCTTCTGCATCAGCCAGATACAATGCAATATTCACCAATAGAGTTTTAACTTACATCTCCTATAAGCTACATACATCTTTAAATGCAGTGCAGGAACCTAAACACAATATGCTCCATCTACTTTTTACCTGATATTTCCTTAAGCCGTCAAGATCTAGATATGATAGAGCAAATGCCAGAGCCAAAACTGATTCTATGATAATTCTAGGATATTTCAATCAAAGCAGCAGCATGGAGTGTCTTTGTAAAGGAGGAGATGCTTACTTCCTTTGAAATTTCTTCGAGGCTGGATTAGATTGACTAGAGGTTCATATAGGAACCACCTGAAGAAAAATAACGGAATATGCATTGAGACCCATATTATTGAATGTCAGGTATTATTCCATATTAACATTCTAAACCAAAAAACAATCTGAGCCCCTATCACAGACAGAGCAACACACTTTTTCACATAGACCTTATTCTTATCCACCACTTATCACATTAAACCCTACTGTGGAGTACTTACCCTAACCTTGGCAGCGGTAATAACTACCCCATTGTGATTGAATTTACAGGGCAAGATTTCTCAGTGTATAAAGAAGATTGACTTATAAAACTACGGGCAATGTTCAATCCAGCCTCGAAGAAATTCTGGAGGAAGTAAGCAACTCCTCATTTAGATAGGCTCTCCAAACTGCCGCTCTAACTCAGATTCCAACGACCTCCTCCAAGCACGGAGATCCTTGGCAGCCTGGTACAACGAGGTATGCAAAATAAGAATAAGAGTGCGACCAAGCACTAGAGATATTTAGAGCCACGTGATTGGCAGCAACCTATATTCAAATCAAGCTTCTGTGCGCAGGAAATTCAAGCAGACAGAAAGATCAGCTTAGAGAGAATAAACTTCAACTCAGACACTACAATCTCCCAAAATATAAAAACGATAGCTGGCAAAACTTATCCTGATACACTTCTCAGTTCTCAAAATCAACGGTAGCATAATCAAAAACTAGGAAAAGGTATCGAATGGAATCGCAAACTCTATGTTTAACGTGAAAGGTCTCGCTTTCTTGCCTGTAAAGCTGATTGTAACGTCCCATAAAATCTTCCTTTCTCCATACAAGAATTAGAAACATCTGTTGTTGATACTCTCGACATTGAACAATGGGGCGACAAAATATCATACACCATACTGTGGCCTCTTGTATATTAAACACCTTAAGTAAATTTAACCAGGAATTAGATCCTAATGCCCAGCTTGTATACGAGTCTGATAAATATCATAAAAGATCAATAATGGAATCTATATTAATTAAAGAATTACCAAATTCCAATATGTTTGAAGTAACTCTAAAATTCAGGGGTAATACAAAATTTATTATGGTCCCAAAACAAGAGAAATTTGGCTGATCCTTATTCTACCTCGGCCGCAACACTCTTTTATGAGGCTTTTCTTGCCCTTCACCTCCCCCCCTCCCTACCTCGTATTCCTCACGTTTCATACCAGTATGCATTATATATATATATATATATATATATATATATATATATATATATATATATATATATATATATATATATATCATCATCATCATCACTAACTCTATAATTTAAGAAGGGGATTTTTTTTAGTATTTGAATAATAATTTCATCCTTGTTTGGTTATGACTTATGTTTTTTATCAGTTATTTCTAATAATTCTTTTATAATATTAAAAAACAAAATGGTCAAGTTAAGAAATAAATAAAACGTCCGTATGATAAAACAAATGTGAAATGCAGATTTGATCAAAAAAACTTATTTTTTTATTTTACATTTCAGCCTTTTGCATATAATAAATTTATAAATAATTGTGAAGCTACACTAAATCTAATAAAAGTGCATTTCCCATTTTTCTTAGTATACGGACGTTAGTGTCGAAATTTTTTTAATTTTTAAAACCCACAAGAATTATAAATGCCGAAGTTTAGAAAATGTATACAAATTTAACCATGGCTGCTTTTGTTTAGATTTTAAATTTTAATTTAAGTAGCGAAGCGCAAGCTCCCCCGTAAGGGGGAGTGACAAAGCCATTGCCTGGCATATATATATATATATATATATATGTTTGTCTCCGAGAACAATGCCATGAACTCAAAATGTTACCAAAAAATGCCTCATCAGCACCTTTTTGTAACAGCTCAGGACCATTTTGGGGATGATAACTGTATTTGTCAGCATGTTGGCGTACCTTGTTTCAATGCAAAAATAATAACTAAGTTATTGGTTGGAAATAATATCGAACCTTTGAGACCCTAACCATCAAATTCCCTAGATTTGAACCCAATAGAGAATTTATGGTCTTCAGAGTGCCAAAAGGAATTAAGTCGTCCTGAGGAACAAGGGAAATTATTAGAAATTTTGACTGCGCTCATCAATTGACTATATTTATTAATAAAATGGATTTGGTCTTTAATTATTTTTATTTCACTATCAAATTATTATAAAACACTAAAACAAAACAACGTTTGATTAGTTATATTAATTTTCTTATATGAAAATATGTAATAGTCTCAAAACCTTTGGCCATGACTCTACGCCTGCGCATTCACTGTGCTCCGTAAGCATACAAGTTGCTCAGTGCCTTCTATCGACATCACACTTCTCCGCCAACCTTCACTCTCTTTTTGGTACAATAGGCAGACAATTTTCAATCTGTTATGCCATGATCGAAGCTCTTGCCATCGGATCCGATCAAATTCAACTTCGATTCGTCATTGAATTGGACTTGGCTCCATTGAAGATCCGTCCATGTAATGTGCTCATTGGAGAATAAAAGACGAGCCTTCTTGTTATTAAGACTGATCAATGGCTTACCTTGGGGGTAATAGCGTGAATAAAAATTGTCTTCTGTCAGCCGACGTGACAGTCTGTCTGGAGACAATGATAGCCAAAATCTCACTAATCCTCAAGAATCTGCTACAGCCACTTTGAAACACCCTTCTTCTCAATTTGGGTAATGGTTTGGTCTTCCATCTTTGATTTATCTTCCTCGCCCTACCAGTTTATTCCCCAGTCTTATAGAAACCTGTTTTTTAATAGGCTTGCAGAATATTCTGGTCTGCACTTTTGGAGAGATGGACAGTATATACAATTGTAGCGGGCCGAGAATCTAGACTAACCCCAATCGATCCAACCCGCTTCCTACACTAATTCAGACGTCAGAAATCGACAGAGAACGAAATGGATTGTATATACAGTCGCTTTACTTACAAAAAAATACAATAATAATTACAAAATATGGGGTAAATATGCACACAACGAGCCTATTTTTATATAAATAAAACAATCCTATCTTGGAATCCTACCAATCGAAACTATATATACAAATACTAAAGAACAATCCTATCTTAAAATCTTACCAGTCAAAAATTTATATACAAATACTAAAGAACAATCCTATCTTAGAATCCTACCAGTCGAAAATACAAAAGAAGAGACAATAAATACAAAAAGAAGAGACAACAAAAAGAGAAGTTATCTTACTTGGTACCACGGTTTACGATTTGCCGGCCCCCCGGGGTAAAATCTTACCGGCAGTCACTTTTGTGACAAAAATTGGGTGTGCGCGTCTTATGGGGCCTGGGGCCTCCGAGCTCAATTTTCCTTACGATCCAGTCACGTCTTTAGGCTATTAAAGCCCTCACCAATGAACTACTATTAGAAGACTTATCAAATTTTATTTAAATTTCTTCAAAATGTTTCTATTCCAGTCACTCTTACAAAATGCAGGCAATGTTTATTTATTTCTTTACTTTAGTGCTGTTTCAGAAAAATATTTAATATTTAGTAGCTGAGAAAGAAAAACCCCCATTTTAATACAACTTGAAATCAAATACATATGTACAAAAAGAGAAATATAATAAAAACCCATTCCCACTCACACACACATTCTTACAGAGGGAGGGAGAAGGTATTGGGAAAAGGGGTGGGAGAATGGCCCTTCATACACACTCACATTCGCTCCACCACACAATGGCCCCAGTTTACATACCATCTTCGTGGTGCAGCTTTACAATCAGCTCGCGGACAGAGAAAGGCGTGATCGTTTTCTTAGGCATGCTTCCTGGATGACAGCGGGCGAGAGAATGACCTAACATACACGATTTTGGACTGAATTATGTTTTAGGCAAACAATGCCGCTTCTATATACTAGAAAACTAAACTTTCGGATCATTTTGGACACGATTATTTTTATAACCTTTACTAAACTTAATTTGTGCATGTAGGTTATCGGACACCAATTTTGGAAACCTTAGATTTTCTCTAATAAAAATTATGGAAAATGTTGTGATATAAATAGTGGCATTCTGATTTTTTTTTTTTGACGGTACAATTATATCGAGCGCGTCTTTACCTTCACAGCTGTTGTTGTACTATTCCGAACAGCACCATGTTATTTTTCACTTCAATCATCCTAACTTTTATCATATGCATCCTTTGACAATTTCCCTTTGCTTTTGATATGATTTCGTGATCCTTCACGTACCATTCAATCCTGTAGCTAGAATATTATAATCACGAAGGGCCAGGCGTATTAATGGGAAAGGCAAAGCGTATTAAAGGAAAAGGCAAAGCGTATTTAAGGGAAAGACAAAGCGGATTAATGGGCAAGACTAAGCGTATTAAGGGGAAAGAAAAAGCGTATTGCCCTCATAATAATAAAGACTGGTTGTCCCTGCTATGCTTGCCTTCATTCCTTTTGCCATTGAATCTTAAGCCAAGATTCTCAATCTTCCCCGAGATAAATAAATACAGAAATAACTAAAAACATCTCAATGGGTTTAAATTAATTTATTAAATATCGTTAAATTTAATATTCTCCTCTTTATAATTATAATTATTTACATAAACCATAAAATAAAAGGCAACGATGGCGTTTCCAGTGAAGCGGATTGTGGCAAGAAATTGATGAAGTTAGACGAAAATACGAAAAGTCTACCTATAGTAAAGAGCAGGGCACGCAACTCTCTCGAACCTACTGTACTGTAAATGTTAAGGCAGGTCCACTTAAGGAGATTAAGGCTGGGAAGGCACACAATCATCAAGATGTAAGATGGGGGGGAGGGGAGGAGGGCAGAAGTGAAGTGAAAAATACTCAATTAATACAGTTCTTTCTTAGTGCTGTTAAATTGGTGGATTGGATACGGCCTTGTTGCTTACTTTGGTTTTGGAGAGTCCCTCAGGCGTGCTCTATGGAGTGTTAGGGTGGCTCCTCGTTACTATAGTAACGCCATAACCTCATTGCGTACAGTACATTTGATTTGACTAAATTGCGCCACTTAAATCCCTCGCTTTCTTGAGGTTTCGGGAATTATTAAACCATTTCATCTCGAGAACGACCCGGAGTAACACACAAAAGAAACGGGACACAAAGTTGTAATTTCTAAAGTGTAACGACTTTCTTCAAAGAGGGTCAGCGCATATCAACACCACTAAAACGGCCCCCATCTCTTTGTCTCATCAAATGCAATGTCTCCATTATCTCCGCCACTTTAGCTCTTCAAAACTATGGGGAGATTTGTGTTGTGGCATTTCGCGTGGTTTAGAGGATCTATGAATGTGGTTGAGTTCAAACATGAGTACCTGTTCTGATGCGATGCAGAATTACCCTGAGTATTTACCCTTGTGTTAACCTCTAATGTGATCATTTGATACTATGTAGGAGGGAATTTAATCTAATTAAAATGTTCAATTCATCGTCATTAATACATCACGGTATGCCCGAGGGGGATGCAATTTCAAATGACTCTTCTTTTTTTCCCCCATTTGAAAACCTTTTAGTGTCCATTCGAGTACCAGGGTCATTGGTTTCATCTCCACCCTGATGCTGCATGTATTCGGGAGGTCACACGCCCTCCTTAGCGGATAAGGCGTTGGATTTCTACACATGTGGGTACCAAGTTCGATTCCCGTATGGAGAAGAGAACACGGTTAAAATTTCGGCGCTCTTAGGGCGCTAGTCGCCTGTTAGAGGGCGCTGAGTCTGAGATGTGGGCACAGGCATCTCCATCCACACAAATCCACACACACACACACATAGCCAATCGCAATACCATTGTCACTGCCCCCCCCCCCCTCCTTCTCCACACGCACTACACGTCACTTTTCTGTCGTGGAATCTGCTGAAAGGATTCTCAAGTCCACATGTGCTCTCTAGAAACTACATAAATGAGTGGCTTTCCTTGATCGCTGGCTGGTGGCAAACCAAAGGACTACCACTCTTCCTTCCCTCCCGATGATGACTAGCCTTAGGTTTCTCATTACTTGCTAGCGATTGTCCTTTTGATCTTAATGTGAAATGCATTATCCGGTCGGGGCCCATGGTTCCACGATTCCGAAGTGAGGAGCGAGGCAATTAACTTTCTTACATAGAACGCCCTCATAACATACTCTTGAGTGGATATCTTGTTTTTCCTCTCAACTTGTGGCCGTTGCAGATAATAATTACCATTTATTTTTCCTCTAAAGAATTCAACTGAAAGAATGAAAAAAATCCCCAAACTTTCGACGGATATTAGATATGTTACCCCTATATCCCCTCTCTGCTACCCTAACATTGCCACCCTGATCAATTAGTTAGACTTCTGACCCACCCCCTTTTCCGTAACTGCTCGAACGCCATATGGTAAACCCTCATATGTTGGTACCACGCTAAAAGGTGTGTGTGTGTGTGTGTGTGTGTGTGTGTGTGTGTGTGTATGACTTATGACTCAATTTCATGACTAACTCATGACTAAATAACCTTGAGTCAGTTTCCAAATTGCTTTTACTAAGCTTTAAAGGGACTGAGCTGAGCTTGTGTTGTGGTATGCGTTTTTACCACTGATATTTACCATTTGAGACCGAGTGCTTACCAAACAATGGCTAAATAGGCAGAGAAGTGGCCCAAAATGGCCAAATCTTTCAAACATCAAACGTGTATTGGTCTTATTCTACTTGAATTTCTGATCAATTTCACGATCATTTAATTATGAAAAAACGATGTGAGACCTAACTTTATGGCCACCGACTATTTTCTATCGTGGAGAGTCTCGTGGTTCGGATCAAGCGGTAACCTGTTGGTACCCACTGCGATAAACATCAAATGGCGCGAATTGACGGTATATCGAGTCTACCCATATGCGGAACTAACTCCGGCCACGCACTTCATCCCACACGCAGCCGATAACAAGTCCGTTATCTTTTCCTTCCTCTACGCTCTTCTGACGTGGAGCGGGTGGCTTTACCTTGGGCCGCCAATGGTTTCCCTCTCGTTGACGGTAACAGACACAGTAATACCGCTTTCTCTACCCTACCTACCTTCCCTTAAGAAAACTAGTGCCTCCTGCCCATGGACTTACCAGCGATCAACATTCTTATCTTTATACGCATTTCATTATCCAGTCGGACCGATATTTTCAATTATCCATTTTTAGCTCTAAAGTTTAGTGAGATTTCCATTTTATTACATCTAATTCTATCATATTCAATCTATTAAATCAGATATTTTCTTATCTATTTGTTTGGTTTAGATAAAGTGGTGAGAGGTAATATTATTAGTAATGGTTTGCCAAGCAGGCTTTATCCAGGCGGTTCCGCGTTCAGGGGGAAGTTTCGTGTCAGAGGTATGTGGATATAGATAGACATCTGCAGGATCCCTAGAACAGAGTGTGTGTGTGTTGATAAGAAGCGAGAGGTAAGAAAGCAGTGTTTTAATTGGCTGTCTGTGTGATGAGAAGTGTAAGATCTACCCACCCGAATACAGGGATGAGCCCAGCGCTTCCACCAATTGGTAGCCAGAACTCTTCGTGCGCTGACGTTTGTGTCCGCTCTTGCTGGGATCGAACTCGGTACCGTGACGTTGGCAGACCAACGTCATATCCACTCGGCTGGCAAGAGCTCTTGGGAAGGGGGCTCATTCTAACTGATTGATTATGTTTCCATCTGGTCATTCGAACACTTTATTGACATTCCTTTAAACATAGTTACATTTTTGTCCTAAATTTTTAGTAGTGTTTATTATTTTAAGATTATTTTTATTGTTTCGTTTTAGGTTTGTTTGATACGACAATTCTCGTTGACGGGAATCGTATCTGCTTGAAACGTCTCTAATAAGTGTAGACGCTCTTTACTTGTTTATTCTTAATTGCTTTTCCCTAACTTCTCCCATTATTCTCACTTTATATATTCATCAATCGATATACATATTTAAGCATCTATTACTTTATTTATATATTTATTCCTTTGTCTATGTGTGTAATTTAGTCATCAGTTTGCTGCATAAATATGGACCATTTCAGCATCTTTCAAAACACCTTTAGATAAACCTGAAGGGTTTTATCTTTTCCATTGCCATTCCCTTTTGCTTTTTTCCCTGGAGCTCATCATCAAAGAAATAAATACCTCGACACCGCCCGTACGGTGAGTCTTTAAAATGGTCCTAGCCTCAGGCGCGCCAAGCCCTAATAAGAACAGGATGGACGTTTTCTATTGTGATGCAAATTCAAGCACGCAAATGCGTTCAGCTGCACAAGCCCTTTTCTATACACATCTGCCATGGGAAAACTGTTAATATATTATGATTACATTACATTATCTATATTATTACGCTCTCTTTAAATGAGGGCGGGGTTCGGGGAATATTCGCATGGCGAAAATCATAATTAATGTTAATTATTCCGACATGAACTATCAGGAGGATAACGTTGGAGGGGGGTATGATTATATCATAAAATGCCCCCTTCCCGCATACTTTCATTCTTTTCCTTCACTGTCTTTCACATTCAAGCGTAAACCCAAACGAGGATCCGAATAATCTCATTTAAATGAGTAAAATCTGTAAGAGGAGGTTATGGTTTCAAAGGGAGTACCCGATCATTCAATAGCATTCCTGCAAGAGCCAAACGATGGGCGCTTTTGATATTTAATCTCCTTCTCTCTGAATATTTAAACCAGGCCCTTTCTCTGTGATAGCAATGTTTCGTTCTTTTGTCGAGTAAATTCTAGGGTTGTACCTCAATATTGGTTAATTTTTCAGGGGGGGGGGAGGTACAGGGCCCTCTCGTCCCCACTGCCTGGGGAAGGATCTACGGCTAAATATCTTCCGAACATTTTCCCTTCCTCTACCGTCACCAACTCTTTACAAACTTTCTGCGTAATACGGCCTTGTTGGTACTGCACTTAGGGCTTTGCTATAAAGAGATTATTTAGATAGAAGGTTTGAATGAGTTTCCTATAGAAGCAAAATTTATTTGGAATGAGTCTCCTATAAAGGCAAAATTTGCTTTGAATCGTGCTTTTCATTTGTCCTCGACTAATTCCCATTACTTAGAAAGTGAAAGTGCATAATAATTTAGTTGAAAATTAATGTATAGATGTTTGATGATATGGAGAGAGTAACGGCCATTTGGTGTACTCACGGGCAGCTCTATTTAATTTATAATACTTTGAAACGGTGACGAGGTGGCTTTAAAATTATTCACTTAGGTGGTGTTAACATCCTCTGCTGAAAGAAGATTCTTGCAGCTCAGGACTTTGGAGAGAGGAAAAACCTTAGCGACGTCTGCTTCGAATTTCACTGTGCACCGTTTGAGTCCACTGCAGCTACAGGGTGGTCCGAAAGTTTTGTCACCCCCTGTAAAAATTGTTATAATTTTCTATTTCAGATGGCTGACACGAGCTCATACAGTTTGGAAGAGAGGCTGATTCTAAGTGTATGGGCACATGTTCGTGTGCATTCTGGCAAAATCATGTATTTGTTTTTATTATATTGTTCCTCTATTGCTCTTAATTACCTTTAGGTAGGGGGTGGCAAGACTTTCGAACTACACTGTACTTCTGTTTTTGATTCCAGTAGAAAAAAGTTTTCTACTTTAACATTTACAAAGCCTATTTGATACTTTATCTGCTTTGTGACCCACATGTTGATCATAAGTACTAATTGGAGTATTGGTCTGTTTTATTTGAACTGACGCTAAGGAAGAGGTTTTCCACATTTTGCCTCTGTGACAGATATAGATTACATACTAATCCCTTGGAAGAATGTGATAAATTATTAAAAACTGGCATTTGTTCTAATTATTAAAACTTTAGTTTTTCAGGTTTTAGTTGTGTTCTAAGTAGGGTACCATCCTGGGGGCACAAGCTGCTTTCTTTTAAGAAAAGTCTTATAATTACAAATATAAGTGTTACCGCTACGATGCTCTCGTTTTTACCACCATAACAGGATTATTAAGTAAGGCAGAAAATCTCTCAACAATGGAAATACAAGATTTATTCCATAAATATAATCGAAATAAGAACAAACTAAAGACTTGTAAAAGGGTACAATTAAGTCCTTCTTTTAGTAGTTAAATATATCATGTTTAAATCGAAACATTTTATAGCATTCTTCTACGCTTTTACACACTGCTTTGAGAGTTTAAGGTCTCTGTCAACTATTACACTCAAATCATTTCCATTAAGCACTTTATTTAACGATGATATGGACTCATTATTTGAAAAAAAACAAAGATATTTAATAAAGACAGTAAAATTTTATTCAATAAGACCGACTACAGCCTCTATAGTGGCTTCAATGCAGAATAAGAATTGATTGGATTGCTGGAGCATTTATGGTTACCGTAAGATATGTTTTCAATAAACCATTTCCACCTGCAGGTATACTATTTTTTATTATTTCTGTAAAACAATAAACAAATGATAATTAAACAAAGTACATATATGTCTACTTTAATCGTTAACGGCCTTTGGATGAACAATTCGCCATTGAAACGTTTTAATGAGTTACTCAAATATATCTTCTTGAATTTTTAGGCTTACTTTGAAAATTTAAGATCATATTGCTGTCTTAAAGAGCTTTTTAGATTAAGTTTGTAAAGATTATAACATTTTTACAGCCCGCGTAATAACGTTGTCATGATTTTGTTATTGTATCAGTGTTCTTTCAGACATTATAAGTGAGTGAAGGTGCTCAGCTCTGTGTGAATATTTTTGTGTATACTTTTATATAAAATATTTTTCACTTCTACTACAAGAGTTTTTAACATAAAAAGAAATTGTAAAATCATTCCACTGAAACTTTAATAAAACAAGCTTCTATAAAAACACGTATTAAAAAAACTTAAGCTGATTGAACAATACCATTATATTTTTTTTTAAGTCTGTATAGCCAGATTATTTAGATTCACTACACAAAAAGTAGACAACAAAAAAATCAAACGCAGGCCGGTGCAATCTAATCTAACCTAGATTAATATAACAACCTAATCTAAGATAATATAACCCTATAATAATAATAATTGTAAAACTAATAAGAATAATTTGAGTTTGACGTTTTTCAAGACCACAGACCTTAACAGAAGGTTTGTCTACTAACTATAAAGGACTTGACATAAGAAGAGCGCGGAAGGTGCCTTCAAGGCACGATTGAATGCACAAAGAAAAGGGAAATAGACCATGACGGCAAGATTATCAGAGAGAGAGAGAGAGAGAGAGGGAGAGCTGTGGCACTTAATATCTTGCAGTGAATAAAGAGGGATTGAAGGCGATGCACGTTTGGATGGGCATCCGATGCAGTTCAGAGAACAAAGGGAATGCAGAAGAAAACGATCCCTGGCAGAGAAGATCACGGTCTGCAAAGTTTTGAACAAATTGAATAGGTCGAATAATGAAAGCATGTGATTCAGCGAGAAAGGATTCACTCAGGCACAGTAGTCAATAAGATTATCAAGATAGCTTGGACATCAAGGAAGGAGGAGATTATCAAGGAAAGATTGAAGGGAAGATTCTCGTAGAATGACCCTGACATATATGTCACTTCTACCCAATAGGTGTGGTCGCTCAAGTTCAATGCGTAACCTTAATTCTACTCTGGTCACGAATAGAAGTGAGGAAGGGACGAGTGCAAAGGATTTTAAATTTTAAAGATTGAGTGCAATTGGCCAATATTAACTAATGATCGCTCTGGCTATGAGGCATATAAAAAAGTAGGTACAAAAATGAACTTTAATATATACACAGTTATACACAATAAATATATTAAATAAAATAATAACAATAGATACTCTATGTACCTAAAGACCAAACGTATCAGTGCTACTCAGTGCGAGCTCTACGGGGACGGGGGGGGGGGGATACGAGCCACTGTACAAACACACACAGGAAGGACTGGCCGGAATAGTCACAGATGAATCGTCTCAGCCTGGTTTGGTACGAGGCTTTAAGATAAGAAACGGGGGATAGGATGGTTATTCAAGGGGCTTTAACCACGGGGAGTTTAACCTCTTGTAGTAACACTAACTGGAGGGAGTATTTGTGCCAAACGAAATGTATCGAAACCAAGGATGGGCCAATTGACAGGGGCTCAGATCCTTCAGTATAATTCTAGCCTTCCGCTCGTCGAGAAAAAGGAGCGCGGTCGAGAATGACATGTTTTGATGTAAAATGCAGGCCTATACTGTCGATGCCCTATTGGGACCAACAATATATAGGGAATAGCCAGATCCGTTACTGCCTCCGATAAGGGGGGGGGCGTGGGGGAATCTCTTTACGAACCAACAGGGCGCTTGAGGGATGGGAGACACACCCGCGGGAGTTTCTTGATAAGACCCTGGGAGACGACAGAAGCGCGCGTTTGAGATTCAAATCCCTCGCTTATCGTGGAAAGTAGTTCGAGATTCTGACTGTTCTCACGGTCCTCGATCACGTGGAATAACCTCGAGCCTGACCTCGTCGTTTCGACGGGCCGCTAGGAGCCTCTATTCTCGACAGACATCATTGAGCTAAATTACATGATAGATAGTATCCAGTAGAAGAAGTAGTTGGCATGTTCCATGGTAGTTTGTTTCTGGTGGCTGGTAGAAGACGGCCAATCACAAGGAGGATTGTAAGCATTAAGCAAATTTTGTGTGTAATGGAAATCAAGAAGCAAAATTAGTAAAGAAAAAAGAAAGAATTTGAATTAGAAGTGTCAGTTATGGTAATGTTTTGAACTTGAAATACTGTCTGTGGCCGATAAGACCAAGGATATTTCCATGTAAGTGTGTGGGGCTGAGATATGTTGCGAATAGCACTAAAGCTGGGTTATGTACATTATTTGGAGAAATGAGTGTACTGGGAGAGATGTTGAAGTCACCAAGAATGAACGATATTGAGGTCAAGGGAAAAGAAGAGGGAAAAAGCCGTGTTTAGAAATTCATCTAAGTAGTAGATGATGCCTAGTGATTAAATTGATGGTTCTCAATAGCTATAAAAAATTCTCGACCCCTGGTTCAGATCTCACGTTAAATTGTTGGGGAGAGTGATTTGTGCATAAGACGTTGTAAATCGCTTATAAAATTTGAACCAATGGAAACAACGAGCATAACTATTTGTGATATGAAATAGCAATTTTTTTTTATTTCTAAACTGAATGAATTGAGTGTAGGACTAAAGATCAAATATGTTCATAAATTGGAGATGTGAAGAAATATTGGGAGAAATTTAGATGTCTCCAAAGATAATCATTAGTACGGCAAATAGGGTAGAAAATGTTGCTTTTATAAATTCACCTATCTTCAAATTAGCTGCCTAAAATGTAACCAGGTGATATGTAATAACTGTAATTTTACAGAAGAGTTAGTTCGGAGTCATGTAGGCAAGAAGGGCATCGAAGGTGTTAACGAAGCTGATTGTAATGTGAGGCAGTAACAGATTTGAAATTTCGATTATGCCAACATTACCACCTACCTTATATCTCTTAACATGAGCAGAGTTAATTTCTCAGAAATGATAGAGTCAAAAATGAAAACAAACATATTTATATAAGGTTATCGCAAAAGTAATGTCATTTTTTCGTTGTAAGATTTCAAAGGATACAAAACATAAGCAAATCCTAAATTAAATCGAGCATATTTGCTCAATTTCAATCAGTAATGTTCGACCAGTAATGCGAAAGCTTCAGGATGCCTTCTTTAGAGAACAACAAGAGACTTAGAAAGAAATAGTCTTTAATGCTCAATTTTAGTTCGTTTAATGAAAAGTTCATCGCTAATAAAGTCTTCTAACCTTCAAGATAAGTAGATATCTGAGGTTGCAAGGGCTGGAGAATGAAAAATGAAAAGCAATCATTGAGGTCAAAGATAGGATTTGTAGTCTGGTGGATGAAGGTTTTTCCCACCAAACTCTTCAATCTTATTTTATTTCCTCGAATTTTCAGTGCAATGTTGTAAAGAAAGGGGTAAAGATAGGAGAAGTGAAAATTATGAAAGATATATAGCCGCAGATCCTCCTACAGGCATTAGGGTATGGAAGGCACACAATTCTCCAGATGTCAGCCGAAACTATAAAAATTCCCATGCTACACATGTTATCCCCACTACAAGTGCGTAAAAGGTTAGACATATAAAAAGAAACAGATTGTGACAGTAGAAGGTGAAATGGGTAGAACAGTGGAGGCATGTTACAAACAACCACCTCAATCAGAAACAAGCGTGGACGGTGTATTATCCTTCTTCGTTCCAGCCACCACCATGGATAAATGGATAAAGTTCGTTCGGTGGCTAGATCGCGAAGAAAATAGGTAATAACATGTCTGTAATGAAAGTTGCGAAAAAAAGAAAAACTGAAATGTCTACAAGGAATAAAAGCCAGTTAATCTCAATATAGCTTGATACCACCTGGGTCCCTGGGGAAAAGAGAGGGCGTGCGCTCTTCTTAGTGCTAGGTGAATGATATGTTATCTACTGTTTTGGCCAGGCATGTTCCCAGTAAAATTATCAGGATTCGTACAAACGACCAGCCATGGTTTGATGAATCCTGTAGAAGAGCCTACCATGATAAGCAAACAAAATTTAATGTATGGAGGCGTAATCGGACGCGAGAAAACTTCTAGATCTTTGTTCAGTCTCGGCGTACTGCCAACAGAGTTTACCATCGGGCTGAGAGATTATATAATGATAATCTGAAGAGTAAGTTGGCAGAGATCAGACAGCCTCCTTTGTGGTGGACTAAATTAAAATTTGCTATTTTTGATTCTAACACTTCTACCATTCCACCACTACTTTTGCACTAGCAACTAGTGCAAAAGAAAGACAGTTACTCGATCGAGCTTTTGAAGCCAAGCAGTCAGTTAAAGAAGTTCCTCTCCCTGACACTTGCCATCTTGAGCCTTGTTTGACTGGGTTTGCTTTTCGTGCAAGGGATGTTAAAAGGATACTTGACAGTCTTGACAGCTGGGGCGGAGTAGATCCCGACAACTTTTTCCCTTTATTTTGTAAAAAGATGTCTACTGATTTAGCACCAAAGTTAAGTAGATTATATAGATTTTTATTTAGACGAAGCACCTTTCCTGATATTCGTAAATTGAGCAATGTTGTGCCTATTCCTAAGGGCATGTTATCTGCCGATTGTAGTCTATACAGGCCCTATTTCAATACTTACTCTGCTCTCTAAGGTTGCTAAGAATCTGATATCTAGGCCTCTGTATAGATACCTGGATTCGAATGGCTTACTGGCTAGTAGTCAGTATGCATATAGGAGGCAGTTGGGTACTTGTGATGCCCTTTTAGATTTGACTTGTAGTATGCAAGATAATCTTTACTAGGGCTTTGAATTTAGATTAGTTCAGATTGATTTTAGTGCTGCTTTTGATCGTGTTAACCATAAAGCACTTGTTTTTAAACTCCAAAACCTTGGAATAGAAGGCTACATTATAGGACTACTTAACGACTATTTAATAGATCGGCAGCAACGTTTTGTCGCAGATGGAGTCTTCAGTGAACCTAGACGTGTTGTGTCTGGAGATCCACAAGGCAGTGTTCTTGGTCCTTTTTTCTTTTAGTATACACAAGTGATTTGGTACAAGGTCTTGAAAACAAGGTTGTTCAGTATGTAGATGATACTACACTTGTTCGAGTAGTCAGGTCTCCAGCAATGAGAAACCAAGTTACCATGAGTCTAAATCGTGATTTATAAAAAAAATAGGAAATGGTATGATAGTTAGGGTATGAAGCTTAATTCAAGTAAAACTAAGACCCTCTTGGTTAGTAGATCTCGTACCAATGAGCCACCTCATCCTCCACTCTGTGTTGGAGATACACTTCTTGCCGAGTCAGAATCCTTAGCGATCCTCGGCATTACCTATGATTCTCACCTGACTTTTCAGAAGCATCTTTTAAATGTATCTGCTAATGCTGCCCGAAAACTTGGTATTGTACGTAAGGCCTCACATATCTATAATAATGAAGATATTAATGCCACTTGTTTCAGGTCCTTTGTTCTCCCTCTTCTTGAGTATTGTTCTCCAGTTTGGATATCTGCATCTGCCAGAGATCTGTCTCTCTTAGATAGGGTTGTTCGTAGAGGCAGCTTCCTTTTTCCTGATGGGGCTAGCTATGACTTGGATCATCGACGGATGATTTCATGTTTGTCGATGTTCCATAAATACTACTTGAGTAGGGAATTGCCACTATCATTTTTAATAATTCCTGAGCCCCTGCCTCTTGCTAGAGCAACAAGGTTTGTTGATGGACAACATCCACTTGCACTATGCCTTCCCCGCTGCCGCACTTCTCAGTTTCCACGTTGCTTTTTGCCAAGTGCGGTAAAGCAGTGGAATGACCTTCCTGCAGAAGCTATGCAGGAAGATCTTAATATCTTCAAACGAGGTTGCAATACTAGATTAAGTGTGTGTGCTACTGCCTCATAATTTTAATATTGATTTGATTTTAATAATTTTAAACTCATTTATTTATTTATTTACACATTTCAATTTCTTTCTTCTAGCATTCATTCTTTCTTACTTGCATACGAACACTGTGTTCTGTGGGAGCTTGTTTTCAAGTTCATGGCCGCTAGGCTTTTCCCACAAGAAATTTGTGTTCATTATCTCAAATAATAAATAATAATAATAATAGGTATAACAGTCTAAAGGGGAGGGTCCAGTTTTGAGATTTCAATCTTGGAACAAGATATTCATGTTGTAAAGGGGCGCGAATTATGATCGAAAAAAAACCCTTGAATGACCAAAAAGAACCTATTATCTTTACGTTTACATTTAATCGGTCGAGTTGTAAACAGTTCACCTGAGCTGTGCTCGGTTGTAGGGTTTCAAAATGAATAATACCCCCCACCAATACCTATATCCTACCAACCTCTCAGCAAAGCCTGATTTGCGCAAATATCTTGCTTTGGTTGACGTCTGCTTGTTGCCTTACTGGGATCCATGGCATCCGACCTTAAACATTTATGTAAAACACCCACTTTTTATCACCCAGTAACAATGGGATTCAAAAAGTGGAATAAATTTGTGGAAAATTAAAAGCATTGCAAGTGTTGAAACGTCCTTGGATATCGTGCCAAGTTTTTGAAGATTCCTCTGTACGGTAGATGATGATTAAATAATCTCTTTTGCCAACTTTTCCACAGTTCTATTGCACTTTTTCTCAAGATCACTTGATAGTTGTCTTCGAGGAAAATAGGACGCACAAAACGCGGCGAATTTTTCGCTCGTGCAAAGCATTTTCGCTATTCCTCTTATGAAAATTTATTTACAGAAACGGTAGCATGGTTCCATCTTTTTTGTATGTAAAAAGGACATCGCTTATATGGGTTATTGAATCAGTATTTAATCCCAATATTCTTGCTCATTCGCTATCGTTGGAACGAAGCTTTCACGCTTAGCATTGTTTCAGAATCGTTAAAACTCCTGGTTTAGAAATTGTGACACGAATTAGAAAACAATAGTTTAAAAATAAGCATTACCTCTGGGATGACCTGATAGATAGGAAGTGGAAATTAGAAAGACAGTAGAGATATAACAAAGAATATGGCTTGTAGCGTCATTATACGAGCATCTAGTGTGATATTTAATATGTGCCTCCCGGAAAAGAGTACGTAGTGTAATTGCGAGAAGGAAGGTCTTAAAAAGTCAATTGACTTAATTTTACGAAATGAATTCGAAGTAAAACGCAGTCATCGGAGATATATCAATAGGGACGCGCAGAGGTTGATGGAAGCAAGCAACCAGCTTAGAGAAAATTGAATCATACTCACACAACGAAGTTGACCAAGAAGGGAAGTAACACCAAGAAACAGGGAAAAAGTAGTGTAGTTAAATAAAACTTAGATTAGTACTCATGTGTCAAAATGAGAGACGTAAGATAAGGTGCCAGCCAAGTTATCAAAAGAGATGCTCAATAAACAAAATATACTAATCTAATCTTGTTTAAACTACTCTAAGATAATCTAACCGATCAAAATTCTACTAATCTAGCCTAAAATATAGTAACTTTACCGACAAAACAAAATAAAACCAGACTTTTTTCACTGATAATGGTCATCCTATTCTAAATCGGGTATTCCGAAAACTGCACTTCCGAAGACTTATTCAGTATCTCATATAATACATTTAAACCTTGGACCCAATGGACTGGTAGTCATAAAAGATTATTTGGGTAGAATTCTGAAGCGTTACCGGGACTAGGTCGGACGCGTGAGTAGGCGTTTTTAGGCCACGATTCACGTATGCGTAAAACGAACCTTTGTCTATTCGTTAACGGAGTTCGCAGAATTTCTCTCGTATAAAAAATAGAATATTAAATTCCTGCGAAGTGAGGGCAAGGAAAAGGATTCATTTCGGCTTTTTCTTTCATCGGCTGTTTTATTGCTCTATGCTTCTGGTTAGTTTCTCCCAAATCATCCAACCAAATGTTATTAATTGTTCAGGTGGACATGGGTTTGTGCGTGGGAGTATGAATGTTATGGAAATATGTATGCTTGTCATGGACAGCCAAAATTTGACATCTATATTTTTATTTGAAAGGAGCAAAGGGATTGTAAGCACTACCTGTCACGTTGAGAGATGTTGACATACATTGGGTGTGATTAGTAGACAGATAGAGGCCCCATTTGGATCGACTTTGAGGGGCTGCTATATTTAAAATAGACCACTGGTGTAAAACAATTATCAAGTTGGTGTTTCCTCTGCGTAGTACTTCACTGTACCGCGCCAAATGCTATTGATGGTTGGCCTATTCCGGCTACCGTAGATACCCACTGGTTCACGGTGGGAGGAGCAACAAGTTCTTTTTATATACTCTGAACCAGACTTCTGAACACTGTTCGTATTTGGTGGCGTAAGTCTCCAAACCTCGGCGTACATATAAAATCCCTTGGGATGTATCTTCGAAATGGACTGTCTTAACAACCAGCATATCACTACGTGGTGAACCCATGGTTTAAAATGCAGGATATATCGCGATCACTATGGTTCAGAAACAAAAATGTACGCCTCCCCCCGCTAAATTATAACATTCATAAAAAGAGACTCAATTAATGACCAAAGTAAATAAAAAAATAAATCAGGTAAGGGCTAAGCGAGGTCTCCAAACAATTGAAAACTATAAACTACCAAAAGGGGAGAGAAAAGGGGGAAAGTTTAATAAATTTCCCTCTCTAGCAGCATTTTAGGTGAACCCAAACAAATGGATATAAATTGCTTTAAATAGTTCCCCCCAAACAGTGACATATTAATATTGGGATAGTCAAAGTGGGGCCTCAAATATTATTTACAGTGATATTTCCGAAAGTCTGTTTATATATATATATATATATATATATATATATATATATATATATATATATATATATATATATATATATATATATATATAAATAAAGCTTATATTTTATCCTTACCAACTTTTTATTGCGTAATTTAACTCAAGCAGAGAATTTAATTTGTTTAAGATAGTTTTTAATGCCCGGACAACACCGGGTATCTTTGCTAGTTTACACTAAGATATCTTACTCTAAAATACACAAACCAATGAATTAGGTGAGGTGAAAATTCATTGGGCACGAAAATCCTGATTGTAAATAAAGTTAAGTGCTTCAAATGGAGAATATATGGATAAGTTAACCAAAAACCCAAACTGATTTCCCAAACTAGAAATGTATTCGATGCACAGGCCTCTAAAGTGATATCGAAATACCTTCAAATTTCTTACAAAATGAAATCAAATTAAGAACGCCCAAAAATGACAAAAGTGAGCGTAAATGCTTGCCCATAAAATATTAAATTAAGAAATCAAATGAATGCTATTGTGGTCTCAGAGTACCATAAATGAAAAAAGGGTCCTTAGCGCACCGTGTTAAAGGAAAATTTGACAAAATTTCGGATTTCAGGATTTAAGTATTTGTCCCAAGAAAACGGGAAACATCTTCGCAGGAAACTATTTTCATCAGTCGGATGGGGTGAGTGAAATAAATATGAAGCCATGTTATACAGTACTTCTTTTGGAAATTTCAAAATGAGATTAAATTAAGGAAAAAAATACTCGACACTTGGTTCAGATCTCACGTTAAACTGTTGGGTAGAGTGATTTGTGCATAAGACGTTGTAAATCCCTTAATAAAATTTAAATCAGTATAAACAGCGTAATAAATATATGTTAGAATGAATAAATCATAATTTTCTGTCATTTTTAGGAATAAAAATGGTTTCATTCAATTTAAATTGTAATAATTTATCCTCATCTATACCTGTAGGATGAAATTAAAACGATTATTTTTATTTCTAAACAGAATGAATTGATAACAATAATAATCTAAGGATGAAGGGTTTTTCTGAGTTACTGCTATGAATGAATACATATCAAAATAGAGAATATAAAGAATTTACTAAAAGTAACATGTTTGCAGTTTGACAAATTTCTATACTAAAAATGCCAAAAAGACTTTACTGAAACAAGCAAATATAGTCTAGCAAATGCTTGCAAATACTAGAGCCTTACCAAAATAGTATACGGTAAGCTGAAAAATTGTATAAACAGAAAAATAATTCACCAAAAGCTCAAAAATACTAGTGATGCAAGTCAATGAGTATTGTTTGCCTAGATAACTCAAATAACCTGATTTTAATTTAGATAGGATTGAATGGGATTTGGATGAATTACGTTTACAGTAGAACAAGTTTCGACCCCCAAAACTTTTTTTTAGAAAAAAAAAAAATATATATATATATATATATAAATATATATATATATATATATATATATATATATATATATATATATATATATATATATATATATATATATATATATATATATATATATATATATATATATATATATAATATGGGCTACGAGAGCAAGGGTGAAGACTGAAAACACATGATTGCCAAGATGCAAATTGATGCCAGTGACACAAGATACAGCCTAGGCACTGTAACTAGCGAAGGTGGAGGGCTCGTTGGTATTCCTTTGGTTGTCGTCTCTGAGCAGGCGTCTTATGATAATAGGACGTTTTTTAGTCTGGTTTGCTCGTTGCAGGATGACCAGAGGTGAAAAGATGATCCTCTGACTGAGCAAGTCTTACGACGGGGTTTCTTACGACAAAAGAGGAACTGGCAGCGATCGGAAAGGAGACATGGGCAAGGTAGAGGTGATTGATGGAAAGTTTAGGTATTAGTTAGTTAGGCGAATCACTGGACCATTTTGCGAGGTAGTGGAAGGAGGAAGAAACCAGGGATCTTTAGGGTGAACAGAATCAAGGATGTTTTGGGCGTTTCTGAGAAACAGTATCCTGCTCGTTGCCAAGCTGCAGTATAAAGAATTTCGGCTTCCTAGAGATGAGGAGAAAGGGTCGATCATAAACGGTTTGCAAAGACGAATGAATTGAATCGCGGCAAATAAAAAACACGGGAACAAGTTGACATCTCTTCTTGCACGAAACGTTTATGGTTAAAAGGCTTTCCTAGTTTAGTAGGCATAATTTTGGACATCAACCCAAGCAAATTGAGATAACAAGGTAGAGTTTGGTCAGGAGAAAAAAGGAATTGACCAACAAGACGTAGTTGGATACCTTAAACAAGTTGCCATCTAGAGAAAGCTAAATACTCTTTCAAGGACGAACAAATGCCCTCCAAAATTAAAGGTATAGTTTCCAGCTAAATGATATTTGGATCAGTGTACCGTAAAATGGCATTAAGCATTCGCTGCAGACGTCAGACGGCGGCGTTGCTTTAGGGTGATTGCTTGTGGTACGAAGGCTAAAAAAAACCAATAACTGCCATAATTACATCACATTTATCCGATTCAAATTGTCTACCACAGTAGGTCATGATTGTGGAATGGACAACGAAACAAGCAACTTAGCTTGAGTTAAAGGCCTGAGCGACGGTAGAGGTGTCGAAAAATATACCAGGTAACAAGGAGTAACAAGAAAAGAAAGTACTCTAGGAGACCTTACGGTCCATTCAAAGAGGGTAACTTTGGACTAGAAATCGAGCAGGCACATGGCTGCTCAATTGTTTTGCGTCCCTTAACGGCCACTTTTCAAGACTTTCTCTAGTTGTGAGTTGAACTGGTCAACAGATTCACTGCTGACAACTTGCACTGGAAGTGCGTTCCACTTACCGCAGATACTTTTAGTGGAAAAATTTGCACACAGATTGCGGTTGTAACGCTTCAGTTCAAGTTTGAAGCCAAGATTGCGCGTTCTGTTCTCACTCAGTGTGAAAATATCCCAGTAGTCAACATTGTCGAATCCTCGAAGTATTTTGAAAACTTCGATGAGCTGACCACGCAGTCTACGGGTTTCCAGAGAGAACATATTTAATTCCCTTAGTCTATCCTCATAACTTTTATGTCGAATAGAGGGAATCAGCTTAGTTGCCTTGGCTTTTACGCGTTCTAACCTTGCGATATCCTTTCAAAACGAAGAACTCCAAAATTGTACGGCATACTCCAGGTGCATTAGGACGAGGGAGTTGTACAGACACAGTACTATCTTCTTGTTCCGATATCCAAACTGGCTCTTTATGTAGCCTAACATCGTTTGGGCTTTCTTTTCCACCTCAATACACTGTTTCGAGAACTTGAGGTCACTCGTGATAGTTAAACCCAAGTCCTTCTCAGTGTCATTTGATTCAAGAGCAGTGCCCTTAAGGATATAGGGTGATTAAAGATTTCGGTGGCCGATATGCATCTCTTTGCATTTGTTTACGTTGAAAGGCATTTGCCACGTATCAGACCACTCACCAATCTTTCGAAGATCATCTTTCAGGTGGGCAGTATTTCTATCCTTTGCAACGTTCATACCAAGCTTGGTATCGTCGGCAAATTTGGAAATCTTGACAACCATGTCACCGTCCATGTCGTTGACGTAGATGATGAATAGTAGTGGTCCCAGGACAGAATGTTGAGGCACCCCGCTAGTAACGGGCACTCACTCAGAAGCCTGTCCATTCACCACCACCCGTTGCCGTCTGCCACTTAGCCAGTTCTCTATCCAGCCGGCTGCTTTTCCGTCTATGCCCAGCGCTCGCACTTTCCGGAAAAGGCGGTGGTGTGGTACCTTATCAAACGCTTTCTGAAAGTCTAAGTAGACCACATCCACCGCCTTGTGCCAATCGTGCTCAATGAAGACGAAGTGGAAGAATTCCTCAAGGTTCGTCAGGCATGACCGTTGCCTTCGGAAGCCGTGCTGGGAACTCCTCAGTAGCAGGTTTCACTCTAAATACGACGTCATTTTGTCCACTATCATGCTTTCCATGAGTTTACCGACTATCGAAGTCAGACTGATAGGTCGGTAGTTTGACAGTTGGCTACGGTCTCCTTTCTTAAAGATAGGAGTCACCTCCGCTTCACGCCAGTCTCTAGGGAAGCATTCGGTCCGGATTGACATGTTGAAGATTGCGCTCAGGTGTCGTGACACTTTATCGCGCACTTCTTTCAACACTTTAGGTAGAAACCCATCCGGGCCAGTTGACTTATTCGTTATTAGGTCACTGATCTTCTTTTTTATTTCCCCTTCGGTGAGGTCCATATCCTCCAACTTTTCCCCCGAGTAGGAATCCATTGGCTGGGGGATGGGACAACACTCTTCAGTAAACACTGAAGAGAAGTAGTCGTTGAGGAGGGTAGCATTTTCTGCATCTGGTGCTTTAATGCCCCTTCCTCATTTCTCAAAGGGCCAATCGTTCGACGGATTGGTTTACGGCTGTTCACATATCCAAAAAAACTCCTTGGGATTCTCTTTACAGAGTCTCGCCACCCGGAGTTCCTCAGACCGCTTAGCCACCCTCATGCTGGACTTCACTCTCCTGGCTAGCCTCCGGTATTCGTCAAATCGTCCGAGATCTCCGATTGTCGGTACACAGTTCTCTTCTCCCTAAGCAGTTGGCGGATTTCTTGATCAAACCACTTTGGTTGAACAGAAGACCAACGGGGCATTTCAGAGGGATGAAACGTGATTGAAGACTCATCAACTTATTTTTGAAACTGTTTCACGAGTCTTCAAAAACATCGCACACTTCTAGCCTCACGTCCATCAGTCCAGCACGAAGACCTGCAAAGTCTGCTCTTTTCAAATCGAGTTTCCTCGATTTACTAGTTGCAGGCCCTGCCTTCGGGACTTTGACTACAAATCTAATTAGTCGGTGGTCACTGCCACCGAGCTCTCCGCCAACAGAGAGGTCCTCAACGATTTTATCCTTAGAGGTGAAAACCAAGTCGAGGATATTGTCTCCTCTCGTTGGCTCTCTCACCCATTGAGGCAGGAACTCGTTGTTCGTGAACTCCAAGAGTAGTGCGTTCTCACCACAAGATTTTCTGGTTTCACAGTCAACTTGTGTGTTGAAATCACCCATGAGGATACACACTCTGTCTTCGACAAGTTCTCCTAGTAGCTAGTACAGATCTTTGTCCTTTTCAACGTGTTGGGCAGGAGGTCTATAAAGCACCAGGATTTTGTATTTGGCAGGACCTATCTCTAGGTCAACACCTATTAGTTCATGGTCGGATGTTGAGAGTATCCTTGACATACAACATCACACCGCCACCCTCTCTGTCTGGCCTATCTTTCAGGAAGAGCTGGTAACCGGGAATTGTGAATTCACCTTTAAAATCTCGGCTTGAGGTTTTTATCCACGACTCCGTTATGGCCACCATCTCCGGTTCTTCTGTTGCTACGAGGCCACGAAGTTTCAGAAACTTGCTTCTGATAGACCTCGAATTAAACAGAAGAACTTTGAGGGAGTCCCTGATTGTAGGACTCCCTATGCTTTTCCGTTTCATGCTTTGTTTCTCTGTGGCGGGGTCACTCATCCATTTGTGACTTCAGAAAATGTCGTTTTCTGGAGTAACATGGGTGTACTGGCGTACGTCCTCCTTTACTCGGGGTCTTACACTTCTTTGGGTCCGCTTTACAACATCCTGGATCATGTTCGCGAGTGCAGCTTTCCCTTTAAAGGAAACATGCACTCCCTCCCTTTTGTACAGGTCATTTTTCCCGTAAAAGGTGCGGTAGGGGTCTACAAAAAAGACTTCTTCCGCCGTACAAAGATCTCCCAGGCGTTGGTTTATGGAGACGTTCCTTGCGTAAGCATTACGGTATGGACCTCATTTTGGAAGTATCCCGACCACGACAGGTCTGCGGGTTTTTAGCCAACAGTCGTCAACTCCTCCCATAACCGTGGTGAGGATCTTCCCGCTGGCGCCTCCTTTGCCTCCTCGTAGGTAGAGATCGTTGCCGATTGCCATGAGGGCAAGTACTGAGTTCTCAGAGATCTGAAATTTCTCAGCCTCCACCCTTATTTCTCCGTTCCCATTTCCTGGAAGGCAGCTTACCTTCATACTTGTGCGAAGGCGGGCCGCTAGCAAAAGGTTGTAGATCCCGCGCTTGGGAGTTACCGATCACGATGACCCTCGCGCATTTGGGTTCAGAGGACAGAGGCTTTCCTTTCAGTATGGGCTCTTTCGATTCCTCTTTCTTTCCCACTTTTTTTTTTTCTTCGTCTTTTTCTTCTTCGTTTTTCTTCCGTTTCTTGTTTCTCTTCTGTTTTATCTACTATTTTTCCGTTCTTACTCTACCTTTTCTTCTTTTTGACGCCCTGAGTAACCCCAGCAGCTGCTCGCTCTGGGACGTCGGATGGTTGGCCTATCTCTATCGACGCGGTGCATGAGGGCCCCACAGAGGAGCCATCCGCGTCGTTGGGAGTTTCTTGTTGCTGTTGCTCTACCTTGGTTGCTTTAATTTCTGCAATGATGGCTTCGAGATGACGGATTTGAGTCACATGCTCATACTCGAGGATTTTTACCTTTTCTTCCAGCCGTCGTGTTTTTTCCTCAGAAGATTTAAAAAGTTCTTTAAGCTCCTGAAGTTCTGCCCTTAGGACGCAGTTCGTGCAGATACTTCCAGGGTGGCATTATGAGAAACAGCCCTCCGGAAAATCTACGCCCCACTTTTCCTTTTGGCATGTCGAGCAGGTATATTTTAACGCACCAGGTCTTTTCATTCCAGTCATGCTGAACACTTTATATCTCTGAATACTTTGTGACCAATCAATAAAAAAGAAAGGGGGGGGGGGTGAGTTCGCCCCGCGTGAGTCGCTCCCACCTATCGATTGGAGAGGTTTCGGATCTTTCAGAAGGCACGCTCCTTGTGCTGCTGTTCGTCCGACCGAGTCGTCAAACCTCGGCATGCCGTGGCTCCCAACCAAGCAGCACTGACGGTCCCCGAAGGGGCCATCGATTTCTCACCAGGTGAACAACGGAGCACACTCCGTACTAAACTCCTACTAGTTCCCTTCACGACGGCCAATATCTCGGAGCAGCGTTCAATGGATATCCCGTCACTCCAAGAGACTCGACCCAAGGCTTTTTATTGGCCTTGCAACCAACCTGGGAACAAAGGGCCGTCACCTCAGACCGATGCTACCAGAGGCACCCGTGGTTATAGAGCAGTAGTCTCCGTTTTAGTTAAAAACATCTTTTCCTTAACCATAAAGATGGCTTTCGATGCAGACAACCTTACAAACGATTTAAAATCCCTATAGTATCATTTTCCCCAAATATTGCTCCTAGATAATAAAATTGTAAAGGGTTGGGATAATGAGCATACCATTGAAAAGTAAATTATAGACGCTTGTGAGGTGAACATAGAGTTTAGTTTAGCCACAAAGAAATGAAGATTGCTTCAAATATATTAGCTCAAGATTGAAAAACTCGTTAACTTGACCTCACCCAAAGAGATTAAAGTACCCAAAATTAATGTTATTTTTTGTCGCAAACATCATCCAGTGGAGTAATTTTTATGACCTTTATTATAATACTAATCTTATCCTTGAATCTCAAATGGCCCAAAATTTGCCTACTTAGTTGGCCAAGTAGAGAGAGCAGTACTTCGACTATTAGATGGATTTACCAGATCTTGTGACCACTAACTCGATGCATACAAGTTACTAAAAAAGAGATACAGAGACAAAAGCGTAATAATACAATCCTATCTGCAGGCTATAATAGACTTAAAAGAAACTCAAAATAACTCGCAGTCCATTGGAGAGTTCACCGCAGCTTATGAATGCTACTTACGTAGCCTAAAGTTCGTGGGAGCAGCGCGGATTTCTTCCTTGTGACCTTATTGTTGCGAAAACTTCCATCTAGCTTAAGAACCAAATACACAGGTCGCTTAAAGAGAGTACCCACTATTGGGAATTGGATGAGTTCCGATACGCTTTAGAGAATGAAAGTCAATTATTAAATCAAAAGAATGGAGACAATCGCCAGGAGAAATGTGGGCCTATTACGGGTGAAAGAACTCGTGGGTCTGCCCTTCAAAGAAGCCAGGAGCCTCCCCAGAATAAACGCAAAACTAAAATGGAAATTTTCAAAAGGTAAATTCTCTCGATCAGTCGAGAATCTTCCAATGTGCGCTATGCAATGAGCAACATAAGGTATACGATTGTTTGAAATACCCCAAACCCAAAACCGGAACAAAAATATAAACGCATAGTTTCTCAGATTATGCACAAATTGTTTACGTTCGGGACATAAAAATAATTGTTTTTTCTCTAAATATAACTGTTTAACATGCAATAATATTCACTATTCTTGCCTGTATTTCTTTCATGCTACATCTGAAGGCATAAATGAAACAAAGGTTTTAACTTCCAATCTTAATGTGGGTGTAACATTACTCGTTGCACAGATTGAATTCGTGTGTTCGAAGGGAAACACTAAGGTCAAAGTACTCTTTGATCATGTTCCCAGAAAACATTTATAGGCACCGAATTGGTCAAAATATCGTGTTTTCCCGTAATTCACAAGATAAAAGTACAGGTAAGTGGTTTTGGAGACAATGGAGTATGTAAATTATATGACAAAGTATCATTTAAAGTTAATACAGACTATAAACCTATTGTTCTCAAAGCACTTGTTTTTGAAAATTGACCTAATCTTATCCATATGCCCAGAGTTAAAAAAGGTGAAGGATAGGCTTGAAGCATGAAATCTAAAATAGGCCAATCCAGCCACGAGTGAAACCATTAAAGTTATTTGTATCCTAATAGGGGCTGATATCTACTTTAAGTTCGTTAGAAACATAACTGAGAAAAATGGAATGACATATCTCGAATCCACAGTTGATATCATGCCCTTGGTGGTCGTACCATTTGAAAAAAACTCTTTTAAACAATTTTATGTCGGATAGAGTAAATGTACTTGGGTAACCGTGGATGAATTATATGATTGGCCCCAAACTCCTGACTCACTTAAAACGAGCATGAACGAATGGCTGTATCCGGAGCCTTCTCTTGTTGATAATCTATTCCACATTTTAATAAGGTTTGGGCAACATTCATTTGCCTCATCGCAGATATAGAGAAAGTTCATTTGCATATATGCTTAAAGAACGAGGATAAAAACTCTGCTCTTGTGATCTATCGGTATAAGGTACTTTTTGAGTCAACGAAAAGCCAATTTTTGTTATACGCTTCACTTCTTCAGTTAATTGAAGAAAAGGATGAGGGTTATTTAGAGTTGCTAAAATGGTCCTTTATGTCAGAAATTTACTTTTTGTTCTTTCCCCACAGTGAAAGGTATAATTCACTTTTATAAAGCATCAAAGGAAATTCTGAGTTTGTCAGCCTTCGGCTTCAACCATAGAACTCGTACTCTAATTCATCCAACATTTATAGTGTTTTTAGGAAGCATAACTAATTGGCTCAAGAGCCTACTAAGTTTCTTGGTCTGGCTTCGAATACTCGGATTGATGAGCTTTATTACTCCAATCCGTGCATACAACTTGTAGCCAAAAACAAAAGGAAGGTTTTAAGGTGTATAGCCTCTATTTATGATTCATTTGGACATCTACTGCCAATAATGATGCTAATAGGTTTCTTTATATTGAGTTTGTGGGAAAAGAGATTAGAATGGGCCGAAGTTTTAGACAAAGAGAACAAGTCAAAATAAAATCATTTGACACCCCAACTAAGGGAATGCCCGAATAGATCGTTTCTTAGACAATTCTACCTTCAATTAACCTAGAGTTGCATTGTTTTGCAGACTCTAGTTCTAAGGCATATGGGGTCGTAGTCTCGTTTGGGCTAACGGTAAAAGAGTGGGTAAACATATTACCTTTTCAAAATTAGAATTAACCGTCCCTTTTTTAACCGCTCGACTTTTCAGGGAAATAAAAACTGCTCTAACTACATTTTGAGGTGATTTTTTTTCTGGTCTAACAGTCAAATTGTCCTTCAATGGCTTTGCTTCGATTCATGTAATGAAGCATACGTGAAAAATGGGTGGGGGAAATTAGGGCATTCTCTCATGTCCATGAGAGACGTCATGTAATCTGATAAATTCTAGGTGAATTAAAGGGTCAGAATGATTTTAAATAGGGAATTATGGACTGAACCCGTATGCATTCATGATAATACTTACGTATTAACGTCTACTTTTCAGAACCCTCCAGGTGATCGAATTCGCCATTCTTATTCTCAGGTTCTTTTTCCTTCTGAAAGGTGAGATTGTTCCTAAGCCTTACACTACATGATCCTACTGTCACAACAACACAACCAAAGGAATACCAATCTGTGATGGATTACTGGATAAACGAAGTACATTTAAGGAAAAAATATGGAGACGAGTGGAAAGAACTTTCGCCCAAGATTAATGGGCCTACTATCCGAATTCTCTAGATACATTTAATTCTCAAAACGGATATTATTCGGTGTTAGATGAGAATTGATTTCGATAATCTACCCAACCACAATATGTTTCCAGTTAGGTGGAAGGAGAACTATTACTACTCTATCAGCACCATTCCTACAGAATTCCCAACGGTCGTTCAACTACTCATGAACCTCTGTAGTTAGTATTGAGTGACAGATACCTGACAGGTGGGCTAACAAGATGTTACACTTGAAATTGGTTACAAGCAAAATGTTACGTGATGCCAGATACCCCGCCCACCCTAGTTGCTTGCAACTAGTTTAGAAATGGCACTACCGTTTTCCACTATTGGTATCGATTACATTGGAAATATCCAGATAAAGGGAAACAATGTATGCTGACCAAAGTCGCGTGCTCTCGTTATTCTGATTTATGACCTAACGACCTTTAAAACTTTCAATAATTTCGGTACTAACTTTGAGAGGACCTTGGCAATTATATCATTCAAAAGAGAATGTAAAATAACATGAAGGTTTAAAATTTCGTTAGAATCAGCCGAATAGTTAGGATGTTATGGCGAAAAAACAAATTAATTCCCGGGCTAATCTTGGGAGAACATTGGCAATTATATAATTTGAAAGAAAATGTAAATCAACATAAGGCTTTCAAATTTCGTTAGAATCACCTCAATAATACAATGTTATTAAGAAAACAAAAAAAAACAAAACAAATCGGGGACCGACTGACAGTGAGATGTAGAGTCTCCCGCGACTAAAAATAGATACAGTAAGTACCTATTCAAAGTGCCTCTTAATGCTTACGATATCCGCCCCAAGATTTTTAAAGGATACTGTGAAAGCGAAATTGTGTGAGAATGAGTAATTTTCGAAACATGTGACTCAATTAGAGGCGGGAATGTTCCTCTTGCTGCGACATATCAGAGTGAGGACGCTGTGGGAGTGAGAATTTTGAATAACGAGGGCCGAAATTAACGCGTGAATACGATTATATAAATTGCTCTTAACTCGCCAATCCATTTATTTAATTGAATAAGGTCTTGGGGCAACAATAAAGCAGGTTAGTGAGTATATTTGCCTATATCACTCAATTATTAACCTGCTTTAATTTAGATATGATGGAATGGAATTTGGAAGAATTACGTTCCCCGAAACTGACTTTCCTCAGAAAGGGAAACGATACAAAAAGAAAATCAAGCTAGCGTCACAGGAATAAATCCTTTTCAGATGAGAAACCGGTTTAATATTTCTAGGAATTAAATAAATTGGGAATATTTATATATGGTGACCCCTCCAAAACGATCCTGCACACACTTTTTGTGATATATCCTTCATTCATTCACTAATCACCCCTACTTTGCGGGACATGACAGAAGCAATGCCTGTGAACACAACTAGATCTCAATGGGAGCTGCAGCAAAGAATATACTGCGTTAAACATTACTACAAGTCAGGTTCGTTCAAGAAAGTGCAGGACACTTTCGTGCATCAGTTCGTATGTGAAAAATCCCACTCCAAAAGCAGAATTCAGGACTAGGTGGACCACTTCGAGAACTATGGGACAATGCAGAACATCGATGCAGCCAGTGACAACCGTCCAAGCCATTCAGGAGGCCCCAGGAAGGGTACAGCTGAGCTGGTCGAGAGCGGGAGATAGCCAGTTAAGCAGAGTCCAAAACACTCAGTGGGCAAATGAAGTCAGTCCCTAGGTATATCCCGTGAGACTTGCAGGAGAGTGCTAGTAATGGATGTAAAGGCTTACACATACAGAATACAGACAAGGAGCAGAGAAAGGTTATGACAATCAAGATACTGGAGAAGATTCAGGAGACCCCAACTTTCTTTAACCTCCTTTGGACCTCAGATGAAGCTTATTTCCATCTTGAAGGAAAGGTTAACTAGAAGACAAATGTCTTCTGGGGGGCCTCCAGACCAATGGGGGTAGTTACTAAGCCCCTACACTCCCCTAAGTGCAAGGTATGGACTGCAATCTCAGCCAGTGGCATCATTGGACTATTCCTTTTCGATAAATCTGGCGCCATAGTGACATTAACCAAGGAGCGGTATGTTGCGGTCCTCACAACCTTCAAGAAGGAGCTGCAGACCTTGTTCCCGTCGCTTATGGGGAAGGTCTAGTTCCAGCAAGATGGAACAAGCCGTCACACCTCAAAACTTTTCCAAGATTGGCTGAAAGCGATCTTTGGTGGCCGTGTGATCAGTCTCGAGACTGGTTTGAGTGGGTACCTCACAGACCAAACCTTAGCCCCCAAGATTTCTTTCTCTTGGGCTACCTTAAAAAAAGAGTGTACGCAAGGATACCCAGGAACACCACCGAACTCAAGGAAGCCATCAGGGATGAGATCAGAGTCATTAGTCGGTCGGTTTTTAAGGACGTCATGGACAACTTTGTGCTGCGCCTCAAGAAATGTACAGAACTAAATGGAGGTAATCTCGAATAGGTGCTCTAGCATAAAGAAGAAAATCCAAAGACTCTCATGTTTTGATATGATGTTTTTAAACACAATAAACTAGTTATTACCAAAGTTTCATTCAGTCATTGCAGAAAATTAAGAAATAAGGTCTATCGAAAATTGGGGCCCGTTTTTGGGGTCACCTTCTATACTGTAGTATTGAGCATATATATATATATATATATATATATATATATATATATATATATATATATATATATATATGGGCTGTGATTGCTTGCGCAGAAAGGGTAAATAGTTATATTTATCGCAAGGGTGAAGATTCAAAACACGCACTTGAGAATAGCAATTGAATTTGAATAAGTACAAAAGTGAAATCTTGATAAGTTATGGGTATTAATTTAAATTAAATGTGTGATGATGATGGTGATGATTAGGATGTATAGACACACAGTGGACTTGTCTGACGACTGAAGAGAGAGCGAGTGGTTTTAGATGTGAAGGAGGTGCAAGGACAAAAGGAGTTCAACTCTGATTGTCTAATTTACACTGTATCAGGCAAGGGTTATGACTGGTTGGGAACAACCGTACTGTTGTACCATAGTGGGTAAAAACAACATTGGAATGTCGTACATAAATTGGAAGTCATACATGAAGATTGTGCGAGACGGGAAAGCTCTTAAATGGGAAAAATGCCAAAGGTATTTTAGCAACTTTTGTAAGAGCTGGCCAAAATTGACCGCTGATACATTAGAAATTACTATACTAAAAGCTAAAAATACTAGGATACTAAATCAGATACTAAAAGGTAAAGATTACTGAAACCGGAGAAAAATACTTTACCTAATGTTCACTAATGTTCGAACATGATAGAAAATTATAAAAAAACATATTGCTATAATCTAATTAAATTTACAAAGGGAGTAAGAGTTATAAAAAGGACAGAAAAATGTCCGATGTGGTTCTATTGCAGATAAATGTAAGCTAATAATACACTTAGGAAGAGCTTTTTCTTCTTCGTTTCGGAATTTCTCAAGGGCCAGGACTATCTCGGTGCTTTGTGCTACACCAGGGTAGGAGGGGGGGGGGTTTCTCTGATGAGACTAAGTTGAACTTGGACAAGTTAACTTAAAGTTCGGTTTGGTAGCCAGGAACCAGCTCGAGGATGAGCTTCTTCTTACTTCCAGTTCCTCAAGGGCGAGGACTATCTCGGTACTTTGGGATACACCAGGATAGAGGTGGGGGGTTTCTCTGACGAGAATAAGTTAAACTTGAACAAGTTAACTTAAAGTTCGGTTTGATAACCGGGAACTAGCTTGAATATGAGCTGCTTCTTAGTCCCATCTCTTGGTTGCACGGCCTCTCTTGCCGGGGACTTCGTAGCCTGGCTAACTCACCTATTCTACCACGTTTTTCCAAAGATTTAGGTATATATACCGTTACCCCACTGGGTTAGGGTAGGAGGGGGGGGGGCTTTTGGACGGGCCACAGGAGGGTTCTTACTCCAACGGTTTTTCTCAGAAAGTCTTACCTCTGGTCCTGCTGGGCCTTCGAGATTGAGAGAAACGCGTCTCTAATTTCGTCATTGAGGTAAAATTGAATACACACTCGTAGGTGAGATCTTGCAGTTTAAATCGTCCTGCTTTTCATAGGGACGAGGGGCGAGGGGCTGTGGTTACGAGATTGATTCAAGGTGCCTACACGGCCCGGATGTTTTTGCAGTCAACGTCTCGTGTCTCAACTTAGAGAGGAGGGACAGGGTTGATTCCCCTACAAAAGGGATCAACGTAGGTGCCAGAAATCAATTACTGAACCGAATTAAATCATATGAGGCAAACCGAGGGATCTATTTTACTTTTACATCTAAAGCGTCCTTGATACGGTGTAGTCCGAAAGTCTTGTATCTCCTTTAAATCAGGTTTAAATTTTCAATTTAAAATATTGTTTTAATTTTATATTTTAGATGCCCGAAAGACTTGTCACCCCCTTTTAATATTATTTCAATTTTCTATTTCAGATGGCTGACACGAGCTCCTATAGTTGGGAGGAGAGGTTGATTGCAAGTATGAGCATATGATCATGGGCATTCTGGTGTTCATGCAGAAATTCTGGATGTGTGACAGTGTCGATGAAAGTGAATACACTAAAACCAGCACAACATTTGTTTGATATTATTAGATTGTTCCTCTATTGTTCTTATTACTTTTCGATAGGGGGAGACAAGACTTTCGGACCACCCTGTACGTCAGCTTATCAGCTTTTTTAAAATACTTAGAATATTTTACTAATATAAACTATGAGTTTCTTTTAGAATTGGACAAGAAATCCAAACTTATTAACAGCAGATGTAACACAAAGAACTCAGTAAGCGTTTTCTCGTACAAAATTACTCACAAGTGAAAGAATTAGCTCTGGCTTTTAGTTCAAAACACCACAGTCAATACTTTTAAAGTCAGAATTCATAATTACTTTAACATATATAATTAGCATAAAGAGTAAAATTGCATATAAATGATATATAATTCATATCAAGTTTTTCTGTAGACAAATTTTCTCGCCTCTCGCCATTTTCCTTCTTGGACTAGAACCAAGTAAACCTTAGGGTTTTTGCCCTATGTAATTCTATAAACGTACTTAGCTAGAAGCTTCCAAACATTAAACGTGACAAAAGTCCTTTAGTAAAATAAAATCTATTAATTAAAGATCACAAATAATAGACTCTCTTAAAGCTATACTCAAAGCTCCTAAATACTTCAACCTGACAAAAATATTTTACTAGAACCTCACAAATACTAGACCCGACAAAAGTATTTTCTAAAATGAATCATGATAGAACCTGACAAAAATTCTCTAATTAAAGATTCAAAATTCGTGAGTTTGACAAAAAATATATACAAAAAGATCATAAATACTATTAACCTGACAAAGTACTTACTGAAAGCTCACAAATATAAATCCTGCCAAAAATACTTTACTAAAGATTACAAATAATCGAAGCTTGCAAAAATAATAGAAGTTCGCTCAGCTATACTAGAATCTAGTAAAGGTACTCTATATACTAAAAGATTATAAATTCTAGAACCTGACAAATGTACTAAAAGCTCACAAATAATAGAATCTGATAAAACTACTTTTGTAAAAGCTTAAAATACTAGAACCTGACCAAAAATACTATAATAAAACGTTAAAAATCCTAGAATAAGACTTTATGTTGAATTTAATTTGATATTTTCCTCAATAAAGGCTTGGTAACTAAAGTCGAATACGATTGAAATCACCTTTTGATTTTCTCGCCCGTAACTCACATCATAAAACTAACATTATGTGGGAAGAAATAGCTTTTTGTCCTTGCGAAAATTTTTTAGGCGAGTTAAAACCAATCAAATTTGGATCAAAGAATGTTTTGCGTAGTTAAGCGCATTGGAATTCATTATTCGCCAGATGGAGATCCTATTCAGATTTGACTTTGCTTGTGTGGGCGGTATGTAGCAACCCTTGGTTCAGATACCACGTTTGGAGGAAGCGACGTTGTGGATTGATGAGTCTAATCTTAGCTAACATTACAGCCACCATCCCAATCTCTACAAATCACCCCTCGTTCGCACGTGTCGAGAGTTTCATCTCCCTCCAGCACCCTCCATTAAATTGACTCTATACTCAATGTTTGTGCATAACATAACGCTATAATCTAGGCCTAACTCACCAAAGCCATCTCCATCTTGACAGATCAAAACAGCAATCTTTCTTCCTCCCCGATCGATGTTCAGGCAGGCAATCGCTTCCTGTTATTTGCATTAGATTTTACATCACCCAAGAGACAAGGGATCAGCTTTACTATGGAAAAGAGCTTACTTTAAAAGAATAGTACTATGAATGGCCCTTTTTATTTTAATAATATAATTGGGTTGAAAATTGTAACCGTTTCGTGGATACAGTAGAAAATCACACAGGTATACGAGTAAATTAGGGTAAAGAGAGAAGGAGAGAGAGAGAGAGAGAGAAAGAGAGAGAAAGAAAGAGGGTCAGAGAGAGATTGAGAAATTAAAAGAGAGAGAGTTTGAGAGTTTAGGTGCGACTGTGAGAGACAGAGAGTTTGAGAGATTAAGAGAAAGAGAATTTGAGAGATTGAGAGAAAGATTAAGAGAGAGATTGAGAGTGAAATAAAATGAGTGGGAGAGATTGAGAGAGAGGGAGTGTGTGTAACAAGGAGTAACAAGGAGTAACAAGGAGTAACAAGAAAAGTTAGTACCCTAGGAGACCTTACGGTCCATTCAAAGAGGGTACCTTTGGACTAGCAATCGAAAAGGCACATGGCTGCTCAATTGTTTTGCGTCCCTAAACGGCCGCGTTTCAAGACTTTCTCAAGTCTTAACTTAAACTGGTCAACAGATTCACTGTTGACAACTTCCACTGGAAGTGCGTTCCACATACCGCAGATACTGTACGTGAAAAAATTTCCACACAGATTGCGGTTGTAACGCTTCAGTTGAAGTTTGAAGCCGTGATTGCGCGTTCTGTTCTCACTCAGTGTGAAAATATCCCGGTAGTCAACATTATCGAACCGTCGAAGTATTTTGAAAACTTCGATGAGCTGACCACGCAGTCTACGGATTTTCAGCAAGAACAGATTTAATTCCCTTAGTCTATCCTCATAACTTTTATGTCGGATAGAGGGAATCAGTTTGGTTGCCCTGGCTTGCACGTGTTCTAATCTCGCGAGGTCTTTTCGAAATGAAGGACTCCAAAATTGTACGGCATACTCCAGGTGCATTAGGACGAGGGAGTTGTACAGACACAGTACTATCTCCTTGTTACGGTATCCAAACTGGCTCTTTATGTAGCCTAACATCCTTTAGGCTTTCTTCTCTGCCTCGATGCACTGTTTCGAGAACTTGAGGTCACTCGTGATAGTTAAACCCAAGTCCTTCTCAGTGTCATTCGATTCAAGAGCAGTGCCCTTAAGGATATAGGGTGATTAAAGATTTCGGTGGCCGATATGCATCACTTTGCATTTGTTTACGTTGAAAGGCATTTGCCACGTATCAGACCACTCACAAATCTTTCGAAGATCATCTTTCAGGTGGGCAGTATTTCTATCCTTTGCAACGTTCATACCAAGCTTGGTATCGTCGGCAAATTTAGAAATCTTGGCAACCATGTCACCGTCCATGTCGTTAACGTAGATGATGAATAGTAGTGGTCCCAGGACAGAACGTTAAGGCACTTTGCTAGTAACGGGCACCCACTCAGAAGCCTGTCCATTCACCACCACCCGTTGCCGTCTGCCACTTAGCCAGTTCTCTATCCAGCCGGCTACTTTTGCGTCCATGCCCAGCGCTCGCACTTTCCGGATAAGGCGGTGGTGTGTTACCTTATCAAACGCTTTCTGAAAGTCTAAGTAGACCACATCCACTGCCTTGTCCCAAACGTGCTCACTGAACACGAAGTGGAAGAATTCCACAAGGTTCGTCAGGCATGACCGTTGCCTTCGGAAGCCGTGCTGGGAACTCCTCAGTAGCAGCTTTGACTCTAAATGCCATTCATTTTGTCCACTATCATGCTTTCCATGAATTTACCGACTATCGAGGTCAGATTGATAGGTCAATAGTTCAACGGTCTGCTACGGTCTCCTTTCTTGAAGATAGGAGTCACCTCCGCTTCACGCCAGTCTCTAGGGACGCAATCGGTCCGGATTGACATGTTGAAGATTGCGCTCAGGTGTCGTAACACTTGATCGCGCGCTTCTTTTAACACTTTAGGTAGAAACCCATCCGGGGCAGGTGACTTATTCGTCATTAGGTCACTGATCTTCTTTTTTATTTCCCCTTCGGTAAAGTCCAAATCCTCCAGCTTTTATCCCGAGTAGGAATGCGTCGGCTGAGGGATGGGACTACACTCTTCAGTAAACACTGAAGAGAAGTAGTCGTTGAGAAGGTTAGCATTTTCTGCATCTAAGTGCTGAAATGTCCCCTCCTCATTCCTCAAATGTCCAATCGTTCGACGGATTGGTTTACGGCTGGTTACATATCCAAAGAACTCCTTGGGATTCTCCTTACAGAGTCTCACCACTCGGAGTTCATCAGACCGCTTAGCCGCCCTTATGCTGGACTCCACTCTCCTGGTGAGCCTCCGGTAATCTTTGCCAACAGAGAGATCCTCAACGATGTCATCCTCAGAGGTGAAAACCAAGTCGAGGATATTGTCTCCTCTCGTTGGCTCTTTTACCCATTGAGTCAGGAACTCGTTGTTCGAGAACTCCAGGAGTATTGCGTTCTCGCCACAAGGTTCTCTGGTTTCCCAGTCAACTTGTGTGTTGCAATCACCCATGGAGATACACACTCTGTCTTCGACAAGTTCTCCTAGTAGCTGGTACAGATCTCTGTCCTTTTCAACGAGGGTGGCAGGAGGCCTATAACGCACCAGGGTCCCATATTTGGCAGGACCTATTTCTAGTCAACACCTAGTAGTTCATGGTCGGATATGATGTTGAACTTCGTCGAGTTGAGAGTATCCTTGACATACTACATCACACCGTCACCTTCTCTGTTTGGCCTATCTTTAAGAAAGAGCTGCTAACCGGGAATTGTGAATTCACCTTCAAAATCTCGGCTTGAGTTTTTTATCCACGACTCCGTTATGGCCACCATCTCAGTTTCCTCTGTTGCTACGAGGCCACGGAGCTCAAGAAACTTATTCGTGATTGACCTCGCATTGAACAGCAGAACTTTGAGGGAGTACCCAGTGTAGGACTTCCTACGCTCTTCCATTTCCCCGCTTCTTTTGTGTGGCAGAACCCCTCTTTGCCACATCTAAGAACGTCGTTCTAGGAGTGATACGGGCATACTGTCTTACGTTCGCCTTCACTCTGTGTCGGACGCTCCTCTGCGTCTGCTCTACGACATCCTGGATTAAGTTACAGAGTACAGCCTTTCCCTTGAATGAAAGGTGCACTATGTCCCTTTGGCAGAGGTCGTTTCGACCGTAAAAGGTGCAGTAAGGGTCCAGAACTCAGATCCCCTCCGCCGTACAGAGGTCGGACAGGCGCTGGTTCAAGGTCACGTTTCTTGAGTGAGCTTTCCGGCTAGTACCTTTTCTTAGGAGCATCCCTACAACGACCCTTCTGCGAGTTTTCAATCTGCATGTCGTCCACGGCTCCCATGACCGTGCTGAGGATTTTCTCGCTGGAGGCTACTTAGCCTCCTCGGTGGTAGAGGTCAATTCCACTCACCATCAAGGCAACGGCTGAATTCTCGGAGATCTGAGATTTCTCAGCCTTTACCTTGATGTGGTGGTTTCGTCGTCCTGGCTGGCAGCATACCTTCACACTGGTGCGAAGGCGGGCCGCTATCAGGGGCTGCAAACCTCGTGCTTCGGAATCGCCCACATGGGTAACCCTCGGACATTTCCATGCAGAGGTTTGAGGCTTTCCTTTCGCAAGCGAACTCTCGGTTCCTTCTTTCTTCTCCATCTTATTTTTCTTGTTCTTCTTTTTATTCTTCTTCTTTTTTATTCATCTTTTCCCCTTATCTTACTTTGTTATATACTCTTCAGTTTTTATCTTTTCTCCTTCTCCTTCTGTTTTATTCTCTGCTTCAACTTTCTCTTCTTCTGCTTCTACTCTATCTTCTGTGTCAACTTTCTCTTCTTCCTGTTTCTTTCCCTTCTTTTTCTTTTTCTTTGAGGGTTTATCGGTAGCATGCGGACCTAGCTCTGGGGGTAATACTGCAGATGCCGTGTTTACTACAGAGCTTGACGTTAGCTCTGCTATCCTGACCTCTAGCCTGCGAATCAGTCCGGAGTGTTCCAATTCCAGGCTGTTTATTTTCTCCTCCCGCTTCCTAGACCTTTCCTCGGAAGCCCTGCATGCTTCTTTTAGCTCCTTGATTTGGCCGTTTAGAATACAGACGGTGCTGAAACTGGCCGGGTGGCATTTTGAATAACACCCCTCCGAAAAGTCCACGCACCACTTATCCTTCTGGCATATTGCGCACGTGTATTTGAGAGCTCCTGATTTTTTTTTGCCGGTCATTTTGAACACTTTCTCTCTCTCAAAACTTTGCGACCAAGCAATATTAAAAAAGGGGGTTGGAGATTTCGCCCCGCGTGAGTCGCTCCCGACTATCTTTTGGAGACTTTTCGGAACTTTCAGAAGACACGCTCCATGTGCTGCTGTTCGTCCGACTGAGTCGTCAAACCTCGGAGTGCCGTGGCTCCCAACCAAGCAGTACTGATGGTCCCCGAAGGGGCCATCGATTTCTCACCAGGTGAACAAAGGAGCACGCCCTCTACTAAACTCCTACTAGTTCCCTTCACGAAGGCCAAGATCTCGGAGCAGCGTTCAATGGATATCCCGCCACACCAAGGGACTCGACCCAAGTCTTTTTATTGGCCTGGCAACCAACCTGGGAACAAAGGGCCGTCACCTCGGACCGATGCTACCAGAGGCACCTATCAACGGTTACTGGGAATGGTCAATAATTACGCACTAGGGAAGTGGTTAACGAGGCACTACCCTCATCCCATTCATCGTGCCCCAACGCCTAGGACACCTTTAGTCCTAGTCTCTCGCAACCAGTGAGCGTCGATTGGCGTTGTTTATAGAGGTTCCAAAGCCTCTCTTCTGACGCATGAGGTAGCTGCCAGGTCCTTATATGTAGAAAGAGGAAAAAAAGGGTAAGAATGACACGATAAGAGTAGGCTTTTCTTTGTTTTTTTTCTTTTTGTATAAGTGGAAGAGATAGGATAAAAGTAAAAAATGAGAAAGATAGAGTAGAAAAAGGAAGGAAGGACGCACTTAGTCTGGAACCTCGTTTGCGACCAAATCGACCACGGAAGCCTTACCAGGGGTACCCAGAAGAGGTACCACCGCCGACATAGCTCGAAAAGTCAAGGGTATACACAAGCTCTCTTCCCGCGACAAGGGAGCGTCACCTCTCTCTCTCTCTACTTTCTCAAGAGAGAGAGAGAAAGAGAGTTACAAGGAGTTTCAAGTAAATCCATTACCTAAAGGTTCTTGCGAAATATACCAAGGAAGCTGCCTATAGGATGCCTAAAATAACTATGATGGAAAGTATATAAAAAAAATTCAGGCTCACTCCGCCCACCTCTCATCCTGCAATATTGCGGTATGGAAGTTGAAGAACGACCTAAGAACGTTAAAAAACGGCATACGGGAATTTTGAGAAAATAACTGAAATAATTCTAATTTTTCGATTGTCTATTCTAACTCGTGTAGTACTATGTCCAGCCGAGAATTGTACTGTTCACCCTTCTCCTTGAAGATGATTCCATCTGTCAAAGATATTATACGAGAAAAGTTCACGCAAACGCTTTTCTTAAATCAGGCTAAATATAAATATTGTAACCCTGGCTGCGCGTGGGGTTCATATTCAAGATGAACCACTTAAAGTAGAGAGAGTGAGAAATTGAGAAAGAGAAAGAAAAAGAGAGAGCGATTCAGATATATATATATATATATATATATATATATATATATATATATATATATATATATATATATATATATATATATATATTAGTGTAGTTGGATAGCAGTCTCTTGAATGCAATTGAATGTATTTTGCTTTAATTAATTTCCGTCCTGGGACCACTACTGTTTATTATCTATGTCAACGACATGGACGGAGACATGGTTGCCAAAATCTCCAAATTTGCCGACGACACCGAGCTTGGTATTAATGTGGTAACGGAGGGGAATACTGCCAGCCTCCAAGAGGACCTTCAAAGGATTGGGGAGTTGTCGGACACGTGGCAAATGCCTTTCAACGTGAACAAATGCAAAGTAATGCATATCAGCCACCGAAACCCCAAATCTCAGTACTTACTTAAGGAAACCGCCCTGTAATCGAGTGACACTGAGAAGGACTTGGGTGTATCTATCACTAGCGACCTCAAGTTCTCGAAACAGTGCATCGAGGCAGAGAAGAAAGCCCAAAGGATGTTAGGCTACATAAAGAGCCAGTTTGGATACCGTAACAAGGAGATAGTACTTTGTCTGTACAACTCCTTCGTTTGGCCGCACCTGGAGTATCCTGTACAATTCTAGAGTCCTTCGTTTTGAAAGGACATTGCAAGGTTGGAACGCGTACAAGCTAGGGCAACCAAACTGATTCCCTCTATCCGACATAAGAGTTATGAGGATAGACTAAGGGAATTAGATCTGTTCTCGCTGCAAACCCGTAGACTGCGTGGTCAGCTCATCCAAGTTTTCAAAATACTTCGACGGTTCGACAATGTTGACTACCGGGATATTTTCACACTGAGTGAGAACAGAACGCGCAATCACGGCTTTAAACTTCAATTGAAGCGTTACAACCGCAATCTGTGTGGATTTTTTCACGTACAGTATCTGCGGTATGTGGAACGCACTTCCAGTGGAAGTTGTCAACAGTGAATCTGTTGACCAGTTCAAGTCAAGACTAGAGAAAGTCTTGAAACGCGGCCGTTTAGGGACTCAAAGTAATTGAGCAGCCATGTTCCTGTTCGATTGCTAGTCCAAATGTACCCTCTTTGAATGTACCGTAAGGTCTCCGATGGTACTTTCTTTCCTTGTAACTCCTTGTAACTTCTGTTCTTCTAACTATTTTGTTTATTTCATCTTGTAGATGGTCGATTACACTGTCCAGTATTCATCTCTTTTTTAAATAAATGTGTTTGGTAAAAACCAAAATAAATTGCTAATCTTTCGATCTTATTCGATCATCTTCAGAGCGTTTTGAAATGTTCTTGCCTCCTTTACCGATGTAATGAGTGGAGTGAGGATCTGGCAGAAAGTGAAAGAAAACGATTTTTAAGGGGTATTTATTCCGCCTTGGTTAAACGTAACGTTAGAGAAAATGAGTCAAAACACTCGGAAGATAACGATGACGGTAAAGAGTCTAACATAAAGGGTAACTTTGAAACCAGTCTTTTATGGACTGGTGGATGAGCTATCCTATATACGAGTATGTGGTCTCTCCGTTCGAGGAAGAAAAGATGTCACGCTGGACCTGAAGTAGATCAGTTGTCTAATAATGCCAATACATTAACCGTACAATACATGCATACACACACACACACACACACACACATATATATATATATATATATATATATATATATATATATATATATATATATATATATATATATATATATATGGCAATCCATTTACACACACTCTTGTACAGACTCATATGTTCTGACTGGAGCGACCATTGATTTCGCCTTGGTCTTGGTCACATAAGTTTCTTTCTAATCACAAAAACTATTTCGTTGTATTTTGTTTATTAATGCTGCCAATATGTTAGGGTGAATCGTATAAATATTCTTTTCTGACCATCTATCTATATAATTCCTTTGATATACAATCTCTGCTCTCTTTCTATCGAACACACATCAACGAACATTCATTTGAACAAAGCTTCTCCCCGGAAACCCCATTGGTCACGCCCACCTTCTCTACGCATATAAAACAACCAGACATTAAACACAAACTCACATTTTCCACATTATCCGCACACAATCTCTAGCCATTCATCTTATAATACCACAAGTTACAAATAAAGTTAGGTTAATCGAATTGTTTGTAAATCCAAATACGAAATTATTTGATAGACACCCTCAAACGAACTCGAATCCCGAACTATCAGCCTTTTATGCTAGATTAATTTGCGATTTTATTTAGGCTCAATATAATTAAAGCAAAATCACTTTTCCCACCTTTGCCACAAATCTTACTCTTCCTCTCTTGCAACTGAACAACGTTCCTTACAAACTGCGTTGCACACCTTTAAACAAATGTCACGGTTTAGCTTCCCGCCTTAGTTCACATTTTGCCACCTGATATTGTTCAATTTTTAGTTGTGAGCGAGTCTAGTCACGTGCGACTCGATATCTCACTATTTCGATCGGTGGGTCGGCACGTCCCCGTTTTGCGTTTTTTTTTTATTTTATAATAAAATTTTAACTAATTTGCGATTATAACGAAATTTGAAACCCTTATTTTGTTTTACATTTTCTTTCGAACGATATAATTGACAAAGTCCTCCAAGGTTAGCCCGGGATTTTTTTTAGGCAATAACATCATAACTATTCAGCCGATTTTAACGAAATTTGAAACCTTCTGTTTCTTTACATTCTCTTTCGAATGATATAATTAACAAGGTCCTTCTAAGGTTAGGAGCAGAATTCTTTTGTTTTGGCAATAACATCATAACAATTCGGCCGAATCTAACGAAATTTGAAACCCCAAAGTTGTTTTACATTTTCTTTCGAATGATATAATTGCCAAAGTCCTCCCAAGGTTAGCCCAGGAATTACTTTATTTTGGCAATAACATCATAATTATACGGTCAATTCTAGAGAAATTTGAACTTTATGTTGTTTTACATCTTCTTTCGAATGATATAATTGCAAAAGTCCTCTTAAGGTTAAACCTAGAATTCTTTTGTTTTGGTAATAACTTCATAGCTATTCGTTCGATTCTAAAGAAATTTGAAACCCCTCATTTTTTTTTTACATTCTCTTTTGAACATAAAATTGCCAAGGTCATCTCAAGTTTAGTCCGGGAATTATTGAAAGTTTTGAAGGTCGTAAGGTCATAAATCAGAATAAGTGAGAGCACGCGACTTTTTGGTCAGCAGACCTCGTTTCCACAAATCTCACTGTACCCCTATTGTTACTGAACCTTTGTGCCACAAACTACACTGTACGCTATTTTGAGGTGCAGTTTAAGGGTAAATATTTCTGCCTCTTTAAATTTCGCTACACTATAACTTTTTCCATAAATTGCACTACTTTCTTTTACGTGCACCATGTGCTAGAAATTGCACGGCACCTTTTTGTTAGGGGACAACATTATGTCACAAATCTCTGACAACTTTCTGTCGCTGTATACTTTTTGCTACACTTTGCTCTACACCTATTTACCACCGTATAACTTTATGCTACTGTTCAACCTTTCCTTAGCTCTTGCCCCACTTCTTTTGCCTCTCTCCCACTTTTCCTCCAAAATTTCACTGCACCTACAATTTTATGTCACCGTGCAATTTCCTCTTGTCAAATTACCACCACTCTAATCATTTTGCCACAATATCACCCAACACTTCTCCATTACAGGGACGGTTACTGTACTCCTCAACAGTTAGCATGAATAGGGAGTGAAAATGAATACATTTCATCGGAAATTCCCTATAAATGCCAAGGCTTCTGTGGGTTTATTGCCGTTCAATGTCAGAAACACTTCGCTATAAACTTTAAACGGCGATTAATCGGACTTAAGATTTATTGCAATCATTTTAGTTTATTTATTGATTACACTAATTAATGAAAGGTTAGCAACGTGCTGAGGGGAGTTTCTAAGGAAGGGTTAGCCATCAGGATCAAGTTCTTAAGGCAACGGTTTCTTCAAAATCGTTATATGTAATTATGAGTAGGAAGAAAATGTATCTAAATTCCCGAAACAAACAACATGAGACTAATAATCCACATAAAAAGGGAAATAAACGCAGCAAGCATTACTACGTCAACTAAAGGTTATTCTCATTATCTATTTTTTGAGCTACTTTTAACACCCTCTACGGGAAGACTATCCAATTACGATTTTGTTGAGGAAGAAGAGTTTTGCAATTTTAGTTAATATAATTGGTGTACTTTTAGTTCTTTCGGTGTATTCAGGTAGACAATATTCTAATATCCTTGATGAGTCTAATTTTAGTTCTCTTTTAGTACTCTTCCTAACATTCATTTGCACGTGTGAAGAAGAGTTGGACTGTTTACTTCAAGTAATAAGTAATGATTGCCGGTTGGTGCCAAAATACAATACTTTTCAATAGCCCCCCTAATGAGGCATGGCCTCTGGATCCTTTAGGTCTTGCCTGGGATTATCATACTGATCTTTATATAGATTTCATGTTCCGGTTGCGGGATCTCGTCCACGATGAGGAAGTGACGGCACAACTTACTAGTTCCTGCTTACTTTAAATGAACTAGGGGCTTCATGGAAAGAAGAGTATAATTAATTTATTTAATTTAGAAATTTTTGCCAAAATTCCGAACATTTTGTTAGTTTTCTTCAAAACTTCTATACAATGCTCTGTTAATGGGAATTCCTCGTTAATTATGTCAGCCAACTCTAAATTGATTTCAACAATACCAATTTAAAGGTTTCATTTGTTTCAAGATCCAATGTGTGCCGTAATTATGCATTTCTTTAACCCTTTCAAAACCATTTTCTCTGATGTGGAATTATTTTATGGCAATCATTTAAACTGTTAGCCGGAAATTTCTTATGAAATAACATAGACTTTTGAATTATATTTTTTTTATGGAGTGGCAAAGTTTTATCAGTCTTTTTCAGTAGGAAACATATGTCCTTCATATCTTAAATTTTAGGAATTTCCTGGGAGATATATGATCCAATATGATGAAAAGTTGAACCTCATTTGTCATTTCAAGTTGATGAATATCGGTTTGGAACTGCATTTTGTTTTCATCTTCAGCTAATTTTCCATCCATCTTTGTTTGCAAGTTTAGATACGGTACTCTTCAATCCAGTGCCGATATTTATTTAAAAATAAGAGTAGTCATGCCTGAACAAGTCCTTGCGTGACACCAGAAGTCACGCATAGCTATTTGGATGAAACACGTTAATTAGAGGATGTTACATCGATATCACATCAGTATCATTCGCTTATATAATAAAAAGGCGTGGTCTGAAAACAAGCTTTTGAGGAACATCGCTAATCACGCGATATTTCCGTTTTGTTAACCAATTTACATCGCCAGAGAAAAGAGAAACTAATTGGGGTGTAAATTCTCCTTAAGCTGACCCAGCCCCTTCCGTAATGATGGAAGTTTAGCTAGTCAGTTAGAGAGGACAATATGAATGTGCCATTTAATGTCAACAATGAACGTTAAATATGATTACCATGTTATACTACGTAACTTCCTCGCAATTTTTACTTCTCCCATCTTAACCACTTAAAACCACGCATCTTTTTAAAACACAGTTGGTGATGTCTTCCTTAGTTTACCCTTTATATTTTCAATTAAATAAAGGAAACTTCCACTTTTTAGGGTCCCCGCATTGTCTAATATTTCTGCAGGTTTTATCCCCAAAGAGCTTTTAAACTCTTTGTCAAAAATTTTCAAAGAGACAAACGGATTAATGAGCTCCGGTGAACGTTATCAACATTTTTTCATTTTATTCAATTAACAAACGATGACAATAAAATCATAAGGATGTTAGCAAGGTGCCAATTTGATGTGTACATGTACATATCCATCGTTACATGAATTGAAGATACCTCTGAAAACCGTCAACAACTCACCAACGAATATCATAGCAAAATAAAATTGTGAGAGACATTCACACACACGGGTCGCCCAAAAAGCCACGGACGTTTGCGATCCAGCGAGGACATGGAGAACAGCATTTAATCCACACCGCTGGTTCATAGTCACTAAAGCCATTCACCTGCTTGACGTACTCGTAGCCGGACCATATACGATAAGATCTATTCAAGGTTGACTAATTAAACATAACTCCCAACTCGCTTTCATTTTCTAACTTCCATGCTTTAAAACTTGATATATTATCTCATCAAGCGCTTCCATTACAAACAATAATCCTCGTAAAACGAGGTAATTACTAAAGAAAATTATCAAAACGTATGCAATTTTATCAAAATATCAAACGATACGTAGCAAAACTTAAGATATTAACGAAATTTTTATGAAGAGTTTCCATTACAAACATTAACCATAGTCAAATTCCACCATATCTAATAAAATTGACTGTCATAGAACTTATCCACTTAACGAGAAACATGAAATCTCACATCCTAATTTCTAAACCTTCTGCTAACCCTCATCTGTTCATTCCTTCTCAATTACACCTTTATCTCCCCTTCTATCTGCACGTTTACTAGGGAGAGGCTCTTCACCCAGCTTACCCTCCGTGGCTGGGCGTGCTGGACACGAGAGAACGTCGCTTCGTATTGTCATGTTTGGTGAATGGGAGAAGAGAGTAAATTTTCGAATAGCCGATAGAAGCCCCTTTTATAGGGCAAATTTTATCTTAATGAGAAGTATTGATTGGGGGAACTCTGCCAGCCGTCAATTTACATATCAGGTTCTTCTTTCTATGCACGGATATCAGCACATCTCTTCTAACATGTAGACACCCCAAGCGGAACGGGTAGATGTGGACCTACCTGGATCTTTATGGTTCAATTAATATCCTTTTCTTTGCCAACTCGATTAAGCATTTTACCCACGTTTTTCACTTCCGTAATTTCACTCTTTCCTTTATGTACTTTCTTCAAGCACTTTTTTTTGTTCAGATACTCTCGTCGTTTTCTTTTTAAGCATAGTGAAAAAATAAATACGAAGATTTATTTTGTCTCCCCCCTCTTACTTCTCTAGTCGATCTCTAAGAACCTTTCATCAGAAACCTTCTCGCTGAAATGCCTTTGATGTTTTGGCTTTACTATAATTAAATAACAAGAACCAGCCGCCTCTTGGGTTAATATGAAAATTGCATCACTTTCCTCGCATTAAAGCTACTTCCGGTCACAATTAGAAGTCACTGGCAGTTCAATTCCCGACAATCCGACCACGATTTATTTGACTAGCTAATGGACAGAAAGGAAATGCTTCGATTGAGGTTTGTATTAACTGCTATTATAGTTTTGAAGACCCTCCTGACCACTGTAATCAGTGCTGTTAATATTGTTTAGGTTGGTGTAATAAACTTATCTACTACTGTTGCACAAATCGCGTGTCGAGAAAAGAAGGCCAAAATGGAAAATAAATGGCTCTAAGATGTCACAGGAAATTCACAATCGCATAGCGACTAGACAATTCTCCCAGAAGGCAATTACCTGGTTGTAAATTTACCTAGAAACAATTTTCAGCCATGAAAATCTGTCAATCGTCAAAGCGATTGGGAGAATCGAATCATCGATTTTGCTTGTTGCAGAAATGCAGAGAGGAGAAATGTTTTATCCACTCGGTTATAATAGAGTCTGAGAAAAACACTCAGGCGAAGTAGAGTTTTAAGAAACCTGTTTATTTTTTTGTTTCAACCAATCGCCGCTGACTATTAAAATATTAACGTTTTTTTGTGCTCAAGCCTATCACTGCAAACAATTAAAATATCGATACCTTTTGCACTCCAGCCAATTTCTTTCAGACTAAAAACATCGACTTTTTTCGTTCGAGCCAATCGCTAAAGACTTAAATTATTTTATCGACTTTTTCCGCTTAAACAAGAACAGCATTCTATTAAAATGTTGTGGCGTTGTACTTCAACTAAACGATGAAGACTGTTAAACTATCAAGTCTTTTTTCTTCCTGTAGCTGCTGTAAACTAATAAAATATCGAAGGTTGTGCTTCAACCAATCGCTAAAGACTATCCAATTAGAATTTTTTTTTCGAACAAACAATCGTTGCAGACAATTAAAATATCGAGGTTTTTGCTTCAAACAATCGCTGGAGTATTATAATATAGACACTTTTTGCTTCAACAAATCGATGCAAATATTAAAAATAGAGATTTTTAGCGTCAACCAATCGCTCTAAATATTAAAATATCGAGGCTTTTGCTTGAACAAATCGCTAAAAAATTAAAAATATCGAAGCTGTTTGATTAAACCAATCTTTGCAGAGTTTTGAAATACGAGGCTTTTTCTTCAACCAAACGCTGGAGCTTTAAAATATAGAGGCTTTTTCCTTCAATAAATCGCGCCACCAATTAAAAATCAAGGCTTTTAGCTTCAAACAATCGCTGCAGACTATTAAAATATCGAGGCTGTATGCTTCAATCAATGTTAAAATATCGAGGCTTTTTGCTTCAACCAATCGCGGGAGTATTAAAATATCGAGGCTTTTTGTTCCAATAAATGGATGCAACAATTAAAAATTGAGGCTTTTTGCTTCAACCAATTGCTGTAAATATTAAAATATCGAAGAATTGTTTTGAACAAATCGCCTCAACAATAAAAATATTGAAGCTGTTTGATTCAACCAATCTTTCCAGACTATTAAAATAATGAGGCTTTTTGGTTTGACCAATCGCTGCAATATTAAGATATCGAGGCTTTTTGCTTTAACCAATTGTTGCAAATATTAAAATATCAAGGCTTTTGTCTGGGACAAATCGCTGCAACAATTAAATTTTCGAGGCTTTGGCTTGAACAATTCTCTGCAACAATTAAAGTATCGAAGCTGTTTGCTACAACCAATCGATGCAGACTATTAAAATATTGAGGGAATTTGCTTCAACCAATCGCCGAAATATTAAAATATCGAAGCTTTTTGCCTTAATTAATCGCTGCACATATTAAAATTCAAGGCTTTTACTTCAACCAATCGCTGCAGACTATTCAAATAACCAGGCTGTTTGCTTCAATCAATCTTTGTAAACTATTAAAATATCGAGAGTTTTTGCTTTGGCTTTAACAAATCGCCGCAAAAATAAAAATATTGAAGCTCTTTATCTCAAGCAATCTTTCCAGACTATTAAAATATCCAGGTTTTTTGCTTTAATCAATCGCTGGAATATTAAGTTCTCGAGGCTTTTTGCTTCAACCAATCGCTGCAAATAGTAAAATTTACCTGGGTTTAGCTTCAACAAATCGCTGCAACAATTAAATTATCGAGGTTTTTGGTTTGATCAAATCGCTGAACCAATAAAAATATTGAAGCTGTTGCTTTAAACAATTTTTGCAGACTATTATAATATCGAAATATCGAGGCTTTTTGCCTCAACTAATCACTGGAATATTAAAATAAAGAAGTGTTTTGTTTCAATAAATCGTTTTTGTTATTAAAATTTAAGGCTTTTAGCTTCAACCAATTGTTGCAGACTATTACAATATTGAGGCTATTTGCTTCAATCAATCTTTGTAAACTATTAAAATATCGAGGCTTTTAGCTCCAACCAATCGCTGCAAATATTAAAATATCGACGCTTTGGCTTGAGAAAATCACTGCAACAATAAAAATATCGAAGCTGTTTACTTCAACCAATCTTTGCAGACATTTAAAATATTGAGGCTTTTTGCTTCCACCAATCGGTGGAATATTAAAATATCGAGGATTTTTGCTTCCACCAATCGTACAACTATTAAAAATCGTGGCTTTTTGATTCAACCAATCGCTGCAGACTATTAAATCATCGCGTTCAGCGATGATGCCTGAATTCACGTTTCTGATATCATTAACGAAGAAACAAACCACTTTTACTAGTTCCTACTCTTTATTCTCCTTTAATTTATATTCCTTCTTGCTTTTTATTCCGTTATATCACCGTTTCCAATTTATTGTTTATTACATTCTTTATCTTATTCCTTCCTTGTCTTTATCTCGTTTAAATTTTAAAGCATTTCTTTCATATTTTATTAAACATCATAATTTTATACTTTCCTCTCCTTTATTCCTTCCAACTCTTATATTCCTTATTTTGTTTATTCCCTATTATTGTTTATTTATTTCTACTGTGCTGTATATGTCTTTTTTTTTCCTCTTTCTTAGCGTTTATTCTTCTCTATCGTTATCTTTCCATATTTTATTCTTTATTCTTCGAATTCTTTATTTCTCCCAATATTTTAGGCTCTTTTATTCTACATATAATCCACTTCATTATTTTTTCACATCCTTTATTGCATTTTATTCAGTATTTGATTCTATTCTTTCATTCCTTCTGATATATCTTCTTTCTTATTCTATTTTTATTGTCTTTTACGTCCATTTACCCTGGACTCATTTTCTTATAATTAAACATAACTTATCTTTTATCTCGTTTTATTTCCATCCTGCTTGTTTTACTGAATTTCCTTTACCTCACTTATCCTTATGTTTTTGTCTTTCATTTTTTTGCCTTTAAAATTCTTTTTCTATTTAGTGTTTTACCCCTTCTGACCAATCCATTGCAGTCCAGAACTGTTTTAATTTCATGTCCACATGCGTGTGTGTATCTGTGCTGATACGCACTGACTCATTCTAATTCTATTGTTTTTATTTGCGATGTGTCTACTGTGTGTTTTCCACCCACACACCCATCTTACCCTACACTCACTTTGGATGGTAGCCCATCGGTTAGCATGATGGTCTGAAAAGCGAAGAGTGTTCGATAGCATAGGTACGAACCGCACCTATTATTTAACTTGCTTCAAAGGGTAAAACAGTTTATATTATTTTATTCCGTTTCATATCTATCTCCTCCTTCTTTCTTAATATATGCATGATCTTTGTTTGTTCTTAGTTACAAAAAAAAACACACAAAAAATTAAATCGCTTGTGTATCATCTTTTCAGTGAATTGGCAACTCACAGACCCACCTTATGTCACCCTCTCCATGTATCAATCTAGTTAGTTATGTATCTATCTAGAACCGTCTTCACGTCGGTTACTTTGGCTGTTAAATTAAACGATAATTATCGTTGTTTGATTTGATGTAAATGGAGATATTTCAATATTATTGTTGCCTCTCTGTAATGTTATTTTATCTTTTTATTTAAGTGAATGGAAACATTAAATTTATAATTAAATATAAATATTTATAAATTGGATGTTCAAGCAAGTACTCTATACTTTTTTATTAAATTAAATAAATATCTAATGCAATTTCAATACTTTACATTATTAACTTTATCATTGACATTTCCATCTCTAGCATTTCTTATAGAATTGACGATACTTATATAGCAATTTTTTTATAATTTCTAAATCGCTATCACAGATAATTTCGCTATTGGTTGTACAAATGTTTATAAACATTTACTACCTATTTATAATACGAAAGCTTAGAGCAAAAGTGATGCAAATCGTGTTTCAGAAACAAGAGTACAAATTATTATTGCTCGTTATATATATAAAAGGATACCATATGAGACGCAATGAAGTATAAAACTTTGAGAGAGGTCAAACCTAGGCGATGTTTCCCACTACTGGGTGAACAAGTTTCCCGGTGACTTGTACCGAAATCCCTCCCCCACTCCAATGACACTTCCTCAGCCAAACTTCACACTCTTTATTGTAAATTTGCGAGACAATATTTCGCCTTTTTTTGTGACGAATGAACCTCCTGCAATCGGATGTGAACAAATTGAACATAGATTCGTCACGGAATCCGACGTGACAGACTTCCTGATGAGTGATCGACGAATTCTTATTAATCTCTCGAAAAACTGCTGTACCCGTCTTGAAAGTGTTTCTACTTCACAATTTGGGTAATGGCTCGCTCTTCCCTTTTTGAAGTCTTCTTTGGCCTACCGATTGGTTGATCAGTCCTACATAAACCTCTTTTGTCATAGGTTTTATGAATATCATTTTCTCTATTTTGGAGCATTAACAGTCTCTGTAATGGCTATAATTGAAAGGCAATCTTGTTCGTTCCGCTCTACGACCAACTCGTGCTAGAGAGGGGCGTGTTAGAATTCATGGCAAGTTACATCGATGAAAGCTGGTAACATAATGACTGAACGTACATGAAATTGAACTTAAGATATTTTTTATGCAAACATGTCGCTTAGCTTTCCAAGAAATGTAAACGTTCTTATTATTTTAAACACTTCAATTCTTCTCGGAAATTGCCTATCTGCTGATTATTTTCGTAGTTTATTCATCTAAATTTACCTAAAATTGCCTATACGTAGTTTTTAGCTTTAGGTTTGCGCACAATTTTATAAACCTTGGATTTGTCCAGAAAAGGTTATTGAAGTTATTTTGACAGAAATACAGGCATTCTAATCTTTTAGGTCGGTACTGCATATATACTATTTGTAAAGGCTATCGCAGAACCCGGTTTGCACGGCCCATAAAAACTACACACATAAAATTTATAGAAGACCAGGGATCTAAAGGCCTACTAAAAATTTACCAGAATTAATCAGAACGGTGCTAAATTACGAGGTATCTGCATAGAGTTGAATAAATACACACATAAAAAGTATTTACAGTATTATTTACATCAAAATAAAAATGAAATAAATTAACTGTTAACAAATTATACGGGGGTCATCAAACAATAAGAAAAGTCACAAATGCTTAACACCATCGAACGAACACATGTTGTTTTAACCAAAAAGGTATTCACACATACAAAAATGGGTTCTATGGATAAATTATTTAAAACCGAAACCACACTCGCCGTTGAAGATGAAAATAGGTTTCGCTACTCTAGTGACAGCTGTTCCCGGAATAACCTCCCTGTCTTACGTCCTTTACCCGAAGGCCCAAAGTTACATGAATAACACTTATAACACTTAATTAATTTAAAGGGGACGTAAGAAGAAAGAGATACTCCAAAATGCCTGATACTAGAGCAGTGAAGCAATAACCTACGTCGGGAACCCGGGCGAAAGAGGCTCGGCGACGATGAGGGAATTCGACCCAACTCGACAGGGGTGAATGCGATGGCGGTCTTTGGCGAGGAGAAACCCACAAACGGCGATATCATGGCGAAAGGCGTCGTGGCCACGGGGAAAGATGATTCGGAGGCCCAACGATCCAAGAGAAGGAATTCGAGATGACAGAATTCCCCAAGGAAGAGATGGCGAGGTGACTAGGGGAGAACTTTCACGTGCCTAGTGTGAACGGCTTCCCAAAAAGAACACTTGCAAATGTAACTGGAAGAGCACAATTTAATGCAGCCGACATAGGGGCAGCGACAATGCTGGCAGGAATCAATGACAGAAAATCTTCGCTGCACGAAGGATTCCAGTACGAGTCTCCAAAATTTAATGACGTCAAGGTACGTGACGAATAACGATTCAGTGGAGCAATCAGGAAGAATCCTCACACCAGAATAACTTAAAAGGGCTCACGGCCCCATTTATATCCTTCAGTTCGAAGGGGGAAAAGGGAATTGGGGCACAAAGGCAAGGTAGGGGTGGGGGGGGGGGGGAATGAGTCGCTTTCCCTACGCAAATTAGACCGGTAGGTTTCAGAAGTCTGGCCAAAAATGGTAGCCTCGAAACGGGTCGACCTGCGTAAGCACCATAAACTATGATGAGAAAGGGAAAGCATAGAAATCCGAGGGCCTACCCTTTACACTATTGATAAAGTTAATGTAAAATGTTGAGAATGTATTTGATATTTATTTAATATAAAAAATAAAGGATAATTTCCTGAAAATCCCAATTTTTTAATATTCACATTCAATTAGAAATTTGACTTTCCATTTTCCTCCCTGAAACGAAAGTTGCAAGTTACAGATATATTTTTAATTCTAAATTTTAGCCTTCCTACCTCACTTCACTGAGGCAGGTGGCCCTCAGGAGCAACACTAGCTATCTCCTCCGAGTAAATAAATGAGCATTTTCCTCAGAGACGTGAAGGAGTCTTTGTTTCACACTTGCGTGAAGTTAAAATAGTGTAAGACAAGGTGTTCATTGTCATCTGTATCTAGGTTACATTTAATTCAGTTGGGTGGTTTGTCCCTTGTAGGGATTCATATGATTTGTCTATTTGTGGAGGTGGTTCGTCTAATATTATTTTTTCCCGGGAGGTTGATTGGAGGAGGAAAGGGAAGGTTATTGGACTGGTTGATCATAGTGTGTTGGCGATTTATTTTTTGACTGCGGGTAGAGATAGTCTTGTTGTTAGCTGATGCTTGTGATAGGATTGATTTAGGGGTCTGCTGAAGTATTTGATTCATATGACGTCTAGGTGTGGGGAAGAAAAGAGAAGATTATTTTATTGGTTGATAATAGTGTTTTGGCAATTCTTTATTTGAGTATGTGTGAAGGTGATCTCAATTTTAGGTGGTGGTTGTGATGGGATTCATTTAGAGATTTGCTGAGGTATGTGATTCATATCACGTCTGATTGTGCAGCACGTTGTAAGATTTTGTTTTTTGTGTGTAGAAGTGGGGTGGGTATGGGTTGTGGGTATCCTGTGGTATTTGCAATGCTTAATTTTTTATTGTTTGGAGTTTTTTGTGTTAGTTTTTTTGCAATGTTGAGTACCAAGCTAGTGTTATATTATTGATCTAGGTGTGGAAAGGTTGTACAGTGTGAATAGTCACTCGTCTTCTCCACGGTGATATTTGTTTGTGCTTTTCTCGCGGTTAGTTTCTTAATAACTTTGTTATGTTGCTTTTATGTGAATTTATGTTATTTTAGTGAGCTCGTCGGCTAGTTTTATGTGAAGTGAAGGGAATGTGAGTATCGAGGAAGCAGTGTAATTATTAGGTGTGTAATTGATTCACGATTGTTGGGTATTTGGACATTGGATATATAAAGTGAGGAATATAGTAGAAGAGGGTTTTAGTAGGAAAAATAGTGGGGAAATAGGGGAAAATAATAGGAAAGTGAAAATGAAAAGAAGTATGAAAGACAGATCCCTGGTGAAAGGGTATCTCTGGCTCTCTTTGCGTTTTGGTATTTTTTGTGACAATATATAAATATATTATCGGGTAATGCGCTGGGCATTCAAGCCTTTGTAGTAGTAGGTGTTTTTACTCTCTACGTGGCTTGTTGAAGATTTTCATCTTCTTTTCAGGGTATTTTACACCCAGATTTTGGTTTTTGTTTTGTGTTGTGTTTGCTTGTTTGTTTATTGTTGTTTTTTGGTGATATTTCGCACAAAAATTTTGGGGAAGTATTTAATAAAAACTAATATTAACAAATGCTAATATAGTGGCTAATTTCGCTTGGCTTTGTTCGTGATTTGTGTTGTGAATTGGGTTTTTTTACTTTAAATGAACCTTGGGTCGACGTCAATGTCAATCGGTAGTCTGCTGCTTTTAAACGATATTTGTCGCCTTATGTTGTTTAAGTTGTCAGAGTCAATGTGCCCAAGCATAAACTCGAGAGGGAGGTGCCAGTGCACCTTGTCCCAGATTTTGGCTGCTCTGAGGTGAAGCTCCACGTTTATGGTGGTCACCCCAGCTCACCATGGAGTTCACTCTGCCTTCTCCCTTCTCTCCTTCGGGCTCTCGTAATGATATGTACTGCCTTATTCTGGACCCTTTGCAGTTTAAGGACTTGGGTCTTGGAAACTACGTTTATAGGGACCAGGGGGTACAGGAGTTTTGAGCGAATGCACGCATTGTAGATTTTGAGTTTGTTGGAGGTGCTCAGGTTTACGAATTTGAAAAATTCACCCAAGTCCTCCGTGCATTCTGTGTAGTTTTTGCTACATGATTTCTATACCCAGCAGTCGTAATATGCAGCCCCAGAACCGTGCCCTCCGTGCGGTATGGGATGCGTGCACCCCCCACACGGATGTCTGCCAGTGTCCTTCGGAATAATGGAATTACACGGAACTTTTGGGAATTGGTGGATATCTTCCATCTTCTCTCGAAAGAGTTGATGTTTTCGATTTCCATTGCCGTACTCTGTGCCATGAAATTTGTATTCCGATAAGGCCCCATACATATCATTAATAAATTTTCATTCATTTTATCCAACTCCTAGTCAATTTCTTCTAGGGAGGCATTAATTAAGGGTTCTGGGTTATGACTTTCTAGGAGTTATTTATACTTATCTCAGTTAGCTCCAGCGTAGCTCTTTCGCTCTGTGATAGGGATTTGAATGGAGGAGGTTAAAACTTTAATAAGGATAGCCTGGTGGTCACTAGAAATAGGAAGGCCCGGCTCAATGAAGTAATTGCATGGGAACATATTGCTGGTTAGTACAATATCTGGTTTGGTTGCTGACCTGTGTGTGATGAATGTGGGGAAGTCTGGTCAAATTCTAGTCATAATATGTCTATCGATAAGTGACTCGAGATTCCTGCCTGCTGAGTTGGTCGACGTATAACCGGAGGCAGCGCTTCTTGCATTGAGGTCACCGGCAAAGAGAACGGTTCTGCCGTGACCACATAACTGCAAGAAATTGGAAAGGGGCAAATACCCTCTCCTTGGGGGTTGGTAGCCCGTTGCCAGGAACAGGGGTCCCACTGCCTTACGAACCTCTACAGCGAGGTAAGATTCATCGAGTCCAATTATTGATTTGAAGTCAAGACCTCTTTTCACAGCTATAGCGCATCCGTCAAAACGTTCTCCGCGGTGATTTTTGGTCAAGACTTCGTAAGGAAAAATCTTTAGTGTGTTTGTGTCATTTATTCCATGTTCGGAAATAAATATAACGTCTGGGTCGCATTGTCTCAATACATTTCCGTACACTGTCTGTTTATTTGTCTATCCGTCAGAGTTAAAGTGTAATATCTTTAAAGTCTTCATTGTATAGTTCACTTAAGGGTTCTTGAGTGTGATATGATGTTTTTAGGACTTATTCTCTTACGAGCTTAGGTCCTTGTGGAGTGTTAGGTGGCGTGATAGTTTTACCTGTACGTTTCTTTCTGAATTCGCCTTCAGTAAGGGTGACAAAGGTATCCGGAGTCAGTTTGATCAAGCCTTGGAGTAAAGCCTCCTCGACCTGCTTTTCACTGTACTTGTCTGAGGTAAATTCCCATTTGTATCTTCCGGCTATTATACCTTCTGATACATCAAGGGCATCCATCTCCTTAGGAAAAGGGGACCTTTCGGCAGCGAATACCTTCAAGTTAATTTTTCTTGGATGGTATGCGTGCCTAGATTCCCTCTTGCAAGAAGAGGACGAGCTCGGGCGTCTCTGGGGCTGCGAGGTTTCCCGTGAGCAGGGCGAACGTGCCCCTCCCCCTCCCTTGGCTCTCGCAGCTCCAGTCTCCATAGCCTCATTGTCAACCTGTGTGAGTGTGTGTGCGTGGGTGTTTTTGTTCTGGTGAGTTTGCGTTGTTTGTTGCTCCGTGCGTGCTTTTGCAGCCTGGATCCTGGAGTCTTTGCAGGAAGCTGGGGTTGTGGCACTGCTGGGAGTTGGGAGCTTCTGACAACTAGTCTCGCACTGGGGTTTTAGACTAATTTTCAGGATCTCCTCCGACTGTGGTTTTGGGGGAAACCACATTTTTTCCATTCCATTATGAATTAGCATCTTATTAAGCTCATCTGCAAAGCACCCCGGGGAGGAGAGATTTGCAATATAAGCAAAATATATGCAACACATAATTTTTGTCGAGTTTTCATTCTTGACGTGGAGAAATGTTGGGTTTCCTTTAGACTCTGCTACCGCAGCGGTATGGTATGCGTGCCTAGATTTCCTCTTGCAAGAAGAGGATGAGCTTGGGCGTCTCTGGGGCTGCGAGGTTTTCCGTGAGCAGGGGAAACGTGCCCCCCCCTCCTCCCTTGGCTCTCGCAGCTCCAGTCTCCATAGCCTCATTGTCAACCTGTGTAAGTGTGTGTTTTTGTTCTGGTGAGTTTGCGTTGTTTGTTGCTCCGTGCGTGCTTTTGCAGCCTGGATCCTGGAGTCCCTGCAGGAGGCTTGGGTTGTGGCACTGCTGGAAGTTGGGAGCTTCTGACAACTAGTCTCGCACTGGGGTTTTAGACTAATTTTCAGGATCTCCTCCGACTGTGGGTTTGGGGGAAACCACATTTTTTCCATTCCATTATGAATTAGCATCTTATTAAGCTCATCTGCAAAGCACCCCGGGGAGGAGAGATTTGCAATATGAGCAAAATATATGCAACACATAATTTTTGTCAAGTTTTCATTCTCGACGTGGAGAAATGTCGGGTTTCCTTTAGACTCCGCTACCGCAGCTTTTGCAACTTTGGCATAGGTTGTGTTTGCCTTTGTTCCTCTTCCAGGTCCTTTTGGTTAGCTTTCTTCTTCAAAATCTGTTTCTTGATGGGGCAAGCCATGGACAGCGTTGTATGTTCACCAGCGAAGTTGAGACACTTCATGGAGGTGCTCTTACAGCTCCTCCAAGAATGGGTGTCCGACGCGCAGATAGAACACAAGATAGCATTCCCTCTGGGGCAGTTGGCTGTAGTGTGCTCCTCATACTTATAGCATTTGAAGCACATTTGGAGGTCGATAAACTCCTCACGTTCGATATGCTCGGGGCAGATTTGAACTTTAAAGAGGAGCATACCGCCCTCCGTGGCCTTTCCCGCCATTGCCGAATCCGTAAACATTATTTTGAATACGTGCATATAGTCCTTAAATTTAAGGACTTCCGCTACCTTAGCCCATGAGTGATTTTTTTTTACCTCAGCATGAATTTCTTCGATGCTGTGGCCTCCGACCCAAGTATCAAGGCGGCGAAGAATGATGCTGCGGTGGGTTTTTATCTGTGGTGGCGTGTGAGGTTTCAAATTGATTTTTTTTCAGGGATTCTGCCGCTTTTGGGGAGGTGAGGACTTAGCAGTCGTTCTCCTTTTGGCAGATGCCGAGTAACCGTTGTGCGTGTCTATAAGTCGGACTAGGGTCACCAATAGCTCCTCATGAGTAATAGCGAAGACCTCCCCCAGATCTGGCTTAGGGCCATCGGAGAGGGTCCTCAGCGGTATCCGCCGGGTCTCCCTCATTTATTTTTCCATTTCCTCATTTAAGGACTGGAAAAACAGATTTTTTGTGAAAGACTCGGTGTGCTTGGCTGTGTTCGTGTCTGTGTGTAGGTGAGATTTTTTACCAGTGAGAACAGAACTAGTTAAAGAGGGTAGTCCCTGTCCAAAGCCAAAATAATTATAACCCAGGCAAAAATGGCACTTCACCTTACGTGCAGGTGCTTTTCGAGAGCCTGCAGGTCCTTGGTCCACCTCAAAGGGACTTCGATGAGGAAAACGGAGGGGGAGGATGGAAGCAAGTTCACCCTCGCTACTGGCGCACGTAGCGAGTGAAATTTCACTTACTACTGCAACGCGTGATGTCACTTTCCACGTAAGCTGCAAAAGAACTCGTAAGCGAGGAATCACTTTAACGCGCGAATCACTTTACACAATTCTCGTGCGAAAACAAACAAAAGGTTTTGCTGTATCTATACGAACGTAAAGAAGGAGTTGACTGGCTCAGGCAAGCAAAGCAGTCATTGTTGGGTATGAATAATGTAACTGATAATTTGTATTGACTTTAGGGTATTGAGATATCGAGTGTGTAACTCTTTGTTTGAATAATATGAGAATGTGGTAGCGGAATGCCGTGCACGACGAGGTTGAACAGTAAAATTGAGAGAATGGCATCCTGGGTGACGTCATTGTGGTGTTTGTAGTCGTGATTATGTGTAATTTGGTTATAACTTTATCTTGTCTGTCGAAGATGAAGATTGTTAACTATTTTGGTAGTTCGTACCGAGGTTGTTTTTTGAGATTTTATGTCCAGGGATTTGTTGTCTTGTTACTGTATCGAAGACTTTGTTAGGTCGATTGCTGCGAAAATTGTGCGTCAGATTAAAAGTGGGCATTAGTTGAAACTGTCTAGAATCTGTTGTGTGAATCTGTTAGGAGGATTGTGATTGAAAGAACATCAGAGGGGCATGTCTTGGTTTAATTATTATGTGTATTAGTTTTACAATGCTTTTGAAAAATGTGCACAGTAGAGAGAAGGATTTTTTTTCGCTTGTGTTGGGGGTTGCAAGCTTGGGGGTCGCTCTTTTTCAGGATAATGAAATGGTATTGTTGAGACAGAATTCGCTGAAAGGGCTTTTGATGGTTTAGACTGTTATGTTACCTTGATGTTGTGTGTAGTTGTTTGATATATTATCACGACCTGTGACATTGTAATTTTTGAGAGATCTAATGACTAATTGGATGTTTTCAAGTGTAAAGTAGTGAGATTGTTTTCATGTTATGCGTGTGGTTTTCACGTCTTTAAATTTCTGTTTTGTCTGTGTAAGTATGATGCCGGTGTTTGAATAATGTTTATAAGCATGTTGAAGCATTGTTGTCCAGTTAATCAGTAATTCGTGAGTGTGTATATGTGTGGGAAAGAGGAAGGTGAATGTGTTGTATATACTTTTTTTAGGGATCTGTGAATTTGCGTTGAGTTCCTTTTGTGATTTATGTTGTTTGTTTGTTGGTACCAGTTTTCAATTTATTGTTCTGCGATTATATTAGTGATGTCAGTATTGGATTTCTTGTTATTCTAACCATGAGTGTTTTTCTTTTAAGCTGAACTGTTTCATTTATCTATGATAGTAATTTGTCAAAAAAATGGATATTAGTGGCCAAAAATCGGGTAAAATGATTTTCAATTGATGTAGTTTGCCCAATTTGCATTTTTCTAGTTGGTGAGGCTGTACTTAAGTGCTTAGTTTGTATTTATTATTATCATTGTTATATATATATATATATATATATATATATATATATATATATATATATATATATATATATATATTTATAGACATTGACTTTACCTTACCCCACTACTGCTACTAAGAAGCAAAGTTGAAATATTTCCTGGTAGAGATTTCCACCAATAGTTTTCCTAAACAAAGAAATAAATATATAAATAAATAAATAAGATTCTTGATAGGTCGCCAGACTAGGAAAGGGAAAAAAATGCACATAAGATCAGAATGACAGCTACAGGTGAGCCAGAGGCACCAGGAGCTTGTTTCCCTCGGGCGTAAGAAGAAGGTGCACTCGTGACCTCAGGGGATAGTAAAAACGTTTGCATGGGGTGTATTTAGACATGAGTCCTCCCATAGGGAACATTAAGTGTCCATCGGTAAGATTTCTTGGAGTATAGGAGAGGAGATCCTGTCAAGACGGGAGAGGAATGATAGCTGCGTTGTAATTAACTATGTGTCTTCTGATCTCTGTAAGGATGACGCGTCCGCCAATCGGAGGACAAAACTCTGCTTGGGCTGACATTTTTGTCCGCTCTGGTTTGGGAAGAAACCCAACACCTAGACGTCAGAACACATTGCTAGTCACAGCACAGCTAGCATTCCTCTCCAGTCTTCGAACCATCTCCACTCCTCCGTTCGAAATAATCCTGCCGATGGGTAGCTGAATTCTCACGCTCCTGATGTGGAATGGCCCTCCCCACATTCATCCTGGGTGACGAAGGTTCCAACCACGTCGTCAGTGTGGGTGGAAAACACAAATACTTCCCAACACCTTTAATCCTTTCCCTCAAAAACGGGGCCCGAGTACTGGTGCCATCCGAATCACCTGCGATTTTTATGCTGATCTTTATGTTGTTTAATTCTATCCGTTCATGGTGGTTCTTGCTATTCAAGAGACGGTTGGCCTACCCTAAGACTCATTACTTCTACTACTAAAAAGTAATAGTAGTAATTACTTCGGATCCTATTTCAAAATCTAATTCCACTATGAACTATGGATTGTAGGCTGTGAACTATTCTAAAAAACATAAAACAATTATTATCAATATTATTATTTAATTTTCTTCATTATTATTATTAATCGCACAAGTCTCTATTAACGATTTGTGGGGAAACTAAGCGTATAGTTTGCAGCCAATTTGATATTCATTGGTCGTATAAATCTTGGAAGTCGAATTTGAAGCTCTAATTGCATTCAACCGACCCGCAGATGGGAGGAGACAGCTAAGTCATCCCTTCTCTCAAGATTCGCGATGGTAGTGAGACCTAGGTTTCTGAAGAGCGCTCCAAACAGTTTTTCCTTAGGAAATGTATCTTCCACTCATTTTCATTTTCCCTAACTTCATTAAGTACTTTGTCTCTTCACGAGGGACCTTCTATTTTTTGGCAGAAAAATACTAGGTTTGAGAAAGTAAAAAAGTTGCGTGCATTATTATCGGAGCCCCAAGTAGATTCACTATTGTCTACTTGATCGATAATTTGCTTTATGTAAATTTTCACTTCGCCTAATCTCATCACGCTCAGAAGAAGATCTAACGTGCTAGCAGAAAAGTTCAAAGATTTTAAGGAGAAAAGTAACGAGGTTATTTTTCCATGGACAGCCACAGCAAATAGTTCTCAGGTACTTGGATTTTTTTTCTCTCCATCGCTATGTCTATGAATATGTTGGTGTATGTTTGTATGCATGCGTCCAATATACCGGAAAGCAAAATATAGGTAGAAGTGTCCTTAAAACATTTTTTATATCTAAAATGGCAATGCTATTGAAAGTATAAAATCGTGCAATCAGTATGCGGTATGTTCAATCAAAATATTTTCATATAACACACCATATTTTTGTTGATTAATATAAAATTCTATGTCGACAAAATCTCTTAATGATATGATAATGGCGAAAACACGTAACGATACCGTGGAGAAAAGAAGTATGATACGCACGGTGCACGAAAAAAGGTCTCAGCTGTTGACACAGCGTCTACAGGGTGGGCGGATCACATTCCAGTGATGAAGAAGTGTTGAAAAGGACCCAAAGAAAGTGTGAACATCCAAGACTCACCTCGTTATGGGCAACCCATCGTGAGTACACAACGTGACCGCGGGTTTCTACGTCACATGAGCCATCGGGATCGTAAGAAAACGGCAATCGCTCTGCAAATTGAATGACTAAATGTGGGCCAGGTTAATTTATCCGTCAGAACAATCCATCTTAGACTGCTGGCACAAAGCCTGAAGTCATGTATATACCCCCAAAAGCCACCGATGGACAATCAGCAGGAGCAAAATCAACATTCCTGTGCACGTGCTCACCGTAAATGGACCATGCGTTAGTGGGGACATGTCTTATTGTCCGATGAGTCCACGTTCAAGTTCTTCTCGATCCTAGGCCAATTTAGAGTGAACAACATCATCGATGTGACAGTAGAATTGATAGTACATAGTGACAACAGTAAAGCATGGTTGTCGCTTTGTAATGGTATGTGGCTGCATTTCAAGTTCAGGGGTGAGTCGTCTCACTGTTTGAGATGGCACCATGTATTGAGAGAAGTCTCAAGCGGTCCTACAAGATTACATGATACTTTTAATCCAAAGCCTATACAGAAATTGAAGGAATGTGAATTCCCAGCCGAATCATGCTCTCTGTCACAAGTCTGTGACCACCCTACGGTGGTTTCAGCACAACAATATTCCGGCGCTGGACTGGCCAACTCTCTCCGGACATATGAATACACTACAAATCGTCTACAGAACCTGAAAGACAACGTAAGACGTCGTCAGCCAGCCTACAAGATGTGAGATCAAAGTTTTCTCCCTTTCTTTTCCAATCAATCGTAAGAAGCAAGATGCCATTTGATGCAGGGCAGCGACAAACAACAACAAAAAGTTTTTTGCTATTAAAAATGTGCTAATTAATGCTTTATAAAGAGAGCTTCTACCAAATCTAGAGAAGAGCGGTAGATAAATAGTGTATACTTTTTACTTTGAAGGATTACAAGGAAAGAGATTAGATTTTGTGCTTTATTAAAATAAAAAGTATATTATAAATACTTAAGTGATATTAATTGAAAATGTGATAAATATGGTAATACATAAATGAATACATTATTCACTTCAATGGGAAATACTAATGATAATTAATCTACTATTATTGCACTGAATATGTAGCATCCCTTTAGGCAGCTCGAAAACAGTGTGATTAGAGGAATAGGAAACTATGTTTTGTACCGAATGTTAAAGTTAATGATGACGAGCAATTGTTCACCAAATAGAGCAACATTGCGAGCACCGATCAATTACGTATTTAGGGCGATCAGCAGAGACAAACCATTTCCGTGGACAAATCCTACACCAGAATGTAGTCACCACCAGTCTTTACAGCACCTTGTTGACAACTGTGCCATACTCGAACCATACCATTTTCCTGAAATAAAAGGAACCGTAGCTCATCTGCTTTGGCTACTTGTTAACAGTCCTCATGTATAGAAGTTCTTATTGCATCACGGTGCAGTAACGCTGCCCATATTACCTATACAAACTGATATCCGGCACGATATGTTAGCATTAAGTATATAAGGTACTTGTTATAAATCATTTGGAGCACATAGTTCAAAGAGGGCCCCTTCATATGAAAGACATAAGGGAACTCTAGAGCTTAAAATCTGCTTTCACTGAAAAAATCGTAATCTTCAGGGAACACTAATTGGTCTTTAAAATACAAAAGAACTTTATTAATCTAAACTACGAGTTGATTTTTAAGTTAAATAATTGAGTGGCAATTAGAAATAAGGGATTTAAACTTTTTAGCTCGATATTTAAAACTGCGATAGCATAAATCCCTTCTCCTGTAGGGTTACTTAAATGTAGAATAAGAATGGAATGTTTAAGAATGGAATAGATTAATATTTCTTCAAATTATCCACTTAATAAAAATAAAGATTGTTTATAAGAGATACTTGATCCCACCAATATGATCATCTCCCCTCTCTTCCTTCCCCATTGGATAAATTGTTAAAACATCAATGAATTTATAATTTATTAAAGAGGGAATGACGCCGTTTAAAACTAGAGATGGTCATTAAATATACCATCCTCCCCAAAATTCAGTAAGTTGTATATATCTAAACAAAGAGAATAATTTCACATATCATTAGAAAGAAGAATATTGTTACATATCTATTGAATCCAAATGCTTGTGAGCCATTTCTGGACAGAAATGTTAAGGAAGAATAAAAGAGTTCTTTAGTGCAATATTAAGAGAAAAAATAATAGTTTGATCCCCAAAAAGGGTCTTCAATAATACGCAAACAGTTCCTGTAGACCTACAGACACACACACAAATATATATATATATATATATATATATATATATATATATATATATATATATATATATATATATATATTATATATATATATATATATATATATATATATATATATATATATATATATATATATATATATATGTTGTAGGATGAACGAAAGGACGTATTGGTAGTACGGTGCGCTCGCTTAAGGCTAAAGGCAAGGTTCTACTTCCAAATGAGAATTAGCTAGATGGTCGTGCAAATTTCTTTCTAGGAATCGGTTTTCATCGGTTTTCACCGGAGGGAATAATATAAAGGGTCACTAGTGCGGTGCGGATGTTTACGTGATAATGTCACGGCAAACATCAACTCTATTTCATGCTTATCGCTGTGGGATAGTGGCCGTATTTTGTCCGTTCATCTAACCAGACTGAAATCACTGTTGGATATATGCCTACGACTAGTCGAGGACACTAGTCGTATGCAAGTCCTTTAGGCTAACATTGGTAGATGTCAGTAAAACGACGATAAATAGACATCCTCGTTTTAAATAATTTATTAGGATTGGGGTAGCGAAAGAGGTGAAGGAGTAAGAGAATAATATAGAATATTTATAAAATATTATGTGGTGCGTAATGCTGATGATATGGATGTGGAGAATGACTGATTATGGAGGTGATATGGGTGATGATGATAGTGATTTGTTGAAGGTTGCTTGGCAAACACTTTCGTTTTATTTATTTTTTTCGCTTCCTTTGGTGTGCATTAAGTGGTACTCATGGTATTAGAGCCGTGGTTCTCGTTTGCTCATTTGAGCGTTGTATCATTTCTTTGTTTTATTTATTGTTTTTAAGTTTTTCTCACACGTTTTTCTTTGTTCGTATTCTTATTTTTGCACGTTTTATTTCTTTCTTTCCTCCTTTGGTTTATCATTGTGTAAGGAAAAGGACACCAAAAAGAATAAACCCTTCTTTTGTTTCTTTAATTTCTTCCCTACCTCTGTCTTCTAACTATAACTCGACGTGAAGTAAAAAAAAGAGAAAAATAAAAGAAGAAAGAATTTGAATATCAGTTAAGCTGAGCGCTAAAAGCTTTCACCTCACCGATGAAATGCTAATCTCCGTAGTCGTGAAAAGGATAGCCGAAAGTTCCCGCTCACATCGTTGGAGACGATTAAGACCGGTGTCGGATGACAAAGAGCTAATAGCTCTCCGCGCCGGAAGCTTTATCAGAGACGTCTGTGCCTTCCAGCAAAGGAGCACCATAAAAATGGCCGTCATATAAATAACCTGGGTTTTTCAAAGATCGGCAGGTTGAGTTTGAGATCTCGTCGCCTTCGGTTCAGATCGAGTATCTGTTTTACCAAGTCCCTGGTATTCGCGTATACCATCGAGGTTGGATCTGACCAGGCAGATCCATCTCTTTTGTGAAGGCTTACTCTGTTCAAAGCAGAGCATCGAATCGTTTTGTCCCAGAAGGACTGGCCGGGATTCTTCTCGACTCATCAGAACCCCTCCCCCCTTCAAGATCTCCAAGTTCCCGTGTGAGATTTTGCGCCGAACCGCGTCAGAGTATCTATTATTGGAGGTTGCACTTCTTTGGAGCAGAGGTGCCTTCGCCCGTCATCAAGGAGGATCGTGAACTCATCTTCTGGTCCCCCCCTCCTTCTTTCATCCTCGTCACCATCAGGATATTCGGCTGAGAATCACCACCATTTTTCATCTCCATTACCCCGCGCCGACTACCTAAAAGAGTTCCCTTCTTCTAAGAATCCCTTTAAGGTAAAACGATTGCATCTCCCGTTAATCGAACCGCTTTCCGACTTTTAAAAATTGCTTCTGTATAACTGATTTATAGTATCCCATTTAAATGCTAATTAACAAGTAATTAAGGTTACCCGATTGCCAATTTTCTTTACTCTGTCGGTATTATCTTTATTTACATTTCCTATATTTCTCGTATGTATATATATGTTAACTAGTGACTAATTAAAAATTATAGTTTGGGGTTTCACTCTTTAAATATATCCTTGAACTTCAACTTGCTAAACTCATTAAACGCTATGGGCCCCTGTGTTGAAATCGCACTCTTATACCTCGTAATCAACGGATTACTTTTAAGAAGTGAACGTACTTGTATGTAGCGAAGGGCGCGTACGTACATTAGATGATACTCGTATATGTGTATGTAACTTTATATATACATATTCTCGTGGCTTTTATCTCTTTCCTCCCAACCAATAGATACATATATGTATATATATATATATATATATATATATATATATATATATATATATATATATATATATATATATATATATATATAAAATATATATATATATATATATATATATATATATATATATATATATAAAATATATATATATATATATATATATATATATATATATATATATATATATATATATATATATATTCTGGTGTCAGGTTTATTGGGTTAATTTAGGACCCCTTTCGTTTTCAAGTCCTTCAGTTGAATTAACAGAAAATTTACCAAGTTGGGTCAAGTTTATTTAAAGATAGGAAAATAATATTTTTTTCTAATTATTTTTATTTTATTTTGAGTAATTAGTCTTTTTGTCGTGCCCGTGAGGCCATATTCAGACACAAGCCATTGTTTTGTGTGTGTTTTGGGAGAAAATCTTTCAAACTTCCTTCCTTGTAATCCCCGTGCCGGATTAAGAGGTCCTATATCAGGTACTCATATAGGAATAGGTTTATTTTTCATAATTTATTGCTTTGGCCCGTGTGTGTGTTCACAAGAATTAAGATTTTATTTAGAATTTTTGGGGAAGAGAGCCCTATTTTCTTTGCCGTAAGATTCTTGAACGCATCCAGTGGCTAAGGCTTGTGAAATGAAACAAGATGACCTCTTTTGAGAGATTTAGGCAACAGGGTGAGATGCCTGGTCTCTCCGGTAAAGAGCTAGTCGCCTATATTCAGGATGAGAAGAGAAACGAGTTTGCAGAGGAGAAAAGAAAGAACTAAGAGAAGCTAAGGAGAGAAGAAGAGAAGCTGAATCTGAGCAGAGAACAGGGGATGCTGAAGCTGAAGAAAGGGAAAGGGTGAGGCACCATGAAAGGGAGTTAAATAGGAATAACTTAGAAATCTCTCAGTCATTTCTAGGAATGAAGCACCCCAGATCCCTACTTTAAAGCTCCCAGCATTTAAGGACGGTTAGGATTTCAGTGCTTACCTCATTCACTTCGAAAAGATTTTTGAGATTAATCACTTGGATATCCAAATTGATGGAGTCACCCGACTCTTGCCACTCCTCAATACGCAGCTGCGATATATATTCGTTTCGCTACCCGCCGAGGCTATTCTCGACTATTCGACCCTTAAGTCCGAACTCTTGGCTGCGATTAGCATAAATCCGGACTTATACAGGGCAAGGTTTCGTCAGGAAGGGTTGCATCCTTGCGAGACTTATTGCCAGTTCAGATTCACCCTCGGAAGAAGTCTGCAGTTTTGATTGGACTCCACCCAGGTTAACGGCGACTGAGTCACTGTTTGAATTTATTTTGCGGGATCAATTAATGGCTATGCTTCCCTCTTAAATCCGTGCATTCGTGAAGGACCGAAGAGTTGTTTCCTTCAAAGAATGAATCGAAGAAGAGGATTTGCACGCGGCCAATCATAATCTTTACCCCAAAGATCTCAAGAAGAGTCACCTTTCATCCACCCAATGTAAAGGCCACTTCCTTAAATTTCACCCGGAGAACTGCTTCAAATATGTGAAGGTCCCAGGTTCATCTAAACCGAAATATCATCCCCCATCAGAACCTAGGGATGTTAAGCCACCCGTCTTTAATCCTGCTGCGTCGGATTACCCCAGACGACCCATCGTCTGTTTTTCTTGTGGAACCCCAGGGCATGTAGGGAAAAACTGTCCCCCAAATTCTCAGTTACGTTCTGCTCCCAGCCACCAAGTCCACCAAGTAAGCGCCTCTCTTTCTCCTCCATCTGCTTGCCTCGAAACGCCTGCTTCCCCCTTAGCGAATATCTTCCGGGACCTCAAGTTAATTTTTTATGTAACGAAAGCTCCCCCGGTGTGCTCGAATTTGAAACCGGTTCAGTTAATGGTTGCCGGGTTTGAACCCTGGTCAGAGATACGGGATGGACGTGCATCGTCATATCGGAAAAGTTGCTGCCCCCAGTGAGCCCCGACCACGATAAGTTTGTAGTAGTCCAGGACTACTCGGGACGAGCCAATTGCTTTCCAGTGGTCCGTTGTTTCATCGAATGCCAATATTTCACCGGTTGGGCTAACGCCGTGGCAGCCCTTATTAAATTGTGCAAAATATTGTCGGCCAGAACCCGCAGCTCTTCCCTAGTCCCGTTGCTCAGCCCCCTTCCTCGAGGAATCCCTTTAAGGTAAAACGATTGCATCTCCCGTTAATCGACCCGCTTTCTGACTTTTAAATATTCCTTCTGTATAACTGATTTATAGTATCCGATTTAAATGCTAATTAACAAATAATTAACGTTACCCGATGGCCAATTTTCTATACGCTGTCGGTATTATCCTTATTTACATCTATATTCCCTGTATGTATATATATGTTAACTAGTGACTTATTAAAAATTATATTTTTGGTTTCACCCTTTAAATATATCCTTGAATTGAAACTTGGTAAACTCATTAAACGCTATGGGCCCCTGTGTTGAAATCGCACTCTTATACCTTGTAATCAACTGCTTACTTTTACGAAGTGAACGTACTTGTACGTAGCGAAGGGCGCGTACGTACATTATATGATATATGTGTATGTAACTGTATATATACATATTCTCGTGGCTTATATCTCTTTCCTCCCAACCAATAGATACATACATATATGTATATATATGTATATGTATATATGTATATATTCCTCGACACATTGTTTTATTTATGGTTTCATCGGTTATCTATTTCGGTTTCCACTTCAGTTGTCTATTTTGTTTTTCTAGTTAAGTTGTCAATTTTAGTTGTATTATTCGGTTGTTTTTTTTTATGTATATCGAGGTAATATTCTCGCAGTGTCTTTATTCTGCTTCCGTCAAATCGTTTTCTATATCGGGTTTGACAGATTTCATTATCGGGTATATTAATTTTATTTATCTCTTCTTGTGGCCGCTTTCATAGTTTGTTCCATATTTTTGGCTTGTTTGTGTAGGACTTGGTTTATTAGTTCTAATGTTGTTCTCCGATGTAGTTCTGCTGAAGTGAGCAGATCAATTATCTGTTTTGTTATCAATTTGTCAGCCCAGTTTTGTATTCTCTGGTCGTTTATTATATGTGTTTCCCAGTGTATGCGTGGGGATTATTGGGTATACCATCTTGGTGCGGATGCGGGCCATTTATATTTTCTTCTTATTACTGCTTGACAGGTTTTGTAATCTGTGCAGTAGTGTTAGGGGATGTTTTTACTCCCGAAACCTTTTGGGTTAAATGGGATGTATATGCTTTTTGCGTTAGTTTGAGTCCATATATAAGAATAGGCCTCTCCATCATGTTGTATAACTGCTGTTTTCCTCCAGTTAACGTGAGTTAATTTGAACTTGATCGTTTTGTGCTAATTTTGTTTCGTCTTTCATATTCGTTTATGTACTATATTTTTTTTTGTGTCCTTTGTGGTATATCATTTTGTTTTGTTTTTTTATGGCTGATGATAATCTGTGAGATCTCATCTGCTAATTGAATGTACTTCGCGCCCTCGTGAATCTGTTGAGTCGGGTCCATGGCGTATAGGGTGTACATACTTGGAAAGAGAAATCCGCCATAAGGAACACTCGCTTGTAGTTCGAATGCTTCTCCCGTTTGGCCGTTTAGAGGTAGAGTCGCCTTTCTACCATCCAGGTTCCCGCATAATATTTTAAATAGGTTGATTTCTATCTTTAGCCTGCTTTTCTTAGCTTTCATATCAGATATACAGATCTTATCGAAACCCTCTACTAATATCACGGAGTATGATGTCCGCTCTATTTCCTCTCGCAGATTCTGTGGCGATTTCTTTTCTGTTTTGGTTGGTAACGCGCTCTCCGTTCGCGCTTGGTTCTGAACCCGTTTTCTTGTGGGTTATATAGCCTCCTTATTTCAAGGTATTTTTGTTTAATCTTTCGTTTAGCAGCTTTCTGAGGAGTTTTTCCCAAAATTCCAGTAGCAAGATGGGACGGTAGCTTTCGATTTAGTGCTTCGGTTTGCCAGGTTTCGGTACGAATATCATTTTTGCCGTCTTGAATACTTGGGGAAGATATCCAATGTTTAGACAGGCAGTAAAAATCTTCAGTATTGATTGACTTTTGCACATTGTTCGGTGCACTAGACATGTGGGCCTTTGTTATGCCGCTCGTACCTGATGCTTCTGTTTGGAGGACTTTGCCGCTACCCAGTACTTCTCTTTTCCGATGGGCATTTCTTCCTTCGGGTTGCGTCCCACCTCAACATGTGAGTAGGGTGCAATGTTTTCCTGTTATTCTTGGAGTGTTCGTATTGATCTCTTCTTCATTTTTCATATCATACTTAAGGTTTTCCTCAGGTGAGAGAGAACATATTTTTTCCGGTATTTTTGGAAGTGCTCTTGAAGTTCGTCGTTCCAGTCCACTTCCCTATGTTCTAATTCAATTTTTATTTGTTCTTTTGGTTGTGATCTTCGTAATTTTCTGTATTGATTTCAGATTTTTCTTAGATCTGTTTCGATGTCAATTTTGTTTAAAATATCATTCCAGAACAGATCTGATTTTACTTTTATCAGCATTCCTACTTAGCTTCTGATAGTTCTTAGGCTGCGATACCTTTTAGTAGTGTTGCCCACTCCCATAATCTCTCTCGTTAGAATCTGGAGTTCTTGCATTTTCTCTTTGATTTCGTCGTCCCAACGTGGTGAAAGTATAGTTCTGTATTCTAATTTTGGTGTGTATAGTTTATCTGTTTCTGTTATTGTTGCGGTTATTTGTTCTAAGTGTGCCTCTATTTCAACTTTTCCTTGGTTGTTTACTACTCCAATTTCTAACGTATTTAGGTGTTCTTTATATCTGTTCCATTATCTCTTAGTAATTGCTTTTCTCTTCGTGATCTTGATTTGGATGGAGGATGTGGGTATAGTAGTGACCATTTTTAGGTAGTGAGATGGCATTGCGGGAGCTGGGTGTATGTTAAAGTTAAAATTGAGGTTTGTTAGAACGATATCGGGGGTAATCAATGATCTATCTATGAGAAATTTGGCATTCTCTGTGGACCAGATTTCTTCGAATTAGCAGTTGTAGCTCCCGATCCTTTTCTGGGGGCTGTGTATCCTGCTCCAGTGCATCTGGCGTTAAGATCTCCATCTATTATGGCCGATGTTGAGCAACGAAAGAGACGGGCGCCTCAGGGGTGGTATGCCTCGGCTATTACTAGGTCTTCTGTAGTCATTTTTATCTTTACGGCAAGGTAGAATTCTTCAAGATCTTTTATTTCAGAGTAATTGATCCCAGTTTTTACAAGGATCATAAGATCCTAGTATCTGGCATAAAGATAGCAGAAGAAGTAAATGTGTGAGGGAATAAGATAGGATAGATAGAAAATATTACGTGCTGTGTAATGTTGATGATAGGGATGTAAAATGGGGGTGATATGGGTGAAGATGATAATGATTTGTGACACATTTGGCTGGCAAAGGTTTTCGTTTTATTTTTTGCTTTCATCGGTGTTTATTGAGTTGTATTACGAGCAGAAGCGTTCAAGCCTTTGTTATTGTTTGCTCACTTGAGCGTTTGCATCATTTGTTGGCCATTTTATTGGTTTTGTGCTTTTTCTCGCACTTTTTCTTTTTCACATTCATTTTATTTTTAATTTTATTTATATATATTTTCTATATTTCGTATTTGGGTTTCTCATTATTTTTATTTGTACTATTATCCTTTATATATTTCGGTTTTTCTACTTCAGTATCTATTTTTGTTTTCTAGTTAAATTATGAATTTTGACTGTCCTATTGGGGTTTAGTTTTTCTTCCTTTTATTTATATATCGAGTAATTATTTCATAGTGTTTTTATTCTGCTTCCTTCAAATCGTTGGTAATATCAGATTTGACTAATTTCGTTTTCAGCTATAGTCGTGATATAGTTATTGCCACTAGTCTCGGTGTCTACATAAATATTTTCGGGATATTATTTTATAATTCAAAACAATTTTGAACAATATAAATATAACAAATTACTTATCTTTATGGTAAGCAGTAATAATATGCATACATATATTGTATATGAATTTGATATATTTGTAGTGTAACTAAAATATTTTAAATTTGAGTAAGAAAATATTGAGAAATTGATATATTTGATTAGCCAAAAAATAAGTAATAATTACAAATGTAAAATTGAAGTTGGTAATCTACAGATTAACTACGCCAACTATTTTATTTAATGCATTCAATCTATTTTAAGGGACGTTATGAATAGTCCTTTTTTCTATTTATTTTGCCTCAAAGCACTAGTTTTCGAGTTATTTGCACTTATAAATAGTATTTTCCAAATCACAAATCTATTATTTACCGATGCTATGATGTCATAAGCCTCATGAAAAAAATATTTCATTGCATCGATTCAAGAAATAGATATTTGAAAATTATGTTGCACATTTAACTACGATATGAAATGTTAGCAGTATTAGATTATATAATCACGTTTAGTTATAAGTATTTTTAAAAGAAGATTCCGATTTACATTTTTTTATGGTCTACGAATCCTCAAATTTAACTGACCTCAACATATCCTTCTCGTTAAATCTAACTCAGCCTTACTCTTTGCGGCGGGAAAAAAGAAAATAAAAATTTAATTAATAAAACTACCCTTCCCTTCCGAACTTAACCTGACCTAAAAACTAAAAAACTAACCTACCTAAAATACCACATGCCCCATTCTTTCGGTGGTTTTAATACAAGATATTAATATCAAGATGGCTTCCTATCTATTTTCCGTCAAAACATAATAATGTGAAATTGGAACGACTTTATTGGTGAAAGTGTGGGTTTGTTTTTCAAAATAGAGATATTTATAACAAAAGTCTTTCAATTACGTTGGTATTGCTAATCTGTAGAATGACCTAGAAATTACCTTAGGACATTTTAAAATTTTGACATCTCTCCCCACTTCTGTCTCTTTGCGAATTCAAGACTTCATGTACATCAAAAACCTTTTCCCCTTCTCTAAATTCAGATTCCTCTCCCTATCCACTACTTCTGCTATAAAATATTAACCAACATCCTAATCATCTCTTTCTTTCTACGCTCCTGTGATTGACAAGGTTTGTGTTTGCTTTTTGTGCATATAATGTTTCCTGCAAAATTTAGATACTCAATAATACTATTTAAAGTTTCTAATATGAATTCTAACGCAATAAACTGTAAGTTTTTCATTACTCATTAAGGGGCAAAATTTTCCAACACCCCCATTCATTCCATTTCTATAATATGAATGTTCTTAATTTTAAAAAGTCAAATACCAGTACCAGAAAATGGGTGAAACTAACACCTGAATCGTTGAATTAAAGTAATGACTTTCTCCCTCTACGTCATTATGTTCATCCTACACCTTAAATTGAAGCTCTACAGCTGCAGCCCAGTAATGTCTTTGGTTTCTATTTGCGTCGAGACAAGAAACAAAATAATGACGCTAATTGTAACTCGGCACGTGGGTTTATTATAACAGGTTTTGTGTCTACCCATGAATCCCAGTGGGTGGCATAAATGAACAGAATTTGGTAGGTAATTAATGATTAAGCTGATAATAGAGTCGAGAGCGAGTTGAATTTCCAGTAGATGTGCACCTGGGAAAGAGAGTGAATTACTTAGTCACTTTAGTAATAGTTTTTTCGGCTTGGCTTGACAGTTTACGGAATACATTTTCAGCGTTGAAGTTGAGTTTTCTTAGTATTATTTACATATATTCGTGTTTTTGGATCTCTTATACAGAGACATGAGATAAATAAATAGAAAACAACCCTTTTATAATAAAAAAAATTAATCAGTATTTTTTTTTACAATATGACCACTATTTTCTTCATCTTTTCATAGTTGAATATTGTAATTAAGAAGCAATCCTAGAAATCAAATTCTCCCCCAAATTTGTCTTTTCAAAGATGACGGATTGTTTGTCATTCTGAATGTGGAGAGTCCTAAAAACAAATGGCTAGGAATCCTGTAATACTCCTTCTTTTCTTATTAAAATTATAGTACATTATAGTTGATGATCGTTCTGAAAGATATGTGTGTGAAGGCCCATTGAGAACAAACCTCATTTCAAACCTTCTGAAGTGGTAGAAAGCTGCTTAATCAGCTCAGGAACACCAGTATATTACCTGCACTCACTTCGATATTATGGACATTCAGCAGGGAGGAAGCCTTTTTTAACTATGAGCAATATTAAGAAGCCTCCACCACTGTGTCGTTGGGAAAACGTCTCAAGTGGGATCTGCTTGTCATGCCAGTAACGTTGGAAACCGTCAAGACATTCAAGGTTAAATCTTTTCTCATCAGAGAATAAAATTTCCTCTACTTTGCGATTTCCCATCTCTGGTGTTCCCTAGCAAACTCTAATCGGGCGGTTTTGTGACGTTGAAACAGACGATGCGCTTGAAGCCGTTTTTTATCTTTTATGCCCTTCCCCCTGAGATGACGTCTAATAGTTATTGGACTGCAATCAGCATCAGTAAGTGACTTAATCTGACTTGAGGACCGTGCCGTGTCTTAACGAACAACCCTGTTGATCCTTCTACCTAGTGCTGGTGTAATTTCTTTCGGTCTACCACTTGACTTCGCTGTTACATAGCCCTCGGGATCTTTTAGAAAATTGCAAATCACTGTTTTACTGCGTCCAATCTCGGCAGCGATGGCACGCTGCGATAGGCCTTGCTTATGCAGTTCAACGATCCGACCAGGTTCAAATAATGAAACTTTACTCGCTCTAGGCATTATGAAGTCTTAACACCGTGAGCTTCAAACGATAAATGACACAGAATCCGAGAATTTGCGCAAATTTAGACTATTATGCGCTGTGGTCTTAAACTTTTGATCAGCTATTGAGCAGCGCATTTGAGTAAACTGTCTTTTCTCTTTAATTTGTGTAAACTACCTTTATTTGTCTCAGCTACAATTTAGCGTTTAGTATATCGAAGCTTCACTTAGAACCTTTTAAGTATCGGAAGGTGCAAAGTGTCCATTTTTACAGTTTTTCAACTGATCCTATACTTAGGATCAGGACTGTATATAGAATTCTTAGAGTAAAAAGCAGATGGCTAATTTGCGGACAAAATTGTTTGGTCTGATGAAGCTATATTTATTTAGAATGGTATAATTAATTGTCATAATTTCAGATACTGGTCTTTAAGTAAATGCATTTATTTATGTAGTACTTCATGTAAATTTACAAGGTATAAAATTGTCTAGTGTGTATCCTCTTCCAACGGTTTCGTTGGTGCATTCTTTTTCGACGGTACAGTTACCGGTCATAGGCCACCTCAATATGCTCTAGGGGAAATGTTTTCCTGTAATTGAACAGTCATACGAAGATTTAGATTCAGATTCAAGAAGGATGAAATACCTCCTCATTACCATCACGAGGACAAGGTAGTATCGAGTATTCACCACGTTCAGAAGATTCGAACACACTTTACTTTTTTATGGAAGCATTTTAAAAATGTTAGTATACAGAAAAAAACCTACATCAATCGAACAATCAAAGAACACATTTGAATAAATATCCTTATAAACCTTTTGGATGAAGACTGCCAATCAGTGAATCCAGTGAATCAAAGAGCGTAGTTGTGGATTGATATCTAGTATTGACAGTTCGAACATTTACGCGTTTAATACTAAGTACACTATTCAATAATTAGATCTATATTTTAAGTATAAAATAAATAAAAATCATCAGAATCCGTTGGTGAGTTCGCCTGTTTTGAGTATTTATTAAATCCTGAAATCATTTTAGGATATACACAGAGACGCAAAATTCTCTCTCTATCTCCTTCTCCCCGCTCTCTCTCTCTCTCACAATCTTTCTCTCCCTCTATCCCCACTTCTCTAACTATACAGTGGTTTCACTATGATATATATATATATACATATATATATATATATATATATATATATATATATATATATATATATATATATATATATATATATATATATATATTTATCGGAGCGTATAGACATATCTCCGTGTCCTTAAATTTTTATAAGGAGGAAACTAACAAGAGTATTACGCCAAGAAATCTTGCTAAATATGTCAATGAAACAAATGGGCAAAATTAGGGAAAGTAAAAATATATATGTCAGTCATGGCCCAAAGATTTGAAACTACTATATTCTTTCATATAAGAAAATCAATAGACGTCATCAAACGTTGCGTTTTGTTTTAGTTTGTTTGTATCATAATTTGAAGGTGAAATAAAACAAATGCAGAGTCCAAACCTATTTTATTAATAAATGTATTCAATTGATGCGCGCAGTCAATATTTACAATGAATTTCCTTGTTTTTCAGGAATACCTTAATTTATTTTGGTATACCAGAGGCGAAATTTCTACTAATATCTTGATTGATATTTGCTCCATTTTTTTTCAATAAATAATCATCCGCAACGGCTCACAATGAGATGGCTTCTCTTTATCGACCACACCAGTTTGATTATCGCCCACTAATTCTCTTTTATTTTCGTATCTGGCGAAGTCCCTGTCCAAGGTCACAAATGTTCGATGATATTTGCAGCCAAGTACTTTGAAATTACTTTTCCTTAGTGAGAAAGTGAACGAACCATCATGCTGAACAATTTACTTATCATCCCCAAATTGGTCCTTAATATTTTGGAATAGTTGATACCATTGTGAATTAATGTAGTTTCCTTCGGAAAAATTGTTAATGATTGAGTTTCCTTGGATGAGAAGCACATCCATACATGGAGAGTGTCCTCTTGTTTCACCGAGGGCACGACCCTAGACTCTTAAAAACGCTCCCATTTTCTTCTATCAAAGGACCTTTCAGAAGCTCCAAACGAGATGGAGGGATCTTCATCAGATAAAATCACTTTGTCCCAGTCTTAAACACTTCATTTCTTATATTTCATACAAAAGTGAAGCATTCCGTAAGGCTCTTCTTGGTGAGAAGCAGCTTCTTCACAGCCCTTCTCGACTTAAGACCTTCGTCGAAAAGTGTCCGCCTCACTGTGCAAGCTGAAGCGTTCACACCTACCTCTTTCCAATCGCGGGCAAGCTTATCTCTGGAGGCAACTCGATCATTAAACCGGCATCTTTTCAGGAGGCGATCTTCACGTTCAATTCAAGCTCTAGGGCGTCTAGAAGACTTCTTCACAGGAGGGTTACGAGTCTTTTTAAAGTCATTAATAATCCTAAATATTGTGCCCCTTGATGTAATACCCTTAGCAACTATTTCCCTTGCATTTCAGGCTACTTTCGTGCAGAGCAATCATGGTTGGACGCCTTTCTCTAAAAATAACCATTTCTAGAATTGAAAAAGACAACATTTATTTTAAAAAAATATCACCAAATTAATTATAATTAACACATCTTTCAATTAACACTTATTTGTCCTTATTTTACCGTATTGATCGAAAAGCAAATATCTAGAGATTGACAATCGCCTCCTAGAGGAACAGTACCAGAGCGCAATTTCTGATTCAAACAGGAATTATGTTTTTTTTCTTTTTTTTGATATACTGACTTTTATTACACCTGTAATAATTTAAATATTCGAATAATTATTCCCATCACATAAATTTTACAAATGAATAAAAAAATATACTATTCTCAACACTTTGGCCATCACTGTACTAAATGCCTATCTTGAGATTCCCAGACCCGAGAGCTACACCTCTTTTCTCAGACGAGCTTGTGAATCCGAGATAAGAATTTCTATCGTCGTAAAAACTAAATCCGTGAATTTCCTTCCCTTTTCTCCTCTCTAAAGGTGAACAAACTTTCAGGAGGGAAGGGGCACTTCCTTCCCAGGATTAAGGAAACAGGATATTACCCTCGTCATGACAGACCCCTCCCCCTTTTCCCATGTTAGTCGTGAGGCACCAGTGAATCTGTGACTCACGCTGAGTAACGAGTTATGGCGAGAGGGGAAAGGCGGTTGTCAGAAAGGGAAGATATCTAAAGGGGCAGCGAGGGGAGGCCATAAAAGGAGAGTACAAATAATGAGTGGAGTTAGCCAGCTGAGACTGTAAATAACAAGGGGATATCCACAAACAAGAATACAAATAACGAGGGAAGATCACGTAAAGGGTGTGTGAACAATTAGCTGATATAGCCAGCTGAGTAGTACGCATGACGAGTGGATAAAGCCGATTGGGAAGTACAAAACCGAAAGGATATGCGCAAAATAAAGTGTAATTTACGAGGAGATACCATCAAAGGAGAGCAAAAATGACCATTTAGGGAGTATAAAAATTCAGTGAACTCAGCCAAATGGAGAGTACAAAACCGATGCAAAAATCACAAAACAAGTACAAACAACGAGGCGAGATCGCAAAACAATGTAAAAAATGCGACACATTCATCTGTGTTACGTCAATACTAGGTGGTAGAGCGTAACGAAGAGTACAATAACCGAGGTTATATCTATAAAGTTGAGTAGAAATAGATATAGATACTGACCAAAGAGGAGTAGAAGTTGGTGTAGCCCACTTTAAGTGCGAAACCCGAGGGTACAGGGTTAAAGTACGAGGGAAGATTACAAAAGGTGAATAGAGAGTTCGACATCACTGCGCCTACTGGGTTTCTTTTGTTTTTCTCTTTTACTATATTACGGATTTCTTGTGAAGTCATAGGTTAGGTTAGGTTTTCTTTTACCCCAAAATAAGAAGCAAAAATCCTTCCATGGCATTTTGTGCCAAGATGTTTTGAATTGTGTGTCGGATGTGGTGGATACGTAGCGTGAGTGTAAGAAAGAGGAGTCTACTTAAAGCGTTTGAATCCGTGGAGCACGCATTCACACCTTCCGTGAAGTATCACGAATTCTTTAATTTCTAACCTAAGCAAACTCACATGTACAACCACTTATTCGCACACGATTAATGCATATGTACATATACTATGTACGAATATTCAATTGCATGAATAGAGCTTGGATGTCTCTCTCTGTCCACGCCATCCAAAGGAAGGTGATTGATACGAATGTAGTTGTATACATATCCACATTCTGCGATGTACGTAAGTTGGAAAGATCCTTCAGATGCGTACGTAAGTCACAAAGATTTGCACATGACCTTTTTTATAGCACTGGTGCTCAACCAGGGGTAAAATTACCCACACGGGTAAAAATTATTCCTGGCTGTGGGTAAATAAATCAACCCCAAAATATTTCTCAAGTCTTCACTAATGTAGCAGTTGCTCTTGAGTCGAAATGTGGAATAAGAGGAAAATGTAAATATGTAACTCTTACGTCATGCGACTTCCCGCATCATACTGAACGTACCTTCAAAGTACTAGTCCTTTTGCCACCACATAACATATGTGAAGCCGTATTTTCGGTTTAATTGTTGATATGCTCCCTTCTGGCCTTGTAACTATGGCTATGGCATCAATAATCCTCAGTCGGTAGATGGGGCACGCAGTCAAGGGGATCAAACAGTCGGAAAATAGTAAAAATACTTGGAAAATACTCAAAATGGTCACTCTTATAAACAGAAAATTTAAATATTGATATAAATTTTTAGTTTCTCGCCCTTTTAACAAAAATAAGATAATATTCGATATCTACCGTATAAGGTATAAACCTTATTGCTTTGTCATACGATTAAGGGTTTCTTGAGACTATTTAACCGATATATCAGGCGATTTATTATTGCATCCAATAATTAAAATGTTTTATCGGAGGATTTAAGAATTTTCTCATGCGGTTTAAGGTTTTTAACAAAGGGTGAAAGTAATTTATATTACAATTTTAAAATTGTATTAGCAATTTAAGAGATCTAATCGAAAATCAAGATGTTATAGATTTTATCATCAGCTTATGATTTAATCAGGTCATTTTGTTTTTTTTCTTAATTGATTTAAAAGTTTATTAGACAATTTAAAGGGAATCTAAATCTATTATCGTCTTACTAAAGGGTTTTATCGGACTAATTGTGTTAAGGATTTTAATGATGTTACCAGGCTATTTAATGCATTTTATTGGTTTCCAGGCTATTTAAGGTATTTTATTGATGTTACAAGGTTATTTAACACATTTTATTGATGTTACCAAACTTTTTAAGGCATTTAGGTAATTTTTATGGTTATTTAGAGGTTTTACACATAATGAAATATGTAATCAATTGTGTCGGTAAGGACAGCTATCTCAGTCCAGCAACCATGTGGAAGGGAGGTAGTGAGATGTTCGTATGAACAAGCATGTCGAATCTAAAGTGTGAACATAAACAATCTTGCAGGGATTAGCGAGGCAAATTGCTAAATAAAGCTCTTTGCATAAGATGCACGAGTACAGGTTTCTCTATGGGGTTTAAAATCCTCTTTCCTTCCTGGTTGGATCTAATCGGGCGTGGAATTAAGACAAGAACAGACAAAAAGAAAAAAAAAGGCTCAGGAAATTCACAATACTAAGAATGAATAATACCAGCAGGAAAAGGAAAAACTGTGATTTTCTGCGCTATCGCATTTCTTTTATGAATGACTCGGAAATAGAAGCAAAGGCGATTGGAGGTATAATGTTTCTATTTCCTGCGGGGATTCTTTCGCTCATCACTCAAAATAATGAGGGCAGGTTGTCTCCCGAAACACGAACAGAGAACAAAAGTACTCGGGAAATATGAAGAAGCAAAGTAGAAACATCGTTTTCCCAAATGATCTAAGTTTATCCACGTCGACTATGGTTAGTCATCGGGTGGGTATTCCGAGTCTAGTGAACCTTCCTTGAGCGTCTGCACTGTAGTGACCTGCGTTTCGGAAGCCACCTTGAACCGTAAGTGCCCATTGAGATACGTACCAGACGGTGCCACATTGGAGATTCCCAGTCGCAGGAAGGGACGCCCAAATTGGTACGTTTTCTTTAAACTGTAGGTACTCCTTTGAACATCAGATCGTATAAAAAGGTCTTAATACTAGCCCCTAAAAAAATACAGGCTTCTGAATGTACAGATTCGAGCCCTGTTCGAGGCCTATAAGTACGTATCGTCACCTGTCAATATAAATGGCTAGACAGATCGACGGTAAACAGGTCTCCAAAATGGCTTGCGAAAGGAAGGAGATCGGCGGATGTCGCCATTAGAAATAAATCCGGCTGTCGCTTCGATCGCGTCTCCGGAGACACGAATAGGCGCCGGTAGCCGGCGGAGGTCTGACAAACCATCCCGTCTCGGATAGACCCTCAATTAGAGCCATTCTCGACAAGCGTCCGCGCTGCTTTAATGAAATCGGTTCATGTAACCTATAAATCGTCGCGAAGTTATAGACAGAATCTCTTGTTCTTGTATTGGTACATCGATTCTGCCAGTGCGGGCATTGGAGGGTGCAAAGATGTTATGGGTAGGTGTCGGACGAGGGAAGTCCATGGGAAGGTCCTTTTCCTGTGACACTCCTGTAAGCATCACACAGCAAGGAATAGCAGGGTATGGCTCTGATCCAGGCACTGATAGAAGAGCGCGCAATTGATATATAACAATTCGAGGGAGACAAGGAAAGATACTTCTTGATAATGCTCTATAATCATATTATAAAGAAATATACTCACTAGTACCATTATGATCTCTTCTAAAGGTATTATCACCATTTCAGTCATTCTTTTTTTTAAATATTACCTTAATGCTTTTTCATCTTTTCTATAAATATGTTCATTTATAACGTTACAATTCAATTTATAAATATTCTTGCTTATATTGTCATGATTTTAAAAACATCCTCATTTAAAAAAAATATATTATCTAGAAGTATCTTCACTATTTGTACATAGTTCGTATTTTCTAGGAATATCCTAACTAATAATTATTCATATTTTCTAGAAAATCTTTCAAAAGTACTTTATTTTTAGTCGGGGCGAATAATAGTCGGTCGGTCGGGGGGTCCCCGTTTTGCTTTTTGTATTGTTTTGGTAATAAGATTGTAACTATTCATGTGATTCTAACGAAATTTGAAACCCTAATCTTGTTTTAAATTCTCTTTCAAATGATATAATTTCCAAAGTCTTTTCTAGATTAGCCATGGAATTATTTGGCAATAACATTATAACTCTTTGGCCGATTCTAACGAAACTTGAAACCCTTATGTTGTTCAACATTATATTTTGAATGATATAATTGAAAGTTTTCAAGGTCGTAAGGTCATAAATCAGAATAAGTAAGAGCATGCAAATTTTGGTCAGCAGATTTTGTTAAAAAAAATAGTCTAATAGTACCTTTATCATCCTTTCTAGGAAACTCCCAATGGGTATCGTATATTCTTCAATACTACCCTTCACATCATTTATGGAATTATTCTTACTCTTATCCTCATTAATTTTTTATAAAAACCATAATTATATCTTTAACATCTTGTCTAGTAATATTCTAGCTCGTAGCATTATGAATTTTTGAAAGATTCTTTCTTATAAGTATCTCGGTCATGTTTCTAGAATTATCATATAAATATGATTATTACTTTACCTATAATTATCCTTATTCCTATATTAGTGTTCTAATAATCTTTTTAAGGTATATCTTCACAGTTCTCTAATCACATCATTCGTACATTCATCATTTTTTTAAAATTATCTTCACTAGTATCTTTATTATTTTTCCAAGAAATTTTCTAACTAGAACAAACTAGTACCGCCATCAATCCTTTCTAGAAATACGTTCACTAGAACCCTTATCATAAATGCCCCTTCAGGAATCTCCAAACATCTTTTAATTTCGCAAAGAAACAAATGTTTCACTTTGTTAAATGTGGCTGCAAAAAGACTCGTTAAAAAGGATAAATTAACATTAAAAAATAGCGAAATGCGTAGGAGAGGAGCGTAACTCTGTTACGAGTTGTATTACTTCCATCTGGCTAAAATGATGTATTGGAGCAATACAGCGGTGCAACAGTACAAACAACATGTGCAAACAATTGCCACGCATTTCCGATCGTCACGAGCCATTTTATGTAACAACGCAGGTTAAGGAAATCGAAGCGCGAAGAAGCATTTCCTGCAGAATTGGAGAACCGGATCTCTTCTACTAAATTCTGTAGTGTAATGGCGTGAATATGTAGTTATGGTATGATGTGAACTTCACGAGTCTTGGCTAAATAAAAGCGTAAAAACGAACATTGTATTAATTCTTCTATAGATAGAAAAAAAGTAATTAGAGAAGAGTAGAGTAAAATAGAATGATAATAAGGAGGGTATTGTAGTTGAAGAAATACAATAGAGGTATAATTGTGGAAAAGTATATTAGCATTCTTTGTATTCTGAGTAAAGAATGAGTTTATATATATATATATATATATATATATATATATATATATATATATATATATATATATATATATATATATATATATATATATATATATATATATATATATATATATATATATATATAGCACGTGAGTGCAAATAATGATACGAAAACCCACTGAGGAAAATGAAAAATGATTTCGAGCACTTTCGTCTTTATTATTAAAGACTATTGGAAATGATAACAAAAGCATTTTGAAGGATCTATAAGCAAGAGTGAGGAGAAGATTTGCTTATCTGTCTTGAAGCCGGTTAGGCGAGACGAATAAATATTAAGTAATTAAATATTTCTGGGATATATATTTTGATAAAATCCATAACGATTGTATCTTAGGCGATGATACCAATCGGAGTTTATGCTAAAGTTGTCAATAAAATTTATATACATTTCAAAATAGGTCCCAAATTAAAAAGAGAAACAACAATACCGAGCATGCTTCTCTGAATGACATTTTGTGCTTTCTTTGAATCTTATATATATTTTTTGTGCAATTGCAGATTTATGTCTTAATCTAATTTAATATTTTAATACCTTAAGATATCCTCATGTCACGCAATATTTTCATATTTTTAAATTTATGAGTTTCGTATATATACTAAGAGTTAATTAAAACAAAAGGAGGGGTGTAACTTCCCGACCAAAAAGGTGGGCTATGGGGGCGAAGCCCTTAAATTATTTCACAACCTTAAATTTGAAAATTAAAGAAAAAGAAAGGATTAAAAAATAAACAATTAATGACGATATAAACAAAAACAAAAGATGATTGAAATGTAGGTCACACGATGTTCCTAAATAGTCGAATTTTATTCAATGAAAAAACGAAATTATAATTTATTATGTCAAACGCAATTAGATATTGGTTCACAAATAGTGGTTCGACCTGAGTTCGAGGTGTTCAGAAGTTTGTGAAACCAACTCAAGTTAAGTGGAAATGAGATTATTTTCGAAATAGATGAAAGTAAGTTTGGAAAATCAAAATATAATATAGGTAGGGTCGGGCATCTAGGGGTATTGAACGAGTACGAAAAAGAATTTGTTTTGGTTGTATCGGAGCCTTCGGTAGATAATTGGTACCTATAATACGACAGTTCATTTTGCCCAGTTCAGTAAGGATAAGGTAGCTAGGGAGAAGTAAAGTATACATTTTAAGGTTACATTTGATGTATTTTGCATAAATCTAACCATATTTTTCTCGTCCACATAAATAGAAATCTGGCCCGCTGACCAAAAATCGCGTGACCTCACTTATTCTAATTTATGCCCTCAAAACCTTCAAAACTTTCAATAATTCCTAGACTAAGAATTTCAAATTTCGTTAGAATCGGCCGAATAGTTATGATTCTATTGACAAAACAAAATAATTACGGGGCTAACTCTGGGAGGACTTTGGCAATTATATTATTCGAAACAGAATGTAAAACAATATAATGGTTTCAGGTTTCGTTAGAATCAGCCAAATAGTTATGATGTCATTGCCAAAACAAAATAATTCCTGGGCTAAACTTGAGAGGACTTTAGCAATTATATACCTTAAAGTAAAATGTAAAACAACATAAGATCTTCAAATTTCGTTAGAATAGGCTGGATAGTTACAATGTTATTACAAAAACAACCAAAAAAAGCAAAACGGGGACCGTCCGACCGACCGACATAGTGAGATGTAGAGTAACCCACGACTAGACTTGCACGCGACTAAAAATGAGGTCGGATTTAAATTAGAGACATCAAATGTAGAAATAAAAGGTAATTTTATTTCAAACTAGAGTTGGGACCTTTATCAAATAATTATACAAAATATTATGTGAAACGGTATTGCTATAATTTGAAATGAAACCAGCAATGTCCCAATTAATTACATAATCGAATATGTACAACCTAGACACTTTGCGCGTTATAGGTGCGTACAAATGTTTAAATGTTTTTTAACGTGTACATGCAATTTTTCCTTGAATCTCTATACATCCTTTTGGGCAATACCTACATTCTATGGAATCAAAAATAGCTAATTTGAAAGGAGAGTTATTCACCAGGACGGAAAACTATGTTGAAGTATATATATCTAAATGCCGAAGAAGACGTGAGTGATGCAAAATCTTTGGTTGACAGTGAGACAAAGGATACTTTTAGAGTTAAAAGCATCTTGACTCTTAGTAGGATGATGGAACATTTTGGGGGCTAGCCTATAGCGGTTTCTTAATCAATGCGAGGGATAACAAAGATTTTGTCCTACAGTCATAGACAAAAGTTTTGAGACTACTATATAATTTCATATAAGAAGATTAATAGAACTAATCAGACGCTGCATTTTGTTTTGGTAGGTATATTTGTATCATAATTTGAAGGTAAATTATACATAGAAAATTAGAGCCCAAACCCATTTTCTTAATATAGTAACTCCAATAAATTGATGCGTGCAGTCAATATTTCCAATGATATCCTTTATTGTTTAGGATCTCTTCAATTCGCTTTGGCATGATGGAAACCAAATTTGTGACGATATCTTGACTGATATTGGTCCATTTTTGTTCAATGAGCACCCGCAAATGCTCACAATTTGATGGGTTCATTTTAGCAACCACGACTTTGATTATCGCGCTCATATTCTCTTTTCGGTTATAAATCTGGCAAATTCCCGGGACAAGGACTCAAAAGTTCGATGTTATTTTCAGCCAAGAAAATTGTGGCATCATGCTGAAAAATACAGTTATCACCTCCAAATTGAACCTGAACTGTTGGAAAAATACCTAGGAAACAAGTTTTAGTACCATTATGACTTCATGGTAACCTTCTGGGGCAATATTGTTAATCGTATATTTCCTTTAGAGGAGAACGACCCCCAGAAATGGAGAGTGTAGCGATGCCTTAACGTGGGTACGACACAAGAATCCTGAAGTAAATCCCATTTTCTCCTCCTAACGAGGGATCTTCTAGAAGCTTCGAAAAGCGGAAGGGAGCTTCATCAGAGAATATCACTTTAAGTTAAGAGTCCGTTCCTAATATTCCATACAAAGGTGGAACCTATGCGGAAGGTTGTCTTGGTGAGATGAAATTTCTTCGCAGCCCTTCTTGACTTGAGACCTTTTCGAAAACACTCTGCCTCACTGTGCGTGCTGAAGCTTTCACTCGTGATATTTTTCAATCGTGAGCAAGTTTGGCACTGGAAGCAACCGAAGCCTAAGCTGGGAACTTACTAAGGCGTGGGTGATCTTGGTGTACATTTGAATCGATTTTGCATCCAGAATACTTCTTTACAGGATTGTAACCTGCATTTCAGGAAAGCTTTTGGAAAACTACATTTATAAAGCTAAAATATATTCTATAACCGCAATTTGAGAGAAACAGAGCCTTTACATAAAATATTACTTTTACTTTACCGTGATAATTTCTTGTATGCAGTACCAATGTTAAAAAAAACCTTGATATAAATGTAATTATAAAATAGAATTATAGGTCGTAGTATTTATTGTAAGGGGCAAGTGGTGGTATGTACGTAGGTTTGTTACGTAATTCAAAAAATCCTTGATTACGTTTTCTCTAAGAGTGCTATATTATTTTACGTTATTTAATCTTTAAGGATTTCTAGTGCTATGTGCAGCGTTTCGAGGATTGAATTAAATAGTTCTAAAAATATATATCTTTAATTACAATATAAAAAAGAAGTGAAATCTTAAAAAAAACTAAACAGCTATGAATAAACGAGTCTATGTTTGGATGACTAATTTAAACCAAATGAATTATAAGTAATGGTTTACCCCAAGCTCACTTTAATATTGAACGCTAATTGACACACAAAAATAACTGAATTTCTTTACCTTTAAAATAAAATATACGAGAATCCAGCTGAAGATTGACCGTGGCCTTGGATCTTATGTAAACGGAAAAATGGTTTGCGGCTATGCGCGTAGGCAGGCTCACAGACACCCAGCCGTTTGACTGGCGAAGAGACTGGCTTGAAGCAACAGGTGATTTCGGTGAGGGCGTCGGATGGCGTTAAACACGTTGTCTTAGTCAGATGATTTAGACAACGGGATCGTGAAGGTATGCTTATCAAATCTTCGGGTTTAACTTGGGATGCTTCGCACTGAGGAGCGATGAGCAAAGAGTGAATCCTTCGACGACTGGGGATGAGGGGGTTAAGGAAGTTCACTTTATGGATTCCTCCAAGACGAGAACTATCTTTGGTTTTTGTTTAAAACCGAGATAAGGGGTTTCTCTGAAGAGAAATGTATGAGAGTGATCCTCAATACAAAAGGTAATTTTCTATGTGACCATCAGGAACTGGACGCGAAATTCGATCCCAAATCTTAGGGGAAATAGTACCTGGTTAACCACTGTTATTGCGCCTGGTTTCCTTCCCTTCGTATTGTTATGCTCGCTGGCACCGAAATCTATTGATTCGTACTTCTCGTGGTTTGAGGAGGCATATGGCATCCAGCATATATATATATATAAATATATATATATATATATATATATATATATATATATATATATATATATATATATATATATATATATATATATATATATATATATATATATATCAGGAATATGAAGACATATGCGATGGTTTTAAACATTGAATTTTTCGGACGTTTCGGGCATTGACGATGACCATCATCAGCGAATTCTAAATACCAAAAATTATTTTTATAAGAAAAACTAAACACAGAAATCAAATTAGTTAAAATCTATTAATAAGAAATTGATGTAATATCTTAAAAAAAATTAACTAAATTAAATAATAATCCCACGAGTTTTTAAATATGCCTAATAAACATGACTTAAATGACTTTCGAAATCCCAAAAATTTAAACTATAGCAATAAAGTCGAGAGCAAGGCATAAGAAAACGATTAATGAGACAAAAAAAAAAATTAAATAATCCCATGAGCAACAAATAATAATAGTAAACGTGAATCAAGCGGAATACAAAAAATTCACTATAAAACACTATATATATATATATATATATATATATATATATATATATATATATATATATATATATATATATATATATATATACATATACATATATATATATATATATATACATATACATATATATATATATATATACATATATATATACATATATATATATACATATATACATACATATATATATACATATATACATACATATATATATATATATATATATATATATATATATATATATATATATATATATATATATACATATATATATGAATTCATTACACCACATTGAAAGAGAAAACGGAATACTTTTTCCTTGCAGTAATATTTTTATTACCTTTTTTCGAAAAAATCCGTGCAGGGAAGCGATTCGAACCAGGCACACTGAGGCAGCGAGCACCGCTTTGATCACAGTTATGGATTCATTTTTATCATTCTCTCGTGCTAATTTGAGAGTTATATACATTTGTATATTTGCCACGGGCTTACCTATTCCTCATTTATTCTTTGAATTCCGAATTAATTTTCTATTTCTTTCATAGTCTCCGTTCGAGCTGGCGAAAGTGTTCCGTAAAAGCTATTCTATTCAGACAATTTTTTGGTTCTCTGCGTAGCGTAGTGTACTAACGGCATACTTTAAACTGTGATCAAAGCGGTGCTCGCTGCCTCAGTGTGTCTGGTACGAATCGCTTCCCTGCACGGATTTTTCCGAAAAAAGGTAATAAAAATTATTCCGTTTTCTCTTTCAATGTGGTTTAATGGATTCATTTTCATAATTCTATCGTGCTACTTTGAGAGTTATTTATATATATATATATATATATATATATATATATATATATATATATATATATATATATATATATATATATATATTTATATACATATTTATCTAAATATATATATATAATATATATATATATATATATATATATATATATATATATATATATATATATATATATATATATATATATATATATACATATTTATATAAATATATATTGTGTTATTCAATACTAATTGTTTATCATCGCATATTTCTTTAACCCTGAGTCAAAATGAGATCCTTCGTTGTTTATCTTGCAATGATATTTCTTGATGACATTAAATTTGATATAGTTCTAAACTGTCGTTTTTCTGCCAAAAAGACGTTCAAATAGGTTGAGGAAGAAGTTCTTATGTTTTTTTAATGTTGTGTTGATTTAAGTTTTGTTGACGTGATTTATGCACATATCAAGAAACAATAATAAATAATGAGAGCAAAATTTGCAAAGGTTAGACTACGTCTCTTAACAGCGTAGACTATTAAGATTGTTCTTAGGCTACGTCTTGAAGTGAGTAATAATTTCTTGCGGTTTATTTAAAAGTTGTGTTAATTTAATTTTTGTTCTGTGCCCTCAAAATGGAGTGTCAAGTTTAAAGAAAGGCACATTTTCGACACTTGTTGTTATTCATTTTCAATTGAGACGGGAACAATGCAAACGCAGCCAAAGCTCGTCGCGATATTTGTGCTGTGTACGGAGAAAATGCTTTATCAGAAAGGACAGCTGAATGGTGGTTTTCACTTTTCAAAAACGGTCATTTCAATCTTAATGACGAAGAACGTTCTGGTAGCCCCATTAAGTTGGATAAAGATCGATTGAACGACCTTCTTCATGAAAATCCTCGTCAATCGACTAAAGAATTGGCTGTACAAGTGGCGTGTGATGATAAAACTGTAGTGAATCACCTTCATTCGCTGGGGAAAGTTCAAAAACTCAGTGCATGGGTTCCGCACGCTTTGAGCGAACGCAACAAACTTCAACGCTTTACGATTGCCGCAGGATTGTTTGCTCGTCACAAGGCTACTCGTGGATATAAGGACAGATTTCTTCACCGCATCATCACTGGTGACGAAAAGTGGTGTGTTCAGTCAACATGTACCATCGAAAACAATGGTTTAGCCCTAATAAAAAATTACTTCCGCGACTAAAGCAAGGACTTCATCCTTGAAAGACGATGCTATGTGTGGTGGGATTGTGAAGGCATCATTCTTTATGAGCTCCTTGCGAACAACGAGATTGTAAATGCAGAACTCTACGTTCAACAAATGTAATGACTCGCCGAAACTATTCGTGAAAAGCGACCTCATCATCGTTATGGAGTCCTTCTGCAACACGACAATGCTCGTCCTCACATTGTCACTATGACAAAAGACGCCATCCAAACGCTCAATGGGAAATCATGCCGCATCCTCCATATTCGCCAGACTTAGCTCCATCGGATTTCCATCTATTCCGATCGCTCTCCAACAATTTGCGTGGCGTTTCGTTCAATATTGATGTGAAATTAAGAACCTGGTTAGACGAATTCTTCGAGTCAAAATCCAGAAATTTTTATTGCAGAGGCATCGAAAGACTAGTTGAACGTTGGGAAGAAGTCGTAAATAACGACGGAGAATACATTAATGATAAAATTGCCTTTTATGAATTAAAATGAAGTTTTTCTAAAATTGTTAATGGCAATGAATCAATTTGATAAAACCGCAAGAATTTATTCCTCAACCCAATATAATACAGCTCCTGCTATCCCCTTTAATTTTAAAAGCATTTTGGTTTTACCTTTCTCTATTTGTTTCATTAAGCTTCCCCGTCTTTTTATAAAAAATATCATTTCAGTTGCTTTCAAATACGAGTCAACTATAAAACCATTCTAGTTTATAATAATTGTAATAATATTGGGGGAGTCTATTTCCGGCGAATGTTCTGTTTGTCCCAGTAAATATTTTGGACAGAAAGAAAAGCAATTATCTTTCCGTATTAATCCGCTTAAATACAATGTTAGGCGAGCTGTAAATAATAGTGCGTTTTTGTGCATATGTCCGAAAATAACCCATTAATTAATTGGAATTCAGCTAAATTTATTTTTCGCTCAAATGACTCAATTAAAAGAAACCTTGTTGAATGTTCATTTATAAGCCAATTTTTTAACTTTAACATTTTTCTTTTTTGCCTTTTTAAAATTGATGTTGTTATGAAGAAACTCATTCATAAATAAATTACCTTTCACTTAGATTCCTAATTTTTTTTAAATTATTATATTTTTTTTTAATTTTCATTTTCTGGGAACCTGATGTGTCAATTTAATTATTGCATTAATTTTGTATTAACATTATTTTATTTCTCTTCCTCTCTCCTTGTCTCTCTCCCCTGCATTTCAATTTACTTCTCATGTGTTTCCTATTCTCCCTCATTAGACTATCGCTTTATCCGTTAATCATTTTAGCCCTTTTTGCTCTGTTCTTGACTCTTTTTTGCCTCTCGGTTTGACCTTGCTACCTGTTATAGCTAAATCTTAATGTGAATTTACCCATCCCTCTTCTACTACCTCATTGGTGATTTCTTGTATTAGAGGCGGTCCTTTATCTTTTACAAGCTTATATTTACCCTTATTATATTATTTTCTCTTGTAGTTATCCTTGAGAATGAACTAAATAAAGTTGAAAGTAATTAGAAGCTCTTTTTCATTTTTCCTGCGGGACATTGCATTCATTGCGAACCTACCTTACGTTCTACTTTGTGAGTTATTCATTTCATATATTTATATGTATATATATATATATATATATATATATATATATATATATATATATATATATATATACATATATATATATACTTATTAAAAGTGACCGATAGTTTTTCGAATTAATAATTCTTTTTTAAATCCTCTCGATTTTTCTTATATTCGCCTTTTCTTCATTATTTAACCTGTGGATAAGCGTACCGAAGTGAAGTTCATCGTGGACTGATGCTTGTTATTTTGCCAAAGGTAGAAGTAAATTAATCTAATTTAGCACTTTCTTTAATTTAACTGACGCGTTTTGATACATCGAGTATCATCTTCAGAGTCACAATTGTTAAGGTGGTATGGTATTCTTCTTGAGAGTGGTTTCGGGCATTCCGATATACCAGCTAGGTAAGAGTTCACAGTCTTCTAAGGAACATGTGTACTCATATATCAGATTGGTCTTTTGTTTGGCTTGAGGAGGAGGTTTTGGGTTATTTTTCATGAAAAGAGTTTATGTCCGTCTATTTTGATAATAGATGGTTACTATAATCTTTTTGGGGGCATTCGTGGGTTTTATTTCTAGGTTAATAATGCCCTTGATTGCTCTCTCAAGTTCGTTTTGTGTACCCTTCCATGTAGTGCAGTGTGTAAAGGGAAGGTTAATATACGATGTGATCACTCTTGTTTGGTTGCATTTAGAGCATTCACTCTCTCGTCTATTTAAATGCAAGCATTAATAAAATTTAAGAAATTACTAAAGAAATAAAGCAAGTGATCAACACGACTAAATTAAATGGAATAGACAGTAACATATTTCATGACAGAGCCACTTCCAGTATTGCATTACAAACTTTTAGTTTTTCCTTATATCTGTCTCCTCAAAATAGTAGACCTTAGGTGGACATAATTTATAATTATCTATATATGAGTGTACAGGTATATATATATATATATATATATATTATATATATATATATATATATATATATATATATATATATATATATATATATATATATATATATATATATATATATATATATATATATAATTCACTCTTACTTAAAAGCCAGAGAAATTCAGTCCTCTAAAATTATTGTTTAAATTTTAATTCAGAAATATTTAGGTGTAAGTCGTACCAGGCCCTTCCCTCCTGCCTCCTTGCAACAACTCATTTATTTCCTCACGTTCATTTTTGCCCCCCACCCTTAGATTATAAGCCCCTTCCCCCGAAGTCACGTTCCCTCGTGATGGTGTATCCTACCCCTTTTTCCGGTCCCTCCAGCTTGCTAAGAGATTCCATTCAAACCTAGGTTCCCCATATTTTTTAACCCTTTATGCCCTGAATTAATTTTAAAAATGACAAATATATTAAACTCATCTATCGTTTCTATTAAGTGTGAATTAGTTAATGGCAAACAGCGCCTAAATCGGATACCTCCCTTGTGTGAGCCCAAACAAAACAATGTGTCGTACTCGTCACACTCGCTACTAGAACGTTATCCTGCATGACCTTATTTTAAACTCAAGGAGCGAATAGCTCAGATAGGAATTGAAACGCCAATGTACTATCCTCGAATGTTTTAATTGGGTTTTCCACTTTAAAGTCCTCCAAGCGCATGCGAATCAAAGTAAGATTGGAAAATGACGCGGAATTTGTAATAAAAATGGTTTAATTTATTTTGGCTTCACCTAGTTTTGTAAATTGCTATATTTCTACCTAGAACAATTTTGTAGCTAGCAGCTTCGCTTGGAATTCTACAAAAACTCACCACCTATTAGTTAGATATCGGAACTTTTGCAAGCTGTATGTAGAATTTGTCAAGCAGTTCAGCTAAAATGAAAATAAAACTTTCGAAAAGAATAGTCTTGTTCGCTTCTTATCTATTATTCAAAACATCCCTAGTCATTAAAAAGTGCCTACTGTTTGACTACCTAAGGTGACCACAAATAAGTCACGCCTCAAGAAGGAAGTCTCAGTTAAGGCTTCCGTTCGTATTTAAAAGAACCCCAGCAGTTTTAAAGGTAACCATTATATTACGGACCGATTCCAGCTGCCGACCAGGACTCCGGCCCGTTTAACACTTGCGTTCTTGTCAAGATGTTTTTGATCCACCCTCATCCACCCTCATCCACCGCTATCCATAGTCTCCCTTCCGTCGACTGCCTTCTCGCATCCAGTGAATACAAGTTCGAGAGTACCCCATTCCCTCCTCGCCACTCCACTTATCAGACGTGGAGCTTCTTTAAATAACTCAAGCACCCGAAAATCTCTCAAGTCTCAAGAAGAAGACAACATGAAACCATCAGGAAGCCACCAAAAAGTACTCATCCTAAAGTAAAACGTGTAGCGAAATCAAGGCAAAGAATTTTGCTCGTGGAAAAGAGAAGTACGCTTAGGATTGCCTTAGAGTTTTAGTCGGGGAAAGATTCAGTTTCAAAATTGAATAAAGTCTTGTTATTTGCATTTCTGCCAATATTTTCTCGAAGGCAAAATTTAATTCAGTTTAAAGGTATTTTAGGTTGGTCAGCCTTATTTATATTTAGGGATAGGAGTTTAATTTTTTGTGGACAATTTTAAAACATTATTATTTTGGTGAATTTTGCATAATCTTATTATTTTTGTAGTTGTTTTTATTTATTCAGGATATAAATAATTAAAGTTCAATGAAATCAGGTTTCAGTGACGCCCATCAAATCAGAAAACGAATAAGTAACGAGTCATTCACCAACGATAGATTTGGTTACGAAAGTGAGAAATTTGTTTTCTTTTTTGATAGAGATTTCGATTTGCCTTTACCATTAGGCTATCCGAAGTAAGTCTTCCTTCACCACTAACATGCATGATCAAATTCATCTCACCTATGCCAATCAAAACCAAGAACCTAGTTCATATAACGGCGGTCAATTACTAAACTTGTCCCATTCGGTCGTTTCATTTGAGGGTAAATGTGGAGGAAAATCCCTAAACCCAAGCATAGAAAATTGGCTAAGTAGTCTAGAACAGAATTTCTTGAAGGAGAATATTGTCTCTAATGACGTCAAAATTAGAGAAGCAAAACGCATCGTGCATCCATCTGACGGAAAGAGTTAAAAGAAGTATATAAAGATGTGCAATTGGCTAAGCCTAAATGGTGAGCGAATTCAAATAATAATTTGATCTTAGTTTGTTTATGACTTATGTTTTTATCAAAGTTATTTCTAATAATTCTTTTGTAATATGAAAAAAAATGGCGAAGTTCAGAAATAAATATAAGTATCGAAATTTTGTGAATTTTTAAAACCCAAAGAATTACAAATGGTGAAGTTGCGAAAATTTATTTTTATATATCTTCTATAAAACTATATTTTAGCAACGTGATATTTTAAAAGGGGGGAAATTTAGTTTAGAGTTCCTTTTTAAAATTATTATAATTGACGAAGTTCAGAAAATTTATAAAATTTAACCATGGCTGCTTTTTTTTTAGTTTTTAAATTTTAATCTTAGTAGCGAAGCGCAAGAACCACCCGTAGGGGGGAGTGGCGAAGCCTTTACTTTGTCTTTATATATTCTATGTCAATCATTATTGAATTTCATGTGAAATGGGAAAAAGAGGAAAATGTGGATTTTCATGATTTATTTACTCTCTTACCACTTGATATGCACAGCCTCTTAGGCTGCTAAAGAATATTTAAACCTACAGTACACAAATAACACCTTATTAATTGGTTGATGAATACGGTCATGTATGCAAACTTCTCTCCACAAAGAGAAACGACTTCAAAGGTAAAAGTTTCACTATATGTAAATCCCCCTGAAACTATTAATTTTTTTTTTAAAAAGTGTTTCGAACTAGATCAGGGTCGAAGGAACTAGGAGAGGGAAACCACTTATTAATATGGTTCAGTATCGTGGTGTAAATCTAAGCTCGCTTCAGAAGTTATTTCCCACACGGCATCAGTTCCAAATGAGCCCCAATCCACAAAATTTAGCTACTCCAATTGCACGATATGAATCCTTTCGTCCCCATAGTAAATTCCAGCATAATCCAGTTTGTTACAACTACGATAGTCGTCGTCAATTTAGGTGAAAATATACCTACGATCTATGTTTCTCGATCTACCTTGAGGTCGGGTATAGCCATGAGCAGCATTTCCCTTGGAAACGTCAATCACCTCCTCCAAAACCCGCATTTTAAGAATCGTGGCCCTCAAATGCATAGTAGCAGACAATGAACCCCAATCAAATATTTGGAAGTTTCACCTTGTGAGATTAATGGCTCTCTGTGGTTGTATGGGCAATCTGTAGAATGAGTACGTTGTTCCATCTCAGTCTTAATATGAAGTACCAGCGGAATACGAGCCCCCCCCCTCCCCCCGGGTTTATTTTTAAGCGAAGCGTAGTTTGGTGAGGAAGTAAGTTTACCCTCGTACTCCAATGAGTTGTTACACTCCTTGCTCATCCAAAAGATTAATTTAATACGAAAAACTGCAAATGATTTAATGGTTAGTGATAAAGTAAGTAATGTTGATTGTCCAACTTTTCTAGACACTTGATTTTGTACGACTTTAGTAAAGATATGATTCCTTAAGGAAGTGCAATGAATCACGAACCAGTTTCACAGAGTTACGCCACCCTGATTTCAGTTAGTGGGCATAACCGGTCAAAATTTCAAGTCTTTTGAACATATTTTTTTCTTCACTTTTCCTTTGTTTCTTTTTTTTGAATACTCGGTTAGTTTTTTAATACTTATATTTTATGTAATCATTTTAAAATATTCTTCTATTCTAATTTTTATAAGTATTTTTATACATATGATTCATTTTCCCCTTATCTTTTCCACCCATTTCTCTCTTCTCTCTATTGCATCACCCATATTTCATACTTATTCTCCAAGTTTTCAATTTCCTTCTTTCATTCCGTTGTTATGCTCATTCTATGTACCTATTCTACCCAGCTTGCGCCATTCAGGTTTTTCAAGTACAATGAGTAGGGCAATTTCATCTTTGAAATCCCTTTCATGGTATCTTTCCATCCTACCTCTCCTCTCAAGATTTTCACCTTTAGAAACTCATTTGCATCCAAACACCCTCTAGCCACCTTATTCTGGATTTTTTTCCATAGTATCCAAACCCATTTCATTTACCTTACATACCTCATATAAACCACGTGGAATCCCCACTCTTTTACAGAGTTCCCTTATAATTCTATATCCATTTGCTTGCCTTGGCATAACCTCTCTTAACATTCAAATCATTCTTAGCACTTCTATCTCACTTTTTTGTTTGTTAAATGCATCCACTTTCTTGTAAATGTTTATTCCTCACTCCTTAAGAACCAGTGCTCTACTGAATGAGCTAACGGAACAAATAAGCCTTGACAACATATATCATCAATTGATGAAATATGTTGTTAAGGTTTATGTGTTCCGTTAGCTCAGTCGGTCTAAATAACAGAGGTCTGAGGTTCGAGTCCTTGCCGGGTGGTTTTTTTTTTCTCTCTGCTTTTCTCGGAGTCACCTCCAGTAGAATCTCTTCACTCTTGTTTCTGTGTATCACTTATTCTCACACATTCCGTTATCAAGCTTTAAGCTTGGGATGGATGTTGCGTGCTAGTTTGCGCGCCAACCACACAGGCCGATAGCTTTCCGCCGCACAAAGAAACGATGCCTGCTTTTCCATTTTCATATATATATATATATATATATATATATATATGGACCCACATGACTCCAATTATATAAAAAATACCTCAACACTTCCCTTAAACTGCAGAAATTAACATTAGATGCTGAATTTCTGGAAATATGTCGTGCTTCAGGTATTTACCTCAAATCCCTTCATTTCATGCTTTATCGTTCCTCCTTATACTCTACAAAATTTTCTCAGGACTCCTTACAGTACCTCCTTGATAATGAAATACGCCTCACGGTTGAGAGAGCTGAACTTACCACGACGTTACAAACTGCAAGTAAACTAAGACTTCAATCAACTCTTTCCATCCTCGATTTCTTCTGCGCAATAGTTAAGGTACCAGAAAAAACCTCAACCACCAGAAAAGGGTCATCGCTGTTCACGAAAGAAAATTGAACAACTTAGGAATCAATTCCCATAAGTTCCTACATACTGGTAGCGCTGTTTGCAATCTTTCCGATTACAGTTTAAATAACCGTGAACAATTCCTTTTATCCTTAGGTCTACAATTCCGTCTCCCTATAGTTAAGCATAAATTCACTTCCTTCTTTCTCCCACTTGAGAATCTTGCCAATAACCTACCTGTAACCTACTTATACGGTGATTTCAACAAGTTCGTGTACGTCTTTCAGAACTCTTCCACAGATTTTACTGCAGATTAAATCTCTCAAATACTGCTTCATTATTCTTAGACCACATGATTTTACCATTCTTCGTTCTCTCTCGCTAAACAGCATTATTGTTCATTTTCGGCCTGATAAAGAAAGAGCAGTGGCGATTCTCACTAAAACTGATTATCTTTCAAAAATATAAAATATCATTCACGACACTTCTAAATTAGTCAAATTAACTGAACCACTAAACAAACTCATTCTTCGTTTGGAAGACAAAATTAATCACCATTTGCGCAAACCTCAAGTCATCTAAAGTCATTACCCTCGAACTATGCAATAGCCTTTATGCCACCGGTTCAAGTTTAGGATTCCTTTATGGCCTACCAAAGATCCACAAACCTAATGTACCCCTTCGCCCTATCTTGGCTGCCTACTCACTCACTACCCACATACAAATTAGCTAAACACTTAGCCCAACTCCTTAAAGTTTTCACCACCAACCGATATAGCATACTTAATAGTTTTTCTTTCGCTAAAGAACTTATGGACCTCAACATTTCTTCCCTCCAAAAGATACTTGTTAGTTTCGATATACAGTCGCTATTTACCAACATACCCATCAATGAAGTAATAGATATTATTCTTCGTAAAGCGTTTGCTAACTCTGAATTTTCAATGGTTTTACCCCTCAAACATTTAAACATTCACTGCAACTCGTGTTAAAGACATCTATTTCCTTTTCAACAATAGTGTTTACCAACAAATTGATGGTGTAGGTAAGGATTTCCCCATTGCTCCCATCGCTGCCGACATTTTCATGGCAAACATGGAAGAACTGATTTTGAATAGCTGCACTAAAGGTTTTGTTCCACTTTTTTATCGCCTCTTTGTTGATGACTGGTTCGCCATATTTCACAACAAAGATCAAGCTAACAGTTTTTTAAAGTTTATCAACGCCCTACACACCGACATTAAATACACTGCTGAATTTAAAAAAGACAATGTCCTTCCCTTTTAGGCCATATAAATTGACAAGTCAGGCAATAAAATAAACACACAAGTATACCGAAAACCTACCTTCACTGGCCTAGGACTCAATTTTTTCAGTTTCTGCGATGCACTCTTCAAAATTAATTCTATTAAAACACTTCTTCACCGTGCTTATCACCTATCTTCAACTTATTCTTCTCTCCATAAAGTATTTGACTTTCTTCGTATTTTTTTAAGAAATAACTGTTATCCCAGTGATTTATACGATAAGTTATTTAAGAAATTCTTATACCAGCAATATGAGCCAAGGTTACCTATTAGCACCGCCCCCAAAGACCCTCTCTATGTATTTACCATACTTAGGTTCTCTTAACCGTTCTTTCCGTAAATAGTTATTAAGACTCCTCCAATGATATTTTACTTACATCAATTTTAAAATATTCTTCACCAATAATTTATCAATTGGTTCAATATTCAATGTAAAGGACACACTCCCTCAGAACTTATGTCGTAGCTGCCTGGTTTATCTTATCAGTTCATTTGTCCTTGCTGTGATCGAGGTTCATATATAGGCAGTATCGTTCGTTCTCTGGAGGCCAGGGTGTGTACTAACCTGGTTATTAACAATAGAACTGGCAACCATTTGAACCATAAAGAAATATCAGACGTAAGATCTCACATTATACAATGTAAAATTGATGTTACTCATGAAAATTTTAAAATCCTTGAACATTGCAATAATGAAATCTCTCTTCTTATCTTAGAGACTATGTAAATTAAAATATTAAAACCTTACCTTAGTAACTACACAAGTGCGGTTCCCCTCCTCCTAGTTTAACCACTTCTCCATCCACCACGCTTACTCCCTGTCCCCCCTTCCTTAACTTATTTAGTTGAGTTTTCCTCATGGCTCAACCCGGTAAGTTACATGCTCCGTCCCCTTTCTCTCCTTAGTCTTCCCCATTTAAATGATGTTTTGTTCATTTGATTTTAATTTCACCTTAGACCTAACAATTATTAATATGTGAGAATTTAAATAATACGTCATTTCTCTTTGTCACACCTGATGATAGGCTTGGAGCCTGAAACGTTGTCAATAAAGAAGCACTTTAATGGAAACTACTTGCAATATATATATATATATATATATATATATATATATATATATATATATATATATATATATATATATATATATATATATATAAATATATATACCTCACTTTATTAACTTTTTAAACCAATAACAATGCATGCTGTTTCTTATGCTAAATTACTGTGTAAAATATAATAACACTATAAATGAAATAACATCAATTCTGCTGTATTCTGTTATACAGCATGTTACTGTGAACATTGCATCAACACTATTAAAATAAAGTTCCTTCCATGTTACTGCATTTTCTTTAGTAACCTGTGTTTTCCTATTGCAGTAGCATGCACTGCTGCTCTAAAAAAAGTAAGATAAACGCTCTTGAGCTGCGAGCAGATTACCCTAAAATTACAGTGTATTTAGGGTTTCGAGAAGAACCAATTTGGGCTCACGTCATTTCAAGATGGCTCAAATGGCTTTTAGTGAGGAATCAATGACTGCGCAGGAAATGCTCAGCATGTACTCAGGGAAAGCTTCTTCACCCACATTTTTCTTGGATTGATTTGGAAAGAAAAGGTCTAGGAAGGTTTGCAGTTATACAGAAGTTAGCTGCAGCATTGCTGCCTATGGAATTCAAAATATAAAATATGTTTTGAAAATGCTCAGATACTTGCGTGAGGAAATTTTCACATGGACTTTGCCGTTAGATCAAATGTTATTTCAGAATTAAAAGAAAACATTCACCCCAGAATTAACGAAAGATATGTCAGATTGCATAAAAGATAGATATACTAAGGAAAAACGGAGCACCTACACAAGAAATGACACACATTCAACATTTTAATATTCGCATCATCAATCTGATGCTAAACGAGAGAAACATGGAAACACTACAAGGACACATCAAACCAATTAGCACAAACCCATAAAGAACGAATATGCCACTCAACCACTGCTCCCACGCTCCACTCATTGATTATTCGCAACAACAAAATACACTTACCAAAAACAACATTACAACATTCCTATGAAACATTACTTAAATATCAACTGCCTACCAAAGCAGAGACATAACAGATATATTATACAAACATAAAAAGCCACACATAACCAAAACCGAAGACCACAATCCCTTTTCATACCAGAAAACGTTCAGTTCGCCTTCAAATCTCTCAAAAACTCCAATCCCACAGGGTCTGACACTATACGAAACATTCACCTGTGCAATGACTTTCCCGATCCCTTCAAAACAGAATTAAATACATGCACACTACTGTCCCTTTCAGACAATTAAATAATCTATCTCCAAACATCAGAGAAAGCAATACAGAGTATATACAACAACGTTTCTCAACCTTTTTTGACCTTGTGAGAACTCATGAAATAATTCAGGGAACCCCCATATACAAATTATCTTATTATATTATCTTAATTAACCTCATTCCTAAACTTCAAGCTTATTAGTGATAAAATCTATTTTTTGTGATAACTAGTTTAAACAAACGCTAATTTTTTTCTAATTTATTGTCAACAAAACCTAACAAATCAAACTGTTTGTGTAAGAGACCTCATAAGGTTTTCATTCACAGATTTTGCATTGACCATAACTTCAAAACAAAAATAATTAAATATAAGTGCCTTTTTATTTAAAAGTTCAGATCAACTGGAGAATCCACCACCCAGATGTCTTGGGTGGCGGATTCTCCATTTGAGTAATTCTGGGTGGAGTATTCTCCAGTTGAGTAATTCTGGATGGCGGATTCTCCAGTTGAGTAATTCTGGGTGGCGGATTTTACAGTTGGAGACTAAAGATTCTAAAGTTGATATCATAAAAAAATGTATTCATATTCTAATTTACATAAAATCCAAATGATAAAATTTAAAGTCATAAAAGGTAAAGGATAATTTAATCTTTTATAAATATCCAGCTATCGGTGTATAATAAACAGGTCTTCAGTTGGAGATATGACGAGTGATGAGTGGACATATATTAGTCATAACATATTAGTCATATCAGTTCATATCAGCTATATCTTATCAGTCAGTCAATAAGATAAGAAGAAAGATACAATTTAAAGTCGTAAAAGTTTGAGATACATTTATGTAGTTGATAATATGCCTAGAAATCTGTATAAATATAAGATCTCCGAGAATTTACACCCTATAAACAGTATGTTAGTAAATAAGGTAATTTTTAACCTATGGGAGCTAATAACTTTTACCGAGATACTCTTATGCCATTATTAGTACACGAAGATGCTGGGCACCATAGTATTTATGCAAAATAAAGGCATTCTCAAGAGACAAATGAACTGTATTTACTGCAACGAGCAGTTCAATTTATGTTAGCGTAAATCTTTGAAAGACGGCTATCATTGGCGTTGTTACAATCGACAGTGCCAAAAGTATAAAACATGTGTTACTTCAATCAGAAAAGGATTTTTTTTTGACAAGTCCAATTTTAAATTAAGTGTTTGGTTGCACATAATATATTTATGGTGCATCCAAGAAAGTGTACAAAGTGCAGTTAATATGGTGTCAATTTGCGAAAAAAACTGTTATCCACATTTTCAATTTTTTTGTGGTGTGTCAAAAGTACTTTGAGAGGCATCCAATTAAACTGGGAGGACCTGGAATCATTGTTCAAGCCTATGAATCCCATTTTGATTTTTGGGCTAGTGGACACTAGTTTCACTCCAGTTGTTAGGTACATGGAAATTGTAGAACACAGAGATTTCATTACGCTTCTTAGAATAATCGATGCTGTTGTACCACCCGGTTCTGTTATTTACACGTATGAATGGAAATCGTATCGCCATATTCAACGAGATCTTGGACGTTAGCACAGGGCAGTAAATCATAGCATTAACTTTGTAGATCCTCACACGGGTGTGCAGACCCAGGCCATTGAGTCACATTGGAATAAACAGAAACATAAATTTATTAGAACCTATTTATGTGAAATGATGTGACGAGATACGAGGGGCGGTCAATAAGTTTTGCGAATCGGTAGGGCAAAACAGAGGAAGGGGGATGGCTGTTTGTGAGGGTGTTAGGACAAGTTATGACAAGTCGGGACTAGCAGCCGCACGCTCCTGCCTCGTTTATTTAAGAAGCAGTAGCTGATCGCAGATCGTCAGACACAAATTTTTCAACAATGGAGAAGGTTGAGCACCGCACAGTGATCAATTTTTTGACCAAGGAAGGCAAGAATGCAAAAGAGATCCATGAACGCATGGTTGCAGTGTACACCAATACCGCCCCTTCCTATGCAACCATTACTCGCTGGAATAGGGAGTTCCGCCATGGTCGTGAGTCCCTTGAAGATGACCCCCGTTCAGGACGCCCGTCAGATGTGACCAACGAGGACAATGTGGCCCGTGTGAAGAGGAGGATCCTCGAAAATCGACGGGTGAAGGTCGAAGAAATCAAGCGAGAACTTGGAATATCACATGGAAGTGTTATCAACATCATCCACGACAATTTGGCCATGGCCAAGGTCTCTGCCCGTTGGGTCCCTAGAAAGCTCACGCCCCATGATCGACTTCAACTTCGTCAAAGTCCACAAGGCCAGAGTTGGACAAGCTGCCCTGCGCGAGTGCAGATTCGAGGAGCTCAACCATCTCCCCTACAGTGCAGATCTGGCCCCTAGCGACTACTTTTTATTCCGCCAGCTCAAGGGTGCACTGCGTAGACGACGGTTTAGGGACGATGAAGATGTCCAGCTCGCCGTCCAGGAGGAGATTTCTGGTTGTCGGGAATTCGAAGCCTCAGGGACAAGTGGCGCAAGTGCATTGAAGTCGAGGGTAGTTATATTGAAAAATAATAAAACACTTTTCCTCATATCTCGTTTCCTTATATCTGAATTGCAAAATTTGTTGACCACCCCTCGTAGGTTTGGAACCAATGCTTTCCAGTATTTATGCGAACATATAAGCTAACTATATTTATGATAGGATTTTACTCGATAAAAAAAAAGCATTCAATTTTTATTTACTGTATATTATATCAGCTTACATATTTAATTTGTGTACAATAAAGATAAACATTATTTTCTCTTTGCTCTTCTATGCCTTTAAACTATCTATATAAGGGTGGCAGAGTCTCCAGTTGAGTAATTCTGGGTGGCGGATTCTCCATTTGAGTAATTCTGGGTGGCGGATTCTCCATTTGAGTAATTCTGGGTGGCGGATTCTCCAGTTGAGTAGTTATGGGTGGCGAATTCTCCAGTTGGAACACATCTGGTAACAAGGGCAGCCAGAAATATTATATATAAACGATATAACGAGTTATAGACATCAATATTCAATAATTTTTCTAGACAAATATTAATTAAAAATGTATGTTTATAATCAGTGGCCTACTTATAATTATCTCTTGCAAAACCCTATCTACCTTAAGCGGAAACATAGGGTTCCATACAATAATACTAACGGCATACTTTTAACTGTGATCAAAGGGGTGCTCGCTGCCTCAGTGTCCATGGTTCGAATCGCTTCCCTGAACGGATTTTTCGCAAAATGGTAATAAATATTACTGTAAGAAAAATTTATTCCGTTTTCTCTCTCAATTTGGTTTATTGCATTCATCTTCATCATTCTCTCGCGCTACTTTGAGAGATATTATATATATATATATATATATATATATATATATATATATATATATATATATATATATATATATATATTAGCCCAACTTAGATCAAGTTATTTTTTTTTTCTCCCAAAGTTCTGGCATATAATGAATCTAACTCAACACCAGCATACATCAAATATAACCATGACCAAAATGACACTAAACACCTCATCTTTGAGTGCCCAAACCTTAGAGAAGCAGGAAACACACTCCATCACCTCAGAGACCGAGCATAGTTTCCGTCTTGTAAATATGATGACGTAATTGATGTATCCCGCCTTACTGGAGAGAGGTAGAGAGGTCAAAAGGTAAGTTAGGTAAATGAACAAACTTTTTTTACATTCTCTGTCTTTAGGATAAAATAAAACAGAAGTCTAATAAAAAATAAATATTTTATGCAAATTTAATATATAATAATATTTCTTGATTATGTCAATAACAATGAATTTACATTGAAAAGCTTTGTTTTACCATTAGGAATAATAAATGTTATTCATCATATATATCTTCTTGATGACCTAGATGTTATGTACAGTCAAAGAAAAATGATAAATGTAGTTAGTAATTTTGACTAATATCTTAATCAAAATCGCCAAAAGGAGATCGCAGTATCGGTCCTCCACACTTTACAAATTTAACTCCTCACGATGTAAATACGAGACCCGCTTGTATGGACACGGCATTAGAATTATAACAGTGCTCCATCTATATTATAAAATGAGTATACCTCGTCTGGCCATAGATTCTGACCAACATGTTTGTGCATATACTTCATAGGCCTAAGTTAAATTAATTATTACCTGTGCAGTTGCCAAAAGGATGTGCATAACAGGGGGCGATGGGCAATTTGTCGCCGTTGGCAACTCTGAATATCGCGCAAGCCACTTGTCTGGTATCGGTTCTATATTATTTGTATCATAGTCGACTCAGTTATGCATCGTATGTAAGGGAAGCAATACCATGGTTAAATTTACTCCGCCAAATTTCGGAAAAGGTACGCAATGCTGCTGGAGATCCACGCTGTGAGTTCCAATGAGAAAATATCCGAGTGTTTGGTTGTGCATCTGAGGACAATGCAGAGGATCAGGAAAGAGTTGACGAGTATGGTTGTGATTACCTGGGTATGGTGGCTCTAAAATTTCACTCTCATAGTTCTAAAATTAAAAGAACCTCCAAATTTCGCGTGAGAATCCTGGTCATCGTTGACAACAATCCCATTAAGTCAATGAGATCCATAGCTAGGGACAAGGGAGGGTAAGAGTTTCTCATCGGGTAGTTAGTATAAGAAGACATCCGCTACTAATCAGAAGATGAAGGACAAGCAGAAGGAACGTAGTCCGAAGCTTGTGAAGTAAGTGAAGCATCAACTCAAGCCTGGCACAGTTTGATTCTTCTAAGGAGAGAAGAATTTCAGCCTGGACCAGGTGGCAAACTCGCCAAACAACCGCCGCTGGTTTGTTGTGTCTCCCGAAAATGTGCCGACAGTCAAAAAGACTAAGGTCTCAGTTTACATCATGATGTTTGGGTTGCTCAGTATCGAGGACCACGTTACGCCACGTTTATCCTCCAGAGAGATCCTCAAACTCAATACAGAGAGCTACGTCAAGAGCCTGGAGAGTTGGTGCTTTCTTGGTTCCAGAAGGTGACCGCTGGAAGGTCATGACTTGAGTTACTTAGGGGGTGAATCAGTCCAAGCTACCGAAGGTGGTGCTATGCCACCTCTCCTATGCGTTTGTAAAATATTTAAAATGTTTGCTCAAATACGATTAAAAAAACATTGTTCTCTATTAATATTTGTCCTTCCAATTTATTAAAAAAACATGAGATATTAAAAACTCCGCTATAATAAATGAAAGGTTGCATTTTTTTATTAAATACCAAACATACATTTGGATGTTGTTGTCTTTGCTGATTTTCAATTTGTCTAGTCTAGCAGGTCCTGCTTTTCAGTACGGTGCCTTCAAGGAGTATATATTGTTAGCATTATAATTGCGCTAGTTTACACTTTAAAAAAATTGAGTAATCGCTTTCCTTCTTTATCAGCAATTTATCATTGCGGTTGGAAAGTTAAAACCACCACATGTGATTGACAATCGTTGACTAGACTAATCACATATCCATATTACCTATTAGGTTGATGAATAGGTCTTGCGTTTTTTTAATGTTGTGTTGATTTAAGTTTCGTTGACGTGATTTGTGCACATATTAAGAAACAATAATAAATAATGAGAGCAAAATTTGAAAAGGTTAGGCTACGTCTCTTAACAGCGTAGACTATTAGGCTTCTGCTTAGGCTACGTCTTGAAGTTTAGTAATAAATCATTGCGGTTTATTTAAAAGTTGTGTTAATTTAATTTTTGTTCTGTACCCTCAAAATGGAATGTCAAGTTGAAAGAAAGGCGCATTTTCGACACTTGTTGTTATTCATTTTCAATCGAGATGGGAACAATGCAAAGGCAGCCAAAGCTTGTCGTGATATTTGTGCTGTGTACGGAGGACATACTTTATCAGAAAGCACAGCTCAATTGTGGTTTTCACTTTTCAAAAACGGTCATTTCAATCTTAATGAAGAAGAAGGTTCTGGTCGCCCCATTAAGTTGGATGAAGATTAATTGAACGACCTTCTTCATGAAAATCCTCATCAATCGACTAGAGATTTGGCTGTACAATTGGCGTGTGATCAGAAAACTGTAGTGAATCACCTTCATTCGATTGGAAAGTTCAAAAACTCGGTGCATGGGTTCCGCACGCTTTGAGAGAAAGCAAAAAACTTCAACGCTCCACGATTGCCGCAGGTTTGCTTGCTCGTCACAAGGCTACTCGTGGATATAAGGACAAACTTCTTCACCGCATCAACACTGGCGACGAAAATGGTGTGTTTATGTCAACATGAACCATCGAAAACAATAGCTTAGCCCCAATAAAAAAACCACTTCCGCGATTAAAGTAAGGTCTTCATCCTCGAAAGACGATGCTGTGTGTGTGGTGGGATTGTGAAGGCATCATTCTTTATGAGCTCCTTGCGAACAATGAGATTGTCAATGCAGAACTCTACGTTCAACAAATGGATCGACTCGCCGATCCATCGACGTTATGGAGTCCTTCTGCAACACGACAATGCTCGTCCTCACATTGCCAATATGACAAAAGATGCCATCCAAACGCTTAATTGGGAAATCCTGCTGCATCCTCCATATTCGCCAGACTTAGCTCCATCGAATTACCATCTTTTCCGATCGCTCTCCAACAATTTGTGCAGCGTTTCGTTCAATACTGATGGGAAATTAAGAACCTGGTTAGACGAATTCTTCGAGTCAAAATCTAAAGATTTTTATTGCCGTGGCATCGAAAAACTAGTTGAACGTTCGGAAGAAGTCGTAAATAACAACGGAGAATACATTATTGATGAAATTGGAAATCGGTTTCAATTAAAAATGAAGTTTTTCTAAAATTGTTAATGGTAATGAATAAATTTGATAAAACCGCAAGAACCTATTCCCCAACTCATTATAATAACTATATCAGAAACCATTATATTAAATTTTATACCACATAAAATATCTCCCCCTACGCGTATGTATATGCTAAATAATTGGTAACCATTTAAATTAAATTTGCCATTAAGTCTACCATTCGCATTTCAACCTGAACTAAGTTATTGCAATAATGTCCAAATTTTCAAAAGCCTCGAGACATGCAAAATTATTAACTATATTTCTAAAACTACACGCGTTAAAAGATAGATAGCTTGTTTGGTCGATTGAGTGTGGTTAGCAATGACCTCTAGTTAAGCTACCCCAATCCAGTGGGGTTAAGGTGAATTCCCTTTCTTCCGAACAAGTGAGGGCAAAGGTAAAACACCCCAGAAATCCACAACCTGAATATCATTTCCAGTGCAACGAAATTTTATTATTTATGTAACTCGCCTTTGCAAATTGCTCCCTGCTCGGATCCTCGGGAGAATACTTGAAAATAAAGTAAGTATTTTTACCTTTAGGTGTGATCATTAGCCACTTATATGAGTTTAAGAGTTTGTCGGATCTGCCTTCAAAATGAAGCTCATGTTGCCCAAAGTGAATGAGGAAAGCCAAATCTGCCTCTATGTACATTTGTTGTAAATTCCTGTTCCAGATCTTTCACTTAACCACCAGAATAACAAAACCACTTCATCCGTGGATTGCCATCGTTCACAGAACTCCTACATCTTTCCTTACAGACTAAATAATATACATAGCCCCTCACGACACCGCTGTCTCTTCCTTCCTGTCTTCATATACACAAACACACACATTCATTTTTCCACCCACCACCGCCTTGGCTAGGAGCAAGTGCTCTTCCCCTTTGGTCACGAAGGGTTATATGCTCATCCGTTGGTGTTAAAATAGTTTTTAACCTTCCATTCTAACGAGGGCCTTCCCTCGGTTTCTTCAGATTTGCCAGTGGTTGTCATTCTGATCATTATGCGAATTTCATTTTCCTGTCGGAAATCTTTTTCACAATTGAAAACGGACGGATGTCATTTTATAGGAGACAAACTCAAACTAATGAACTCCTTTTAGATTTCCTTCCTCTTTTCCGGATTTAGACATGAAATATATTTCCCAATTCTACGTTCCCCAACACCCAAGACTGTAATTTTTGCTTCTAAACTCGCCCATAATCGCCTCTCACATTTCATCTTGGTGATATTTCATTTTTCAGCGACTTCTGTGTGACTTTATTGGCTATTAGTTTTCTTCCAGCACTCAAATGTATAGGATGCAATTCATAGTAGGGGACCACGACTGATACGGTCCTAATGTTGCATACATCATGACAAATAGCTTTGCATCGTGCAAATTGCTATATAAAATTAATGAAATGCTGCGATTGGGAATAAAGCGAGTTTTCGTAATTTCTTCGTATCTTGGAGATTTATTAAACTGTTAATTCATTTGGGGGAAATGTCCCAGGCGAGTAAAAAAGTAAAAGGGGCAGGGACACGTGTGCTGGTGCACTTTTCATTAAGGCGCGTTGTGTTGAATTGTTTAAAGTGCTGGGGCTGGACACTGGTTGACGAGACGGATGTTCTTGAAGGCAACGGACGGGAGTCTTACGTTCCGGGACAATCTCCTCTTGTTGTCGTGGGTGTGACGTCAGGCAGTCCTCTCCTGTAATTTGACTGAGTCAAATCTGCAACTTGTCTTCAAGGAGGGTGAAGAAGCACTTTTCTGTTTAGTTTCTTAGTACAAACTGTTAAGGGAATCCAAACGAATGATTTAATGGAGTCTTTTTTTAAGTTCTAGATCAAACTTCTAAAAAAAATAATTAGATTCTCAAGGTCCGATCTTAAGAGTTAAATTGACAAGGGGTCAGACTTTGAATGTCCCCGAGCAATAGCTAATTTTTTGATAGGAGAATAGATAAAGGGGCCTTGATCGGCCCCTTCCACCCTCTTTTCAGTCCTATCCAGGTTGAGAGAGGAGGAAAGTGACCTTTTAAGGCTGACCTCTCCATTTTACTGCATCCTCAAATGGCTATGGCTCAGGTCAGCCGATGGCAGTTGAATATAGTCAGGAGCGGAAGAGGTATGGGGAGAGAAAGAAAAGAGGATAAAATAAAAAAAGGTGAAAAACATGAAGGAGACTTTTAAAGTTGGCCTTAGTTGGGTTGCCCAAAGAGCTGGTGGAAGGTCTATACACCACGCTTCCTCTTGGGTGGGTAAATCTATACTCTAATTTTATCTGTAGCTATTTTGTGTAAGTCTTTTAATGGTCCTTCTGTCCACTTGTTTTGTGCATAAAATACGTTGCCAGGGAAGATGGCTGATCTTTTTAATTTATTTTCTTATCTTTGTATTTTAGCACTGTAAAATTTTTCAGATTCCGTCTCCATAAGAATGGTTTAAGTATTTTTCTTTTTCGTCTTGGTTTATTCCTTACCTAAATTCCATTTTTCCTCCATCGAATTTTAGAAGCATCCAGGAAAGAGATGCGATTATATTTGTGATAAGCAATCCTTTCTTATTTTTTGGCTTTTATGCCGCTATTCGCTCTTTTTTCTTGAGCTCATCTTTCTTTTCCTTTCATTTTTCAAATTCTTCATTTGTTCATTTCTCAGTTGACTCCTGCTGTTGGAAAATAATTCATGGCGACTGTTGTTCTTTCCTATTTTGATATGTTCATATAGTTATTCAATTTTTTCCTCTACTTGCTTCCATATTTTGTTGGCCCTCTTTAGAAGGCTGATCCTTGCTTCATCAGTAAGGTACCTGATTCTTTGGCCCTTGACGTGTTTTGTTAGTGATCCAATATAAAACTTTACTATTATTCCTTTGTAGCTTCGTTTTATGAGTGTTTGATAACGGGTGTGTAGCTTTTGTTTGGTACGTTAGAAGAGATTGTATCAGCACGTGAAATACTTTTATTTTTGCTGCTTAAATTTCTTAGTCTACTGATTATTCCTTGTGCTGCTTTCTTATCTTTTCTCCAATCTTTGCACTATAACAAAATATACCGATTTAGAGTCAGAGCACTTTTTCCTCTGTGTCATATCCATAAACAGCGGGATTTACTTTCATTTATTTAATTTATTTTTATCGAAATGAATATAATCTTAAATTTCTGATTGTTCTTCTAGATTTTTTATAGTTTTAGTATTTTTTTATATTACTGACTTCCAGTCCCGTTGTTCTGGCCTTTTTGTCTTGGGTTCCTGTACAGTATCGTCACAAGTGTGCTGAGGTCGTATCGAACTGGACGTTCAAGCTTCCTAGTGTTATGAGTCTAGGGATTTTTGAGGTATCGATCGAATAGAGAGAGGGTGGTGCTTAGGCACCTTACTTGTGTCACTCCTGCTCTGATTTGGAACTTTGGTCCCTTGTGTTCTTTTATTTCTATATACGCTGATCTATTGCGTATATAGTCTCAGATAAAAGCGTAGATCTTCTCTGCTCAAGTGGTCGCGAGATGATGTAGCGACACTACAAAATAGATTTATATTGAACCAAATGAGGATTACTAAGGATGATGTGAGTGCCTTATTCGAAAATAGGTCAGTAGATTTAAAATGATTACAGAGAGAGTATGACTACAAACGGCGTGATTTTCGGAAAGTCAGGATGCAACAAGGGTGTAGACAATTTAAATGATGATGGAAGAATTTCATTAGGTTTAGCAAAGAAGTTTACCTCACCAAAATAAGTGGAAGAAAGGACAGCGGAGGTGAACACTTGGTATCAAAGGTATGTGAATTTATCATTAACTGATGGCATTACCAAATTCGCATCCAGGCAGAAGGTATGTGATTATTGAGAAAACAGTAGTTGTCCTATTGTAGCCACATTTTAGTGACTCACGAGACGGTTTATTTAATGAGATCCAAGCATCACGACCGATCTTTAAAGGTTAATGGAAGTGAGCATAAGAATTTGAAGAATTTACAAGCGGAAACATGCCGTAGGTTGCTCAAATGTATCAAACAACTTTCATTAACTCGTAAGGGAAAGGGTTTTATGAGGGAGAAAATTGGTAACGTAGATCTAATGGGAAATCTCTCTATTGGATGACTTTGGGGAGAAAAGTTGCCAACAACCGGAAATATAGAGCTACACAGAGGAAAGGGGGAGCATCGGGTAGTTGTGATCGGTAGGGATGATTTACAATATAATAATGATTGTGAAAAGGATGAAGTCCTATATTTTGTAGGTTAATGTACAGCCGAGACCGAAAATTTTCGGACACATGGATTTTTCTTATTTTTTGCATGTCTATGAATATGTTTGTGTAGGTTTGCATACATGTGTCCAATACATCTAAAAATTAAATAAGTACAAACTTCCTTATAACTTGTTTAGAAATATTTAAAATAGTGATGCTATGTGAATGGATGAAATTCAGGTATCACATGCCTTATGTTGCAGTCAAAATGTCTTCATATAACACGTCATATTTGTTGTTAATATGATATTCCATGTAAAAAGGATCTTATAATTATATGAAAATGGCGAAAACATGTATCTATACCCTATTATATAGTGGGATACGAACACTGCAGGAGGGTCTCAGTTATCCAGAATTCGCCCGAAGGATCGACGGATCACATTACGGTGTTTCAAAAGTGTTAAAGAGGATCGACCTTTTCCTGAATGATTCGGGGCTACATGTCAAGCTCAGGGTGGGTCGTGTCGCAGTTTTTGATTGCGATTGCACCATGAATTCGAAGAAGTACCAAGCTATACTGTGAGATTACATGCTGTTCTCAGTTCGAGACCTCGCCAGAAATGCCCGAGATGTGATTTTTCAGCAGGACAATGCCCCATGTGACAGGTCTGCGTCCACCATACAGTGGCTCGGAGCCAACTATATCACGCTGATGGACTGACTACAACAGTATTGGGATATTAATTTATTGGAAAACCTCTGGCAGGATCTGAAATAGGATGTAATAGGTCGTGAACAGCACGCCTCGAAGAATAAATGCTTCCACCATCACGGCCAAGGGACTCTCCACACACTACTAAGCTTCCTGTATCAGTTTGCTTATCTGTTTTATGCTGCTTATGATTAATTTCTTAATTCTTATCGATTATTTGAGGTATATATAAATTATTACTATTTATTCCTCCATATTTCACTGTTATATTGATATTCATATGAAAATAAAAACTTTACGCTCGTGCATTGATTTAATTTCCTAAAATTTTCGAGGGATCCGAAAACTTTTGGTAGTGGCTGTATCAAAATATGGGATCACAGGTGACATTTTTAAGGGCTCTATCTGTGCTTCGTTCATGTAAAATCCATAAAGTTCTAAACGGATTGCTCAGGTAAGCTACACATCGGTATGAATTTAAGTTCTCTAGCGGCCCGCCCTGTAATGATACCAAAGGTCCGCTTGGGAATGAGTTTATTGAGGGAGGTATGGGTGTTGCCTAAATAGTCCACTTGCACTACCTTATTTTAAAATAACTCAACTTGTATAAAATCGTTAATAAGTTTAAGCTTAAGACTGATAAGGTCAACTAACTCAAAGGGTGATAGGTTTCATGGGATTCATCTAATTACTGATATATTCGGGTTAGGGAATGCGCCATTTATGGCAAAATAATTGTTGTTTCTAATGTGAAATATCACTGATTCTACAGCATGAGCGATCTCTGAACGTGACTGCGCGATAATATTTACTAAGGTTTCAACTAGGTATAAATCATCTTCAGAGGTGAGGCTGAAAATTCCTTTAAGGAACCTTCCGCCAAGATACATCAAATCCCATTCACTTTATAGCCGGTTAGCTGCTGTAGCTTGACACGGACTATTTAGAAGGTCATGAATGGACATTATGAATGAGTGCGCACATTCAGTGGTATGTTTGATTACCTTAACTCCCATATCGTCCATAGTTTACTTGGTATAAAAAGGGCTTTGAAACGTACCCCAGGCCATTTAACGAGAGATTATAATTTAGTTAGTGTTCCCTAACTTCAGCTGGGGCCCGCAGATTTACACAAAGAGTTGGTGTAACCTCGTAAGAACTTTCTGCCTGGGTCTCGACTACTAACTCGGTAGAGAGGCGCAGGCAAGCAGATAGGGAGGACTATATTAAAAACTACATTACAGAGAGGACTACAAAATTATTTTTAAATATATTCATTTTCTCTGTCAGATAAAATAGTTTTTCAAAGCCCGCGGCGGAGGGGGAGGATTGGGAATCAAGCTCCTTAGGATGAAAGCGTGGAAAATGCAAAAATAATCATATCTATATAGAAAAAATAACATTTGTGATGAGATTTAACAAACATCTAAGTGCAAGGTATTGTCTAATTGAACCGGGAAAGGAATTTTGTGTAATCTAAATTGAATCGAATTTGTATAATTCAATGGAGGTAGTAAATTTGTGTAATCCATCCTAGTAGAAAGAATTATAAATGAAATAATTATACCTCTGAAAGTCGTTGATAATGGCAATCATAGTAACTAAATGTTGTATATAAAAATAATTTATTTATACAGACTAGAATATTTACATTTATAATTGAATCCAATCATACTACAGAGGCAGAAATTAACGAGACTAAAACAAATAATGATGAGACTTCATATCAGAAGCTTGGAAATACAAAAAGTATCATTAACATACACATAAATATTTTATAATGAATATGGAAAATATTATTGTAAACAAATAAAAGTATTTCGAAGTGAACGACCATTTCAAAGTGATAAAAAGTAAATAACATTAAACCTAGAACAAAGAATGCTCGACAAAAATTTAAGAAAATGAACGAACTTTGCGAGAATAGAACGTGTTAAGGTCGCTAAAATGTGGAATCAAGAAAAAATGGACTCTGAGGCAGACAAATAAATTTTCAATTGAGGAGTCGACAAGGTGGCTCAACCAAAAAGGTATGAATGCAAATATTATGAATCTGATTAAGAGTTTATATTAAAATAAACAAAATCGAGGGCAGTTGGCTAAAATAATCAATTCTTTGAGGTTCTGGGAGTAGAGAAACGGAGGGTAGAAAAATAACTTCACTATATACAAAGAAAATATTTATAGCACAAGTAAATAAATGACAATAAATAAAATGAGAGCCGTGGTACCAAACGGGGGGAGGGATACAAATTGACTCAACAGGTACGAGAGTCCGAGACTGGATGTACGGTGATTGCCTTCCGGGAAAGGATGGAGGAGGGGTGCAAATGATGGGGCGAGTCACGTAAAGCCTAATTGACTGGAGGCTTGGATACGGCGAGTAGCGGAGTGCTGCAAAGTTCTACTTAAAAAATTACTTCTTCTTTAACCTCGTTGAGAAATGAGCGAGGGAGTATTCCAGACGAGAACGAAGTCGCTACCCGAGTGATAGATGCATGGCCATGTCCATCGTCTGTCAGGCGGGAATTCTGACCTTAGGTAAGAGCAAGGCCAGGTAGAGATGACGCGTTGCGTTTGTAGCTGGAAGCCATTGAGAGGCGAAGCCTGGCGTACGAGACTATACGTGGCTGTATGGTACTAATTTCTTAAAGCTTTTCTTGAAGTATTTATACTGCCTCGGTGGAAGCGGATCGCCGGAGGCCCCCCAAAGGGGGAGGGGGATCTGATAAGACTTGGCGCGCCAAGGGGAGGGGGTAAGAAAAGTCACGGCGGGACTCACAGTCTCGCGCAAATGTCCTCGGTGCCGTGGGCCTGGTGCTGATCAGACGGTGCGACGACGAGAAAGGGATTTCAACACGGATCGCACAACCTTCTCTCTCTGACACTAAATCATGTAGGAGTGAAACGGGGCTGCACCATGTCTCTACACTTTTTTTTTATTCTATTCATTGATTATCTAGTAAAAAGAATGACGCGTGCCAGAACAGGAGAGGAGAATGTGCTAAAACTATCAACAGTAAAAAAAATGGCCAATACTATCATGAGATGAATGAAAATGGGTATCTGAAAGAAATGATAGATGTCGTGCCAGATTATGGGGAAAAATATAAGGTAACAAATTAGTAGGAGCAAGTAAATCGTGGGTAGGTCTTAGAAAATGAGGTCCTGGAAGTGCGGAGGAATATAATTATCTAGGCATAAGCATTTGTAACTGAGTAGATCTGTTTAACAGGCATAAAAAAGGAAGGAGTTAAAGGTGCCAAGAGTGATTAGGATGTTAAGAGGGGTGATGACAAAGCAGGCAAATGGATATAGAATTGTAAGTGAGAGGAGAGGCAGGATTGAGCAGATAACATGAGAAGGCTGCAAAGAAAAGATGAACATGCGCTACTAAATATACCTGTGAACCCGGAGGGGAACGAGTTTGGTAGAATGGGTACTTAGAAGGAGCAGAAGAACAGAATGGAAGAGGGAAATTGAAAGAATAAAGCGTAAGTATGAACATTGGGACATAGTCAGGAACCAAGCAACTGGTGATGCAATAGATGTAGTGCATATAAAAATAGAATATTAGAATGTTAAATTAAATAAATAAAAGCTAAGTATTAAAGAAAGAACCGAATAAATAAACAAGACATAAAAATAGAGGCAAATGGGAAATACAAATATGCTATTTTCGAGGAAAGATGAAATAACAGCAACTGTGTTCATGGGAATAATAAAATAGACCAAGATTATAATGCGTTTTGGAAACAACGAATAAACACGGATGATGTTTGTTAAAAAAGAACCATGAAGGGGGATAACCTTGGGCAGAGAGACGTAAATTGGGCTCATAGCGCGTAAGAACAGTGAGACAAATGAATGACTGTTCTCACGCGGGGACTCCTTAGAAATAGAATAAAGCTAGGTCGGCTTCACACTGCAAAGGAAGCTGAAATCATACACCCTTGGCCAAAAGTATAAAGCACCCTCATACATTTACATATATATTAAACATATATAATCGAACTTTTTAGAATTTATTATATTATTCACAAATCTGTATGATAATAATGGGGATTTTGCTAATATGTCCAAATTACTTAATATTTTTCTAAATGGCTTGTACGTTATAATATAGTATGTTTTCTAAAATCTGAATTTAACCTAAAAATTCCTGTTTCATCTTAAATTTATAGTTATTATATATTTAATATCGTTCTAAATAAGTGATAGGACGAAACGAAAGAACTTCCAGAAGCATTAAGAGCACAAATCCAGCTTCTCTATAGTCAAGAGTTATCACAAGCAGAATTTGCTTAAAAAAATAAAATGCTCAAGATATGGTGTAACGCTATTTTATTATTGATTGATTATTTTTATTTTATCGCTGCTAATTTATTACTCTTAATTTATCACTGCTCTATTAATTACTACTTTATTTCATTAATATTATTCTATTTAATAATTATTCTTATGCAAATGGAGTATATTTAAAAAAATACTCTCCGCACTTTAATGAAGTTGATCTATATTGGGTGTTGTTTGTCGCTGGGTAGATTTCAATTTCGGTTAAACTTTGTTTGGATGGCTGCTGTATAACAACCGTGGTTCAGATCCATCGTTAATCCTTACTTTCTGAATGAGAGTGGTTAAAGTTACAGGGACCTAGTTACATTACTTACAGATGGAAATATAAACTACAAAGATTATGCAGACTCATGCCTCGTTAGTTAATTTGATACAATGTATCAACTTCAAGATTTCTATATTTGAGCCGTGTTGCAGCGACCCATGGTTCAGGGGCAATCTAAAATGGGAGGTGCCCGCTGAGATATAATCATCAGAAGGTGTCAATTTGTGGTAAACCCTTACCAAACAACAAAATGATTAATGATTTCTTAAAATATATCTTTTATTCTTTGTTTTTATACTGGCAAAAATCAAACGTCATGGTATGCTTATGTATATTATAGTTTTCCTTGCCCCAGCGACTAGGTGAAAACCATCCCGTGTTACGGATGGATGAAAACGATTCCGTGCACTGCGACGGCAAAAGTGAAGGATAAATTACCATTTTAAAACAATTCTTTTTTGGTCTGTTAAATTGGTTTATTGGATGCAGTCACCTGCTTGGTGTCGATACAGAGCGGTCCCAAATGTGCTCAATGTAATGTTAAGTTTACTGTAAGTCAGAATCTCGTGTTTCTGACATATTTTTTTCCCAAGTTATGATCTCACAGATTATTAGCTCCAATCATATGAAAAAAAGATGGACCCCAATACGTCCAGATCCGTCATTTTTGGCAGTTGGCAAATAGAGAGAGAACCTAATCACTGATAACTCTTTTTTTTGACAGGTGTCACACTTGATTTATTTAGGTGTAAACTTAAATAGATATCAGTTGGGTGTTATGGTTGATTTAACCTAACCTAACTCGCATTTTTTGATACCATAATAACCGTCCTAATTGACTTTTTTGAACAATAGGGGTCCCAGTTTTTCCCATGTGAAGAATAGTAGTTCCAAAACAGGGAATGTCAAAGTAAACGAGAAGTAAAATGATTTTTTTATCGGTTAGCTCTATATCGTACCATTGATACAATCATTAATGCAACTTAAGCTATCACCTAAACAAGGAAAATTGCAAACAACAACGTTAATGTTAAAAACGCCTTAACTTACTCGAATTATTTTCGATTGTCGTCTTGTTAGAGCCGCCGCCCAGATTCATGATAGGATCCATCAATTCTCCTGGGTATGTTTATAGCTTTTTGCACAATGTATTAAATGACATTATTACACTATTTTACCCGCAGCTAAGCAGCCAATAACCTACTGAAATTCTACAGCAACAATGCATGCTGCATTTTTAATAAAGCAACGTACTGTAGAAATTACAGTAACCACTGTGTTTTTCTTTTGCGGACGATATATTAATGTAATCATCATAGAAGCACAGAGTTAAATATACAGTAACATACAAGGTAATGTGATTTATTATATAGTGTATTACTTGTAATTTCTAGTTACATGTATTAAAAATACAATGTTATACAATGTTGCCTTAAAATACAGTTAATTACTGGCTGTTTAGCTGGCACTTAATTATTGTAAATATTAGTATACATATGTAGGCTCAGAAGAGGGTCTAAGGAGGTTTCAGGGCAGTATTATGATTTTTTTTTAAGTTTTCAATTCGCCAAGTTCAGGGTGTCTGAAAGTGCGTTCAAGTTTGGTTTATGGGAGGGCAAAAGGAATATTCAGGCAGGGCTTAATGGGTGTTCAGAGATGGATCAATCGATTCGCAGGAATAGATCAACAAGTGCTCATTGATATAGAATGAGTGCTCAATGGAATAAGCCCAATGGGTATTCAGTGGGAGTGTATCTTCCCAAGAATGTTTGTCGGATAGATCTGTAAAGAAAATTTGGGAAGTTATAGGGATATAAATTGTGTGGAAGATATATAACCGAGATCATTGCCACTGGTGATGTTGATTGCAGGGGCAAAATTGCTGCCACAATTATTCATAAAATCCACTTGCGGAAGACTTGTCTAAATATTAAAAAATAAAAAATATGTTTTAAAAATACACGAATACTTGAGTGAGGAATTTTTACATGAACTTTGCCATTAGATCAACCATTAATTCAGAATTAAAAGAAAACACATGCCAAAATTCACAAAAGCTATCTCAGACTGCATAAAAGAGATGTATTCTAAGGTTAAATAGCGCCCTTCCACAACAAGTAATACAATTACAAAATTTTAATATTTGCATCATCAATCTAATATTAAACTACGGAAAGGTGGAAACAATACATGGACACATTAAACCAATTAACGCAAGCTTGTATAACCTTAGAGGAAATACATCCCACTCAACCACCGCTTCCACGCACGAGTCATTGATTAATTATTATTAACAACAAAATAGCCTCACCAATACAATATTGAAACATCCCTATGAAACCGTACTTAAAATCAAGTGGCAACCTAAATGCTCGCTCCAGGCACTTAAGATATACATCAGAGAACAGGATGGGGAAGAACCTAGATTTATTAATAAATACGGGTATAGTGGTACAAGCTAGACCAAACATAGTATTAACCAGTAGAAATTTCACTGGAACATGTTTGTCCACCTGGGTCCTGTGTTCCCAACGGATCACAACTCAATCACAGTATTGCTGGCACTAAGTTCAATCCAAGTGCCATGACCGGTCAGGAAACAATATGCAAAGGCAGAGTGAGACAAATTCCTAGAGATGCTGGGAGACTACCGGCTGTCAGTGATAAAAGGCAAAGGTGTTAAAGATATTGACCGGGAAATAGAAAGTTTAGAGTCAAGAATAGAATCAAGAATAAAGACAGCGCCCCGCTGACTTCAAACAGAGGGGATACGGCGTGGAAAATGACCCCCTCCTGGACTTGAAGCCATACGTATACACTGGCACGGTTCCAGCGTGACACAAGGTGAGCTCCAAAAAGGCAAAAGGCAATACTCCCGGCGCTTTAAAAGCTTTGGGAGCAGAGGCTTGGCGACAAATGGTCAAAAGTGGTACCGTCCAGGGTGGTGTACTGTGAAGAACCAGGGGCGCAACCGGCCCTAAACCTGAAGGGCTTAGGGTATGACTGGCGTCTCTCGGTGGGATAGGCACCGTTGAGTTCAGTTTCAAATGCAGTGAGAGTTATTGGCGACTGAGGGAGGCGCCGGGATCTTGCGTAGAGGTGAATAATGCACTGTGCACGGCACAAAGCGAGTGGCACCTCCCCACGATCGACAATTAGGCTCTAAATGGGGGAAGTGCTGAAAGCACCTGTCGCGAGGCAAAGGCCGATGTGGTGGATCGAGTCCACCTTCCGCAATACACGCTCGGCTGTGTATGCATAAAACTCGCATTTGTAGTCGATCTTCGAACGAATAAAGGATCGATAAAAAAGTAAGGCAGTAGCACTATCAGCGACGCAGGTGCTAAACATCACGGAGCGAAGAATATCCATGGTGCTGGTACAAGAGAAACTGAGGCTACGAATAAAAGCCTCCCAGGTGAGGCGTTGGTCAAATACAAGACCAAGGAAACGGTGCGAGTCCGCCACTTCCAGGCACACCCCATTTAAAAATAAGTCTGGGTCAGTGTGGAACCATGGATGGCGGAAGAAGTGCACCACCTTAGTCTTGGCCAAGGAAAACCGACGTCTATGCGCTTCGGCGTTGCGAGAGACACCGTTCAATGCCTGTGGGAGTTGAGGCTCCAGAGTTGACATCTGGGCCCTGCCAAAAGAGATCGAAAGGTCGTCCATGTAAAGCGTAGCAAGAACGTCTTCCAGCAGCACCAAGGTGATGCCGTTGATGCTCAGGGCAAAGAGTGTGACACTGAGGACACTTCTTTGCAAGACACCCACTTTCTGCCTCATTGGGCCGTATGCAGAATCGAGGATCTTGCAAAAATTCAGATATAAAGGTTGGGAGGCGTCCCCTTGCCCAAAACGTGTAAAAAGTTTCCATAATACCGTATCGCCATGCGGTATCATAGGCCTTTTTCAGATAAAAAAATATCGTGGCGTAGTGCTGTCTATGAAGGAAGGCCTCGCGGACGTCATTTTTCAGTCAGAGCAGAGCATCCCACGTGGAGTGGAACTTGCGGAATCCACACTGTGCAGAAGACAGATGGCCTCTGCTGTCCAGGAAAAGGCTAATCTAACATCTATCAATTTCTCCATCAACTTACGCACGCAGGAAGTTAAAGAGATTGGGCGGAAACCGGTCGGGGTAGAGTAGTCTCTTCCCGGTTTGCGAAAAGCGAGCACAGTAGCGATTCGGCAGAAATTTGGGAGGATATCCTCTACCCATATCCTGTTGAATAAATCTAAAAGAAAAGCCATGCCTCGCTCACCCAGGTGTGTAAGCATGGCGTATAGCACATCAACCGGACCAGGGGCGGTGTCTGCGCACGAAGCTAGAGCGGAACGCAACGCACTCAGAGTAAACCTGTCGTTGAAGGGTTCTCCGCCTCTGGATGTAAAGTCCAGTGGGCAGCCTTCCGCGATATCACGACGCGCAACGAATGCTGGCGGAGCAACATCACGGCTAGAGAATACGGAGAAAGCATTCGCGAAAGATTCCACAACGGAGGTAGGGTCAGAGATTGCGGTCTTATTCTCCGCTTGAACTTGCCCCGAATACTCTTGACTCGATTTCACACCTCTGGTAGAGGTTTCTTTCCGTTAAGTAAAGACACGTAGGCCCACCAAGAAGAGCCGTGTGCGGCGTGCTTCGAAATATACCGGAACCTTACCCTTGACCAACGATATTCACCGATAGTGAAATCGTTCGGGCGGTGATTATAGCACATGTAGCCATAACGCTTATGTTTTAGGGTCGTCTCACACTCCGCTGACCACCAGGGAAGTATTTTCGTGCGAAACTGCCAGACGTTCTAGGAATAGTAGCTAGGCATACGGCGATGAGGTTGCCGGAGAAGAACTTAACGGCCTCATCAACCGACCTAAACTCCTCGACTGAGATAGAGAAATAAGCTATTTCCTTCAATGCGGACCACCGCTTTAGTGCTAAGCACCACCGGGGTGGGTTCTCGGGCGTTAGCGGCCAAGAAAATGATATTTGAATGGGAAAGTGATCACTACCATGGAGGTCATCGACCACTCCGCGATCAAAATCGGGCTGTGCATCCGGAGAGCACAAAGATAGATCGAGGCAGGAAAACAAAGCGGTTCTCGGGCAGTGATGCGTAAACTCATTCACATTTAGGACGCCATTTTACAGCTCGTCGATCAGGTTGGCAAGGACTTGACCCCGGGGATTAATCGAGTAGTCTCCCTAGAGGGAGCGTTTACTGTTCAGAACTCGGCAAGTTCACGGCAACCGTGCCACGACATGGCGGAATCCTCGGCTGACAGTGGAATGTTAGGTGAAATAACAGTATACCACCTATCCTTGTGCAGCTGCACAGCTACGGCCTGAACGGAGGTATCTAAATACAGAAGAGAACCGAGACATCATGCAGGGTGTAAATCGCGCATCCTTCTGCCCTGCCTCCAACCCGTAGTGGTGGGATCGCAAAACCTTTAAACTCTGCGAGGGTGGGCAGAGTGCAGGCGCTCAGCATGGTCTCCTGCAAAAAGATAGCTAATGGGAAACAGGAGGAAACGAGCCTCCAAGAATCCTCTCAGTTAGCCCGGACTCCGCGGCAATTCCATTGAAGGAATATGCCCGCCAGGCCTAGCTCGTTGGAAAAGGGGGGCCTTCTTCGAAGAGAAGGCCCTCGCGCGAATGGCCGTACGCTTCGTGGAGGTAGAACTTCGGGCGCTGTTCTCCGGACAAAGCCCGTAAGGGGGGGTGTTGCTTTCGAGGACTTTGGGGGGAGGTTGAGATCGCCATGAGACTTTTCCTTCTTTCGCCTGAAATCATAGGTGAGAGGGGCGACTTCGGAAGAGGGGCCCCTCTTGGGAAGGATCCACTATCAACGAGCCACCCAGCCCCCTACTGGGTGTGATTGAAGGAGCCAAAGCACCTTTAGTGCTGTACTCCTTCCAGGGTGGAGCTTTAGGAACACCGGAAGATGGCCTCACTGCCAACTTCACGGGTGTTGGCTCCTGAGAGTTTAGTGACTCGGTGGTGGCGCGCAGCCGTCTCGCCTTTCGGGAAAGGGTCACGCTGGGGTTTGGGGGGGAAGGCTGGTTTTATCAGGGGCTCGGTGTGAACGTTTTGTGCCACCAACTTTACCAGGGGAGGCCCCGGGTTAGATAGAAACCGTAGAAGGGTTTTGAATGGGCGCGGGAATGACCGTGCTCATATGCTTGAAGGGGCCAGGAGCAGAAGGTGTATTTCTTAATATTTAGGCAAAGGATGTACCCAGCAGCGTTGGGCGCCCCAGGACTGAGTCCTCAGCCTTGCGAAATGAGAGAAGATCCTGTGCCTTAACGGCAAGGATTTCCATCTTAAGGAGATATGCACCACATTGCTTCGAAGAAGCGGGGTCTTCGCAATTGAAACACTTGGCCACACACGATTTGGACTTATCATGTGCAGCCTTGGAGCAACTTACACACTTCGGGTAACCCCGACTTTGCACGTCTACAGGATCGATTAACATAGCTAAAGCGGTGAAAGTAGTAGCGCCTCCACGGTAGTGGCAAGAATGCCTTCAAGCAGCAGCGATTCCAACCGGCACGCACCAACATAGGGAACTTGGCACAATCGAACGTGACGAAGAGTGTAGGTGTGGGTCTTGAGGTCTCTCCCTGTTTTCTCATCACACGCTCGACCTTGACCGCCCCATGGTCGGCCAGCTCTAAGTTGATTTCATCTATAGAGTAGTCCACGAGTTCCCTCTCATAAACTACTCCTTTTACCAAGTTCATGATAGAATGCGGCGACACAATCACGGTTGTGCCATCAAGTGTCCGAAGGGCGCTAATCATGGCCGCCTCGGAGGGATTCGATAAATAAGTCACCTATCTTCATGCAGGATAATGCTACTCGTCATGCATCTAATATCTCTAAAAATTAGTTAGTGAAGTGATTTGTGTACAGTCACTCATGAACTGGCCTTCCAACTGTTTTGACCTGAAACCAAAAGAGAACTTGTGGAGAATCCTGAAGACAGAAGTTCACGCATGAAATTTAACAACAAAAGTGAACTTTGGAAAGTCATCCAAGATGCTTTAAATAATATCCTGCTGATTGCCCCGAAAGCATGACTTCATCAGAATACAACAGACTGTTCAAAGTTATTCAAAAGGAGTTCCGTGCTCAAGACCTCTTTAACGATGCTTATTTAAAATTTTTTGTCGAATTTTATTTAACTGTATTTCTCACAATTACTTTATATAAGTCATTTAAACAACTTGCTATACTTTGTTATTATATAATTTATTTAAATATTTAGATTAAAAACTATGTAATTCTAGTAATTAAAAATCTGCCTAGGTTCTTTTGACACTTTATTAGTCAATCCAACTATAAATTGTCCTATTTTCCACTCACATGTTATTTTGATTCCATATACATAATCACTACATTTTCTGCTTATAATTGCCTCAAATAAATGAAGAATCGTTACATAAAACATTTATTTTAAAAGAGTTTAGGCTATTTTTCGTATTTTAATACACTCTTAGACACCCTTCGTTTTAATAATCTAGGAGACACCTTCCCCAATATTCTCTCCTATAGCGGTCCACATAATATTCAACATTACCGCATGGGTTCTTCTTCGAGGATGGAATTCCATTATAATAAATGAATTTTACCTCGCTAGGCCATCTTGAGGGGAGGAAGGGAGTGTTTAAAAGCATTAACTCCCCTTTTCAGGACAGTTGAGAATTTGTCCCCTCTATTGGATGGAAATCTACCCGATTCTCGATTTTTCTCAACAAAGAACAAACTAAGTTAAGTAAAGACACGAGCCATGGATGTTTTATTTATATAAAAAACGTGGTTTGTGTTCTATTGCTCTTGTTTTTTAAAGTTTATATTTCTTTTTATCTTTAAGTCCTTTTGATCTCGCTTTATCCTTTATTGGAGGTAAATTTGGCTGTTGGCTTTGTCTTCGAGGTTGGAGATTAGGGATAAATTGTGTGTTAAGGAACTAAATCCTTTGAGGTTCATTAAAGAGTTTAGGCTAATTTATATTGGAGAGTTTAAATTCTTCCGGATTCAGATTTCTTTTTTAGCCGCTATCCTACAAAGTGCGAGTGGCATGCATCAACTCCATTAGAAACTACCCATCCTTCGCCTCCTAATATTTGATATAAACACGAAACTAACCATCACTTTTTTTATAAACCGAAATTTGCTCATGATAGTGATTGGGTGATATGTGTTGCATCATCTAGTAGAGCCAGGGTTTTCTCTCAACCTCTCATTTACATAATCAACCTTTCTTTTTGCGAGGTCTTACATCCTTTCGCGCATCTTGCCACTCACTCTCGTATATTATCTATATAAGTATATTTACTTCCATTTTTAATACGTGTCCATCACCTCATTACACTTTCAGCCACAACCTTGTTAACACTCCTCTTCAGCCCTGTAAACAGCTCTTAATCGGTTGATTCTCACTCTATATTCCCTTTTCACCCTAACCATCCTTCTCATGCACTGCTGTCACTGAGAAATTATCTTCTTCCGTACCCTATTCCACTTCAATAGACCAGCGTTATCGTCAGATTACTCGCATGAAAGTCCCGGTACAGTCTACACTATATACATTAACATGTATTTACGTTTTGATCGTTCCTGAGTCGCTACTATGTACTACTATAACACATGATACATCCTAGATACTTAAAATTTCGCATTTGTGAAAGAGAAACACCGCGAAATCTGATATAATACCCCACACCATCCTCAGCTTAAATATCAATAAACTACTCATTTTTGCCTTTATTTTAGAGCCATCTTAACGCATGTCCTGCTAGAGGCTTCGATCAAAGTCCCCAAATCCACTCATTCTCATCCACTAACATCATGTCATCAACATATACCAACATAAAATCCATCCTTTCCCATTCCTTGAAATCTTGCACAATCTACACCATGATAACATTAGACACGTCTTCCCTTGCCTTGTCAAACCACACATTTCAGCAATTTTTACCCGATCACACGCCTGAGTTCCAACCTAAATGTTTTTCTCACAATCCAAAAGTTTAGCATTCACTCCATACATTCTTTAACCCTGCTAGAATGATTTCATATCTATTCGATCGTAAAACTTCCCCAGATCCAAGAACCCAGCTTGATATAAAAGATATAATGTTGCAAAATGATTTGAAATGGCCAACATCTGCCATCACAACCTAATACAGGTAGCATATGAACTGGTTGTATGCCTTGGTTAGGGAGTCCTTGTCAGTGAATGACATTACCTCCACAATAGCGTCTGTAAGAAATCCTAAAGTGTTGCGAGCAACCTTGTTGATATCATTTTCAAAAATGCCTCACACGAAATAATTTAGGCGGTTGCAGTCGGGGAAGCTGAGTAAGCACGATTCTGGAGACCAGTGGTGCGTGAAGTTGTTGAATAGCCACACCTGTGTCTTGATTGCATTGTGTACGAGAGCAGAGTTTTTATGGAAAACTTAAGATCTTGTAGCAGCTACTTAGTCCATTCAATGCTTAAGTACAATATATAGCCCCCCGATCTAAACGTCCGCATTGCCTTTTAGGCCCTGAGTGATGTTGCGAAGAGCCATGACGTGGCCCTCGCCGCTGGCCACTCCCTGAACCATCAAAGAGGGGGGGCGGGTGGAATTTGCTGTATATGAGAGAAGGCACGTCCGATGGGTCTTAGGAAAGCCAACGATCATTCTGCCGGTTTACCTTCCTTTTCTGTACGAAAGTCTTCTCGTTGGGTAAGAAGAGAAGAAAGCCAGCCCCATCGTGCTTGAGTTCGTTGATGAGTGTTTGTGCTTTCAGCATTCTGTTCAGATCGACCTGGGCTCCCTGACTCATGTCTTCATGTTGTCAGGTGGATTATTGAAATTAATACCCGTTGTAAAGCAGTGATGTTGCCGAGATAATCAAGGTCACTCGGAGTACTGATGTGAGATATCTTTATTAACTTGGCTACTATGGCACAACAGATAGAAGGAAACCTATTCTTCGACCAGCAAATACCCAAAATAGAAATGAGTGATCAAGTGAAATGGTAAAGAGAGTCATAGTGATTTATGAGAATGTTATATTCTCAGACAACTTAAGATTTAAACAATTTTATGACCGTGGTCGTGTATGGGTCTGGAGAGTGTATAATCATGAATTTGATTTAAATAGGGTTCTCAATGATAATGTATGGAGCAATCTGGAGGACTGGTCGTTCAGAACTGATGGTATATGGGCAACATAAACTCGAAAAAATGCATCTTATCCTTCAGAAATAACTTCTCTAAGTTTTCACCTAGTTGTCAGCTAGTAACAAATGACACCTTATTTATAGAAGATGGTGCTCCAAACAATAGATTCAAAAAGACCAGGGACCGGCTTTAGAAAATTAGGATAAAAAAAACTTCCTTCTATAATCCAGTCTCCTGATATGAACCCCACGGAACACATTTGTGCCATACTGGAAAGATCGTGTGGTAAAAGCCACGCAAACCAACATCAAAGACAGATTTGTTCAACATATCGTGTGTAAACTGTGCATTGTAAAATAGATGTCTATTAAATACTAAATTAAGTATATAATGCATCAAATTAAATTATTTTGTTTCTAGAAATAAATCTGTCCAAAATTATGGTGTCAATTTACGTTTGAGATGTCTGCATATATATATATATATATATATATATATATATATATATATATATACATGCACTGTTGAAGTCAACACCAGTGGCAGCGTTATTGATTTTATCTTGTATTCTCTATTTTTCTTACAATTTTTTTTGTCCGAGTCTTGTAGGCGAGAAAAAACATTCGCAAAAAACATATTTTATGCCGAGACGTCTTTCGACCGTGGTCGGTCATCTTCAGAGAATGAACAGAAATTGAATGACTGTTTTATTATTATTTAAAAAGATAGAATAAGAGTTGGAAGAAGTATGAAGAGAGGGGAGGGCAAAATAGATAGAAGAGGAAGGAAGTAGTAGAGATAAATGAATGGTGCCCGGTGATCGGGCCTTCTCCTTTTTTGATATTGGTGTCCCACTACGGGATCTTTGTTATTTTCTTGTTAGTTTTGGGTGCCCCACTGCGGGATCTTTTTAATTTTTTTTTCTAATTTTGTTTGTCAGACTACGGAATCTTATGTCTAGTTTGTTGTTTTACTCGTTTTCTTATTTTGTTTTTCGAGGTATTTGTATTTAGGTATAGGTACGATCGTTCTGGTGTTGGGAAGGTAGTTTTTAAATCTACCTCCTTCTGCTTCTGGGTCAAGTGCATCTAGGTTCTCCCTGGGGAGAATTGTTTCGAGTCTTGCCCATATGTCTTGTCCTTGTTTGTGAAGCAAGAGTTGATCGTATCAATGCCAACCTCTTCATGGAGGCTCCTCGAGGTCCGGAACTTTTGACACCTTGCGTTGGTGATTAACCGGAGTCCTCAATTTACACCCGCTGAGGTTTTGTGTTGTTGCTGGAGGAGGCTTCATTAAGCGGTATAGCAAGATATACCAATTTAGATCTAAATAAACTGGTGTATAATTTATTCTTATTTGTTTGATTAAGGTTTCTAATTCTTTGAATTTTGTTCAATTCCGTGTTTGCCATTCGAATCCTTGTGCCGATGTGTCCGATCATGCCCGTGGTGGCAAGCTTGTAGCCGAGTACGAACACACTTGGCGAGTATTCAATGCCAATCGCGTCTATATTGAGATTGACGGTCCGATGTCTCCCGATCGCGGTCGCTATGAATTTTGAGATGTTGGTCTGGATTTTTCAGCGCCTATCAAAGATGGAGATCTTTTCAGTTTCCGCAACCATGGCTCTGGCCATCATCCTTGCGGATTTTGTCTGACCAACCAAGATTTGGGTGACATCATCCGCGTACTGGATGTTGAGCGTTCTTTGGTCTATAGGTTTAGAGATATATCTCATAAAGATGGTAAAGAGCGTGGGGCTGATGCATCCTCCTTGCGGTACAGCAGACAGGAGATTGAAAGCTTTCCCTGTGTGCTCGTCGAAGGCAATGACAGCTTGCCTGCCAGTCAGGTAACTGCAGAGGATATTTTCGAAATGGGGCGTGAGTCTCAGTATTGATATTTTGTACTTTAGGCCATCGATCCAGACTTTATCGAAGGCTTTTTCTAGATATCTACAGACCACGTCAACCCGTTACCCATTAGTTCGCCTTTTTGCTGAATGTTGAAGCATGTCGGCTATGGCTGTCTCCATGCCGCGCTGTTTTCTAAATCCATGTTGTTCTTCGTTCAGCAGAGAATGGTTCGATAGATGTGTAGTTAAACTGGTGTTAAGGATATTCTCGAACACCTTCCCAACGGTCTCCAGCAATGAGATAGGCCTAAATTTCATGACCTTGTTCGCAAGTTTCCCAGGTTTCGGGATGAATATCACCTTTGACGTTTTAAGGACATTTGGGAAGTATACCATTGCTAGGAACGCGTTGAACAGGTTCAACAGTCTAGTCTGGAGTCTTTCAAAGGCCTCTTTCAGGTGCCTGATGATGATTTGGCTGAGGCCTGGGGCTTTGGATCAGAACGATGATATAACCTACCACAATTCCGCATTGGTGATGATATTCCCTTCCTGTGAGTTATCATGAAGACGAGTGAGGTTCTCGGTTTAGTGAGTAATGAATCTGTCCTCCCCTCTCTTCATGTATTCGAGAACCTGATCCTCGAAGGCTAGGTCGAAGTTCTCCTCCTCTTTATAAGAGATTTTGAAGACATCCTTCCAGACTTCGCGAAAAAGTTCTCCCTTTTCATAGGGGGTAGTCGCCGTGATTCTGTTTCGTAAAACTGTGAGGAATGACTTACAGAATGATACACTATGTATACTCTTCTACTTAAACATAAGGGATACAAAATTAACCAAGCACAGTTTAGAAAAAATTTAAGGGCAAACTAATGTTCGAAACATAGGCATTGCTTGTTTTTCTATTTGAACATAAGAGATAAAAAATTGGCCAACTGATCGGATTTCTTGGAAATAAGTCAGTAACCGACAAATGCGGAATAGTTTTGGTAAAGGCGGCATAGGTCCGGCCCAAATTTGCCAACAAACAGCCTCCATAGTTGCTTCTTCTCGACGACGAGGAAGCTTCAAGAAGAAGAAAAAAGAAGCAACACGAGAGATTATACCCTATTACTCCTACACCATTTCACCCCTTTTCATCATCATTTTCATGATATTTTTTTCAGGCTACGCTTTTTAAGAAGATGACCGAGTAAAACTTCCACCGCTTCCCAGCGGCCTCACGGAGGGAAATCGCCATACACAGACTCACCCAACTATGTCGCTTAATAGAGAAGACATAATTCGGGGCACTAGAGGAAGCTTGTTTAAGGATTAGTCCACAGTGGATAACAATGTTAAGAGGCTCGACTGGAGAAGGGAAGGAATGCAACCTCCGTTGCTACTTACTGTGGAGGCCCATCCCAGGACGACAGAAGGACACATAACCGTCTCTGTGTTTGATGGGAGCAGTGGTGATTCAAACACCCCCGGTGAGCGGCGTTGTCAATGAATCCGTCAGTCGTCATCCCTCGGTAGGATCCTACCCAGTCTCAAACCTACTCAATCATCACTCACCTCATCATAATGCGCCATTACCACATTCATCCCAACATTTACTAAGTCGAATACCTCTGAAGTACACGTGTGCTCAAAAAGCGTGTTGGGGGAAGTCACCTTAGGAAAATAATACTTTTAATACACACTCACTGCTCACCAAATTACACACCGCATAACCCGTGAGATGCTAAATAAGAACACCTCTATCATCCTGAGACTACAAAACCGTAAAAGATTGCGAATGGCCGAAGCCTCCATTATCCAAATTAAGAAACCGGCAATTAATGTGCAACTCCAGCCTGAAATCATGCTCCTGACAACTAGGTGTCTCCACGTCGATCGCCACTAATACAAAATTGCAATTCCCTTTACTTATTGAACATTATTTATCTGAACTAAAAATTTTCTTAAATGTTTTTGGACATTTTGCCGTGCTTACGTTTGAGAAAGCCAATTATTCTGTATTGACTATGATTTAGACGTTAGTTTGTCCTTAAAAACATTCCTTAACTGTGATTGGCAAATTTTGTATCCCTTATATTCAAGTAGAAAAACAAGCAGTGCCTATGTTTTGATCTTTGGTTTGCCCTAAAACTTTCCTAAACACTGATTGGTCAATTCTGTAGCACTTATGTTTAAGTAGAAAAGTATACATAGTATAGCATCCCGCAACCTAGGTGGACGGACGAAATAAGGGATATCGCCAGGGAACACAGGGAGATTTATGAGGAAGTCGTCCGAACAGGCCCGAACCGGGAAAGGGCAGCCCGAATGAGACAGCTGAGCGAGGAACTGAAAAACATAATCTGCGAGAAACAGAAAGAAATCTGGGACGATATCATAGGCAGACTAGACAGGGAGAAAAATCCTGTAAGTTTTTGGAACAGCGTCCGAAGACTTAGGGGATTGCCTCCCAGGCCAGGAATAAAAATAAAGGAAGGCCACATCTTCATAGAAGATCAGGACACTCTTGAAGCGAGATTCAGGAGACATTGGAAAGAGGTCTTTGCAATTTCACCTGAGGAGAACGACGATTTTGATCAGGACTTCGAAGACCGACTGCTCGACGACCTCGGATCGATGATACATAGGACCCACCCACAACCGCAAGTATCTAAAGAAAGAGAGATGGTGGACCACGGGTGCCCGATCACGGTTGAAGAGACTATGAACACCATTAGGTGCATCAAACAAAGGGCGCCGGGCTGGTCTGGGCTCCCCAAGAACAACCTGGTGAATGCCCCACGGCAAACTATTCAGGGCATGGTGAACACCATGAATGCATCCCTGAATACAGGTTCCTTCCCTGACGGGTATGAGGTGGCTAAAATAATCTTTATCCCGAAGGGGAACAATTTCCCAGACCAGGTGGCCAACTATCGCCCAATCTCTCTCCTAGAATTTTCCGGCCAGATCTTTGAGAAGATTATAGCCGACAAGCTACAAAATCAACTTGACGAGTTGGGAGCGCACAACAACATGGGTTCAGACCGAAAAGGGGCACGGAAACGGCCCTCACGCTCCTAAACAAAAAGATCACGAACTGCCGAGTAAAGGGTCAATATGTTGACATCGTAATGAGGGACGTGCAGAAGGCCTTCAAATAGGTTTGGCTGAGTAGACGACAGTACAAGATCCTAGGTCTCCAGCTAAACCCAGTCATGGAAAGAATCCTTTGTGACTTCATCAGGGACAGAAGGGCGCGTATCATGATAGAAGAACACAAAGGACTAGAGTTCGCGTTCAAAGCGGGCGTTCCCCAGGGAAGCTGCCTGAGTCCTTTGCTTTGCCTGGTCTTCACCATCGACCTCCCTACTCCTATAAACCGGGACACGATGTATCTGCAATACGCAGATGACGTCACGCAGATTGTCCTCAGTTGGGTCAGGAAAGTGAGGGATCAGGCAATCAACATAATTGCAGATATCTCTAACATCAACTAATATGAGAAGAAGTGGAAAATCTGGACAAATAGGGAGAAATTTAAAATCCTCCCGCTGAGCCGAGATGCAACGTGGCCCATTATAATAGATGGGAGGAGATACAGCTACTCCGCCGAAGGCACCATCCTAGGCCTAAAGATCTCCGACCACGGATACTCGAGTCACTACAAGGAGAGGCATATTATGGCTAGGAGAGAAACCTCCAAGCTATATAGTTTCCGTGATCTTAGCTCGGCGAACATAAGGAAATTATACCTGATATTCATCCTGGCTAAGCTCATCTACCTTACAGTAGTGACTCAAGCGGCCAACAAGACCACTATGAGGAGGCTCCAGCGAGTGCAGAACTCTGCATCCCTCTGCATCAATAAAACCAAACGAAGAGAGCAACTTCGGCAGAGGGTACTGCACTGCAGACAAAGTCTGGAGCCCATTATTGTCGCTAGACAGAAACTGGCCAAAAATGTCTGGTCTACACTGTCCAATGATATCATCCCAGAACTAAGAAGAACTGGCGGCAGGATTAACATCCATGCCAAATTATGCGGGAAGGTCGCTCGAAATCGGCTTTTCCCAAGTACGAGACACTGCTCCGAAGAGAACATAGCACAGTTATACACATGAACACAAAAACCACAAAACATAAAGCATACAACTAAGAGACAGACACCAAACCTACAAGTAATAAGAAATGCAAACACAACAGAACAAAAACGCGAAATATTGAACTATCATTGAGCACTAATAAAGGCTCCAATGCTCAAAATCGCGCCAACACTAGAGTTTAAGATAAAAAGACAAACACAGAGAAGAACACTAAAGAAAAACGAATACAAAGACAAACAGCAAACAACAACAACAACAACAACAAAACAAAAAGGAATAATGAATAATTAAAAAATAAAAACGCCTGCGATGCCCCTCAAACAAGGGCAACCTCATTTCCCCTTTCACCATCTATTATCTTCCACTATCCAAATATTTCTAAAGAGTGAATATACCATTCAAGGAGAGAGATGGAGAGGAGTCTCGCGCTAGTCTTCAAGCCTTTCATGCCAAAGGAGAAAAAGTGAAGGCCAAATACAGAAAACGCTATCTCCAGAGGGTAAACGCCATATTGTGGGGAAGCTCTCTATACACGAAGAGAAGAGTGCCCCAACAGGGGCTAGATTCCTGCTACCCGAGGGGGCCCTCATGCGGTCAGCCCTTAAAGAGAAAAGACGGTTTCCCCTCCGCGTTATACGATGGAAAGGGGCACAAGACCGGCCGTCATGGAATTTCTGTTGGAAGTTCTTAACCTCCTCATTATCAGGCTAATAGACACACCGAATGGATCCGCAGCCATTTGCCATTCAATGCTGGATGTTGAGTAGATCGTCTCTAAAAAGGTAAAGAAGGAGCGTCAGAAGATCAAGCTAGAAGCGTCCATACCACATGACATCCCGGTTCGCCGGACCACAATCCTCAGAAGGCTCGACCCGTTTTTCTCGGATAACTCCTGTGAAGAAATCAGGGAAGAGCTGATGAGGCAGCAGACGTGATGAAATATCACCAAGATAGAGAAGTTCGGCAGAGGAAACGGAATTTTCAAAATCGTCTTCGAAAACATCAAGATGGCTGACATGGGCAAGAAGCAAGGCCTGCTAGGCTTGTACCTTCGTGTGGTCCCAAAGCAAGTTGAGGCAGAGGAGTACTTTTACTTGAACTGCTACTACAGATGCTGCTGCTACGCCACAAAGAAGCCCCAGACGCGTAAATGCAAAGAAACACCAGTCACATGTTCCAACTGTGCCCAGTATGGTCACGAATGGAGACAATGCGTGGCTGAGAAGGTAAAATGTATTAACTGTGGAGGGCATCACACTCTTTGCACCCAACACGCTTTTTGAATACCACGAATGATGCGCGAAGGTACCTGTTCGGTGCCCTGCCGTGTTATCGCTGCAATCACATCGGCCTTCCCCACATTCTTCGGTACTCGCGGAGGAACAACGTCCTCGGACGTAGTCTTCCGCAACGACCACGCTACACGCTTCTACACTCACATATCACAGGGTACTCACATACTCTCTGACAACATACCCATATGCCTTATCATATCCACATCTCCCTTACTCATATCTACACAACCTCTATTCGACTTTAAAAACACGAACTGAGAAGAGTTCAAGAGACACATAACAGAAAACACGCAACAAAACCTCCATCTGGACCACACCAATCCAGATTTTTTAGACGAGGATTAGTGCTCAATCGTAAACACTATAACCGCAGCACCCTTCTACACACAACACACAAAAGCTACACATGTATAAAACACTTCACATATTCCATGCACATTCAGAGACTCATCACACAGTACAACAATCACTACACCAGACGACAACACAACATCACTCACCTACGTGTCCGCATCCAACAGTGCGTGCAACTAGATAGGAACCGAGAGTGGCGAGAGGTCTTTCACGTTGCGGACTACACTCGTTTCATTGATTAATTCTTCTTCTGGTGGCGCGTAAAAAGGATGCTAGGCACAGATCCACCCAAACTCATCACCCTCCAAATAAATAGCCAAACACTCACAGACACCAACGTCATCTTCGAAGTACTTAGGTCCCACTGGGACACAGTACACACACACAACCCACCCAAACCATACGCGCAAGAGTACTTCTAGGAAGTCCAGGAGTGGTGTTGGGCCCACGCTCACGGGCTAAACGCCCGCCCCCTGATACGAATGGAGCTGTTCGATAACACATCTAGACTGACTACCCCCATCACTGTGAAGTAAACAAACATTACATTAAAACAACACCAAAACACGCACCCGGCCACTCTGGACAACCAGCCGCATTAATACACAACCTCCCCACAAACATATACCCTACATTTACACACCTATTCAACGCCTCACTAGCCTCAAGTCATTTCCCTAAAATATCTAAAGTCTCTCACAACATACTTCTACACAAAATGAACTAAGACACCAAACACCCAAACAATTACAGGCCCATTGCTCTATTAGAGCACCCAGGCAAAATACTCGAACGTATGATCAACTGCGGCCTACGGGACTACCTAGACGCGAGGGACTGGTTCTTTCCCAGCAATATGGGTTCAGTAAGGGCCGGTCCACTCAGGCGGTTGTGACCATCGTTCACGACAGAATACAAACAAACCGCCAGATACGACAAAAGACACACTCCATCAGCAAAGACGTGGAGAAGGCCTTTGATAAGGTGTGGCACGAGGGACTTGCCAACAATACGGAGTTACCTCTCTGTACCAGAAGGCTCCTCTCACACACATAAAATATAACAATACCTTATCACAACCTTTCACACCAGGCTTAGGCATTCCACAAGGATGCATACTGGCACCCACACTCTACATCATGTACACAAACGACACCCCACGCTTATCCGAAATCAGCTGTCACGCCAACATAGTGTCCTACGCCGATGACGATACCATCCTCGTCAAAGGCCGCGGACCAGACGAGATCGCGCACCACGCAAAGATAATACTAGACTAAAAGAGAGAATACGATGATAAATGGCTGATTGCCACGAATCCCCATAAGACAAAGCTGGCACTCTTCGGCGCAAGAGATCACTACATGCATAACCTACGAATTTTCTGCCACACACCAGGCAGGAACCACCTAAATCTAACAAGGCTCGACTAAACACAACAGACAAAAATCCTTGGGGTAACTTTTTACAAGTCCCTTAGGTTCAATATACACCTGCAGATAATACAAGCAAGAGCCGCACGCACAAAAAAAATGCTGCGCAGGTTCTACCCTGCAGACAAGAAACTACAGTTACACCTATATAAAACTCTCGTGCGACCTCTTCTCACGTACGCCTCATTTGCACTCGTAGCTGCGAGTGCAAAAATGGCAGAAAAAGGCTCAGCGTATTCATAACTCGGCTCTGAAGCGCGCTTGCCGCTCTCCCATGTACGCGAGAATGTCCAGACTACCCGACAACAACAAATTAGCACCTCTCAACACATACGCTCACATTAGACTCAACACTACTCGGGGAACTTTCCAGAGACCCCATATACACCGCACTACACGCAAGACTGTATGTTGCGATGGCACTGCGATACCCCGCAACCCATACCGTTCTACGCATAAGTTAAGAACGTCATGAAAAACGCGTTTCCTCCTATGCAGACAAATTCTCCCTTCCTGACCACCCCCAACCTTCGCCAGGCACGAACACCCCGAGACACACCCAACTGCACCACGCATTGGTGTCTAGCCACCGACCTATTAACTCTTCTTATCACCTTTCAAGTTATTTCCGTACACTTTTCCTCTACGACTACCTGTTCGCCTGTGTCACACAGTGATCACTCTCTGTAATTTCTATATACATCACTTATTCAGGAGATCACAGAACAACGGTTGAGGAATTCTTGGAATTCAAGGAAGCTGAGATACGAAGAAGTGAGAGTCACTTCAAACGAGCACAGAGTACCATCGCAAGAAGGGAGCCCGAATCATTTCCTCTCGAATCAAGTTACCACAACCAAAGGATTAGAGGGGCGACTCTTTCGAAGAGATGGCCCAAGATAACACGACCGGAATACCTCTGCGGGCAATCGACAGACAACACAAGCCGAACAAAGAAAAAGTACTCGAGGTTGTATATGGCAAATTAAGCATTGCCGTGGTAAGACTGCTGGAGGTGGCCTTGGGATATGTTGTTATCTTCGAGAAAGAGAAGGACATTGAGGCCATCACCAAAGAAAAGGCAGTTGAGGTCCTACGAGGAATTAGTATGCAGCCCGCCGTACCACCTTAGATACTGGCATACAAGAGCGTGGTATGCCGGCGACTTGATCCATGGCTCGAACTCACTTAAAAGAGGAGATCGAGGAGGAAATCCAGCTTCGACAAACCTGGGCCAAGGTAGCTGAAGTGACTAAATTTAAGAACAGGAGGGACAACAGTGACTACACTCACATGTTTAAGGTAGTCTTTGCAGAAACCACTATGGCCCAAAAGGCAAAAGGTCATGGTCTACTCATGTTTAGTACCAAAGTAAGTGGAGACGAAATTGAGAAAGGAGAGTTCACTTCAGTTCAATTCTGCTTTAGATGCTACAAAATGGAGAAACACGCGATAAAGGACTGCAAGTAGCCACTAGAAACATGCTCCAAATGATGCAAAAAGAGCCACATTGGAGGACGTGTAATAACAACTTCGAAAAGTGCATCAAGTGTGGGCAGGGACACAAGTCAATGGCCATGGCCTACCCTGTCGAAAAAGAGGTAATAAAAAAGAAACACGAATTGAAAAATAAGAGGAAATGCGTAGAGCCAATACAACCTACGCTCAAGCAGCAAAGGTGTCCCTTTCAAAAATTGACACGAAAAAGACCTACATCAAGCTGCAGAACGAAAATTTAACCAAGATTATGACGTGCATTTTGAACGCGCACGTCATGATTCTCACGTTCCCTGGAACGTTCGCTAAAGAGCTAAATCAAATGCTCTCCAAAAACGGTATAGAACAAATGTGGTTCCCGTTCAACAACCCCTCTTCCCTGTGGGGATGTCCTGCAATTGCAGATGATCCCAAACCAACAGACAAATGTACAAGACCACAACCAAAAAGACAAGCCCAAAATTGGAAATAAAAATAAGAAAGAGAAAAAAGAATCAGTCGAAGTGAAAACTCCTCCCCCTAAACAAAGCCAAGAAGATAACGAAGAGAGGGAAAATGCTGGGTCTGCTACTACTGGTTCCTCGGAGTCCTCAGAGTCATCGTACTCAGAAGCCCCATAAACAAAGATGGCCAAGGGGAAGAAACGCAAGGTCAAATGGTTGCGTGCGGATAACATCAAGCTCACAATATACGCATGTGATCAGTTTCCATTTCCTGAAGAGATGGAACCCAGGAAAATATTCCATGGAATTAAAACAAAAGTTTTTAAATGGGAATACGACTTTGAAATCGACGCTGAAACGGTAGAACAAGTCCTACATCACAACATTTACGAGAAAATTTCTAACGCCGAGTTCAGAAAGAAGAGAAACAGGAGGAAGAATATCATAACCCAGAAAGACTAAAGAGACAACGCGGAAAGTGAAAGCAACATAATGAGGATCCTGACATTCAACGTAGACGGATGGGAGGGAAAAGCAACCGCATATGGAAACATATTCAGGGTGCTTGACTCCGACATCATTCTTATAACGGAGCACGGCATTGAAACTATATCTGGTCAAATTAAAATACGGGGCTAGAGAGTGTTCATGAAGAGTCATTCTCAGGAAAGGTTTGATGGTAGTGCAATACATCTCAAGGGAAATATCTTGTTCAAACTTCTACCAGAACTGGACGAATCTTTGTGGCGGTCGAACTCCACACATTGGTAGGAAACCTCGTGATAGCGGCACCCTATAAACCCCATCGTCGAGCCTCTTTCCCGATAAATAATTTCTACACACTGTTTGGGCACCGCAGAATCGCAATTTTAGGGGGCGATCTCAATGCCAGATGCCGTACGACAGGCTATGGTAGAACCAACGAAAGAGGAAAAAACTTGGAATTGATTATGGAAAGAAAAAACATCCAAAGAATAGGGATAGATTATCCGACATATTTCGCTTTCACAGCAGCCACCAAACATAATCTTAACAAGTGAAGGATTCCCCTTCAAATACTATAATGAGCCGAACCCAACAGTCCCAAGTGATCACAAAGCGATCCTCACCACAATATCTCTCGCTCTAATCCAGCTTCCATTCTCTCCGCAAAAACTACGCCTTAGCCAAATGGGAACGTTACAAGAGACGTTTCAGTCAATACCCCCCAGCTCACCTTAGCAACACAACCTTGGCGGATATAGACGAAGAACTGGAGAGCATAACTAGTTCCATACTAGAGCGGACCGTGAGTGCATACCCAAGACTGGGTACAAAACATCTCAGGCCAGATGAATAGAGGAGATAGGGGAGATCGTTCGTGATCACAGGGAAGTGTATGAAGAGATAAGACGGGAAGGTCCTAACCGGGAAAGCACCGAGCTGAAAGAGGCTATCAACCTACAACAAGAGGAAACATGAAACAGCCTGATAGCCAGAATTGAGAGCGAGCTGAACCCCGCTAAATTCTGGCGTCAAGTGAAGAATTTAAAAGGACAAACCGGAAGAACTAATACTCGAATAAAAGAGAACAGATATTATATAGAGGAACCGGTGGTTCTAGAAGACAAATTTATGAATTATTGGAAAAACATCTGCAGCATCATCCTAGAAGACAATGAAGAGTTTGACCAGAGATTCAAAGGCCAACTGATCGAAGATCTGTATTAGATTATACATCGCACGCACCACCAACATCAAGTAGACGAAGGCAGGGAGATGGCGGGCCATGGCCGTTGTATAACATCAGCTGAGGTCATGGTCACTGTGAGAACCTTTAAACAAAGGGCACTAGGCTGGACGGGCATCACCAAAAACAACTTCGTAAATGCTCCACAGCAGATGATTCAGGGAATCACAAATGTTTATAACGTTTCTCAGAACACGGGTTACTTCCCTGAGCGTTTTAAGATTGCTAAAATAATCTTCATACCTAAGGGAGGTAAACCTCCTAATCAATGGTCAATTATAGGCCAATCGCCCTGCTGGAATTCCTTGCGAAAATCTATGAGAAGCTCCTGGCTGATAGGCTTCAAGAACAACTAGCCGAGCTAGTTGCTCACAATCCTCAGCAGCACGGGTTCCGCAAGAGACAAGGAATGGAAACCGCCCTCGCCCGCCTAACGGAAAAACCCGCATGCGGCAAAGCTGAGAGAAAATACGTAGACGTTCTGCTGTGGGGTGTAAAGAAGGCCTTCGATAAGGTCTGGCTGAGAGGGCTACAACTCAAGATCTTCAACCTCCGGCTAAATTCAATCCTGGAAAGAGTCCTTTGTGACTATTTCATGGAGAGGAGAGCCCAAATCGCGATCGAGAGCTAGAAAGGATTTGATTTCGAGCTCGAGTAGGGAGTTCCACAATGCAGCTGTCTAAGTCCGTTGCTGTACCTCGTGTAAACAATAGACCTTCTTGCTCTAGTGATGGACGATTCAATTTATCTGCAATACGGAGATGACATCACACAAATCGTTCTAAGTTCAATCAGGAACACTGGAGTTCAAGCAAGGGCGACAGCTGCCGAGATTGATAACATCATTCGTTACGAAAAAAGGCGAAAATAAAGACTAACCGCCAGAAGTTCCTCATAATTCCGATGAACCGAGGGAAATTAGACGATGTCCTCGTTGAGGATGAAATTCATCCGCACTCTAACGAGAGAAAGGTCCTGGGCTTACGTCTTTACAAATAAGGATACAAGGCTCACGTTAAAAACAGTCTCCCTAGCCAAAAGAGAGCGGAAGAAACTACCGTTTCTGAAGCCTCAACGTGCCAAATAAGAGAAAATTCTACACGGCCTTGGTATACTCTGTCCTGGTGTACCCGGACGTGATCACGCAGATTGTAAGTTGTACCTCTCACAGGACGATGCAGAGGGTACAGAATCAAGCCACACTGTTTATAACTGGCACGAAAAGAATCGACTGTATTCGACAATCGTTTCTACATGATAGAACTGGACATCGGACAAAGTAGAACAAGAAATACTCCCGACAATCAACAACAATCTAGAAATACAGCAATTTAGACAACACGCAGTAGAAAGGACATCACAATTCCCCAGTTGAATAAACTGTGCAAGAGAAAATATAAGACCCATCTACACCTAACAGTAAACAAAAGACAATAAACTTTAATAAAAAGAGGCAAAGTGCCCAAATTAAAATTTAACTAAAACAAAAAGAAGAGAAAGAACAATGAAAAGTATAAAAAAAGAGGCAAAGTGCCCAAGCTAAAATCAAATTAAAATTAAAAGATGAGAAGAAGAATAAATAATCAACAAAATTAACCAAAATAATAGTAAGAAAAGGAAGATAGTCTAACAGCAATAACAAAAACGTAAGCGAAAAGAGGCGAAGTGCCTAAACTAAGATTCGAACTAAGATTCAAATTAAAAAATAAGAAACGAATAATTAAATAACAAAGAGAAGTAAAATAAAGAATTAATAAATAATAAAGTACAAATAAAAAAGGCAAAAATGCCCATATGAAACAACTAGAAGAGAATAGTTAGCAAAAAACTACTTGAAAGGCTTGAAAGTCACGACGGAGGAACCTACTAAAAGAATAAAAAAAAATTGATAACGCAATGGAAGAACCTGACCGTCATTGACGGTCAGCTATATTATTGACGGAGGAAAAATGATTTTTAAACAAACAAGAAGAAGAAAGTATGCTAGTGATGCACTCAACACCAAGGCAAATTAGTAGACAATTTCACACCTATGAAAACCTACCACACATTTCATCACTTTCATTAACTTGAACTTTAACTTGGATCACAGAACGCTATCCATGAAATGTCCCATCCGAAAGGAAGCGGTCCGTGCAAAACGAGAAGAGTCCATAATGGAAAAGGAGGCAAAGGAAAGGTTATTCGCGGATTCAACGGCTACACAACACAAACATGGAATCACAGGGGCAAAACTGGTGATGCCAAGCGAGGGCAGTGACATAATGGCCATGGTCATTTTTGCCCACTTGGCGCATATGGCAAATCCCGGCACTTTTGCAGAGGAATTGAACCACCACCTGCAGAAGAATAGGACTAAAAGAAGTTGTGGTTCCGCCTAATCCTGCATCACAAGACGTTCTGAGAATCCAGCTCACCGACAGTCTACACGTAGAAGAAAAAACTCAAAAAGAATATGCAGCCCAAACGGAAAAAGAAGAGTCAGCTGACGAAGAAGACCCCACAGACAAAGTCCCCAAGTTAAACACGAATTAAAAAACGAAACAAAGAGGAAAGAAGAAAAAAAAATAACATATAAGAGGAAGAGCTAGACGCTCCAATGACAGAGGAAGAGGTGGAAAAAGAAAAAATTTGTGGAAAAAGTGAAAACTAAGAAGCAAGAAGGAGTCTCACTTACCAAAAAAACGGAAGTCCATGAACAAGGCTTCTTCTTTGACGGAAAAGAGCTGTCCCTCAAGGTGTACGGAACGCCGGTCTGCTTAACTCCTAGCGGTAACACTCTGCTTCTAGTCGAGGGCATACATAAAGGAAAATACAAATGGCCGCTTGAGGGGCCGTACTCTCCAAAGAAATTTAAAGATCTGTTGTGTGATGACGCAATCTTCATTCCTGATACATGTATCCACGTTCGCAACATGTCCGGATACAAAACAATCAGCAATGAGCAAAGACACGCCCAGAAACCCTCGACACAATGAAATAAAAAAAGTACAAAATTGTCTAACAATGAATATAAGTGTTGAAGTTGAAATTAAAAACAAGAAGTCTAACAGTGAATGAAAGACTAAATAGTTTAATTTAAAGCGAGTGTCATGAGTTACTCACATAAATAAAAATTACCGGTGGTAGCATAAAGTGGCTAAGATAGCAAAATGTTTGATAGTTAATATTAGAATCAAAGCATATAATTTATACATATTTTTTAATGTAAATCAACATTAACAATTTATAAAAGCGACGACTAAATGCGAGAAATATATTGTTAAGCGATGTGAAATTTATAAAAAACATAGTAATGTAAATTAACATAGTGCAAATATTTTTAAATCAATTGTGTAGGAACTAAGTTGTATAAAAAGAAAAATGATAACATAACGAGGTAAATTGCCGTTGTAAACACATTTTAATAATCAACGGGACAATAATAATATACAATTATCAAATTAATATTTATCAAAAAGGTTACTCTAATTTTTTTAAGTGTAAGCTCATACTGTATTTAACCTCTATTAAATTTTAATTCCTTCCATTTCACTAGTACGTCAACCCACGAGAGTGTGTGTGTTGGAGGGGGGCTAATCTTTCATTTTTCTGATAATAAAGTTAAAGTTAATCTTGGTAGAAGTACTCCTGCAATTTACATTACTTCCAAGGACGCTTCCGAGAATTGGTTTCTCTTCGTAGAAACCACTATTACGCTGTACTCATATCACCATTCATAATCACTACTAATCTTCATCTTTCTTTTTAGCGGGCCCAGTTAGGCAGATGACTGCTTAAATCCCCGGCCACGCTCCACTGTGTGAACTGCCGTCCGATGTGAGAGGGGATTTCCATTCATGTTTCGTCCCAGCTATGCCAGGCAATTACACGGCCCGAATTGGGGGCATTAGACGAAGCTGGTTTAAGGGGTAGCCCACATCCGATAACAATATCAGAAAATATTCCAGACAAGGGACGGGCTGCTACCTCCGCTGCGGGGACCCATTCCAAGGCCATAGAGGAACATGCAACCGTATCTATGGTATGTTGAGATGCGGTCGCGATTAAAACCCCTTGGGTGGTGGCGTTCTCAATAAGTCACCAATCGAGAGGACTCCCTCGGATTATTCTCATCCATCGTATCATTCATATCAAAGGCAAATTCCCTTTTCAACCAGGCGGCGGTTTAGCGAGGGGGGCCCTCTTCTCCCAAAGGCAAATTCTAAAAACAATTTTTAAGAAAAAACCGAAAAACTCCTAAACATACACACTAGTGAATCCCTAAAGAGCAGAAAAAGGCCAGGGATAGAACGAAGTGTGCTCCGCTCTTCAAGGGGAACTCTACCATAAGGGCGACTCAAAATGCCGCGAGGGTCCCAATGAAATCCCTAAGCGGCCTTAAAAAACTGGACCAGGGAAAGCTGTTTGAAACCCTATTCGGCAAATTAAACATCGCAATCCTTTGACAACCAGACACGCCGACAGGATTTGTCGCAATATGTGAAAAGGTAGAAGACGTTGGGACACTCAAAAAGGAGGAAGGAGTAAAAATCATGAAGGAAGTAAGTCTACAACCAAGCATCCCTCCTCAGATCGAAGCACACAGAATCGTGGCGTGCAGAAGACTGGGCCCCTGGATCGGCCACGCACTAAAGAAGAAATCAAAGAGGAAATAGAAAGGGACTAGCAATGGGCAAGGATTGTTAAAATAATCAAATTTTGAAACATAAGAGACAACACAGAATATCATCACGTGTTTAAAATAATATTCTCAGATATGCAGTTGGCGACAAAGGCAAAAAGGAAAAGGCTACTTCTCTGCAATGCAAAAATAAGCGGTGAGCAAATCAAACGGAAGGAATTCACCCCGGTGCAGATTTGATTTAGATGCTATAGACTCGAGCACCACACCACGAAGGTGTGCAAGGAGTAGGAATCAAACTGTTCCAGATGCCGCCAAAATGTACACGGCTGGCGCGAATGCTGAGCATCAGAAAAGAAATGCCCAAACTGTGGACAAAAACACGAGGCAATGGCGATGTCCTGCCCCCAAAAGAAATAGATCTTGAAGAGAAAGGTGGAAGAGAAAAAAAGCAGAAGGAATTAGGAGGGCGAACACCTCCTACGCCCAAGCAGCAAAAGCTACCCCCTGGAAATATTGAGCATATCACACAGAAAACCTATCTAAAGATTGGCAACTAAAACTCGACGAAAAATCTTTACATGCATACTATATGCACACGTGAGGAATCTGACGAACCCAGGTTGCCTCGCTGAAGAGCTAAATATTACGTATGCTCAAGAATAATGGCTTTGCAGAAATGTGGTTTCCTGTAAACCGTCCATCAGGTGAAGTCCTGGAGCTGCAGTTTCACCCCGAGGAAGAGGCACTAGTGACTGCCATCCCAATACAGAAAGAAAAGACGGAAAAGAACACGATCCCGGAACACACCCCAGCTCCTCAAATGTCCGCAAACAAGTACCCCAGAATTGAGGCCAGAAGGAAACGGGAAAAGAAAGAAAAAGGAGCAGCCAGAAGGATCAAACAGGCTGAGGGTACCATTTTAGGATCTGCTTCCTCCTCTGACGAAGAAAAGAGTGCTCTCATCCTCCTAAGCCCCATGAGAGAGCAAAGAGCAAGAGTAAAGGGAAGATTTTTCGTCAAACCAAAAAGTTGGATGGAGAGATTGAAATACGATTTTACAGCAAGGCTGGAACTCCCTTCCAAGTGGATCCCCGAATTGGGGAGATCATCGAAGGAATCAAAGCAGGCTTATTGAAACGGACGTACGATTCGCCACTCGAAGAAATGCTTATGACGGCAGAAGTAAAAATACATGGGGACTCATACCTCACCCTAAGTGAGGTAGAATTTTCTCAAATCAAAAAGATAAAAAAAAGAATAATAAAAAGCAGTAGAAGAAGACACATACAAATAAAGGACACAAGGACTAGATAACACAAACATGAAAAAGACAAATAACAATTAAAAATACTTACAATTAACGTTAATGGATGGGAAGGGAAACACATTGCATACGGAAACATATTCTGTACAGTGGATCCCGACCTGATCCTCATCACAGAACACGGAGTTAGTACGAGTACAGGCAGAATAAAGATAATAAATTATACCGTTATAAATAAAAACCAAACACAGGATCGTTAAGACCCCACAGCTATCGAGATCCGAAAAAACATTACATACAGAACACCTCCAAACCTAGAAGAATCATTTGTGGTTGTTGAAATACCAACTCTGGTGGGAAACCTGACCGTGGCGGCTACCTATCAACCTTCACGTCGCAAATACCTGCCGATTACCAACTTTTCCACTCTTTTCGAGCGTAGGAAACTAACATTGCTTAGTGGTGATCTAAATGCCAGGTGCAGAGCGTCAGGCTACAGAAGCACTAACCAAAGGGAAAGAAACCTAGAGTTGCTACTCGAAAGAGACAGAGTCAGGAGGGTCAGGCCAGATTTCCCGACCTACTTAACACATCGTTCGGCAACTAAACCAGACGTGGTTTTACCCAGCAAAAACTCCCTCTTCAATATTAGCAATGAGCCCGGACCAGTGGTACCGAGCGATCACATCCCGATTATCACCACAATTTCGCTTGCCCCGCTACTCAAGCCCGTCCCACTTAGGAAAGGTTATGCTAAAGCTAACTGGGAGCTATATAGAGAGATACTCAGTACATACCAACCAGCTGACCTGGGAGACGCTAATCTCGAAGAGATTGATGAGGGGATAAATAAGATCACCAATCTCTTCATACAAGCCGACGAGAGATGCGTCCCCAGAATCTCCTATAAAATGCCTCCACAACCTAGGTGGACGAAAGAGATGAGAGAAATCGGCCGGGAATATAGAAAAACCTATGAAGAGATTGGCAGGACAAGCAGAAATTGGGAAAGGACAGCCAGAATGAGACAACTAGGAGATGAACTAAAGAACATACTAATTGAAAGGCAAAGAGCAATCTGGAATGAAATAATTGGGAGGCTGGACAGGGAGAACAATCCTGTAAGATTTTGAAACAAGATTCAAAAACTTAGAGGATTGCTTAACCACCCCAAAACTCAAATCAAGGATGGAGACAACATCATTGAGAACCCAGAGAATCTCGAGAGAAATTTAGAATGCACTGGCAAGTGATTTTCGCTATATCCCCTGAGGAGAACAACGACTTCGAAGACCAATTGCTTGATGAACTCGGCACAGTGATACATAGAACCCACCTACACCTGCAAGTATCTCAAAAAAGAGAGATGGTTAGCCACGGATGCCCGATAACTCTTGAGGAGAACTTGAACACCATTAGATCCTTCAAGCAGAGGGCACCAGGCTGGTCTGGATTTACGAAAACAACCGACTAAATGCCCCAAGGAAAATTATTCAGGGTTTGACGAAGACAATTACCGCTACCCTAAATACAGGCTACTTTCCTGACGGGTACAAGATGGCCAAAATCATATTCATCCCGAAGGGAAACAAGCCCCCAGACCAGGTGGCTAACTATCGCCCGATATCTATTGCTTGAGATGCAGGTAAAGATCTTTGAAAAGATTATAGCAGACAGGCTACAAGCTAAACTAAGCGAGTTAGGAGCGCACATGCCCCAACAACACGGGTTGCTTAGAAAAAGAGGCAATAATACGGCCCTGGCACTCCTAACAGAGAAAGTAGCATATTCCCAAGTGAACGGTGCTATGTAGACATTGTACTGAGGGACGTGCAGAAGGTTTTCGATAAAGTCTGTCCGGAAGGACTTCACTACAAGTTCTTGCACCTCCACCTAGACCCAATCCTGGAAAGGATCCTCTGTGACTTTGTCATGGACAGCTGGGCATATCTTATGAGTGAGGGCTACAGAAGACCTGAATTCAAACTAAAGGTGGGCGTTGCCCAGGGAAGCTGCCTGAGCCCTCTGCTTTACCGAGGTCTTCACCATTGACCTCCAAACTCCGGTGCGCAGGGACACGATGTATCTGCAATTCGCAGATGACATCACGCAAACTCTTCCCATGCTCGGAGAGAAAAGCAATGGCACAAGCCACTCGCACCACAACGGAAATTAATAACATCAACCAGTATGAAAGACGATGGAAGATCAGGACCAACAGGGACAAATTCAAAATTTTCCCGCTGATCCCCAAGTTGACATGGCCCATCATCATAAAAGGGAGGAGATACAGCTACTCCTCCGAAGGCACCATCATGGGCCTAAAGATCTCCGACCATGGATACTTGAGACCCCACACGGAGAAGCGGAATCTGGCAAGGAGAGAAATCTCTATGTTATACAGGTTTAGAAATCTTAGCTCGGCCAACATCAAAAGTATATATCTGATGTATGTCCGGGTTAGGCTCATCTACCTAGCAGTTGTAACTCAAGCGGCAAGCAAATCCTCAATGAGAAGACGTCAACGTGTCCAGAACACTGCATCTCTACTTATTAATAAAGTCAGAAGGCGTGATCACCTTCGACAAAGAGATCTACACAGGAGGAAACAAAAGGAACCCATCCATGTCGCCATCCAGAAACTGGGAAGAAAGGTCTGGTACACCCTAGTGAATGTTGTCATTTTAAAGGTACAGGGAACAGGCGGCAGGTTTAACATACCTGCAAGACTACGGGAAAAAGTCTCACGCCGCCGTCAGTTCCCGAGCACCAAACTATTCTCACAAGAAGACATTTCACCAATATATATAGATGAAACAGAGTAATCAAATACAACAAATACAACATATGTATAAGAATCAAATGAGTACAAACAACATTACACTAAACTATAAACACAAGGTAAATTGTTAGAAAAAATAACTAATCAAATCTTGAATGCTCAAAAATTATCCTCAAAATAAGTACACCAAATCATAAAGAAAAACAAAAGGGAGAACGCTAAAACATATGAAGATACAAAAACATAGGATAAAAACATTTAATCAAAGAATAAAAAAAGCAAACGTAAAAATAAATAAAGAAAATCGATGCCTTCCCTACTAGGGCAAAATATCCCTTCCTCTCTGAAATTTTCACCCCTCTTTTATCTACCACTATCCAAACCTTCTTCTAATATTGAGTACATCTTCATCATTCCATTTCTGTTCATTTCCTGAAGATGACTGACCAAGGTCTAAAGGAGTCTCTGAATAAAATATGCCTTTTGCTAATGGTTTTTCTCACCTACAAGGCCGAGACAAAAAACTTGCAAGAAAATAAAGAGAATACAAATTAAAATCAATACCGCTGAGACATCTATGGAGTTCAACAGTGGATTTATACAACATGGCCTCTTACCTAAATATATATATGTATATATACCTCCCAGACTCATATATTGGAATGACGAAAACCAAATTGTCAAGAAGAATGACATACCACCTAAGTAGCGGAGCCCCCCAAAACCACACAAGTCAAAACCATGAAACCATTCCCAACAGAAAAATGTTAGAAGAAAACTCGAAAATTAATGACTCTGCCCCAGATCGCCGACAACTACTTGTCCTAAAAGCCATCCATATACAGGAGAAACAACCCAAACTTAACACTTGATCCAATTCGAATGAAATACTTCTAAGCGGTAGAATTTGAAGCCGAACTATGAGGGATGATTAGACACCTCCTTTTGAAGCCTCTTCACCTATTTGAAGGTTACCGTGAAATTGACCTTTATTCATAAGCCTACCCAATTTCGACCTCGTTTTAACATGCTCGCCATTTTCTAATTTTTTTCTAGGGGGAGAAGAGGGAAGTCTCGCGGTTACTCCTCCCCCTATGTACCCTTCCCACGATCAGGTGGGCAGAGAAGAGGAGGAGGCCCGCGGCCGACTTGCTTCTGGAGAAACTCCCCACACTTCTGACTCTCAGTTCAAGTGAACCGATAGTGAAGTGCTTAATGGGAATTCCGGAACAAGCTGTAGAAGAGGGTTTATATTAGGAGACGGAAAGTTTTAAATTAAAAGAGGACAGATTGGTGAGGAGGTAGATTGAGCAACCACGGTAGTCAAAGGTGGAAAGGGTGGCATATCCTTGCCCGAGGAACAAGGGGGACCTGCTGATTAACGTAGACTCCGAACCACCATCATGCTTACTTCCTTTCTCACACTTTTAGCACCTATGTTCCTCATACAGAAGCGGGAGGACCGCCTAATATCTGTTCCCTTATTCTTTTCATCTTTCATTCATGTGTTTATTGAAGCATTCATGCCGTTTTGAGTTATCTCAGCTCTGAGCTTTGTTTATGTATTGTTATGTTACTTGTTTTTACTTTCTTTACTTTGTTTCACTTTCTCTTGTTGTTATCACTTTTTCACTTTAGTTTCACGTTGTTCACTTGTTTTACTATTAACTTCCACTTCACTATAATTTTTGTTAAACTTTTTAATACTATAGTTCACTTATTGCACTTTTAGTTTACTATGTTCGTTTTATTTCTGTTTTACTGTTAACTTTCACTTCACTATCATTTGTGTTGAACTTTTAATATAGTTCACTTATTACACTTTTAGTTAATTTTGTTTGCATTATTTCTGTTTACACTTTTGATCTGTGTTGTCTCCTTAGTTGGTTGTTTTTTTCCTATTTAGGTTGTTTAAATTCGGTTGTCTTATTAGGGTATCAATCTGGTGTCTTGGTTGGTTATTTCGATGGTTGGGTTTGTATATAGTCAGGTAAATATCTTTATCGTTATATTTGTTCCTTCTCTCTTTTTGAATTTCTACTTAAGTAAACATGGGTACCTCCTCTATTCTTATCTGTTGTCTGCCGCTGGGAAATCGAGTGTTAAAGGGGACTCCAGCTCTGGTGTTCGTGTGCTCTGCAAATATGGGAGGTAGATCGTCTATTTTCCTCCATATTTTCTCCACTCGTTTCTCATGTTGATATTGAGCGTTTCTAATCCTGCTTCTTGGTGTAGATCCTGTAGTCTTCTCCTCTCTCTCCTACGTGTGTTGGTGATTAGGTAGAGAGCTTTATTTTGTATTTTGTGGAGTTCCAATTCTTTGGTCCTTGTTTCACCGTTGATAGAGGTTGGCGGGTATAGTAGTACCTTTCTTCCTAGGGCAAGATAGATTGTTCTTTTATTTCTCATCCCTAACCCTCTTAGATTGTACAGTAGGTTAAGCCTCGGAATCGACTTGTTCTTTCTCTCCCTTATATGTTGTTTGTAGCCTCTATTTGTTATTTTGAGTCCTAGCACTTTGCCCTCACTATGATATCTGTAGTTCTGATCTTCAACTACAATTTCAGTCAGCTGTTTTGTTCCTAGAGATTGGGATTATTATAAATTTCCTCCTGTTCGTCCTTATCTTCCAATCTCTTTTGTAGTCATTGATGTTGCTGATTTCTAAAGCTGTTGCCCTTGCCTGAAAGCGTACGTTCCTGTACTGAGTGACGTGGAGTTGCTTATGTCGTCCGCGAACTATATGTTTAGGCAACCAGGCATTATTGGTGGTGGCAAGTCTTCTGTGTATATTGAATACAGCTTGGGGCTGAGACAGCCCCCCTGCGGGAGTCCAGCTTCAAATTCGAATTCTGGTCCTGAATAACCATTGATCTTCATATATGATATTTGCTCTGTGACATAAATGCAGAGAATTCTCTCCAGATTGCTATTCATCTGGAGATTTAAGATCTTATATTGCATTCCTCTGACCCAGAATTTGTCGAATGCTTTTTCAACATCTCTCAGGACCGGATTGGTGTAGTTATTCTATGCTTTGGCCTTTGCTATTTTCTCTGTTATTATGCCAAGAGCCATGGTAGTGTCTTTACCTCTTCTGAATCCGAACTGATAATCATTATAAAGGTCATTTTCTTCAAGATATTCTTTTAGCATTTAGCAAAGGAATTTTGCATTCAAATCTAATAGTAGGCTTTCGAATAAAGAATATTACTAGTTTTTTTTAAAGTTGCCAGGGTTTGGGGGATATGGGGGCGAAGCCCCTCATTCAGAAAGGACTTAAAAAATGTTAATTTTTGGAGAAAAGAGCCTAAAGTAGGCGCCTCTATCATCGTTTTATATTACCAAGTTAGGTCTAGTCTGGTTCTGGATCTTGTAAATTATTTTGATGATGTGTTTTACTTATGCAGTTTTATGTGTAGTTTTCAGATCTGAAACTCTTTTTCGCTGGAAATACATACTTTTCCTAAAACTACATAGGAAAAACAAATTTTGCAATTACTGAGCACATTTGTCTTAAAACGAATCTTTACATATATATATATTATGAACTGTTGAGCTCCTAGGAAGGTGAAAACCAAGCACGCTATTAATAAAAGCATCTTTATTTGCCTGAGTTTGAACGTTTCGAGGTCCTAGACACATCAGCAGCACTAAGAGACTAAGTTAGTAAAGGGTTAAAATTTCTAGTTTTCATAAAATACTAAAATGAATAGTGTAGTTTAGGGTTTGCTGTTTAATACAAGAATAAAAATTTCAAATAATTCATGAACAGTATAAAGATTGGATGTAGTTTGATTTATATTTAAATTAGGTTTAAGTTTTATGATGTAAAGTGATTCTAATATTCGTAGTTCGTTGGGATGGGGGCTATGACTAAGTATTTTAAAGTTATCTTGATTAATTTGAGACTTGCATACTTTGATGTAATCTCGTATGGACGAGGGATCTGATTTGTTTAGAATCAGCATCGTGCGGGGCAACCTTCCCCGATGCTGCTCGATGCGACAATGGATTGACCTAAAGGTCGAACCAATATAAGATGAATCGCAAGATTCACAACTATATTTATTAATTACAGAGGAGCAGCAAGGGAATAGAATTCGGTCCCCATAGTTGAAATAGGGCCCAATATTGTGCCCATTTTTTAACAAGAATTTTTGGTCGAGATATGGAGAGAATTTATTTAGAGTCTTCTTAATTCCATTTACAAAGTCGTTTGATTTTTTACTAAAGTATGGGAGAATAAAGAAAATGGATAATTTCTCCACAGTATTTTTTATTAGACTTATTAATGGAAAAACATATTAAAAAGTTTATCAATGGTCTCTATCAAAAAAGTCCATAAGTAAATTTGAGAGGAAAAAACCGGTGGAATCAGCCTAGTTTCAAAATACTCCACTCAAATTAATTGGTACCACTATGTAGACGATGTCCTGCGAATTCTAAAGGAAGATTTTGAACTCTATGGTTGTCTTTTACTTATATATCCATTGGTTCTGTCAATTAAATTTACTTTAGAAAAAGAAAAAAATAATAGCCTTCCTTTCCTAGATGTTCTAATATTTAGACAACCAGACAGGTTTAAGTTTTCTATTTTCAGGAAACCGACAAATAATTTATCTTATGTCCATTTTTATTCAGGTCATTCTAAAAATATTAAAACCAATATTTCCTTCCATGTATCTTAGGGCGCGTAGAATATGTAGTCCTGACTATGTAGATTAAAGAATTTACAAAAAATTAAAGAGATGGCCTTCAATCTATGTTACCCGAAGTATTTTTTGGGAAACTGCATGTATAAAGCTAAAAAACATTCTATAACCACAAGTTAGGGATAACAGAACCTTTACACAACATATTGCACTCTTGTATACAGTACCAATGTTAAAAAAGCTTAATATAAGTGTAACATTTAAATACAATTATACATTAAAAAATATGTTATTAAAACACAGCCCAAGGAACGATAATAATGTAATATATAGTAACCTTTGTTTATATTGTAATTTATTCTATGTAGGTCAAACTTCTAAAAATATCTATGTAAGAATTAAGCAACATCAAAATGCAGTATCTAAGGGATATTAAAATAGTGTTTTTTTCGTCCACAGGCTTAAGATGGGTCACCAGATTAACTGCCAAAAGCAAATACCATAATTCATATAAATTATTTTATTAGCAGAAATATCTTTGAATCGTTCCTAATCTCCAGCACAAAGGAGAGAAATGTAAATATTAGCCCCAATTTATTTTCTTTAGATCTAGTCCTATCTTTCTTCCTCAAATCAAACTTATCAGAGATCATAAAAAAATCTGACCTTATTAGGGAAAATATTGCTTTGTATAAATACAAATATATATATATATATATATATATATATATATATATATATATATATATATATATATATATATATATATATATATTTTCGTAGAATTCCCCCCCTTTTTGTTCTATCTCTAAGAGTGCTAAGTGTGTCTAATATATTGATATTATAAGAATATCTTAACGAACAGAGCCGTTACGAAACACGTAAGGATATATATAAGAGAAACGAACATTAATCCCAAAATAAACTTATATTTTACCTTTATCAATTAAATACATAACATTTATACATTAACTACAGCAATACTCTAAATATTATTTTATTAACCTAAATTAATTAAATTAGTTTACCCATAAAAAAGGTTAACGTTTTCTCTACACACAACAATAATATAAGAATTAGGCTTACGGACTCATGTGGAGTTTAAAGGCCTCAGAAATGTTATTGACTCACGACGCGTGCCGTGTGTCCAGATGTAGATGGGCGAAATTCCACGGTCGTTTTGGCGAGGGTAGCAGCTGGGGGGTCCACACGTTCTTCCTGGGGGAGGGGGTTCTTCAAGGACGAGAACCAATACGGTGCTTTATGCAACACCTAGGCAGTCGTGGTCTCTCTGGCGAGAGTGAGTCGAACTTGGTTCTTAAATCAAGTTAACTTGGACTGCGGTGTGATCACCGAGTAACGAGCTCGAGGAGGAGCTTTTCTCCTTCGTTACTTATTTCCTTATGGACGAGGCCTGAACTCGGGAAGGGTCTTCTTCAAGGGCGAGGATAACGGAGGGGGGTTTCTCTGGCGAGAATAAATTACTTAACGTTCGGTTTGGTAACCAGGAACTAGCTCGAGGATGAGCTTTTTCTTAATTCCAGTCTTCCTCAAGGGCGAGTATAACGGAGGGAGATTTCTCTGACGAGAACAAGTTGAACTTGGTTCCTCACCAAGTTAACTTAGGGGTTCGGTGTGGCCACCGAATAACGTGCTCGAGGGGGAGCCTTTTCCTTCTTTTTTTCTTAATTCCTCAAGGACGAGGAATACCCCTGGTGTTTAAGGTTAACCAGGATATGAGGAGTCTTTCTGGCGAGAGTAAGTTGAACTTACCAAAGTTAACTTATCGTTTGGTTTGATAACCAGGGACTTAGCTCGAGGATGAGCTTCTTCTTAGCCCATTAAGGTAGGTAGCCCTGCCTCTCTTGCAGGGTATTTCTTGGTCTGGCGATCCAAGTACACTACCTCTCCAGTCTCGGTAGTTCGGTTTGATCCGAAGACTTCGTCACCTAGAGACTGACGTATACTACCCTGATTTTCCTCAGAGTTCCTCATTTATACCTCGTCACCCCACTGGGGGAGTGGTAAGGGAAGAAGGGGCTTGAGGACGGCCCCAGGAGAGTTCTTTTTCCAAACGGTCTTTCCCACGAAGTCAACATCGGCTCCTCGTTAGCCTTCGAGATTGGGAGAAACACGTCTCCAATTTCTTATTCGACGTGAAACTGGATCTCACTCTCCTGGGGGAGATCTTACATTTTGACCTTTAGGGTCTTTCATGGCACCGAGTTGTGCCACACTGCGGTTAAGCACTGAACTCGCTGATGCCTTCGACGGATGTCTTTGCGGTAACCGCCTTGTGACTGCCCCAAGAGTGAACGGGGAAAGGGGAAGTGACCATTCCCCTACATATATATATATTAGTGTAGTTGGGTAGCAGTCTTTCTTGAATGCAAATTTTGTTGAAGACCATTGTGTATTTTGCCTTAATTAATTTCCTTTGGCAACTTCCTCTTCTTCTATCTTTTTTATTCCATCTTGTAGATGGTGGATTACTTGTCCATTATTGATCTCTTTTTTAAATGAATGTGTTTGGTAAAAAGCAAACTAAATTGCTACGCTTTCGATCTTATTCGATTATCTTGGGAGCGTTTTGAAATGTTCTTGCCTCCTTTACCGATGTAATGAGTGGAGTTAGGATCTAGCAGAGTGAAAGATGAAGGTATATTTACTCTTTGAAAATATTGAGATAGTAGTAGATAAGAGTGGGTGAAAATTTTAAAGTGGGGAGGGGGAATTTTGGCCTAGTAAGAGGGCATCACAATCTATTTACTTTTGGAATTTCTTTTTTGTCTTAATTATTTTATGTAGTGTTTTCTATGTATTTGTTAATTTTGGTGTAGGTAGCGTGTTCTTCTTATTGTTGGTGTTTCTATTGTTATTTTACTTATTTTTGAGTTAAATTCTTGAGCATTCAAGCCTTTGATAGGTTTGGCTCAGCAATTAACCTGTGTTGTTCTGATGGTTTGTTTTATTGTTGCTCTGTTTTTCTTAGGTTTAGACTGTGTTGATTTTATGGGTGCCTGTTATGTGTATATTGATGTAATGTTTTCTTGTGCACTGTGTTTAGTACTTGGGAACAGCTTCCGACGTGTGACTTTCTCCCGTAGTCGTACAGGAATCTTCAGTCTCCCGCCTGTTCCCTGTAGTTCCGGAATGACATCATTGTAAGAGTTAACCAGACCCTTCTTCCCAATTTCTGAGTGAAGATGTTAACGGGGTTCAGATTCTTTCTTGTGTGGAGTTCCCACTGTCGGCGTTGGTCTCTCCTTCTGACCTTATTGATCAGTAGGGATGCAGAGTTCTGTACTCGCTGCATTTTTCTCATCGAGGTCTTGTTTGCCACTTCTTCCTAATGTTGGCCGAGCTAAGATCTCTAAACCTGTATAGCTTGGAGATTTCTCTCCTTGCCAGGTTCCGCCTCTCCGTGTAGTTTCTCGCATATCCGTAGTCGGAGAACTGTAGCCCCAGGACAGTGCCTTCGGCGGAGTAGCCGTATCTCCTCCCCTCGATGATTATGGGGTACGTCAACGTGCGGCTCAGTGGGACGATCTTGAACTTGTCCCTATTAGTTCTGATCTTCCAGCGTCTTTCGTACCGATTGATGTTGTCGATTTTCGCTATGGTTCTCGTCGCCTGATCACCTGGCCTTCCTCACCGGGCATGGGACTATGTGGGTTATGTCATCTGCGAATTGCAGATACATCGAGTCCCTGTGTACTGGTGTTGGGAGGTCGATGATAAAGACCAAGTAAAGAAGAGGGCTCAGGCAACCTACGCTCGCCTTCAGTTCAAATTCGGGTCCTCTGTGTCCTTCGATCATGAGACATGCCCTTCTGTCCATGACAAAGTCACAAAGGATCCTTTCCAGGATTGGTTCTAGCTGGAGGTTCAGGATCTTGTATTGTAGTTTTTCCAGCCAGACTTTATCGAAGGCTTTCTGCACGTCCCTCAACACAATGTCAACATAGAACCTATTCGCATGACGATAGGCGATTTTTTTCGTCAGGAGCGCCAGAGCTGTATTAGTGATTCTTTTTTGGCGCAACCCATGTTGTTGGGGGTTGTGCGCTCCTAATTCACTGAGTTGAGCTTGTAGCCTATTCGCTAGGATCTTTTCAAAGATCTTGCCGAGCATTTTTTGAAGAGAGATCGGGCGATAGTTGGCCACCTGGTCTGGGAGCTTTTTTTCCTTTCGGGATGAAGATGATCTTAGTCATCTTGTATCCGTCCGGAAAGTAGCCTGTATTCAGGGCGGCATTCATGGTATTAACCAGTCCCTGATTTGCCTTGGGGCATTCAAGAGGTTGTTTTTCGTGATTCCAGACCAGACTGGTGACCTTTGCTTGAAGGACCTTATGGTGTTCATGGTCTCTTTGAAGGCTATTGGGCATCCGTGGCCAACCATCACTCTTTCTTGAGATACTTGCGGGTGGGGGTGGGTTCTATGAATCACTGTGCCGAGGTCCTCGATCAGTTAGTCTTCGAAGTCCTGGTCGAACTCGTCGTTCTCCTTAGGGGTAATAGCGAAAATCTTTTTCCAGTGCGTCCTGAATCTTTTTTCGAGATACTCTGGATCCTCAATGATTTTCTCTCCGTCTTTTATTTTTATTCTGTCTTTGGTGGGCAGTCCCCTAAGTTTTCAGACTGTATTCCAAAAACTTACTGGACTGACCTCCCTGTCCAGTCTACCTATGATGTCATTCCAAACTTCCTTCTGTTTTTCTGTAATTTTTGTGTTAGTTCCTCGCTCAGTTGTCTCATTCTGGCTGTCCTTTTCCTATTCCGGCTTGTCCTGCCTATTTCTTCGAGGATTTTCCTATGTCACCGAGCGTTATCCCTCATCTTGTTCGTCCACCTAGGTTGTGGGAGTATTTTATAGGAGATCCTGGGGGCGCATCTCTCGTCGGCTTGGATGAGGAGATTAGTGATTGTGTTTATCTCCTCGTCCACCTCTTCGAAGTTGGCGTCTTCCAGGTCGGCTAGTTGGTATTATCCGAGCATCTCTCTATATAGCTCCCAGTTAGCTTTTGCATAACTCTTCCTAAGTAGGACTGACATGAGAATCGGTGCCAGCGAGATTGTTGTTAAGATCGGAAAATGGTCGCTCGGTATCACAGGTCCGGGCACGCTGCTGATGTTAAGGGGAAGTTGCGGCTTGCCAATACTATGTCCGGTTTGGTTGCCGAACGTAGCGTTAGGTAAGTCGGGAAATCCGGTCCTACTCTCTGGAGTCTGTCTCTTTCGATGAGCAGTTCCAGGTTCCTTCTCATCTGGTTAGTGTGACCGTAACCAGATGCTGCGCAACAGGCGTTTAGGTCTCCACCTAGCAATGCCATTTTTCCTCGCCCAAAGATGTTGAATAGATTGGGAACGGGGAGATATTCTCGGCGTGGCGGCGTGTCGGAGAGCATAAGAACCATATGGAGAGTGTCCATAATATTAACCTAACGAGAGATATGCTCGTTGATAACACCATTATTAAAAGAAAAGAGGTTAATAAAGCGATGCTTAACATCTTAGAAGCCATATTAGTAAATGAAGATAAGCCGGCTATCAACAGTCAAGTGACAAGCTAGAATTGCACATTAAAACTATTTTAAAAATTCCACTCACAGGAGTGGCCTATTTCCTCTAACGTTACGTTTAACCAAGGGGGAATAAATACCCCTTAAAAATCGTTTTCTTTCACTCTGCCAAATCCCCATCTCACTCATTACAACGGTAAAGGAGGCAAGAACATTTCAAAATGCTCCCAAGATGAACGAATAAGATCAAAAGCTTAGCAATTTAGTTTGTTTTCTACCAAACACATATATTTAAAAAAGAGATGAATATTGGACAAGTAATCGAGCATCTACAATATGGAATAAAAAAGATAATTAGAAAAAGAGGAAGTTGCCAAAGGAAATTAATTAAAGAAAAATACACAATGGTCTTCAAATAAATGTGCGTATATATATATATATATATATATATATATATATATATATATATATATATATATATATATATGCAAAAATAATCACCAAAAAACACGTCATCTAAGATACTTGAAATATCCCAAAGGAAAATAATACACAGAATAAGCCCAAGCGCTTTCGTGTTTACATAATCAGGGGCAGAAGAAAATTCGAACAGAAAAACAGTCAATAAACAGAGAAATGTGGCAGCGTTATTAATTTTAACTTGTATTTTCTTAATATTTCTTACAAGTTTTTTAATGGGGTCTTCGCGGCGAGAAAAACATCCGCGAATAACATTCTTTATTCCTAGACGTCTTTCGACCGTGTTGGTCATTTTCAGGGAATGAACAGAAATGGAATTATTCTGTTCTGTTCGAAAGACGTCTAGGAATGAAGAATATCATTCGCGGATGTTTTCTCTCGCCTCGAAGACCCCGTTAAAAAACTTGTAAGAAATATTAAGAAAATACAAGTTAAAATTAATAACGCTGCCACAGCTGTGGACTTCAATAGTACATGCATACAAAACGGCCTTTTACCTAATTATATATATATATATATATATATATATATATATATATATATATATATATATATATATATATATATATAGACTTGTAATTGATTTGTTCCTTAGGAATCAGATACGTAGTAGGAATATGAAGACCTAGAAGATTACACTAATCTTTTATTGGTCGGACATTTCGGACCTTCGCTACGACCATCTTCAGCGACTGCATCGACTAATGAAAAGGGGAAGAAATATTAACGATAACAGTTACACAGTTATAATGCATGTTTTTAACTGTTTAACTGTTATCGTTAATATTTCTTCCCCTTCTCATTATATATATATATATATATATATATATATATATATATATATATATATATATATATATATATATATATATATATATTTATATATATATATATATATATGTATATATATATATATATATATATATATATATATATATATATATATATATTTATTTATATTTATTATATATATAATTGTAGTATGAAGGGTAAGAGAATGAGGAACATGCTAGTTTATTGCAAACCAGGTTCCAGATTACCTAATCCATCTTTAGGTTAAAGGATAGACAAAGAGTTAAAGAGAGAAACAAAACTAACAGTAAATTCAAAGTTAAAATTGTCTATTAATGAATGTCTATAAGAATTAAAATTTAAATTGAAGCTGTTTTAAACAAGAGGGAAAGTGCCTCCAATGACATGCTGCGTTTTGTGATAAGATGATAAATGGTTATTGCATCGATGGTTTCCCATGGTTCAAATCCCTTACAAGTGCCTTTGAATGGTTAACTGTGGCTTCGGTCACTAGATGGCACCACCCAGCGCCAAATCCGATGAAATATTGGAAATCTCCATGGGGAATAACCATATGTGCCGTGGTCATATGGGTCATTTCATGGCTCTAAATGGGTACGATTGAACTTTATTCCTTTTGATAAAAAGCGAAGCCTTGACCTGGCGCTTCGCCGCAGGTAAAAATTAACAGACACGGTGAATTTATAATGAGTATGTTTTGAGTATCTCCTATTGCTTCGAAATTTACCAGGAATTATTATCCTGAATCATCAGCTTTAGTTAAGTTTGTTTTAGGTCTTCTTTTGAAATACTGTACTTTCCATTGTTTGTTTGACCTTTCTCCTGTGACCTAGGAGCTAAAAAGGAAACAATTAAAATGGATCTCTTTAACCAAAGGAAACGCAAACAATTTTAAACTTACCATGATTTGATAATTAAAACTAGACAATTATAGTGAATAAGTGAAAATAAATCATTGTTTAGAAAGTATTTGGAAACGTTTAAATGTTGATGATTAAAGATGATTATAACAATACCATTGTGAGTTTTCACTTTTATATACTCCTGTTTGGAAGAAGCTTGACGGTTCATGAGAAAGTACTTGAAATCCTGCTTTCATTTTCCTGCGAGTTTATTTGGGTATATATATATTTATATATATATATATATATATATATATATATATATATATATATATATATATATATATATATATATATATATTCAAGAAAAGTGACTTTGTCTAAGAGACCAATGTAACAAAGGGTGCGAGAAAACAACCCCGTTTCTTGTGACATCAATATTGAATGTTAAAATAACCAATTGATACAAGTCTATTGGAAGTTTTCACATTGGTCTATTTGATAAACAAATTTGTTCGGCGAAGATGAGGATCGTCGCTTGGGTGTACACGATGCAGTCACGTGAAGACTTGCCATTATTATTATGAACGTATGGCAATGCTGCGTCATTTCGATTCTATTAAAAAACAAACAACCCTAGAGTGCTACTACGGCTGGACTAAGACCTTATCGGGTCTTGTGGTGGTAGGAATGAATGTTAAAATAGGCGATTCATACGGCTCTTTTTAGGCCTGCTCTATGGGCCTATTTGATACATCCATTTGTTTGACGTGGATGAGAAGTGTCTCCGGAGACGTGACTGATGCAGTGGCGAGGAAGTTTACCAAGGAGCTCTTCTCACAGTCACGAGAAGATAACGCATAAGCCAGGAACTTTCTTTCAAAGCAATAATTCCATATTTTGTGCGTTACTAAAATATTTTGCATATTTAATTAATATAGTTAAATAAATCATTATCTGTTAATAAAACGCACAATACAATCTCTTCCCTTGAAACATCTTGGGGTAAGAAGTGTACATTAAACGTCCTCTTAAACTCCCCCCGCGCATCAATGCTCTCCTTTGTATCGGAAGTGAATCAAAACAAAAGAAAAAATGTCCTACCGCCATGCAGTTAAGTGCCAGCAGTGAAAACAGAATTATTTTGTTTTTAGTGAAATAGTTTCATGGGGGAAGAATTATTACAACTAGAGACACTTTAGTACTCAATTTCTAAGACAGAAACAAAGGACAGTCGCAATAGGTAACAAATAATCGACGAGCGATAGATGACCAGTGTTAAATGGTTTTAACACTTTCCCTTCTTTGAGGTGGAATTCCACTCATCATATTTCTGTGAAAAAATGATATTATTACACAAATATTAAAAACATCAGGCAGGATGTGTGCATCCGAACTATTACGTCATGTTTTGCGCTGCAAGCAAACGTCAACGTGGCAGCAGGGTTGCCACAACTGGTACTAAAACCAGATTTGGTTCTTTTAGGGTTGTCTAAAACAGCAAAAGTACTGAATTTCTACAAAAAACTGAATTAAGCCAATTTTATCATGTATTCATTTAATTGAATTATTAAGCACGATGAGTGTCTCGTTATTTAAAACATAAATGGTTCTATTGCACTAATTTAAGACAAATTTACTGAGAATTCTTGTATTATCCCTCGTAAAATTTACATTTGGTTCTTTCTGATAGCTTTTAACTCCAAATTTTGATTCTTTTTAAAATTTGCTTGTGGCAACCCTGCGTGGCAGTCTTTGAACAGACGTGATTTAATTTGCACGTGTCACCATCTATCTCCTCTCATGTAAGTATTTATTTAGAAAATAATTGTTTATTGCGCTTTCCCTCTCTGCATAAATCCCTTTTACTACTAACAATAAATGATTTCTGTCTAAACTGTCAATATTAGGCTACATGGTCGTTTATTTTGAGGGGGTAATACCACTCTCTTTCTTTCTCTCTCGACCTCCTCATCGGACGGTAGAGGTTGATATAGACCTGTACCAAAAACTGTCCAGTCTCTTAGACGGCTCTCCCTCGCTGCTGGTAGGGAACTTCTTTTGCCGAGCCGACTGGAGTGACCGAACGGGCGACGGAGAGGCATCTCGGCTTGTAGACTTTGCTGACAGCAACTTTCTGACTCAGTGGGTCGGCGAGCCTACCCGAGGGGGCAACGTTCTTGATCTAGTATTTACCACTGAAGATGACCTCGTCTCTGACCTGTCAGTGGATGAGTGCCGAGGTGGTAGTGACCATAACATGGTAAGGTTTGGAGTACGTGCTACCTGTACGCAAGGTACTAATGAACGAGCACATAAATTGGATCTCAGACGTGCAGACAAAATGGGCTTCGGAAGGCACTGGGCCAGATGCAACTAACTAACGAAGGCGGGACGAATTCCAAATGGAAGGACTTCAAAAATCGTTTTATGGATCGTCAGGCCGAGTGCGTTCCCACGAGGGCTGTCAGACTAGCGAGCATTCAGCCTAGGTGGTTTTCTCAAGAAATCGCTGGTGCTATTAAAGCTATAAAGTCAGCGCACAGAGCATGGAAGAGAAATAGTAGTGAGATGCACCATGAAGCCTATGGGACCCATAGTAGAACGGTTAAGGCACTAGGGCGCACGGCTAAGCGTAACGAAGAAATTCGTGTAGCCTCTTTCTCCAAAGAGAGCCCCAAGGAGTTCTTCGCGTACGTGAACAGCCGAAAACCAGTACGCCAACGCATCGGACCCCTGAGGGACGCCGACGGCATTCTCCAAGATTCAGATGACGAAATAGCTGGCATACTCAACGACTACTTCTCCTCGGTTTTCACGAGGGAAAGGGGCGGAAAGATACCCAGAACGCCGATAGTGATAGATCGTGAGTTAGAATCACTAGAAGCAATAAGCACAACATCAAAAGAGGTTGCTAGGAGGCTAGGTGAGTTAAATGCGTATAAATCCCCAGGTCCTGAATGCTTCCTGCCAAGAGTACTGCATGAGGTGAAATATCAGGTGAGCCCTCATCTTTCTGAGATCTTCAACTCATCGCTCGACAGTGGCGAAGTACTTGCAGACTGGCGTATGGCTAATGTCACCCCGATCCACAAAAGGGGGGCCGTGGCACCGCAGGAAACTACCGACCAATAAGTCTCACTTCAATCGGGGGCAAAGTAGTGGAAGGCATCATAGGGGATAGGATAATGAATCATTTAAAGTCTCACGACCTGTTGAGAGACACACAACATGGCTTCCGAAGAAAGCGCTCGTGCCTCACGAACTTGCTTGAATTCTTCCACGGTATAATGAGTGAGTTTGACAGAAGTCGAGCGGTGGAAATACTTTATTTGGATTTCCAAAAGAGTTTCGATAAAGTCCCCCACTGCCGATTGATGGCGAAAGTACATGCCCTGGGAATAAGAGAAAAGGTCGCAAAATGGTTAGAAAGTTGCTTGTCTGACAGGCGACAGAGGGTTACCATCGGAGGCCACACCTCTCAGTGGTCGTCAGTAACGAGCGGAGTCCCTCAGGGCTACGTGCTAGGCCCTCTATTATTCATCATCTACATCAACGATATAGATGAAGGACTGGTGAGTCGTCTAGCGAAATTTGACGAGGACACAAAACTTGGAGCTAACGTAGTGAATCCTGAAAACATCGAGATGTTAAGGGATGACCCACGGATGATCGGCGAGTGGGCTGACAAGTGGCCAGCCTTTCAACTTAGACAAGTGTAAGCTGATGCAAATCGGGTATGCGAACCCCTAGTCAGGCTACAAGCTACAAGGTATGCCTCTTGAGTCTACGGATGTCAAGAAGGACTTAGGTGTGCTGATTAGCAGCGATCTCAAATTTTCGAAGCAGTGCTTACAGGTGGAGAAAAAGGCTCATCGCTTGTTGGGTTACATCGAGAGGCAATTCAGCTTTCGAACAAAAGAGGTTGTTTTGCCTTTGTACAACTCGCTGGTGAGGCCTCACCTAGAGTTCGCTGTTCAGTTCCGGTCTCCTCATTATCGAAAAGAAATCGATCGTCTGGAAAAGGTGCAAGCCAGGGCCACGAAACTGATCCCATCGCTAAGGAACAAGTCATACCAAGAAAGACTGCAAGAGCTCAATCTCTATTCGTTAGAGACTCGAAGACTGCGCGGTTGTCTAATAGAGACTTTTAAAATCTTGAAAGGATTTGAAAATATCGACTCCACCAAATTCTTTACCCTCAACCGGAATATGACTCGAAATCACGGGTGGAAGGTGGAGCTGCCCAGATTCAATACCATTCCGGTGGGTACGTCATTCACTTATGACATTTATGACACATGGAATAACTTACCAGCGGGGGTTGTTAAGAGTAGCAGTGTTGGACAGTTCAAGAGTAGACTTGACAAATTATATTTGAAAAGTTGATGATTTCATAGCAAGTATCAGTACATGCTAAGAATCGAAACCGCAAAAAGTGCCTCCTCGTTATGGGCCGCAAGGCATTTGAGGTACTTCTTTTCCTTGTAACTCCTTGTAACTCTCTCTCTCTCTCTCACTCTCTCTCAATTTAAATGTAAAAATGAAACCATAGTACAGAATTTATATAATGCATTAGTTCACCCACATTTGGAGTATTGTGTACAATTCTGGTCCCCACATCTTAGGAAGGATATTGAAAGACTCGAGAAAGTCCAAGAAAGAGCAGCAAAACTGATACCATCATTAAGAAAACACAACTACGAAACTAGATTAGAGAGACTAAAACTTTTCAGACTGGAAACCCAGAGAATGCGAGGCCAACTAATAGAAACCTTCAATATATTAAATAAAATTGAGAACGTAAAAGCTGAGATATGGTTTAAGTTAAATAATTGCGAGACGAGGAACAACGGAATGAAGCTGGTGCCATTGAAGTATAAGAAAAATTTAACTGGAAACTTTTTCTCATATAAAATTGTAAATATATGGTATAAACTACCCAAAGATGTTATATCAAGTAAAACTGTGGAAACTTTTAAGAATAAACTTGACAAAATCATACACACATTGAGTTATTAATTTTAAATAAAATGTGATTGATATATATGAATGTTAATATAAATTATTATGCTGACAAGATTCTCAGAACGGAAGTGCAGTTATTATGATGGAATTACTATGAAGGTGCATATTAAGATAATTGTAGGTGTATATAAATAATATGTAAGTGCACACAAGTCAAATGACGAGATTTCAACTATGAGAAAACTAATCTCATTATTGTCAGGATGAAATGCATAAGATTTAATGAAATCAAAATATGAAATCTACATGACTGTGTATATTATAGTTAAATGACGAGATTCGAATATCAGAACAAAATATATATATGCTTGTATATCTAGGTAGGTTTCAACAACTTTACTATAAAATTCCTGGTTGAGTACTTTATTTCAACTGAACCAGGTATCTTTTCATTTTCCAGACCCGCATGGCTGGTGGGAGAGGAGGGTGGGAAGAGCCTTCAACTTTCCTGTCCATTTGTCTGGAACTAGTAGTACCTAACTTTATTTATGTATATATTGGATAGGGAACATTTACAAGTACCTTCTCGGAATGGATCGAAAGATCTTTTAAGGTACTTGCTTTCCTTGTAACTCTCTCTCTCTCTCTCTCTCTCTATATATATATATATATATATATATATATATATATATATATATATATATATATATAGTGTTTTCTTCAGATATACAACCCATAAGATGCCACGAAAACGCCACCGAGAATTTGTGTCCAGTCAGGAATATCTTCAGCTTTTAGATGTTGATGATAGCGATAAAGATGCCCATTTTGATTTGAATGGCAAAGACGAAGAATTCCTTGCAGATGCTGCTCCCGAACCAGGGAAGGAGGCTACACTTGTTCAAATAATAGATCCTCTCGTTCCAGGAGAGAATGCAAACCAAAGCTAGTTTAAGACAAAAACCAATGACATAAAATGGACAAAACCATTTCAACCTGTACCGCTCGCTGGTGGATATAATACCATCAGATAAGGAATGGGGGAAAATTATACTCCAGTATGATAATATACCTACACCTTTGGAGGTATTCCAAGGTGTATGCAACCTTGATGACCTTATCTGTAAAAATTTGGTCCCACCGAGCCAACTCTACATGCAGCAGAATGGAAAGCTTTTCGATAATGGTGAGGAAGAAATGTGGGCCTTCCTGGGCGTCAACATCATGATGACTTATCATGTTTTACCAGAGCTACATGATTATTTTTCCAATGAAAGTGATTTGCGTGTAGAACCAATCACCGAAACGATTACGAGAGACATTGTACGCTATTAGAAGAGCCTTGCACTTTTCCGATAATGCAAAAGCCTCGGATCGGCAGGACTCTAACTATGACAGGGTATGGAAGGTTCACCCACTTATCAAACGTTGAAATACAGCCTTCCAAAATGATATTGCACCAACTTATGACCAGATTATTGATGAACGAATGACCAAATTTAAAGGTCACAATATCATGAAACAGTACAGGAAAGTTAAGCCTATCAAGAGGGGATTCAAACATTGGTGCCGCAATGAGGAAAATAGGGGTTATCTCTTTGAATTCGACATATACGTTGGGAAGAAAATAGCTAACGCAGAAGTTGGTTTGTCTGAGAGTATTGCCATGTAGTTAACAAAATCATTGTCAAATTCAGGTTGCATGGTGTTCTTTGACAATTTTTATACCTCACTAGGATTAGTATATAAACTAATGAAAGAGCATCATATTTATTCTTGTGGAACGGTGAGACAAAATTGCAAGGGACTTCCAAAAAATCTAAGGTCGGACAAGGAAATGAGGAAAGGAGATATTGATGCACATTACTGTGATGGAATGTCCTTCATGATACAAAGCCTGTCATGATGCTATCTACAATTGATTATGGTGCTGTGACGAATATTGTCTTCGTCAAACGCCAACAGAAAGGCAAAGCTATTCGAGAAGAAATCAAGGTTCCAGCAATGGTACAACGCTACAATAGGCTCATGAGAAGAACTTATCTGCTGGATCAGAAAATTACAGTCTATGGGTTCAACTGAAAAAGTCCAGGAAATTAGTATTGTAGACCATTCTGGGACTACATAGACACGAGGATCGTGAATTCCTTCATTGTTTATCAGAAACTGGTCGAAAAAATAGCTCGAAACAAAGAAAATAAGATATCAAAAACCATTTGCCTCGGCCTAATTGGATATTTTTCTTCCAGGAAGAGAGACCCTCCACTTTCTCGACAATTCAGAAGTCGAACCACAAACCGACACAGAATTGACTATTCAGAAAACCATAGACAAGGAGTAACAAGGAGTAACAAGGAAAGTAAGTAACCTAGGAGACCTTACGGTCCATTCAAAGAGGGTACCTTTGGACTAGCAATCGAACAGGCACATAGCTGTTCAATTGTTTTGGGTCCCTAAACGGCCGCTTTTCAAGACTTTGTCTAGTCTTGACTTAAACTGGTCAACAGATTCACTGTTGACAACTTCGACTGGAAGTGCGTTCCACTTACCGCAGATACTGTAGGTGAAAAAAATTCCACACAGATTGCGGTTGTAACGCTTCAGTTCAAGTTTGAAGCCGTGATTGCGCGTTCTGTTTTCACTCAGCGTGAAAATATCCCGGTAGTCAACATTGTCGAACCCTCGAAGTATTTTGAAGACTTCGATGAGCTGACCCCGCAGTCTACGGGTTGCAGACAATGTTATAGCAACGATAAAAACGATCATAAAGGACTCATCAAGTGTTTGGACCTCAATGTGTATCTCTATCTAAACAAAAGCTGCAATTGTTGGAAAGCATATCATGAAATTCAATGATGGGTACGTTTTATTTTTCTTTTGGGAATCCATTTATTACAAGCAAATTTATGTTCGGTGTTTTAATAAATAAAGTTAATTTTTGCATCATAGCCTTTTTTCAATCTTCTGCTTGCATTATAAGGGGGAAATTACAATTCAATCATAAGGAGAAATAGCGGATTGGGGCCGATATTTATTTGTAGTAAACAGCTCACAAATGCTTTAGTGTAGGTATGGTAAAAAATAATCAATCAAACTTCCACTCTATTTCCATACACTATTTAGGATTCTGATGTTTCCCTCCCAATGGGTGGGATTCCACCCAAATTTTCAACACCCTAGTAGTCATGTAAATTATGACGGCCAAACTTAGTTATACATAAGTCGTGCATATATATATAGGATATCCATCAAAGCAAAACAACCATTTGGAAAAAATAAGTAAATATAATTTTCGGGAACGAAAGTGTTAAAAAGATTTACATCATATATACATAGTTACATACAACATAGTTGTATGTAGTTACATACAACAGAATTTAAAAGGCAATTTGTAAAAGTATTTTTCTATTCTTATTCCGAGCAAAGGATAAAAAGGGTGTTAAGATTCTAAACCAGTTTTTATGCTGTAGTGGTTCTGTTTTATTCTCTGGTACATTCCATTACTGTTTACACCGATGTATATATTTGAAAATTGCAACAAGGAATGTAATATAGAAAGCGGAGATCGGAGGAGAGAGCATTTTTAATTAATATTTTTTATGATTAATCCTTGGTAAAAATTAGTCACTTTAATTTGTTCGTGTATTTTGTGAATATAATAGAAATTTTGATAATAACTCACAAATAAAGATAAAATCACACTCTTTCATGTATAGTTTTATCAATTCATTGCACGTGTAGGGGAAGAATGCTAAATGTAGTTATGACAAAACTTCACTTAGAAAGTCAAGTAATTCAAAGACGAGTTCTTCAGGATTTTTTTATATTAATTCGTGTGTGTATCAACCAATATATAGCATAATAAGGATACAAACCAGTTAGACATTTTTTACGCTGTTGAACATATATAACTGAGTATATTTCTTGCTGGAAAGTTGTGTTTATCTATTTCAATAACCTTGAATAGATATGCATGCAGCGACGCACCGCGGGGAATCAGTCTTCTATTTAGGGTTCGATATCTTTTAATAGTACTAAAGTGTTATTGACTCCTGACACGACAAGATTGACAAAAACACTTCGTTTTCACAACTGAATTTTCTTGCAAAAATATATTTTGGTCAGGATAATTAAAAGATTTAATGGCCTGTTGCACGAAGTCTCTGAGTTGAGTGAAGGCCACCACACGACGCTGGCGCCACAAAGTTTGGCTATTAAAATGCTTGGTCCTGACGCTACAAGTGAGCATGAATGATGTATTTATTGTTAAAATAATGTTAAACTATCATTGGTCAATTGTCTTTATTTATTGAAACCTACACTTCTTCCTGCCACATAAATAAATACTCCTTAAAGATTTTTCTTCAATTACATACACAGTGAAAACCGGGTATTTATTCCTCTCAAAATACATACACAGTGAAAGCCAGGTATTTATTACTCTCAAAATACAGGTACATTGAAAGGCAGGTATTATTCCTTTCAAAATACATACACAGTGAAAGCCAGGTATTTATTACTCCTAAAAGAGGTATTAAAAAAACTGTACTTCAACTCGATAAAGATATTTCGCAAATTAGAAGCCTAATTTAAGAAACTTACCCAATTATGAACTTTTGTTTTATTATCATAATTTTATTTACTCAAAACGAAATACAACCATGGCATCTCTTTCAGTAGGCCTATTAGGAGAGGTAAAGAAAGTGTTATAGTTAGGGAAAGTGAAATATGTAACGGTGCATAGTGGGAAGAGTAAAAATAGGGGACTGTCGGGGTGTTCGAAAATGGAGGCAGTGGATGTAAAACTCGAAAGCCAACCTCTATAATCAGAGTAGATCCCCATAGTATTATCGTTAACTGTGTTGATGCGCACCATCCACAACTGGTTGAAAGATGGATGATGATGGCGGTCTCACGTAGGGAAGTATCTAACCATCGTTGTGTAAATAAAATGAGCTATACACGTAGGAAAGCAGCAAAACTAAAGAAATGAGGTTCTGTTTCAATTTGTGAAACTCATCAGATTTTTACTTCTAACTAAGCGAGTGTCTTACCTGTGCGCCAATTAGGTGACCCACTTGTTTCGCCTAATTAAATTATGAAATATATTTTAATACGAATTCTTTCTACTGCACATAATTCTTTTGCCCATCCGCTAACTAATCATACTGAATGGCTTAATTTGAATGAATAAAATAACGGATGGTTTGTTCATACGAGAGAATTCATAGTAATATTAAATTCTAAAAATTATTCATCAAAGCAATTCAAATTATATGCTAATATGTAATAATAGCATCGATGTTGTTAACTAGGTTAACTATAGCTTTTATGTAAATATAGAAGATAGATTTAATGGAAATCTCTAAATTATAATAAGTATTGAATAATAATGTTCAAATAAATACAAAATATATGAAAAATAAGACTAAAAAAAACCAACGTAGCTTAATTTGGCTGCAGAAGACATTTCATATAGGGTTGTTAGATAAAAGTGGGGATGGAAGACTAATTTTACAAGACATATTTGTTAGGTAAGAAGATGGTGATCGAAACCGATCATCGCCCATTGGCTTACTTAAAGTATTGTAAAAGCCAGAAAGGAAGGTTTATGCGTTGGAGTTTACTTCTAATGGAATACCAGTTCCGAATAAGGTACATTAAAGGGACAGAAAACTGTGTTGCAGACTGTCTAAGTAGGAATCCGGTCGAGGATCTTTCCCCTGCGAAGTAAAATGTGTTAACCATTGTACTTCCGTGCACATAATCGACTGTGTACTCGTTTTGTTTATTATAATTCTAGAACTCCGTCTTAACCGTGTATGTTTATGTTTACTTAGTTCTCATGTAAACCTTTTCTTTTTGTTCGTATGTGTCCTTTGCTTGTGTTTTGTTTTGTTTTCTAGTTTTCTTTTGTATTGTATTTTTCTTTATTTTTATTTATATATGGTCCTACTATTGATTCGTTTTAAAGGCCGTGAAACCATTTAATCACTGGCTAAATGAAAAATCGTAGGCCTTAAATTGACTCGTATGGCTCTGAGGGGCGTTGTTAAGCGAGAGATCAACAAATCCACGAGCATCACCACTAAGGTGGAGCTTTAGTCTAGAATCACCACAGTTTACACCCAGTAAAGCCAAGGGGGACCATCGAGAAGGCCATCAGCAGGTTTCGATGTCGCCTGGAGTCAGTGGTTGAGGCCGACGGCGATTTCATTGAATAAAATGAAAAGTGCAGCAATCTTTCAAGTGTTTACCATGTAACTTGGGTACCAATGTACGTAGGTGAGTCAAAAAGTTCTCAGACAAATGGCATAAAATTTTTATTTGTAATAATACTGTAATCATTTTTCTACATAAGCTCCATTAACATCTATACACTTTCTTAATCTCTGAATCCAACGGTAAAGACCATCTTTGTAGAATTCACGGGGTTGTCTCTGGCACCAAGTAATGACCTGCTTTTTTGCTTCATCTAATGATTGAAACCGGGTTCCTTTTAGGTGTCCCTTTAAATTTGGTTAGGTTAGGTTAGGTTAGGTTAGGTTAGGTTAGGTTAGGTTAGGTTACCTAACCTAACCAAATTTAAAGGGACACCTAAAAGGAACACCGGTTTCAATCATTAGATGAAGCAAAAAAGCAGGTCATTACTTGGTGCCAGAGACAACCCCGTGAATTCTACAAAGATGGTCTTTACCGTTGGATTCATAGATTAAGAAAGTGTATAGATGTTAATGGAGCTTATGTAGAAAAATGATTACAGTATTATTACAAATAAAAATTTTATGCCATTTATCTGAGAACTTTTTGACTCCCCCTCGTATGTATAAATGAACTCTGTTATTTTCTTTGATATTGAAGTTAGGCTACAAATTACCCACCGCACCCTGTATGTAGCGAATCTTTGTCGAGACAAAGAGGTTCGTACATCATTAAACCTTTATTTTACATTAGCCACGATCCAAGCGAAATTTATGATAAATTCTATAAACTCTATCACACTTATCCGATGAAAGACAGGGTTAGAATTAAATAGGCTTCTCAACATATAATGGTCCAACATTAATTAAGGGAAATTAGCATTGTAATCTCAAAAACAGGAAACGTTATCGCCAGTCTATGTTGGAGTTCATCAACTGTTAAAAAGCCTACCAATTGCATTCAGGAAGTTAAGAGGTCAAGCCCCCTCAAAGTACTCGTCATTTTAATTAACTAGAACAGAATTTACCTGAATCCTATGGTTCATCAAAGAAGGCGTTTTTTTTTGTAGACTATTATCTAAGTTCATGTTAAGCAAAAAAAACTATTATTATTCATTGTAATTCGTAAATTATACTTCATCCATTCTAAATTTTGTAGATTATCCAAATCTTTTCGCTCTTTTTCCGTTTAGTCTTCACTATACTAAATATATTTTTAAGTGGCATAATGTTGGTTTCACAAACCTAGGAGTACAGTTAGTAGAGAAATTGCAAGATCTTCATCTTCATACATTATCGTACATTATCTTACATTTTCATACATTATCTATTTTACTTTTATTTATTTTTCAAACCTAAAGAAAGAAACACAGGTTAGTTATGAACTTAACGCAAAACTAATTTATAACAATCTTCCTCTCTACAAAAGCAAACAAAAAACAATGAAATACTAGATCAAGCATCTAATGCGAGTATTTACAGGATCTAGCAATTTTCAATGTAACGTTTAACAGTCTTTCTAGGTCGAGTAGAGCGACGAAGAGTAGTTTCAGGTAAGACGTCAGGGAGGGGAACATAATAAGATGTATATTTTCCATAGAACATTCAAGTTTTCTATATCGAGTAGATCGACGTGGGATATTTTCAGGAGAGGCATCAGGGAGAGCAACTGGAGGGGAAGTATCATAATATGATGAATTAGGATCTCGTTCAGCTTCCACATTTATAGGAGGATCAAGAAACGGAATGGAGAATTTTGAATCGGAATTAAGAATATCTTCGATCTTGTTTAATTGGCTCTCTCCGGCTGGGGGCAAATCGTAGATAGCCACCGTATCTTCTCGGCCGTCTGGAAAACCTGACGTGTACATATTTAGGATTGGCTTCGATTAGTTCCACTTCGCGTACTAAGGGATCATCCTTATTCCGTACATATTTTAACATTACTTTACCAGGTTAAGCAAGCCAGGTAGGTATACTCATTGCCTTCGGGGTCTTTCGAGAGAATGAAAAAACCGTTCGTCAGGAGTTGCGTTCGTTGAAGTACATAACAATGAATGCAAGGAATGAAGAGCATCCGGCAGGACGTGTTCCAATTGGTTAATGCTTACGTTTCTAGACTCCAGCGCCAAGGTAAGTTTTCCATACAATTCCTACATAGCGCTCTCATTGTCCATTCCCGGTAGATATGGAAGAAGTACCTCGATTTGAATACCGTGTTAACCCGAAAAGAGAAAACAACGTAGTAAGACAGTATAACAGTTGGTGAAGAAATATCCTTACAATGAGAAGCAAAAGGAAAACGCGAGTATTCGTCTACCAGAATTAATAAATACTTATTGGGAGAAGAAGGTGGTGGTGGCCCTTTAAAGTCCAGACTAATTAGATCAAAAGAGCGCATTGCAAGGATAAGCTCTTGCCTCTCTCGGCAATAATATCGAGGTTTTAACCTTTGACACGTTTCAGACCCTGACACCACTCGTTTAACGTCATCTACAGAATAAGGTAAGTTCCGTACTCCAACGAAAGGGTGAAATTGTGTAATTCATGAATGACACAGAGCATTATGAAGCTCGACAAGATTATTGTGGGTCATGTTTGCGCAGAACGTGCGCGTTAGGGTGTCAGCAGCTTTGTTGAGCGAACCAGGACGATGTATAACTTGTTAGCAAAATGGCATCAATTCTAAACGCCCTCTAGCAATTTTTCGTCTTTTATTTTACTCTTATGGCGTGAATCAAACATGTAAGCTACAAATTTTTGATTTGTAATTAAGGTAAACTTACGACCGAGAAGAAAATGATGCCACCTTTTGATTGCCTCAAAAATAGCATAGGCCTCTTTCTCGACAAAGCAGTGATTTATCTCAGCGGAATTTAAGGATGTCAAATTAAAGACAACGGGTTGTCCATTCTGGTTTGAAGTGGCCCCAATGGCGCTAATTGATGCAACAGTTTCCAGTGTAAAAGGTAAATTTTCATCTTTTTTGCCCTAACAGCGTTAATAATAGCTGATTTTAATTCCTCGATTGCATTTGTCGCTTCTTCAGAACGGGGAAACTGGCAATTAATTAGGGGACGAATTCGTTGAGAAAATCTAAGAACCCACTGCGAGTAGTATGTAAGCAATCCGACTAATCGATATAGGGATTCTTGGCTGGTTGGTACGGGCATATCCCTGAGAGTAGCAAGGCGTGAAGGATCTCGGAGAAGTTTATTCTGGCGAACCTGATAACCTAGAATACATATAGTATTAGCTGAAAAGGTGCATTTATTTTTATTTAATGTCAGTTTAAGTTTCTCAGCAGCTTCAAGAAACTTAGTTAGGTTTTTATCATGTTCCACTTCCGTGCGGACGCAAATATTAACATCGTCTAGGCAAGCATACGTGTCCCCAAGATTATTTTTACGAATGAAATCATCCATAATTCTCTGGAAGGAGGCAACACTTCTGATTAGACGAAAACTTAAGCGTTTAAACTGGAACAGCTTCCCATCCACCTCAAAAGAAGTGTAAATCTTATCTTTTTAGGTGAAGGGAAACACAGTGATAAGCACTACTTAGGTCGATGGTGCTAAATATCTTATAGTTCGATATCTTATTAAACAACTCTTTAACATCGGGTAATGGATACGCATCCAAGTAGTAAATTTGTTGATTATCTGGGAATAGTCAATTACTAACCTTTTTCTTTGATTGATTCGTCACAACATGAACTTAAGCTCAACAGGGAGAGGTGCTCGGTTCAATGATATCTTCCTTGAGCATGTGTGCTACTTCAGAACGAATAAATTCGGAGTCAGACGTTTTTAATTTCCGTGATTTCGTAATAACTGGTCTGCAATCAGATGATAAGTTGGTGAAAACTCTTAAGGATCCGTATTTATAGAAGCCAGAGAGCACACGTCGAAGTGAACTTAGGACCTCCAAAGTTTAGCTTAAAAAAGGAATGTTTACTTAGGAAGGGGATTCCTAAAATAATGTCAGTGCAACATTCGGATAAAACAAGTTAACGTACTGTCCGGTACTCACGGCTTCCGACTTTTATGCTAACCTCACAACATTCCTTGATAGGAGATGTTAAATGTGTAGAGGGCATAGATATAGTGCCTTCATAAGGTTTAACATGGAAATTAAAGGAGCTCGCAACATCTAAAAGAGCCGTGATAACACAGCCATTTATCTCCACTTGTAGAGATGACCTTTTCAAAATTGATAGCACACTAGCAAAAACGGGATTAGAAGTTAATGCTGAGACTTCGACAAATATCTTCTCTTCTTGCATTTAAAGCAAGTAACGTTACTTGCCAAACATCATGCACGGTTTTAGTGCGAGGAATTTTCGCAATAATATCATTTTTTATCTTTTCGAAGCAAAGGAGCTGCAGCACAATTCGAACCTTCAGGATTAAGATTACAACGGTCCACTTCAGCCTTCAGCGTCCATGAAGCTACAGGACCAAAAGTGAGTGATTCATAGGCCTCCGAATCCCTTTTGGCAATATGTAACGCTTTCACTTGATCAACAGCTGAAGATAATGTAAGAGTTTTGTTTTCTAGAAGTCTCCTTAGGATTTTTTATGACGAAAGCCCAGCAATAAAGGCATCTCGAATATACTCGTTTCTATACGTTTCATCATTTACAGCCTTGAAATTACGATTCGATCTGAAGGTCTGAAGAGCACGTACTATTCATGAATCGTTTTACGATCTAATTGTTTATGAGTCGCGAGCTTGTCTCGCCCCACGACCTCATTCGCAGATTAAATGAAGGCGCTTTTGAGAGCAGCAAGTGCATCGTCGAAAGTAGTACATTTGAAAATTATCTCGAAATTTTCAGGAGAAATTGAATTGCCTAGGAGGCCTAAATACGAATCGTTTGTAGCTTCAATTGACGCTTTGTACCTCGGGAAGACAAACAACCAGTATTCAATTACACGTGCAGCTTCTGGTGCAGTTGGAATAACATCCAACCGATAGGGACGAAGACCACGTTCCATTCTTCCTCTTGAAATAAATTGAACTAGCCCAACGGTTAAGAAAGGTTCCAAAGTTCTGCTTTATTTCTCTGATATAAACAATTACAGAACATAAGTATACTGTCGTAGAATTCCCCCCCTTTTTGTTCTATCTCTAAGAGTGCTAAGTGCGTCTAATATATGGATATTATATGAATAGCTTAAAGAACAGAGACGTTACGAAACACGTAAGGATATATATAAGAGAAACGAACATTTATCCCGAAATAAACTTATATTTTTCCTTTATCAATTGAATACATAACATTTATACATTAACTATGTACAGCAATACTCTGAACATTATCCAAAACAAGAATTAATTAAATTAGTTTACCCACAAAATTAAGTTAACGTTTTCTCTACACACAACAATAATATAAGAATTAGGCTTACGGACTCATGTGGAGTTTAAAGGCCTCAGAAATGTTATTGACTCACGACGCGTGCCGTGTGTCCAGATGTAGATGGGCGAAATTCCACGGTCGTTTTGGTGAGGTTAGCAGCTGGGATGTCTACACGTTCTTCCAGGCGGGGGGGGGGGGGGGGGGGTTCTTCTAGGACGAGAACCAATACGGTGCTTTATGCAACACCTAGGCAGTCGTGGTCTCTCTGGCGAGAGTGAGTCGAACTTGGTTCTTAAATCAAGTTAACTTGGAGTGCGGTGTGACCACCGAGTAACGAGCTCGAGGAGGAGCTTTTCTCCTTCGTTACTTATTTCCTTATAGACGAGGACTGAACTCGGAGAGGGTCTTCTTCAAGGGCGAGGATAACGGAGGGGGGTTTCTCTGACGAGAATAATTTGAACTTGTTCCTCACTAAGAGTTCGGTGTGGACACCGAATAACGGGCTCGAGGGGGAGCCTTTTCCTTCTTCTTTTATTAATTCCTCAAGGACGAGGAATACCCCTGGTGTTTAAGGTGCACCAGGATATGAGGAGTCTCTCTGGCGAGAGTAAGTTGAACTTACCAAAGTTGACTTATCGTTTGGTTTGATAACCAGGGACTTAGCTCGAGGATTAGCTTGTTCTTAGCCCCTTAAGGTACGTAGCCCTGCCTCTCTTGCAGGGTACTTCTTGGTCTATCGAGCCAAGTACACTACCTCTCCAGTCTCGGTAGTTCGGTTTGATCCGAAGACTTCGTCACCTAGAGACTGACGTATACTACCTCCTTCTTCTTTTCTTAATTCCTCAAGGACGATGAATACCCCTGGTGTTTACGGTGCACCAGGATATAAGGAGTCTCTCTGGCGAGAGTAAGTTGAACTTACCAAAGTTAACTTATCGTTTGGTTTGATAAGGAAGGGGCTTAGCTCGAGGATGAGCTTCTTCTTAGCCCCTTAAGGTAGGTAGCCCTGCCTCTCTTGCCGGGTACTTCTTGGTCTGGTGAGCCAAGTACACTACCTCTCCAGTCTCGGTAGTTTGGTTTGATCCGAAGACTTCGTCACCTAGAGACTGACGTATACTACCTATCCAGTCTAGGTAGCTCGGTTTTGGATCTGAGGACTTCGTCACCTGGCCTGACGTATACTACCCTGATTTTCCTCAGAGTTCCTCATTTATACCTCGTCACCCCACTGGGGGAGTGGTAAGGGGAAGAGGGGCTTGAGAACGGCCCCAGGAGAGTTCTTTTTCCAAACGGCTTTTCACACGAAGTCAAATATCGGCTCCTCGTTAGCCTTCGAGATTGGGAGAAACACGTCTCCAATTTCTTATTTGACGTGAAACTGGATCTCACTCCCCTGGGGGAGATCTTACATTTTAACCTTTAGGGTCTTTCATGGCACTGAGTTGTGCCACACTGCGGTTAAGCACTGACCTCGCCGATGCCTTCGACGGATGTCTTTGCGGTAACCGCCTTGTGACTGCACCAAGAGTGAACGGAGGGGGGGGGGGGGAGTGACCATTCCCCTACATATACAAATAAAGTAATACATATATTGAACACACTCTCACATAAGCACACACAAATATAGGCGCATGTCCATTTCACAAACAAAGAATCAATATATGTATAGGTGGTATAATGTTGGTTTCGCAAACCTAGGAGACCAGATAGTAGAGGAACTTCAAGATCTTCATCTTCATACATTATCGTACATTTTCATAAATTATCTATTTTACCTTTATTTAATATTAAAACCTAACGAAAGAAACACAGGTTAGTTATGAAATTAACGCAAAACTAAATTATAACAGCTCTCAAGCTCGGTCTCTCAAATCCTTCAGCACAACATAGATCGCAATCTTAGTCTCTTAAATGTTTTGCACAGAACGTTTTGCAAAATTAGTAACACGAATAATTCAGCACAAAATGTTATGGAAAATTGATATCTCAAAAATATTTCAGCACAAACTGAGTCACTAGCTCGGTCTCTCAAATGGTATAGCACAACAAATGCTAAAAAAAATATTTAAAGAATATATAAATGCAATTTTTACTTTCTAAGTCAAACAGATTAATATTGATTGCATTATTGGTAGGTTACATTGTTAAGATTCGCATATTTTGGGCAACATGAAATTAATTCTGGCTTGTTATTACTCTCCCTTCCTTCTTCTATTTAGGGCAAATATAATAGAATAGCTCACGACAGCTTATATTATTTTTTGACAACTAAATCAGTGTAAAATCTTTTCGAAAGCTACGACTTTCCTTTAAAGGATGTTAAAGGAATCGTAGGAAAGAATGTTTCTGTGGTGTTGGGTGCCACTATCATATAGAACTAGCATATATCAGATTATAAGGGGGTTTGCATGAGATGCACGCCTTTCATGTCCAGAATTCTTGCGAGACTTAATTGCCCGGTAAATAAACAAGCCAGGAGGCCAAGTTCCGTGTTTCGTGCGGTGTAAATTGCCCTGAAAGAAGACTTGTTCGTATTGACGCCTTATTACGTGGATGAGCCAATTTGCGACTATTTAGTGGTGTATAGAGAAAGATAAGGCGGTGGGGAGTTTACATTTTATGGCTAACACGAATAACGATGTATTAAAGAGTAGATACTCAGAAGTAAGAACTCAAAAGTTTTATAGCGGCGAAAATAAACTTACAATCATTTCAAAGGCCATTTGGCAATTCAATTTCTCTCTCTCTATATATATGTATAATAGACTTAGATATATATATATATATATATATATATATATATATATATATATATATATATATACAAGTACATTCCAGTTCCTCTTTTTAAGGGGTCTATTTCGTTCCAGTGCCATATCATGTTGCGTATCTCTCCCCCACCCCACTCATGCCTAAATCCCAATCTGGGGACTAAGAAATGCCGCCGGAACTACAAAGACAGATTTCGCCCCTTGTGAGAGTGTCCCAGGAAGAGAATGATCTGTTTTAAAGCGAAGAAGTGGACTGCTACGGCTTCCCAGGAATCCCTTCGTCTGTGTGCATGTGTGAGTGTTCAGAAGCAGTGGAGGTTCAGGCAGGTGTGACGTCTTGAGCGAAACGCCACTCTGACGCCCCTCTTGAACTACATATTTAGACCTTCCCCAAAACATTCGGGAGAAACTATTATTTTGTTAATTACTATTATTCATCTATTTTGAGAAATAACAGATAATTATCATAATTTATACGTATAACAACAAAATATAGTTATACATACTAAATAAGTAGACAAACTATATACAAAAACAACCATAAATAACAAAAATAATGTAAGTGGGTGGTAGTCGCTTTTTTACCTGTCTTTTTCTCACCTGGTGATCCATTCTGCCCCTGGCAAGATGCCGCCCTCTGCGGCTGCTCTTATTGCCCATACCTAAATCTGCCGCTGTTCAGAAGAATAGGTCTGGGTGTCTCTAAACTTTGGTTTCAAAGAAGTCGTATATCGAAAGATTAAATATACTAAAACTACCGATTCTCGAAACTAGGCGATTGCGAGGTAAGCTTATCGAAGTATTCAAAATTTTAAATAAATTCGAAAACTTAAATAATGAATTTTTTTTAAATACGACCATTGGTATTACACCTAACAAGGCTTTAAACTGAAAGGAAGGAGGTTTCACACCTAACAAGGCTTTAAATTGAAAGGGAGGAGGTTTCACACCTAACAAGGCTTTAAACTTAAAGGAAGGAGGTTCACACCTAACAAGGCTTTAAACTTAAAGGAAGGAGGTTTCACACCTAACAAGGCTTTAAACTTAAAGGAAGGAGGTTTCACACCTAACAAGGCTTTAAACTGAAAGGAAGGAGGTTTCACACCTAACAAGGCTTTAAATTGAAAGGGAGGAGGTTTCACACCTAACAAGGCTTTAAACTTAAAGGAAGGAGGTTCACACCTAACAAGGCTTTAAACTTAAAGGAAGGAGGTTTCACACCTAACAAGGCTGTAAACTGAAAGGAAGGAAGTTTCAAACGAACATAGCTAAAAGAAATTTACCTTTAAGATCATCGATAAATGGAACGCACTCCCCGCGGAGGTAGTAAATGCTAGCAGTGTGAATAGTTTTAAAAACAAAATTGACAGTTATTTTACGAATAATGATATTGTTTAAATACGGAGTCCTGGTGTGGATTGAATGTCGCGTGAAAGAGCATCGTGGCGACAATGTCCAAAGGAGGATTACTAGCATATTAGTATAAAATGGGACTGCTCTTTAGTTTTGACTAAATTCTGCCTGCCTTTCCGTCTCCTTCTTACTATGTGGTTTGCCGTTGGCTAGAATCGATTACATAGGTTATTGTTCTCGACAAACTCGTAGGAACGGACAAGATTTTTCCAGAGATCAACTGCATCTCGTTCTTTATTTAAGTGGAAGCAGATGTCTGCAATAGGTATGCTGTTGCGGTATTTGTATTTGTTTAGTTTTGGATGGTATGCGCATCGAACTTCGCCCCTGGGGTCGTGTTTGACGTGGGGAAGATGGTTCTTTTGAGTCTATGTCAATTTGAATGTCGTTTAGGATATGGTTTGGATTCACATATTAGAAGTCTTGCTAAGTTATGTGCTTATGGATTGTTTTGTAGTTGATATGGTCCTTATTGGGGATATTGGAATTTACAGCTGTATGTTAATGTTGCTGGTCCTTGAATTTTTAGGTATGTTTGTGGAGGAAGGTACTTGGCGTTGATCGCTCGTGTTTTGTGTATATTGTGTAAATTGAGTGTAGATGGTCAATCGGGGGTTAAGAGGTGCGGATGGATCCAGTGGTCACGCGAAGTGCTTTGGTTTTGTGTTATTGCAGTGTGTTGAAGTGACTCGATGTGCGAATGTGATTTAGAAGCTATACTGTCTTACGTTAGTGAGGGGATGTTTTAATAGTTTGTAGATGCAGGTGATGGAGTCTTTGTTTCGCCTGAACGTGGCTCCTCAAGGTCCTCGAAGTGTAGTCAATTTTGTATCAACTTGGTTAATTGTATTTTTTGTTGTCGGAAATTTGCTCTGACCACTGAGTGTATCATGTTAAAGTGGATTGAGGTGGTTGGGAACTAGATGTTGGAATTCTTATTTTAATTTAAATTTGCTAGTGAAGAGGAGCGGAAAACAAATGTTTCGAGGTGTATACGATCATTAGGTTCTGATGCAGCCAGCACTTGAATAATGTGAGGTCGTTTTTTAGTTCATGCAGCGATTTGTAGATGTTTCAGATATTGAAAAAAATAAGATGTCACATAGGTAGCTCTTATTGGTGAGTAATATTGGGATCACGGTTAGATTTTTTGGAAGAAAACGTTAAATAGGTTGGGTAAGAGTACTTCGTTGGTTGTTTGATGTGTTCCTATTAGTTTGCCTTAATGATTTATGTCTGCATGTTGACATGTGCGGAAGTTGCCATATCAATTAAATTGTAGTCAAATGATGTATTAAGTAATTTGGTGATGAAACTGTTTTCAAAAACGTACTAACATATTCGTGAGTGCTGGAAAACCATACGTATGCCAACATGACAGAACCATTTCATACAAGCAGAAAGAATCAGTCTTTGATGTTGGACAATTTCTTTGACCACATCACTCCGAATATTTAGCCTCCCAACTCCCCAGACTGCAAACCCATTGACCACATCACTCCTAATATTTAGCCTCCCAACTCCCCAGACTGCAAGCCTATTGAATATTACGTATGGGACATGGTTGAGAGAGAGCCCAACAAATCACAATTCACTGCCAGGTTATATCTTAGGTCAACGAGCACCGCAGTTTACACTAGATTAAACAGGAAGACCATTGAGAATGCCTGTACCATGTTCCGTGCCTCCTAGAGAACGTATTGAAGTTACACTAAAAATTACCTATCACACCCTGATGAAGATCTGTGAAAATTAAACCAACACTTAACCGATACAGAAAGCTCAGTCAGTAGCGTTTTGTGAGGTGTTTGGCAGTGATGAAAGAATTTGAGCTTTGAGAAATTCTCTCTCCACGAGAGCACAGCAACCTGATGGTTGATGCTGACCCACTCCTCGGTGGTAACAATCTTCAGTTGCTCATTGGTTGCTGGCTGACGTCTTACAGGCTCTTTCAGTTCCTGTCAGAAGTTTTCCAGTGGATTCATATCCGGAGACTGAGCCGAGGTTTACCTTGGATTTTCCCCTTTCTTGGACCCACTTCAACATTTGTGCAACTCCTGAATGTGATCCACCCACCCTCAGGCGATTTGTCGACAGACTTCTTATCTGCACGATATAGTTAGGTGTTTTCGCCATTATCATATTATTATCAGATCCTGTCTACATGGGCTATCATATGAATGATTTTATATAAAGACGTTTTGACTATAACCTACCACAAACTGACAGCAGGATTTCCTACATTGTAATTGAATGTTCACTTTAGATATTACAAAAAGTTATAAAGAGGCTTGCACAGTCATGGGCAATAGTTTTTAAGAGTAATATTTATATTTTTTATTCGTTATTTTAAAATTCACGTAATAAGAATAATTCTTCTAATATTTAAACTACTACGACAGATTTATTAAAATGTCAGCATTTCAAAAATAATAAGATAAAAAGTGGATTCCTTACCTGAATTCAAAATCGCGTTCTGGTCATGTTAGAGGTGAGTTTCATTTTTTAAAGCTATGCTATTCGATCAAGGGAGCAAAATTATGACAAATATAGGTTAAATGAATGATTTGTAATTATAACCTTTTTCATAATTTTAAAAATAAATGATTAAATCTTTTTTAATTCCTGAAATGGTTCTTTCCTAAGATCATTATTGACTTTAAAAAGAAGAAGCTTCAATTGAACGCCGAAATCGGCTATTGGTAAAGATACAAGTTCATGGGTCGATTTGCTACTAGTATCAAGCTCGCTTACAATTAAAAAAAAACAAGTGTGAACGCTTTAACGCGAACAGTAAGGTCGACACATTTCGAGAATGGTCTCCAGTCGAGAACGGCTGAGAAGCAGCTTCACCTCATCAAGAAGAACCTTACGGATAGGCTACACTTTTGTAGAACATATAAAGAATGAAAGGTTAAAGACTGGAGCAAAGTGATATTCTCTGATGAAGCTCCATTTTGCTTGTTTAGAACTTCTGGGAGATCAATGGTTAGGAGGATAGAAGGCGAGTGCTTGACGAGTCCTGTGCTATGCCCACAGTGAACCGTCCGGACCCTGTCCAGATCTGGGACATTTTATCATCTAAAAGAAATGGAGCACTAACAATTTTGCTCCAGAACACTGCCATGAACTCAAAATGGCACCAAAATCTGCTTCATCAGTACCTTTTTCCAACAGTTCAAGATTTATTTTAGGATGATAACTTCATTTTTCAGGATGATAACTTTATTTTTTAGGATGATAGCTTCATTTTTCAGGATGATAGCGCACCTTGTCACAGGAAAATATCAATAACAAAGTTCTGCGTTGAAATTTATATCAAACCTTTGAGACTTTGGCCAGAGAATTTGCCAGATTTCAACCCAATAGAGAATATGAGGGCGATAATAAAACTGGCGGTTGATAAACAGAAGGTATCCAATTGTGAACATTTGCAACTGCCTTTTTAGGCAAGGGTTAGAATAAGGATAACTTGATCACAAACAAGGATCGGGAGTGCCTATTGGCGAGCACCAAGAGACTAGTGTCTCTGCAGCCCCCTGCAGCCGAGGATGAAGCTTGGTCGTCTCGAGTCTTTCCTGCCACTAGAGTCCTCTCCTCGGTCAAGATACGGGTCTGAAGACTGGACACATTCTTACCTGCTAAAGCCTAGTGCAGGTTGATGCCCTTTAGAGGGCATCCGTCATCATCTACTTCGATGAACTTCTCAAAGCCAAAGCCATTGAACAAAAATGGAACAATATCAGTCTAGATAACATCTCAACATTTGGTCTTCAGCCTACCAAAAGGAATTGAAGCAGTCCTGAAGAGGAAGCGACATCATGGTAAATATAACTGCACGCGTCAATTGACTGAATTTATTAAAAAAATGGCCCTGGCCTCTACATTTTCATTATTTCACCTTCAACCTATGATACAAACATATTAAAACAAAATGCAATGTTTCATGAGCTATATTAATTTTCATATAGGAAGAAGTATAGAAGTTACCAAACTTTGGCCCTGACTGTACTGTTATTTTTTTGCTTTCCAGATGTGTTGGACCCATGCATCCAAACCTACACCAACATATCCATAGACATACCCAAGGAATGAGAAAAAAATCCAGGTATCCGAAAATATTTTGCCGCAGCTGTAATTGGTGGAGGTTGCTATCAGCTTTGATAGTGTATGTAAATGTGGGGGCTGTTGGGCATGGACTTCTCATGGACTATTTTAAATGATCGTTAGATGACAAAAGGATAGTGAATTAGTTGTTATGATTGTTGTTCTCTGACTAGGTTTAGTGAAGAGAGGTATGTGATCCTAGTGAAGATTTGTGGAAATCTTGGTTGTGGATTAGGCTGGATAATGGGAGAAGTGCTGGTGGTGGTGTTTCGAAGGGAGTGGTGGTGATGGGGGGGAATACTAAAATGTAGGTTGTGATTGATACTTAGAAGGATTGCAGATCAGTGGACAACTAGATGGATTATTATGCTTGGTTGAATGGGTTGCATTCTAGGTGACAGCCGTCCATGCTTCTGTTCTAGTAGGACCTGCTTCCTCACTTTATATCCTGGATTGCACCTTGGCCTTGTTTACTGGACAGGCTGGAGTAGTGGTACGTGTTGTATCAGACTGTGTTTTCCGTTTCGTCGAATTTAAAGGTACGGCAATCGATAGACAATTCTGCCATAAGTTCGCTTGTTTATTATGGTGTTGGCTTGGTGTGGGGATTGATCAGATGTGAGATATTTCATTCTTGTTGGTAGCTATGGAGCCGCGTTTCTGAGGTAAGTCTCGAGCACAGGAGAACGGGTAACATGGTTTGGCATCAAAGGCATATGTAGTAGCGATGTTGTCGAGCTTGTCCTACTGGGAAGGTGACGTCTTCATCTGCCTGTTTGTCTTATCCTCTTTGACATCTCGATCGCCCCTACACATATCCATCCGCGCGGAAAGCCAGCTTACCTGACCCTCACAATGATACGATCGTTCTAATCCGATTCCAACTCCTATCCCTTTGCCTCTCAGAGGTGTGATTGTAAAAATAAAAATGGATTCTTCCGAACAAGACTAAATCTCCGAGTCCCCACGACTCAACCCTCCAATCACTGCCGACTCATTAGCGACTCTTCCTAAACGACTTAAGCCCACGTGAGGTTTCTCCATTCCTGGAAAATCGCCTTTGGGTTGGATTTATTTTTAAATCTGACAACGGATCGCTTTTTATGAATTTGTTCCTAGTTATTGAACATATACGCTTGGATGAAAACGAATAACTACCACAAGTATTTAAAGACATCGACTGCTGGTGGCTAGACGGTGAGCAAATATATCAAAGCGATTCACTAGTGTATATGCAATTATTCTTGCGTTTAGGATTGAGTTATAATATAATTTATTTTTCGAATTTTCCTCTTTTTCTTCTCTTCCATTCGCTTCTGCAATTCCTTGTACTACTCACTATACCTCCAGAGGTCAGAGATTTCATTCTGGTAAAAGAATAGGTTTGGAAAGTTGCATGCACGGCCCGGTGCCCAACTGTGGCTATTTAGGGTACACACCTTGAACCTCTTTTCAAAAACCCCGAAGAAGCTTCCAATACTTTTGCCATTTACATTAATAATCGACATACGTCTGGTTTACAACGGAAACCAACGAGGGCAGTGAATTTTTGGAGCGAATTTGGAGGACGATGAACGCATACTCTTTGGTATTTGATTAACGTAGGTGAAAGAGTGGCGAACATTGAGCTTAAAATACGGGGAAGAGAGTGACGAACTTGAGCGTGGATTCGATAAAAGATGAAAGGCGTCCCAGATAAGGCAGATATCGTTCCTTTTTGCGTCTTCTCGACGGAAAAAGGTAAAAGGGATAGAATAGCTAACGCGAATCTCTCGAGGCTGGTCTTATTCTCTAAAATTGGGGGAAGAAGGAGGAGTATTGTCGTGGTGTTCCCTGGTTGTCAAATGCAAGTTAACGTACTTAAGGCAAAACCGGAAGGGAGATACAAATGATCTTATCAAACGAAACAGAGATGTTGCTCTCTCTCTAACGCACACACTTACTCTTGCTCTACTTCTATATCACATAAGCTCTCTCATATTCTGTCTCTCAGAAACACAAATTATCTCTTTCTCTGTCTAACTCTCACACACACTCACTCTCGTTCTATGTCACAGAAACCCTATTTCTCACAAGAACACAATTTCTCTCTTTCTCGCACAAAACTTTCTCTCTCTCTCTCTTTTTCTCTTCCTCATACTCTTTTCTCACACGCTTTATCTCAAACTCTCTGTATCAAACACAAACACTCTCTCTCACACGCACACAATCTCTTTCCAACTCTCACAAACTATCTCTCACACACTCTCTCACAATAACTCTCTCTTACATAAAACATCTCACACACTCTCTATCTCATTCTTTCTCACACACATAGCATGTCACACTCTATCTCATTCTCTCTTTCACATTCTCAAACACATTGTCTATGTAACACACTCTTTCTAACACATTCTCTCCCTCTCACACTCTGTCTTATATATTCTCTTTTTTCATGGTCTCACAATCGCTAGGGCAACCAAACTGATTCCCTCTATCCGACATAAAAGTTATGAGGATAGACTGAGGGAATTAGATCTGTTCTCGCTGGAAACCCGTAGACTGCGTGGTCAGCTCATCGAAGTCTTCAAAATACTTCGACGGTTCGACAATGTTGACTACCGGGATATTTTCACAATGAGTGAGAACAGAACACGCAATCACGGCTTCAAACTTGAACTGAAGCGTTACAACCGCAATCTGTGTTGAAATTTTTTCACTTACAGTATCTGCGGTAAGTGGAATGCACTTCCAGTGGAAGTTGTCAACAGTGAATCTGTTGACCAGTTTAAGTTAAGACTAGACAAAATCTTGAAAAGTGGCCGTTTAGGGACGCAAAACAATTGAGCAGCCATGTGCCCGCTCAATTGCTAGTCCAAAGGTACCCTCTTTGAATGGACCGTAAGGTCTCCTAGGGTACTTTCTTTCCTTGTAACTCCTTGTAACTTGTAACTCTCACATTCTCGCTAACTCACTCACAATCTCTCTACCATTTAGTCTTTTTAACATTTTGCTCTTACTCTCTCTCGTAAGCTCTCTCATAAACTCTCAAAACCTCTATCACAATCTGTCTCACAAATTCTATCACCATTTCTTCCACAAACTATCTTTAAAACACACCCTCTCTATCAACACACTCTTAAAATCTCTTACAGAATTTCTCTTACAATGTCTAACAAATTCTCTCACAGACACTCTTTTACAGTCTATCACACACTCACAGGCTATTTATACCACAATCTCATTCTGACATACTATCTTAATCTTACTCTCTGAACCATTCTCTTTCTCACTGTATCGTCCTCTTTTATCAGTGACACTCACTCTAACTGTCGTTATCTTTTAAACTATCTATCACGCATGCTCTCTCAAACTCTCACAGATACTCTCGGACTCTCCTATATAATATTTAACTCTCACACACTCTCTAAAAATTCTTTGTAACACTGTCTCATAGGACCTTCAGCCTATTAATTGCAATATAGGTACATAATTTGAACTAGTAGGAATAAAAATAAATACAAACAAGTGTTTACATATATATTTGGCCTATAGAAAGCCACACCAATCAAGTGAAACAGACAATCTATTTTATGAATTTTTGACGAGCGTTAGTAGGGGCAGATTCTCTCTCATTATTGGAGATTTTAACTGCTTCCAAATTAATTGGCAGACAAAGAATTTAGATTCTGAAGGAGAAAGATTACTAAATTTCATAGATGAAAATCTTCTAACTCAATGGATCACTGAGGCAACAAGAGGAGAGAATATATTGGACATAATCTTAACTTCAGATTATGAACTTATTTCAAACGTGAGCGTAGGCGATTAACTTTGCAGTAGCGAGCGATCATAACCTAATAGAATTTGAATTAAATTTACCTCATAAAAGAATTGTAAGAAGTATTACAAAATTAGAATTCCGAAAGGCTAGTTTTATAGATTTAAAAAAGTCTCAAAAATTATAAAATAACTGGTAGAGACGTAAATGAAGCATGGAATGAATTTCAAAACAATCTTCTAATGAAACAATCCCAATTCATTCTTCTAGCAGTCAGAACAAGTGGAAAAAGTCAAAATCCTAAATGGTTGACAGATGAAATCAAAAGAGACATAAAATAAAAGAAACGAGGCTTATAAGATGATCAAATTAAACAGCTCAGAAGCGAATAAAAAGAAATATATTGATCTCAGAAGAAAGGTAAAAGCTGGAATTCAAAGATCGAAGCTTAACGAAGAAATGAGAGTAGCTTTAAACTATAAAGAAAATACCAAAGAATCCTTTGCCTTAGTTAATATTAGAAAACCAATAAAAAACAGTATTGGCCTAATCAATGATAGTTACAATAATTTACAATTAGAGATAAAGATATAGCCACTGTACTAAACGAGTATTTTGCATCAGCTTTCAACAACGAGACCTCAAATCAAAATATCATACCATATAATGAGTACTTAGGCAATGATCCACTAGAAATGTTGAAATGCACGAGCAACGATGTACGAATACGAATAGATAAAATGAAATTCAAATCCACAGGACCAGATAAGATAGTGCCAAGAGTAATCAAAAGAGTAAAAAATGCAGTAGTGGACTAAATAACATACATTTTTAATTTATCACTTGAAACTAGTATTGTCCCTCAAGATTGGAGATTATTCAATGTAACGCCAATATTTAAAGAAAGACGTAAAGATCTGGCATGCAATTATCGACCTATGTCTAACACCAATAATTGGCAAAATGCTCGAGAGTATTATTGCCGAAAAAATAGGAAGCCACTTAGAAACCAACGAATTGCTAAGAAACACGCAACGCAGATCTTGTCTTACAAACTTATTAGAATTCTTCCATTACATTAACACAATTCATGACAGTGAGAGATCTGTCAACATTCTGTATCTAGGCTTTCAAAAGGCCTTCGACAAGGTGCTACACAAGAGATTAATGTCTAAAGTTAGAGCTCTAGGAATTCGAGGTAAAATAGAAAATTGGAAAAGAGTCTGAATGGATACCTGTGAGTAGTGGCGTTCCTCAAAGATCAGTCCTGGGACCCTTCCTCTTTATTATTTATGTAAATGACATAGACGTGGGATTGATCTCTAAAATCTCAAAATTCGCTGACGATTGTAAACTGGGTAGAAGTATAAATACAGAGAAAGATATAGTAGATTTTCAACAGGACATTGACCACATAGCCGAATGGTCTGAAAAATGGAAACTTCCACTGAATCTTGATAAATGCGAAATGATGCATGTTGGCCAAAAAAATATGAAGGCAGAATACAGACTCCTTGATAAAAAAATAGCAGAAACAAAAAACGAAAAGGACCTCAGCATTTGTATGTCAAATAACCTCAAGTTCACACAACATTGTGTCGACGTAGAAAAAAAGCGCGAAAGCTACTGAGTTACATTAAAAGATATATCAGGTATAAAAGCAAGACTGTATTAATCAACATGCACAATGACTTAGTAAGACCACAACTAGACGTATACGTGGTCAACTAATTGAAGTATATAAAATCTTAAATGGATTCGAAGATGTGGACTACTCCATCTGGTTTGAATTCAATAGAAATATTACACTTAATAACAGCCTGAAGCTCGTTCCGAAAAAGTACAGACTCAATGTATGAGAAAATTTATTTTCGTATAAAATTGTAAATGTATGGAATCAGTTGTCGGAAGAGGTTGTTTCGAGTCCCACGAACACTCTTTCTCCCAATCTATTTCTCTGAACCTCACTATTGCATTCACTCTGTCTCACACGCTCTATCACCCATTATCACTCCACACATTTTCTATCTTACATTCATTCTCACTCACATTCTCTTACACACTCTCTCACAATCTTTCTCATCTTATCTCCCTTGCATTCTCTCTCCCATACACTCTCACACTCTTTCTCGAACATTCTCTCATAATAAATCTCTTATAATCTCTCACACATTTTCTCTCACTAACATTGTTACACTCTCTCTCCCTCTCCCTCACACAACCTCTCTGCATTACAGACATGTTAGCCGAATGGATAGAAAACTGGCTCTCCGGAAGGACGCAACGAGTAAAGATCAACGGGATGGCCTCGCAACGGGATGGCCTCGCAACGGGCGATAGTCAGTAGCAAGGTGCCACAGGGCTCAGCCCCCGGTCCTCTATTATTAATTGTCTACATCATTGACATAGCCGAAGGACTACAATGCTTGATCGCCAAGTTCGCCGAAGATATCAAGTTACGAGGTAGTGTGAGCTCGCGAGGAGGAATGGAATGTCTGCGAAATAGCCTTCTCAGGATAGGTGAGTGGTTTGAGAGGTGGCAGATACCATTTAAGCCTGACAAGTGCAAAGTAATGCACATCGGCAATGATCACCCTGAGGAAAACTACTCTTTTTTAGGCAAGCAGGTAAATACCATTGACCTTGAGAAAGATTTAGGCGTGCTAATTAGCAGTGACCTGAAGTTCTCCAAGCAGTGCTTTCAGGTGGAAAAGAGGGCCCAACGCATGCTAGGGTACATAAAGAGATATTTTCGCTTCCGAAATAACCAGAATGCTCTCGCCTTGTACAACTCTGTAATCCGGTCACACCTTGAATACGCCGTTCAATTCTGGTGTCCAACCCTGCAGAAGATTAAACGGCGGGAAAAGGTACAGGCCAGGGCCAAAAAATTGATTCCTTTCCTTAGGCATAAAATTTATCAGCAGTGGTTATAAGAATTGAGGACGTTCTCCCTGCAGAGGCAGTGGTTAAGAAGACAGCTGATTGAAACTTTTAAGGTAATTCGAGGAATTAAAAACGTAGATCACAGAAGGCTGTTCACGTTGAACGCAAATACTACACGTAACCACGGTTACAAACTAGAATTACCGCATTTCCCTAGTAGCTAGAATCTGCGGCAATTTTTTCTCGTACAAAATCTGCGGAACGTGGGACCGTCTAACGCCAGCAGTGGTCAACAGCTCGTTAGTCAAATAGTTCAAATCTCGACTTGACGAGATAATCCACATCTTGACCTAGATCGTAACACCTTGATATATATTATTATCGGAAAATTCGGTGAGAAGTTTTAACGCTTCTTATACCGATATGTCTCCCAGTGGAGAAATCAGGTTTTCCTATTTTTCTTGAGGAGTTTAGAAAGTCTTAAGTAAATCGTGGGATTCTAATGATCCCATCTACGGGATTAGTACCCCAAAATTTAGATAATTTCCTAGCTAATGAGACCAAGCGCAAGGCTTTAGCTCAAATAGTTTAGCTATGAGTATTTTTTTTTAATTCAAAAGAACGTAAAAGTATGGTTCTGAATCTTGTAGACTTTCCCACCAACAGCACCCTTGACCACCACCACTCTTTCCCACCACCACCAGTGTCCCTGCCCACCACAAGCACAACCACTCCTGCCCACCACCAGCACCACTTCACTTGCCCACAACCAGCAAAAACAGCATATGGCAAAAAAAAACAGGAACCTTACCCACCCACCACCACCGCCCCTGCCCACCACCAGCAAAACCGTACTTGCCCACCATCAGGATCCATACCCACCCACCACCAACATCACTAGCCAACACCACCACCCCTACTCACCACCACTACCACTGCCGCTGCCCACCACCAAAACCAATGCCCCTGCCTACCACCTCCTCCTCTCATCCCCCGTTTCTGTAAATGTAATCATTGCCTCCTCTTTTTCATTTCCTCGGCTTCCTAATTTGACTAGCCAAATTATGACAGTGGGAATTCATTCAACAGAAGAAAAATTATGAATTTGATCCATGTGAATAAAAACAAGGTCTGCTGACCAAAGGTCGCGTGCTCTCACTTATTCTGATTTATGACCTTACGAACTTCAAAGCTTTTAATAATTCTCCGACTGACAATTGGAGAACCTTGGCAATTATATCATTCAAAAGGGAATGTAAAATAACATAAGAATTTCAAATTTCGTGAGAATCAGCAGAATAATTATGATGTTATTGCCAAATAATTCCCCGGCTAACCTTGAGAGGACTTTGTTAATTATATCATTCGAAAGAGAATGTAAAACAACATAAGGGATTTAAATTTCGTTAGAATCGGCCGAATAGTTGCAATGTTATTTCCCCCAAACTAAGCAAAACAGGGACCGACTGACATAGGGGGATGTAAAGTCACCCGCGACTAAAATACTAGGTGGTTTTCGTAAGGGCTTTAGGACGGGGGGAGGGGAGGAAAAGAGGCAAAATATTGGGGAGAATATGAGGATTCTAACCCGAATTTGTAAAACAAACCAACAACACTTATTCGATCGAAATCTATTCAAAGAGAAAACTTGGTGGTGTCGACTTTTGTCTCATATCATCAAAACCGGCAACCAAATCAAACAAGGGCTGCTGACCCAAAGTCGCGAGCTCTCCCTTTTTTTATTTATGATTTACTACCATCAATAATTCCCGGAGTACCCTTGGTGGGAACATTGGCAATTATATCATTCGAAAGAAAGTGTAAACAACGTAGAGGTTTAAAATTTCGTTAGAATTGACCAAATAGTTACGATGTTATTGCCAAATAATTTCCCAGCTAACCTTAGGAGGACTGTGGCAATTATATCAGTCGGAAGAGAATGTAAAACTATATAAGGCTTCAAATTTTGTTAGAATCGGCCGAATAATTATGATGTTATTCCTAAAACAAAATAATTCCCTGGCTATCCTTCGTAAGACCTTGGCAATTATATAATTCAAAGGAGAATGTAAAACAACATCAGGGTCTCAAATTTCCTTAGAGTCGGCCGAATAGTTACGATGTTATTGCCAAAACAATAAAAGGCAAAACGGGGACCGATCGACCGAGCTCATCACATAAAAAAAAGAATGCCATGATTTTCCCTGATTTTTTTGACGGTTGAGACCGGTAAGAATATTTTTTTTATAGAATTTTGATTATGTTTTTACATCCATATGGGACCACAATGTGAACTCTCTTTAAGCTTAAGCCCCAAAGGGAACGATGTCCTTAAGGACACAGGAAATAATTTTTTAGGCCATCTGTCTATCTATTTTCTGTCTATATTTATATTCTTGTGTGTTACCACAAAGCTTGTGGAGGCCATGTTGGTCTCAAAGCAAATCAAACATTCAAGGAAATAGAGCTCCCAAAGGCAAACTCCCCTAAGTGTCCTAAACATTAGTTTTTTTTTTAAATTTTCAGTTATTCTTTTTAAATATTTGGGTGTATGAAGACTCAACCTTTTGAGCGTACGAAGACTTTGTCTTTTATTTTCCTGTAGTAAACAAATCACAAAGTATTTTAATTCAATTCCAACATGTGTTATTTTGCTGGTGAAAGACTTTGGCTAAAGTTTAAAAAACTTTCTTATTCTGAATCTTAATGACTTTTTTGACAAAGCTAACACATATTTTGCGAACTCATCTTTTAATCTGCAACAAAGCAAGCAAGATTACATGTTACATTGCGCAATTCATTCCCATACATTCATTTATTTGATATCTAGATTGATCAGAAATACTAAGAACTAAAGTTAGTTCATTATATACTAAAAAAGGAGATAGTTAAATGAGGATTCCCGGTCTTTGAAAATAAGAAAGAGAGAGAAGAGAGAGAGGGGAGGAGAAAAAGAGAGGAGAGAGAGGGAGAGAAAGAGAGAAGAGAGAGAGAGGAGGAAAGAAAGAGAGAAGAGAGAGAGGGGGCTAAAAATAAAGAAGAGAGAGAGATGGGGAGAGAAAGAGAGAAAGAGATAGAGAGAGAGAGAGAAAGAGAGAGAGACGGTCAGGCAGAGACAGAGAGAGGGGAAGAATGAACAAAAAACAAAGCGTCAAACTTTTATGCCGATTTTCCTTACGACAACAGACGCTTTATTGGTAGTATGCGTATAATTTTGAAGCAAGTAGATGGGTTTCGATTTTTCTATAAAAATTTCCTGATTGTGTTCTCTTTCACAGCCCAATCAAGTATCATTTCCGCTTTCTTTGCCCGGAAAAGTGGGTGCGAGAGGTCAGAGGGAGAGCCTTCGCCTGCGCTACGCTTTCTCTTATGCTATAGGTTAGGGTCTTCCCAAAATAGTACCTCATCGCATTGGTCAGCAATGTCCTTTGAGTTACTACTTTTCTTTGTGTCTCCTTGTGACTGTCTCACACAAACTGTACTTCACACTTAAACTCCCACTCATTTACACTCTATATCACATACCATCATCCTCATACTCTCTCTCATACACCTTTTCTCTGTCACACAATTTAGTTAACACAGAATGTCACACACACGTCCACACAACATCTGAGACAGTTTCTCTCTCTCACACTTACGCCCGCTCGCTAACCCTCTATTTTCCTACACTCTCTCTCACACTCGCTTTGTCACAAACACTTTCTCTCGCGGACTCTCTCGCACACACTCTTTCTCTCACACAATCTTCTCCCTCACTTTAACACAACATTTCCCTCTCCCACTCTATCTCACACTATTTCTCACGTTCTCAAAGCCTTTCACGCTCACATACTCTATCAAACTCTCACTCTTTAACTTTCTCACTTTCTCACAGTATCTCACCCCAAATCTTTCGTCCCAATTCTCTCACTCACAATATCTCTCAAACTGACTATTTATCACCCTCGCTTTCTTTCACACTCTCTCGCATACACACAATCGCTTTCTTTCACACTCTCGCATACACACACTCACTCATTTATACTCCTACATACACGTTTAGTCTCACACTCGATCTCTCTCACAAACTCTCTTTCACGATATATCTCTCATACTCTCAAACACACTATCAAACACTTTTACACACACTCCCTAATTCACGCACTCTCTCCCTCTCTCTCTCGCTCAACCTTTCTTACACACACGCTCAGACTCTCTTTGTCAAACACAATCTCATCCACTCCCTCTCCCACAATCTGGCACACTCTTATACACACGATTATGCACACACACTCCCTGTCACACATTTATCTCAAATTCATTCTCTCAAACACACGCTCTACCACTCTGATTTACACTCTTACACATTCTCTCTTATATATTATATCGCAAATTATTTCTCACAATCTCTCACTGACACTCACTCTCTTACAATCTCTCACAATCCTAGTCCTACTCTCACTCCCTATCTCTCTTTTACACATTCACACTCTCGCCTTCTCTCTCAAACTCTGTCATAAACCTTTCTCTTGCACTCTCTCACACACACTCTCATTATCGCAGTTGCATATTTCTATGATAGCTACTCTCTCACACAATTTTCCTCAAACTCTCCCTGAAACACTCTCGTTTTATCTCTCCAACTCTCTTTGTCCACACTATCCCTCTCTTTTAAATTTTCTCTCCCACCTTCTTTATAATCTCACTCACACTCTTTCTAACACACATTTTCTCTGACTTGACTTGAGAAGTGCAGATTTTACAAACCTTCGTGTTGGGCTGACTGATGTAAGGCTAGCGGTATGCGAAGATGTTGAGGATTCGTGGAACAACTTCAAAAATAAGTTCATGAGTCTTCAATTAAGTTGCATTCCTCTGAAATGCCTCGGTCGGTCTTCTGTTTAACCAAAGTAGTTTAATCAAGAAATCGGCCAACTGCTTAGGAAGAAGAGAAATGCGTACCGGCAATCGAAGATCTCGGTTGCCTTTGACGAGTACCGGAGGCTAGCCAGAAGAGTGAAGTCTAGCATAAGGGTGGCTAAGCGTACTGAGGAACTTCAAGTGGCGAGACTCTGCAAGAAGAATCCCAAGGAGTTCTTTGGCTATGTAAATAGCCGTAAACCAATCCATCGTAGGATTGGGCCCTTAGTGTACGAGGAGGGTGCATTAACTCACTCAGATGCAGAAAATGCTGACCTGCTCAATGACTACTTCTCTTCAGTGTTTACTAAAGAGTGTGGTCCCATCCCCCAGCCCACGGATTCCTACTCGAGGGAAAAATTGGAGGCAATGGACTTCACCGAAGGAGAAATAAAGAAAAAGATCGCTGACCTAAAGACGAATAAGTCTCCTGGACCGGACGGGTTTCTATCCAAGGTGTTGAAGGAAGTGTCCGATAAAGTATTACGACATCTGTGCGCTATCTTTAACATGTCAATCCGGACCCGATGCGTTCCTAGAGACTGGCGTAAGGCAGAGGTGACTCCTATCTTCAAGAAAGGAGACCCCAACCATCCGTCAAACTACCGAACCATCAGTTTGACTTCGATAGTCGGTAAACTCATGGAAAGCATGATAGTGGAAAAGATAACGTCTTATTTAGAGTCAAACCTACTGCTGGAGAGTTCCCAGCACGGCTTCCGTAGGCAACGGTCATGCTTGACGAACCTTGTGGAATTCTTCCATTTCGTGTTCAGTGAGCATGCTCGGGATAAAGCGGTGGATGTTGTGTACCTTAACTTCCAAAAGGCCTTTGACAAGGTACCACACCACCGCCTTATCCGGAAAGTGCGTGCGCAGGGCATAGACGGCAATGTAGCAGGTTGGATAGAGAGCTGGCTAAGTGACAGACGGCAACAGGAAGTGGTGAATGGACGGGCCTCTGAATGGGCACATGTATCTAGCGGTGTCCCTCAAGGTTCCGTCCTGGGACCACTACTGTTCATTATCTATCTCAACGACATGGATGGAGACATGGTTGCCAAAATCTCTAAATTTGCCGACAACACTAAGCTTGGTATCAATGTGGCAAAGGAGGGGAACACTGCCCGTATCCAAGAGGACCTTTAAAGGATTGGGGAGTGGTTGGACACGTGGCAAATGCCTTTCAACGTGGGGAAATGCAAAGTAATGCATATCCGCCACCGAAACCCCAAATCGAGCGACACTGAGAAGGACTTGGGTGTAACTATCACTAGCGCCCTTAAGTTCTCTAAACAGTGCATCGAGGCAGAAAAGAAAGCCCAAAGGATGTTAGGCTACATAAAGCGCCAGTTTGGATACCGTAAAAAGGAGATAGTACTTTGTCTGTACAACTCCCTCGTTCGGCCGCACCTGGAGTATGCCGTACAATTTTGGAATCCTTCGTTTAGAAAGATTATCGCAAGGTTGGAACGCTCACAAGCCAGGGCAACTAATCTGATTCCCTCTATCCGACATAAAGGTTATGAGAATAGACTAAGTGAATTAGATCTGTTCTCGCTGGAAACCCGTATACTGCGTGGTCAGCTTATCGAAGTTTTCAAAATACTTCGAGGGTTCGACAATGTTGACTACCGGGATATTTTCACAATGAGTGAGAACAGAACGCGTAATCACGGCCTTAAACTTGAACTGAAGCGTTACAACCTCAATCTGTGTGAAAAATTTTTCACTTATGTACAGTATCTGCGGTAAGTGGAACGCACTTCCAGTGGAAGTTGTTAACAGTGAATCGGTTGACTAGTTCAAGTCAAGACTAGACAAAGTCTTGAAGAGTGGCGGTTTAGGGATACAAAACAATTGAGCAGCCATGTGCCCGCTCGATTGCTAGGTCCAAATGTACCCTCTTTGAATGGACCGTAAGGTCTCCTAGGGTACTTTCTTTCCTTGTTACTCCTTGTTACTCTCTCTCTCTCCTCATCTTTGTGTTACAAAATCCCAGTCAAAGATCATCTCATTCTTTCTCTTGCTCAACCTTTCTTGGTTTCAAAGACAGATTCTCTTTCATATATATCTCTCTCAAACTCTCTATTACCCCTTTTCTCTCTCAAACAATCTCTGGTTCTTAGACTCTCTCTGTTCCTTACACTCTTTCTCTCTCCCACTCCTTTGTCTTTCAAAGTCTCTGTTTCTCACACTCTCTCTTTCGCACATTCTCCTTTTTTCCCAAATTTTTTCTTAAATTATAACTCTCGCGCACACTCTCTCCTTTCTTTATCTCTATTTCTATCTCTATCTCACTCTCACACTTTCTATATAACACTTTGTCGCTTTCGCACTCCTTTGCCTCACACACTCTCTCTGTCTTTCAAACTCTTTCTGTCTCCCAAACCCTATGTCTTTCAAACTCTGTATCTCGTTCTTTATCTGTATTTCACACTGTCCCTCTCTTTCAAAATAATCTAGATTTACTTTCTCTCTCCACTCTTTCCTATACTCTCTCACACTTTCTCTTTCATACATCTCCCGAACTTGTTCTGAAAGGTATAATCGTCGATATATTTAAAAGAGGTTAGACAGAACTATACAACCTTGGCCAAAATTATGTGTCAGGTATGAAAAAAAGAGAATACGAGTGAAACTCATTAACATAATAATTGAAAACAATTTAATATACAGTCGACTTTATCCCATTTATAATTAGTATTTTATATATTGTCCCTTGTCTTTTACAACCGCTTTAATGCGTCTTTGCATATTGTGCATCAGCGGTTAGGGCAATCTTCTACCATTTAATGCGTTATACTAAAGTTTACATATTCCTTTTTTTTCAGTGATTATCTTATTGCTAACTTGCTTTGTTGAAAATGTCTGCGAAGAAAATTCCTGAAACTCGAAGAGCTCAAATCATTGCATTGTCCAGAGAGGAATTATCTAAAGTCAAAATGGCAATAAAAATAAATTCTCGAGAAACAGTGACAAAACAACCATTAAAAGGTACAATTCTTTCAAAAACCGTGAAGGTCAAAGTCGCAAAAGGTGTACAACTTCGAGGGAAGAGAGGTTGCTGAAAAGAACATCTCTGGCCAATAGGAAAATAACCTCTTCTGATGCAGCTGCTGAGTTTCGGGCAGCAACAAACAAAGATATATCAAGAAGCACAGTGAGAATAAAGTTATTAGAAGTTGGGTTCAAGGCATGTAAGGTTAGAAAGAAATCGTAGCTGTCTCAGGTGAACAAGAAGTGATTGTCTTGGGCCGTCAGCATGAAGATTCGACTGATAATGATTGGGCTAAAATTGTTTGGTCTGATGAAAGTGACTTTGAGGTAGGTTCTCCACATTAGTTTCCACCAATTTATTACGCTTTTACACATTTTTATTGCGTACCAAAAATGATCAGTAAAATTTGTATTTCTCCTCAGATATCTGGAACCCCTGGAGCGTGTATGTCCGTGGAAGAGTTGGAATAGTTTATGGTCCGAGATGTGTTGTCCCAACCGTCAAATTTATAGGTCGCTGTGTAATGATGGTTTAGGGTTGCATATCGTCTTCAGGTCCAGAATTGTTATTCACCACTGAAGGCAAAATTAATTCCAACACTTACACCAGCATGTTAGACCAAGTTTATCAAGCTTCCTTATGTAAAAATTTCAATGATGACATAGCAGATTGTGTAATCTTCCATCAAGACTCTCAAAGGGTTGGTTTGAAAAGAAAGGGGTAACCTCAACCCCGTGGAACATTTGTGGTCACACTTGGTCACAAGAGTGAGGTTGCACAAATGTTCCTAAAAAAAGTGAATTAACAGCCAAAATTCATTAAGAGTGGCAGAAAATTGAGCCAGCCACTTATGCCAAGTTAGTCTCAAGTATGCAAAAACACATAAAAACGCTTATAAAATCAAAAGGAAGATACATCAGATATTAATTATTGATAGAATATACGCAAAAATGTTTATTTGTATTATGTCACGTATGAAATAAATGAGTTTCAATCATATTCTTCACTTTTTTATACCCGCCCCATAAATTTGGCCAAGGCTGTACATATGCTTACGATTTAGAACATTGAGATAAAATTATTGGGACAACTATGCATGGAAATAGCTAAAAAAACTCTATATGACAAGCTACCTCACTGCCAAAGTCTCTCAATCTCATACACACACACTCTCTTACTCACACACTCTCTCTCAGACACTCTCCCTTACACGCACTCTCTGTCACACATTATCTCCCAGTCTATTTTTCACTCACTCTGTCAATTTCTTTCTCTTTCACTCTTTCTCTCTCACCTGCTCTCTTTATCACAATCTCTTTCCCTCACTCTCTGACACTCTCTTTAAGAAACTCACTCTCACATTCTCTCTCACACTCACACATCTTTCTCTATCATAATCTCGCTCACACACACTCTCTCAATTACTCTCTCTCTTAAACTTTCTTTATCACACACGACATCTCTCTAATAATCTCACATATTCTCTCTCACAAACTATCTCAAACACACTCTTTCTCACTTACATCTTCACAATCCCTCACAAATACATTTATTTTCAAACATAATGTCTCACACATACTCTTTCTCTCAAACAGACAAAACCTCTGTATCAGATTTTCTCTCACAAACTTTCTCTCACATTCTATACCAATTTACCTCATTATCTCACACATACTATATCCTTATTTCTCTATCTCCTATTCCCCTTCAATCGCAGTGTGTCTCTTACTCTCTCTGTCTCTCACACTTTCTCTGTTTCTCACTTTCTCTCTGTCTCTCATAATTTATCTGTTCATCACACCCTCACTCTCTCTAAAAATCTGTCTGTCTCTCACTCTCTCTCTCTCTTCATCTCTCTCTCTCTCACATTCTCCCTCTCACACTCTTACAATCTTTCTCTTAAAATATCTCACTCACATATTATCTCTATCTTTCTCTCACTCAACCTCTTACTTACACAATCTCTCACTCACTCTCACACACTTTCTGACACACCCACACTCTCTCACACTATTCCTCAGCCAAGTTGACTGGGAAACCAGAGCAGCCTGTGGCGAGAGCGCGCTACTCTTGGAGTTCGCCAACAACGAGTTCCTCACTCAAGGGGTCAGAGAACCGACGAGAGAAGACAATATCCTCTACTTGGTCTTCACCTCTGAGGATGATATCGTTGAGGATATCTCTGTAGGCGAAGAGCTCGGTGGCAGTGATCACCAACTAGTTAGATTTAGCGTCAAGATCCCGAAGGTAAGGTCTGTTGCCAGTCAATCAAAGAAACTTGACTTGAGAAGAGCAGACTTTGCAAGCCTTCGAGCTGGACTGAATGACGTGAGGCTAGAAGTGTGCGATGCTGTTGAAGACTCGTGGAATAGTTTCAAAACCACATTCATGAGTCTTCAATCGCGTTTCATCCCTCTGAAATGCCTCCGTCTGTCTTCTGTTCAACCTAAGTGGTTTAATCGAGAAATCGGCCAACTACTTAGGGAGAAGAGAACTGTGTACCGGCAATCGAAGATCTCGGGTGACTTTGACGAATACCGGAGGCTAGCCAGGAGAGTGAAGTCCAGCAAAAGGGCGGCTAAGCGGTCTGAGGAACTCCGAGTGGCGAGACTCTGTAAAGAGAATCCCAAGGAGTTCTTTGGATATGTAAACAGCCGTAAACCAATCCGTCGAACAATGGGCCCTTTTAGGAACAAGGAGGGGACATTAAAGCATTCAGATGCAGAAAATGCTAACCTCCTCAACGACTACTTCTCTTCAGTGTCTACTGAAGAATGTGGTCCCATCCCGCAGCCGACGGATTCCTACTCGGGGGAAAAGCTGGAGAATATGGACTTCACCGAAGGGAAAATCAAAAAGAAGATCATTGACCTAATGACGAATAAGTCACCTTGCCCGGATGGGTTTCTACCTAAAGTGTTGAAAGAAGTGCGCGATCAAGTGTCACGACACCTGAGCGCAATCTTCAACATGTCAATCCGGACCAAATGCGTTCCTAAAGACTGGCGTGAGGCGGAGGTGACTCCTATCTTCAAGAAAGGAGACCGTAACCAACCGTCGAACTACCGACCTATCAGTCTCACTTCGATAGTCGGTAAACTCATGGAAAGCATCATGGTGGACAAAGTGACGTCGTATTTAGAGTCAAACCTGCTACTGAGGAGTTTCCAGCACGGCTCTTGAAGGCAACGGTTATGCCTGACGAACCTTGTAGAGTTCTTCCACTTCGTTTTCAGTGAGCACGATCGGGACAAGGTGTTGGATGTGGTCTACCTAGACTTTCAGAAAGCCTTTGATAAGGTACCACACCGCCGCCTTCTCCGGAAAATGCGAGCGCTTAGCATAGACGAAAAGGTAGCCGGCTGGATCGAGAACTGGCTAAGTGGCAGATGGCAACGGGTGGTGGTGAATGGAAAGTGTTTTAAGTGGGTGCCCGTTACTAGCGGGGTGCCTTAAGGTTCTGTCCTGGGACCACTACTATTCATCATCTACGTCAACGACATGGACGGTGACATGGTTGCCAAGATTTCCAAATTTGCCGACGATACCAAGCTTGGTATGAACGTTGCAAAGGATGGAAATACTGCCCGCCTGCAGGAAAATCTTGGGAAGATTGGGGAGTGGTCGGGCACATGGCAAATGCCTTTTAACGTGGGGAAATTCAAAGTGATGCATATCGGCCACAAAAGCCCCAAATCTCAGTATATCCTTGAGGGCACTGCTATTGAATCCACCGACACTGAGAAGGACTTGGGTGTAACAATCACTAGTGACCTCAAGTTCTCGAAACAGTGCATTGAGGCGGAGAAAAAGGCTCAAAGGATGCTAGGCTATATTGAGCGCCAGTTTGGTTATCGGAACCAGGAGACTGTACTGTGCCTATACAACTCACTTGTCCGACCGCACCTGGAGTATGCCGTCCAATTTTGGAGTCCTTCATTGCGAAAGGACATCGCAAGATTGGAACGCGTACAAGCCAGGGCAGCCAAGATGATTCCCTCTATCCGACATAAAAGTTATGAGGATAGACTAAGGAAATTAGATCTGTTCTCGCTGGAAACCCGTATACTGCGTGGTCAGCTTATCGAAGTTTTAAAAATACTTCGAGGGTTCGACAATGTTGACTACCGGGATATTTTCACAATGAGTGAGAACAGAACACGCAATCACGGCTTCAAACTTGAACTGAAGCGTTACAACCGCAATCTGTGTTGAAATTTTTTCACTTACAGTATCTGCGGTATGTGGAACGCACTTCCAGTGGAAGTTGTCAACAGTGAATCTGTTGACCAGTTCAAGTCAAGACTAGATAAGGTCTTGAAAAGTGGCCGTTTAGGGACGCAAAACAATTGAGCAGCTATGTGTCCACTCGATTGCTAGTCCAAAGGTACCCTCCTTGAATTAACCGCAAGGTCTCCTAGGGTACCTTCTTTCCTTGTTGTTACTCCTTGTTGTTGTTACTCCTCTATCACACATTCTCTCTTGCATTTAAACGCTATATCATACTCTTATATATACTCTCACACACTCATTCACACTGTCTCTCTCTTTTGCACACACCCACAACATCTGATATCTCTCTCATCTTCCAAACACTCATTCACCCTGTCTCTCTCTCTAACTCACACTCACATTTTCTCTCAAAAACTCTCATACGCTCTCTATCTCATTATCTCTCCCGCACATTCAACCGAACATGTGAAGTACAATCGCAGATTTGTTTAAAATACAATTATACATACCCTATCGATTTAGAAGATTGCGGTGAAAATTTTAGGACAATCCCTTTCTAAGGAACAAGTTCAACAAATATGGGAATCTCCCCGAATGGGCTGTAAGACCTTTTAGAATTTCTTACTTCCTCGTAACTCACCCATCAATATATATATATATATATATATATATATATATATATATATATATATCCAACGACCTGTGTTTTCAAGGATAGCTTAAGCTAGGTTTGTTTGTTATATAAGTTAATATTAAGGTAGGTTAGGTTACTTTCGATAAGCTTAGTTTAGTCTAAGTTGGGTTTTATATGCATTGTTATTGTGGGTTAGTCAATCTTTGTTTACCTTTTGGGGGCAGAGGATATTAGTAGGGAAAGATTGATCGCCGACATACGATGCCCTCCATCCTAGCTCTACCGAGTGGGAGAGGAGGGTAGAGAGTGGCCCCAGATCGACCCTTCACCAAACTCCCTCTTCCTCCTCCAAAGGGTCCAGGTGGACCGAGGTAGGGAAGGATCGGCGAGAGTTGGTGAAGGTAGAGTGAAGTAGGAGGAGATGTAAAAAAATTGAAGTGAGATAGAGTAAGAGAGGCGAAGTTGATCTACATACATAGACCTTCTCCATAGAGCGGAAAGATTTGATAGAATAAAACAACTTCACTGTTTGGTGGACCTATCGCTTTCCTCTATCGCTTGGGTCTTTCCAGCTCTTTGAGTTCTTTTGTTTCCCCTTTGCAACTTCAAAATGGTAGCGAGTGAAGTGCCTAATTTCTGTTACCTTTTGTTGTTTCTTTTTCATTCGTGTGTTTAATGTAGCATTCATGCTGTCATGAGTTTTTAAGCTCTCAGCTTGTTTGTTGTTTATATATTATGTTGCTGTGTTGTTATGTGTTTTAATTATTTGTTATTTATTTATTTTATTATCTTATTTTCATTTTCTGAAGAGTTTTTTCTTTATGAATTTCGCTTCCTCTTCCAAGACTTAATTCACTTAGTGTATGTCACATGTTTTGTTTGTTACTTTGCACTACACTGGTAATTTTGTATTACGCATAAGGTTGCTTGTTTATCACTTCACATCACTTTGGTTTGTTTAATTTTTTTATTAACTTTCTATCTTTTTTTATTGTTTCATTAATTGGTTGTTCAATTGTTTGTTATTTTATCTAATTCGGTTGACTTTTTCGGGTATCCTTCTGGTATCCTGTTTGGTTGACTTAATTGGTTCTTTTTTATGGTCGGGATAAATGACCTTGTCGGTTTTTTTAGCTTTTATTTATTTTTTTCTCCTTTTTTTAAAGTTCAAGTTTCAACCTAAGTAAACATTGGTGCTTCCTCAATTGTAAACTGATTTCTTCCATTTGGGAATCGAGTATTAAAGGGGTTTCCTCTTCGGATGTTCGTATGCTCTGAAAATATTGAAAGTATTTCTTCTCTTTCCTTACATATTTTCTCAGCTACTTTTGTGTGTTGATATGAAGTGTTTATATTCCTGCCTCTTGGTGCAGACTCCGCTAGTTTCGGTTCTCTCTTCTTCGAGTGTTAGTAATTGGCGTTGCCTTGCTTTTCTTCTCCACTATATGGTATTTTATTACATCTTGAAATTATCTTTAATCCATAGACTTTACCCTCTCTTGATATATGTATATCTGGTCGTTGAATTTAATATCTGCAATCTTGTTTCTGGAACATGAGACTATGATAAATTTTCACCTATTAGTTATCAGGTATTGCAAAAGTCGTCTTACTATCGTTATAACGCTCACAACAAAAGACACAATGATATTTTTAATGCAGTTAGACAGGTTTTTATTGTTTTAACATAAACAAGTATTTAAATTGTAATATTAATCAATGTGGCTGCTTTATGTGGCAACCACGCACTCTAGGTGAGACCTGATGGCCACGACTCGCATGTTGCGGACGAAGTCCTTCCTCATGCTGGCCCACAGGCGGACCTTGCAGGCCTCCCACCTCCTCACATACGGCCTCACGTTGTAGCCGAGGGAATTAAGATCGAACGACTGCGGCAGCCAAAATTCCTTTGACCACATTTGAGCAGTATTCACGGTGTGGAGAAAGTGCCCGTCCTGCTGTGATGTTTCTCACCCAAAACGAGACCTTCGTGGCCAAGGTGTCCCTGTAATCGGCCGCGGTGAGCCTATAACCGGCTGTGAACCATACCGGTGGCATCTTCTCGCTATTCGAAGCCACTTCGCCGAGCATTATCACTGAGGGCAGGTTCTTTGTTATCGACACGCAGCTGACTTGAAATACGTCCTGACTAAAGCATACCACATGGTCATTCTGCTTGTTGATGACCGGAACGACAGTCAAGGATTTCATCAGAAAAAAGAAAAGATAATTCAATTGGCATGACTCATCAAGTCGTTGAGAAGGCGACGACAGCGCTCCCTCATTATTCTCTTATACTGTCAGTGAGCAGAAAACTTTCCACGCACCTCAAGCTCGTGCTGCCCTCCTCCTTAATGACCCGTGACACCGTGGCCACCAAGATGTTCTTTTCTTTGCGAGTGCAGTTATTTTGAGCTTTGGATCACTTTCGAAGGCCTTTCTCATAGCCAAACGGTTGACAAGTTGAGGTCTGCCTGAACACGAGGTTGATCTTTGAGCTGTTCCCCGTTCTTGAGCCTCTCAGCACTCTAAAGACGGTCATCCGGCTGACGTAGAGACACTAAGCGATGTCGAACTTGCTACCCACGCGCAGAAGAGCAAAGAGCTCAATTTTTTTAAGATTGATCCACAGAACTTTTTCTATCACACACGTAAACATCTCGAAAGATATCGTACCCCCCTTAGATTGTAACAACGTTTGCCAAACACGATAAATTCCAGTTCCATTGTTAATTATTGATGTTGCTGATCTCCAATGTTGTCCTTGCCTAAAACTTTTCGTTCCTGTAGTGAGTAACGACGAGCTGTCTTATGTCGTCGGCGTGCTAGATGTTTAGACAATTAAGCATTAATGCTGGTGGCAGGTCTGCTGTATAGATTGAATATAACGTGGGATTAAGAGAACCCCCCCTTCCCCTTCCAGCTTCCAGTCCGAATTCTGATTCTGAATAATCAATAATGTTTACTATATGTTCGTGATAGGCGTGTTTATATAGGTGAACTCTTTTAGTTAAATTTAGATAAGGTTCGGTCAGGTTAAATTATGTTGAGGCTATTCAGCCTAGGTTCATTTCGGTAAATATTGCTTACTTTATGGAGCTGGAATAGGTTGAATTATACTTTCTATAGGTAAGGTTAGGTTATCCAGGTAATAATAGATTAGTTTATTAATACAAATTTAAACCTTCCCTTTATTAACGTCAATTCTTCTGATGATTAGTTACGTCCCTCTCTTCCTGCCGCTCGACCATGTTCGTGTTTAATGTTGCCTGGGCTATTTTGAGGATAAATGCCCGCAATTACGTCTTCAGCTTTTTCGCTCTTTCGAAGAGGTGGAAAACTGAGATTTCCTATCGACTGCGATTGCTCGTTTCTATTCCACATCTACCCTTTACTACCACAACATAACCTCTCAAACATACATATCCTTAACATTTAAATTACATTCAAAAGCCTGTATGCACTTTCACTGTATCTGATTCTTTCTCTTAATTGGCTTGTTACACATGTATAACAAATATCTTGGGCCTTTTCAGGTGTACCAATGAGTATGTACGTAACGTTGTGTGTTCATGTGTGAGGGTTAAATGAAATCGCCGATTCTTCCGCAGTAAATTGTTGTAATTATATTAACTGTTATACTCTGCAGTTCTGGGGAGGATACTCGTCTATTCTTCCCACAGACAAAGCCTTTGGGATGTTGCAGTTAAACAGAAAGGAGAAAATCAATGTGGTTCAGGTTATTTTATATTGCTGCGATTAAGTTGCCAAAACTAACATGTTAACTACGATTATTATAAATTAAAAATAAATGATTTAAATTTAACACTGTGCCCTACGTGGCCCTATTCTCACTCAACCTTTTGTGCTTACGCTCGTAAGTGGACGGCAGAAAAGATGCTTAAATTATCTTATAAACAAGAATCTAGAAGTAAATTATTAAAAACTATTTTACAGGAATAGTTCTTATTTACTCGACTACTTTCCCTTAATTTTGCTTCCCTTTTTCTTCGTTCCACCATGCGTGACTTATTTTCTATCTTTGAAATTATTTTCAATGTAAATCTTCCTGCAACCTACATACAAAAAATATGAAGCACCCAAACAGCAACCAAACACACAGAGGAAGAAGAATCGAAAAACAGTGGAAACTCCAAAAAGAGCTCGAAGAAAAGACGTCAAAGAAAACAGAAGAAGACGGAAGTGAGACAAAAAACAGAGAAGGAAGAGAGTAAAGAAATGGGAAAAAGTCAACTACAAATAAGCTCGGAATAAGATGAAGACGAAATCCAAAACTATCCTGGAGTACCCCTCACAGAGAAAAGGGATATCCTACTGTGGGGTTTCTTCTTCGATGACGAGGATATGAATCTCGGTGCCACTGTTGCAGAACCCCAAAGGAAAACGTGGAACAACTGCTCGAAGGTATCTACCGTGGCGACTACAAATGGACCTACGAAGGACGATGTTCGCCCAAGGAAATAGGAGGACGACTGATGGAGCGCTCGGTGTTCATCCCGGACTCTTGCGTTCACATCGTCAATATGTCCAGCTACAAGAAGATTAAAAATGGCCAAAAAACAATCAACATTGATTAATAAGTCTAAGGTATGAGAAAGTGTAGAAGATAATAACAAAAAGTTAATAAATAAAGATAATAAAGTGCTTAGTGCAAAAAATATATAATAATAATGAAAAGTGAATAACGATAATAAGTGAATAAATAAATAACGATATTAAAGTGACTAAATTAATGATTAAAACAAGTTATTGGATAATAATCTAAGTTGAGAAGACTAAATAATTACAACCAAAAGTAAATAAATAAAGTAGAAGTTAATAACAAAATGCGAATATATAATGATATAAAGTGATTAAAACAAGTGACTAAAAGCGAATAAAGAATGATAATTAACTGATTAAAACAAGTCACTAAAATAAATAATGATTCTAACCAGTTATTGAAAAATATCTAAAGTGAGTAAAGTAAATAATATTAACTAAAAGTCAATAAATAATGATACTAAAGTGATTAAATAAGTTTACAATAAATAACCAGATATGATTAAAATAAACAACAACGAATAAAGGAAGAACTCAAATTAGTAATGTGTAAATACTATAGTAATTAAATGCTACCAAAAATGGTATCAGATTTTATTAAAATTTAATAGTGTGAGTAACCAATTCTAAAAATTTGTAAATATGTTTATATAATAAAACAAACCCAATAAATGTATAATATCAAAAATAAAAATAACAAAAGTATAGATTAAATCAACATGATCCCCTGACAATTCAGGGGGAAACCTCTTTATTTCTTACTCTTACTTATATCTTACTCTTCTCCGCTAATATAACAAAACCTTTCACCACTATTACCATTTATTTATATATATATATATATATATATATATATATATATATATATATATATATATATATATATATATATATATATATATTAAACTTTAAATATTCGTAAAAAAATCTTAGTGTACTTCTTTCTCAAAATAAATCTTTGAACAGCGATAATTGAGGAAAATGAAAGACGAAAAACAACCACATATGTTAATCCATTATATAATGGTAACAAAGATGCTGATTCATTATATATTCATGAAATTAATTACAATAGACACATTTAATCTGACTTTGGGAGCGAAATACATTTATGGTATCGTGGAAATCGGTATCAATCGCATAATTATTAAATCGGCAATTTACAAGAAAGTCTTACGTGATTGGAAGTCTTTGTTAACAAATTCGAATTCAGCAAAACTCAACTTCATAATAAAATGCACATGAAATCTATGTTTTTTCTTGACACTGAAATTTGTTGTACAGTGTTATCACAAAAGATTTGATGTAGTATTTAATGCGAGAAGAAGATAAATCAAAGATAGAGAGCTTACCAAAATATCACGCAATCAAGGCCGATACAATTAATTAGCACCGTTAATTAAGGCAGAGGGTTATCAACAGCCAAAAAAGAGCTATTTGCCAATACATATTTTCTTCAAAATCCTCAACAGCCTGAGCCCAGCATTAATGCTGGGAGATTTGTACGCCAGGTGCCTTTCTTTAAGCTACAAAAGATCGTTTGGAATTGATAAAACTTAGAAATGATTTTCAGCTGAAACCTTGTGTCAGGATAGAAGCAGACTTTGCTATCTAAATATCCGACGAACACGCAAAAAAAATCAGACATTATTTTGCTTAGCTCATTTGTGCCCTCCATTAATTATATCGAGCATGTCCATATGCCAATAAGCGTCCACGTAGGTATAATGGTCACTCTGAATCTAAATTCCACTTCCATTCCTATTAAAGAGACAAGGTCCTACAAAAGAGCGAACTTGGGAGATTTCAAAGAAAAATTAAAAGCTTGTCAAGAGAAACCGGTCCGCTTTCTTTCGTGTCGCCTTTTGCACCTCTTTTAATTCTTCCACTTTATTTTCCACTCCTGGATATACCCATTATATGGTAATAGAAGGTGTTACACCATCTTAAAATATATGTATATCAGAAGCTATGCCATAAAATATAAAATATGAAAATGAAAACCAAACGAACGGATTAATTAAGGGGACGAATATCCCCTCTCTAAGATTACACAAAAACACTTCTGAATCTTTGGACGCACGATATTAGGAAGGAAATTTGAAGGAATAAAACAGCGACTTTGGGTCAGAAATAAATAGAAAAGAAAAGCAAGAGCAGCTGACAAGATAGATAATAGATTTATTAGAAAAGCTACAAGAAAACAAATTTAAAGAGCTGATCACTAAATGGGACAATGAAGAAGTTCCAAAATAAGCATGGAAAACAATAACCAAAATCAGGGGAAAGCAATCTCGGGGACTGATATCGCTACTAAGCTTCATAGAAAAAATACTACATAAAATAAATCACCAACCGAAGAATTCCAAATATCCTGAAGAGAACAACTTTATTCAACTACTTTGAATGCGTATTAAGTGGAAAAAAAGAGACCCTAGTCATTCTATTAGAAAAGATTACCAGTGCTAAGGCACGAAACAACTTCATAGTCTTAGTATTTAAAAGCATCAAGATTTGCACAAGATTTGAAAACATGTAGAGCCCGCCAGAAGACGCTAATCAACATTCAGCAGAAGATAGGTTGACTAAATTGGGCATTAGCTCACCCCAACTGGACCTTAGGTAAATAAGGACGTGTCTTATGGTCTTAAGAGCCAACGTTCCAGTTGTTCTTAACCCAGGCACCGTTAGATTCCGCAAAGGTTCTAGGAGAGCAGTAAAATGAAGAGTACAAAGTACCAAAAGTAAAGTATGGTGGCTGCTCTGAAATGGTATGGGGATGCATGCCAAGTTCAGGGGTTGTGTCGTTTTACCTTTTTGATGACGACATGATATCAAAGATTACAAAGCTGTCCTGAGAGATCATATGCTGCCATCAGCCCACCTATCGAGATATGCCTAAAATGTGACTTATAAGCAGCACATGCTCCATGTCACAAGTATACGTCCACCGTACATTGGTTCTGGGACAACAAAATCACGGGGATGGACCGGCCACCTCAGTCTCCGGATATGAATCCACTAAAAAACCTCTGTCAGGACCTGAGAAATGCGTAAGAAGTCGTGTACCAGCATCCAATGAGCAACTGAAGGTAGTTACCACCGAGGATTGGGCCGGAATCACACCCTAAGGTTTCGGACTGAGTCTCGTGGAGAGAGCATGTCTCTCATCACTGACAAGAAACTCAGGAAACGATACTGACTGAGCTTTTATATGAGTTTGGTGTTGGTTTAATTTTCGCACCTTCATTAAGGTGCGATGGGTAATTTTTTGTTGCCTTTAGCGGCTGTTCGGAACATGGTGCAGGCCTTCTCATCGATCTCCTGGCGTAGCTGAATAAAAACTGTTGTGATCTTGGACCTAAGCTTTACCGTGGTGGTGCAGTGGGACATGTTGGGCTCTCTCTCCTAACCATGTCTCGCACATAATATTCTAGGTGTTGCAGTCTGAAGAGTTGGAAGGCCAAATATCTGGAGTGATGTAGTCAAAGAAATTGTCTGACAGCCAAGACTGGTGCCTCCTACTTGTGTAAAATGGCTCAGATTCATAATGACATACGTACAGCCTTCAAGCCTACCAATAAGTAAGTTTTCGAAGAGAGTTTCATCACCATAATACTGAATATCAGATTTGACTAAAAATTAAATCGCTTGTCAACTCCCGCATAGGTCAACATAAAGAGATAAATCACTAGAATAAACTACTACGAACAAATTAACTTAACAACGTAATTCCACAGTGATCTGTTCTCTATTAAACGTTTTATTCCATGGAATTCTCACTTCGTGATCCTTATATAGCTTATGATAAGCTGTACACGTGACATACTATTTTTTTCAATATCTTAAACATCTAAAAATAGCTGCAAGAACTAAAATACGAAATCACATTATTTAGTGACCGCATCTTTGGTGATTTTAGATATCCAGGTTGCACGGTCAATGGCTAGAGTTTCACTACCTTACTCTACTTTAACATAATACAATCACTGCTCGGAATAAACTTCCGAAAACACTAAGACAGAATGAGCCAAGTTGCTAAAAAATTTAAGACCCTTTGAGTACACTTAGGAGCCACATTCAGGCAAAAGTAGGAGTCCATCACTTACATATACAAACTACTACACTGTCCATCTATCTATGCTGCGGAGTGGATACCACCCAGCCATTAGGAGCTTTCAGAAGAGGCTGATGATTCTATCAAAGATGTTTGTCCAGGCAGCAACACACAACCTTACACCAAACATATAATGTAAAACTGCATTGAACACAACCACACACGCCAAAAATATACTATAAACTTCACGAGGGCCTTATGGGAAATCTCGGTCCAGGCTGCGGCTTTTCTTAGGTGCTCAGGGCTGTTCAGACACGGAGCATGAGGAACAGCATCAACGACAACAACATACTATTTCAGTATTCTAACTTACCTAACTGTAGCTTCTAGAACCCATTGCCGAATTGAATCACTTCAAAAGACTGTAGATAACAATGCAAGAGCACTTCGCCTGATCATGAAATTTAACCGTACTTCTGACCGCCTCCCCCCCAAAAAAAATTAACCACCTAGGGCATTCTCTTGTCTGCTGTTGCCCTGTGAACATGCGATAAAATCTGCCGCGCATCTCTGCCCGCGAGCTGATCGTAAAGCTGCGCCACCTAGATCGTGTTACAATTGGAGCTATTCCAGAGACTGTTAAGTGCTCCAAATGGCTAGTCCATAATATTATGTCAACGAGTTTATGTAAAGTTAGTAAATCAACTTGTAGGCCAAAGAAGACTGAGCCAGCCATTATCCAAATTGGGAGGAAGAACCACTTCAAGACGCTAGCAGCACTTTTTACGAAAGATTCGTGATATTATAACGTTAATTGTCTCCAAACAAAGAGGGTGATGTCGGTTAGATCAAGCCACTCTTCACGTTCGAACTTCCTTGGTCAAGACATTGCTCAATCTGAATAAGAAGCAGGCTCGTCTTGGATTCGCAAGTGAGCACGAAACATGGACGGAGGACCGATGGAACCGAGGTCATTTCAGTTCCGAATCTAAGTTTAATTTCTTCGTATCCGATAGATGAAAGATTGTCTCTCAATTGTACTAAGAAGAATATGAAGTGTGAGGAGGCATGTGTCAGGGTTTGGGGCGTGATTTGGGTAAAATGCAGGGGGCCACTTATGCGTTTATGTGATGCACTAAATGCACAAGTGTACAAGGAATTGCTGCACACGCATGATTTGCCACCATCTTGGAGTCTCCGAAGCCAAATTTGAAATTTTCATGAAAGACTGTTTTGGACTGGCATGAGTCTGGACCTGATCCCATTGAATATATTTAGGAGACACTCGGAGAGGTCTAAAGTGAGAATTCGAAAACAGTTTAAGAACTCTTGAAAATTGTTCAAGATAAAGAGAGCAAGATTATTGCGTAAGAGTGTGAACAGTTGGTTTGTTGATGTGGTTGGTGATATCAAAGCATAATCGAGATTAAAGTTTCCATACTAACTATTAATAAATTATAACTTGTAAATATGTTTTAATCTGATAACTTAATCAATATATTCCTAAAGAAATATTTTTCCGTGTCGTTCGGATCATTTTGGACAATAATATTTAGTGGATTGTTTATTTGCTGCTAAATTTAGTTTTATTCATCAAAATTTGCATAATCATTAGTCATACGTGGTTTGTACTATATGTTATCGTGCACCAATTTAGGAAGTCTTGGATTTTCTCCAGCCAAATTTATGGAAGATTTGATAGAAATTCTCTGATCTTTTTGCACGATTCTGTCAGTCATTTAGCCTTTTTTCCAGTGGCATAGCAAGAGGGGGCGAGGAGGCTGCCCGCCCCGGGCCGCACAACTTTGAGGGCTGCATTTTATTATTATTTAATTCATTTTTTTTTTGTATTTCTCAGCATATGCACTGATCTGTATCTATTTAATTGTCAAATGCAATAAAATTCTCTACCTAATTGTCATATATTACAAAATGTGTCACATTATTGCTGTTCCTTACTATGTTTTGTTCTTATGCATCATTTAAATTGCGTATTTAGTTCTATGTATGTGTATATAAACTATTGTGTACCGTGTTTTATTTTTAATCGGACGAATTTGCCGCGCCATACTGTATTCCGCCATGACGTTACGTGTTCTATTGCACCACTTTTTCGAGACAAAGGCTACCTGGTCTTGACAGTACCAGAGTGAGAGTTTACCCACGAGGAGGTGCACGGGTAAAAGGAACTCTTTTTAAGGGTAATTTACATGATATTTGGATATTAAATTACTATAAATCTATTAATCAGTTCCTGTATCATTCTATTTTCGGCGTTTTGAAGTGTTATTAGAACTTTTAAGTGCCTTGGGCGGCACTTTTGCTAGGTACGCCACTGCGTTTTTTCCTATCGAAACGCCGCGTTCCAGTCGCGAAGAATCAGAGCCAAAATAAACAATTTAAATAACTTTGAAAGAAAATAAAAACCCAATACAAACTTAATTAGTGTTAATACGAATAGACTTTTAAAATTACGGTTAACAAAGCTAAGGTGTTGATTACTGATATAAATAATTATCAGCTTTTTAAATTGCCGTTAATAAACAAAGCTAATTAGTGTTGTTTACTGTAAGAAATAATCAGCTTCGTAATTAAAAAAGCTAATATGGGTTGAATATGGAAAAAAACAGCAAACTTTTGAATAAACGTTAACTTATAAATATAATTGGTGCTGAATACTCCGAGAAGTGATCGGCAATTGAAACTTATAAAAATAATTAATGAGAGGTAGAAAACAAAGGATCAGCTTTTGAAATTGTGCTAATTAAAAACTAATTGGGTTTGATTACTGAAAAAAAACATCGGCTATTGAAAATATCGTTGATTAACCAAAACAATTACTGATAGAGCAAATCTGATTTACAAATGACCGTAATTAATTAAACTCTTTAGTGCTAATTACTGATAAAAATCTACCTTTTAAATTACCATTAATCAACAAATCTAATTATCCTTGATTACTAATTGATTAAATAGATTTTTTATGGAAATAACTCTTAAGGAACAAAGATAATTAATTAATGTTGGTTACTGGTAAGAATTGTTTTTTTAAATTACTGTTATTTAACAAATGTAATAGGGCAGAATACTAATAGTAAGAATCCGATTGGGAAATTATCATTAATTAACAAAACTAATTGGCGTTTATCGCAGAGGGATCAAATCGGCTTCTGAAATTGCAATTAATGAACAAAACTAAATGGTGCTGCGTAGTGAAACCAGTAATGTGTTTTTAAAATGAACTTTGACCAACAAAAATGCGTTCTGATTACTGATAGCAGGAATCGGTTATTTAATATATGGTTAACTAGCAAAACTAAATGGTGCTGATAACTGAATCGAGCAATTCGCTTTGATAAAACAATTAAATAACAAACCCAATTATAATTAAAAAGTAAAAACAAGAACCTGATCTTTAAATAAAAAAATCAAAAAAATAATTAATGCTGATTAAGGAAAATGGGAATCAGCTCGTGAAATTTCTGTTAATAAACAAACTAATTTGTGTAATTTACTAATAGAATTAAAAAGTTTTTGAAATTACAACTAATACACCAAATTAATTTTTTGTTGAGTACAGAACCTAAGTAACTGCTTTTGAAATTACTCATGTTAACAAAACTAATTTGTGTAATTTACTAATAGAATTAAAAAGTTTTTGAAATTACAACTAATACACCAAATTAATTTTTAGTTGAGTACAGAACCTAAGTAACTGCTTTTGAAATTACTCATGTTAACAAAACTAATTTGTGCAATTTACTAATAGAATTAAAAAGTTTTTGAAATTACAACTAATACACCAAATTAATTTTTTGTTGAGTACAGAACCTAAGTAACTGCTTTTGAAATTACTCATGTTAACAAAACTAATTTGTCCTGATTATTGATAGAAGTAAACACCTTTCACATTGGAGTTAATTAACAAAACTATTTAGTCGTGAGTACTGAAACAAATAATTATTTTTTAAAATTACCATCAGCAAAACAAACAAAGTAATTTTAATTATTAATAGATGGAATCGGATGTTAATGAGCAATTGTAACTGGTACTGATTACTGAAACAAGAAATTGGCTTCTGAAATTCCTAGTAATTAGTAAAAATAAATGTTTCTTATTACTGAGAGAAGGAAATTGTCTTTCGAAATTGCATTTAATTAACAAAAACCAGTACTGACAATTACTTTAACATAGAATTCTCTCTTAATTTTATCATTTGTTAAAACACAAGTTGTTGCTAATTTCTGATAAAAGGAATCAATATTTGAAATAAAAGTTAATTTCGACCAAAGTAATCAGTTTTTTAAATTAATAGTGTTTAAAATAACTAATTAGTGTTGAGGAGTCAAACAGAACTCGGCTTATGAAGTTATAGTTAACAAAAATATTTGCTACTGATTACTGATAGAATCGGATACTTTTAAGTGGCATTTGATGTACAAATTTAATTATCGCTGAAAATACCCCTGCAGATAAAGAGATTAGAATGCTGGAAGAGTTACGTTCACCACCACAGCAGTAACTTGCCTTGTAGAGTTTAAACTAGTGCCATAAGAAACACGATATGATCAGCAGCTGTCTAGCTACAGCATCTTGCCACAGTTCCTGTGACTAGTCCTAGCCTGCCTCCGCGGACGTGCATCATGGGCTGGAGGCGTATTTATTAAGTATGGACCTGATTTGGTTGGTAGCCAACCCACTGAGTAGTTTGAATGGTTTAAAAAGCTATGCGTTGCCAGTACAAGGCAACACTGCCGTTTGATAAAGCTGCACCTAGGATTGCGTTCCTATTCGCAGCTAGCCATAATATCATATGGCCGATCCTCAATCTGCCACCGATATGGTGCTCTCGAAGGTGGGCAAGAGTAGGCTCTCATTACTTAAAAATGAATTAGCCTTTGAAATTACAATTAAATTACAACAACAATACAACATTAATGCTGATACAAGAAATCAATTTTGGAAATTACAGTTATGAATCGTTTTTTAGTGATCAAAATTAATTAACCAAAATAATTGATGATGATTACTTGAACATGAATTCAGCTTTTTAAATTACTGTTAAGTGAACAAACCTTTGTGCTGAATGTCGCAGGATAGCCTAGGTTGAGAAAAGACATCGCAATTTATACTCTTTTTTTTTTTTTACAAAATGTTTATAATATTTTGTTCCTGCTCTCGTGCTACAGAAGGCGAGATAGTCTCATGGCCACTGCCGGAGCAAGAATGATAAACAATAGAGCAAGCGGTCGTTTATATGGCTGGGATGCAAGTACTTCCTCGCTTCTTAGTCACAAACAGTATTCAATTGAATGATAAAACTCGTGACATAAGTAGTGAACGAACGAATCCGCTTTTGATATTGTTTTCAATTAACCAATTTCTTAGTGCTGAATACTGATATGACGAATCGGCTTATTATTGCTAGAAGTCATAGGGTTTAAAAATTATAGTTAACGTACAAAACTAATTAGTGGTAAGTACTGAAATAAGAAATTGGATTTAGAAATTGGCGTTAGCAATAAAACTATATATTTGGGGGTGATAACTGATAAACGGAAACAGCTTTTGAAATTACATTTAACTAAAAAAATAACTAATTAACACATTACTAAAACAAGGTAACGGCTTCTAACATTTCCGTTAGTTAACAAAACTAATTGATCATTAAAATCTATAAAAGGAATCGGCTCTTAAATTTGCCGTTAATTCACCAAAATAGTGTTTATAGTTAAAAATATTAGTTGGTGCTGATTACTGATAGAAAAAATTGGCTTTTAAGATTAAAGTGAACAAAATTAATTACTAATGAATACCGATTAGAATATTAGATTCTGGAATCTCCTGCTCGGGTTGCTGAATATCTTCTGAGTTTGGGGAAAAGAAACTTGAGAGTAACCATACGCTAATGGTCTTACATAGTTATTTCGAATATTTGATATTGTGCATAGGATTTGAATAAAACACTATTTTTTGAGAAATAACACTTATTATGGCTATAAGTAGAATGTAAAATGCAATGTCTACTGCAGCGGTTGATTATGAGATGAGTTGCATTATGTAAGGATTTAAGCATAGCTATTTTGAAGACGTATGAGGATTTCAAGCATTTCGTTTCCCAAGTCTAAGGTTGGAAATGGGCGACCAAATACAGGCCTAAGATACAAATTTGAGGGCTCGATTCGAACAAAGGGGAGACTTACATCTTAGAGGGCATGGATTCATGCACAACGAGACTCATACGTACGGGGTTATAAACATTGATAGGGTCAGTTTCAATAGAGAAACCAAGATGGATTTGGCTAGTAAATGTGAGTTCTACGGTGATCTGATTTGAGGGGCAGTTTAAGCTACGAGTATGTAACTGAAGTAGGTTTTGGAAAAGATATCCATATAATTGAGTCGATACAGATTAAAACTGATCGGTTTGATGAATACTCGATAAATTTAATAATAAAGCGGCTGTCGTCGTGAGAAAAATGGGCATAAAAGTTTGACGCTTTGTGTTTCGTTCATTCTTTCCATCTCTCTGTCTCTGTCTGTCTGCCTCTCTCTCTTTCCCTCTCTCTTTTCCTATCTCTCTTCCTTATTCTTAAAGAGCGGGAATCCTCATTCAACTATCTATTTATTTACTATATAATTAACTAACTTTAGTTCTCAGCATTTCTGATCAATCTAGATATCAAATGAATGAATGTATGGGAATGAATTGCACAATGTAACATATAATCTTGGTTGCTGATTAAAAGACGAGTTCACAAAGTATGTGTTAGCTTTATCAAGAATGTCATTAAGATTTAGAATAAAAAAGTTTTTTTTAATTTTAGACAAAGTCTTTCTTCAGAAATATAACACATGTTGGAATTGAATTTAAATAATTTATGATTCTTTTACCAAACGAAACTAAAAGTCAGTCTTCATACATTCAAAAGGGTCTTCACACACCCAAATACTTAAAAAGAAAAACTGAAAATTTAAGAAAACTAATGTTTACGACACATGAGGGAGTTCGCCTTTGTGAGCCTTACTTCCTTTAATCTTTAGAAGTTCACAAACTGCGTCCTCAAAGGTCAGTTTGAGAATGTAATGAAGTCTTCCATCAGCCTTTTACAAAACCATGATATAAACTTTCCGTTTTAGTCGTGACTCACTCTCCCACAGGTTAGTGGTATTTAAGTATTCCTACCTAACCCAGTTATCATTAGACTTTAAAAAAGCTACATAGTGGACCTTCCTGGTCTGTATTTGTACGTCAGAAAATGGTGTTGATTCTGCATCAATCTTTGTGGAAACCATTCTTTGTCCCTAATTCCGGAATTCAAACCATTTAACCTGAATGATGAGGAAATTTGTGGAACCATGTAAAGTTGCGAGTTTGGAGCATGATTTGGCTTGGCAGGCACCTCAATTTCCATCAATGTTGTTTTCAGTAGAATTTAAATACTTTTATACCAAATTTGCATTGGATTTGGTATTTCCTTCTCTGTCGCTTTTTCGGTCTGTAATTTGAATTGTAGCGATCTGGTTTGATATCTTAAGAAGACAATAAGAATCAAAGTGATACTATGGACTTTTGGGGGAAATTGCATTTGGCTATGTGTAATTTCAGGGTTACCTCCCTTAATTCATCTAGTTCATGCTGGAATCTGATGAAATGCATTGATGGTTGCTTGCTAAAACTTATGATATCGTCTAGATCAGCTGGAGGCTTTAACACTTAATAGTTTAGAAAAGACTAAGTTTATAAATCTAGAGAAGTTAGCAGGTCTATTTCGGATGCCATATGGTAGAAGATTAAATTGATAGTGCTAAAAATTCATAGTAAATGCCATTTATGTTCTGGACTCCTGGATGACCTTCATCTACCAATATCCACAACCAGGTCTAGTGAAGAAAAGTACTCGAACTTTCCTATATTTTGGATTGTTTTGGTTATGTCCAGTATGGAAAACCAGTCCGCAATGGGAACATTGTATAGGCGTATAAAAGCTATGCACGATCTTACTCTTCCTACCATTTTTTACTCTAGTATCATAGGAGAAGAAGACGGGCTAGCTAAAGGTCCAGTAATGCCCTCTGTACCATGTCCTGAACTTGACCCTTTACAACTTTCAACTGTGAATGGGGTAGCCTATAAAAATTTTAGTGGAATGGTGTCGTCCAGACTTTCACTTTAATTTCGAAAGGCAATTACTTAGTTTGCCCATTTTATCTCCTGATAAATAAATAACATTCTAATTTTGCACTAAATGATCAAATCGCTTGTTCTGCACACGATGATAATGCAGGTGAAAGTTCAAAATTGTCCGTCAGACATGACTGGTATTTACCTTGTAATCTGCTTTTATCTATATTTTTTTGTTCATTTGGGGCGTGTTTCAGTCGTAGGGGATTGTATTATCCTCCTGGCCGATTTCTAATTTGGTCATAAAGCCGAGTCTCTAACCATTAACTAACTCATTGTTATATGATCCGCTATATAATACCTCAGAAAGTAACGACCTTACCTTGCTAGGAAGCAGCCGTTTACTATGATATATACATAGTCCATCTTTGGGTTAAATAGATGCTCCACTTAGCCCCTTTATTTTTCCACTAGATTGAACTCTTTCCTGGGGCCGTATTTTTACTCCTTCGGAAATTGCACGCAAATGATAGTTGGTTCATCGCTAAAGAAGCTAGATAATGGCTACGGAGGTTCATCCTTACCCTCGTTCAGTCGTCGAAAACGACCTATATTTGCACCATAGGCATTAGCGAGACCACTATATCCGAGCAAGTTTACGAACAGGCGTCATTCAACTTGTTTACTGACGTGAATATTTGCGAACCATTTTCGTACATAAAATCGATCCCTAACAACAAATTGGTTGAAAAGGCAATCTGGTCATCTATAATTTTACTTATAGGTCGGTACATAGCATAGTCTACATGCAAAATGAACTCTATTTCTCTCAGCTACGTGTGAGCATGCCCATAAGTCCACCCCCTTCGGGGTCTGGTTATTTTATATTGGCCTGGATAGTGATTTATCATTTTTTTTGGCAAAGGATCGTTTCATAAATGAGTTGGCCACTCCGGTATCCAACAAGTGTGAATCTCATCGTTCCTGTCTCTATTGCACTTTAGCAAAAACCGCAGCTAGTCAGCTAGGGGCTGTTCTTCAGTAGTTTTTTTGTAATGATGGCGGAGTGTCTCTTTTAATGTTGGTCACGTTGTGGCGCTTTTCAAACTAGATTGGTAGTCAATCTATTTAGGAATTTTCCTCGGATTCGTAAATAATCCTGGTTTTTGACTGAATGATAATGAACGTGTTGTGTTCAATGTAGATAAGTGTGCAACGTTTAATGGGTCAGGGAGATGTGTGGAGGGTTGGGGTAAAACATGATACTTCGTTATCACTGGAGTCATCGTGAATATCAAAGGGTGAGCTCAAGCTCATTTGCTCAAAGCACTAATGCTAAATTATAGTTATAATTCGCTCGTTTTCACAAGAAATAAAATACTTATTCTCGCTAAAAAACAATTTTTAAAAAATCGCACAGAAATATAGAGATGTAATTTTTAATTCAATTATTACGAAAAAAAGAGTAAATTTTCAAAATTATTTAATGCTCAGAGTGTACCCGGATAATTTGAACTAAAACACTAAAGTTCCTGTATTCAATATCGTTAACAAAGCCAAGATTTTGATCTTAATGGGGCTTCAGTGTTTCTTGGCTAACACCTCCCTATTTTCTCACAGTATGTACGGTTGACTATAGGAGTCTGTTATTCCCATACCATAAAGTCAAAATGATATACTTTCTGGCGAAGGGAGTGAACTAGGCCACTAAGAGGGATGATGATAATACAATATGAGGTGGAATGACGCTTCTCGCAATGAGTCAAATTATAGTACAGAGTTGTGTGCTCATAAGTGGCAAAGCTATGCTGGAACCTTAAACCTTAACCTTAGGGCTTGCCCTTCCTTGATGAAGATATCCCACAACACAGTGGTGGATAGGAAAAGAGGCTGTATGGCTTTAAGTTTTATTTGGACGGGGGTTATTACAAGTTTTGAAGAGAGTTTACTAAATACTTCACTAAAAATTATAGATTAGTTTTCAACATTACCGGTTGATATACTGCTTATTACGACCAGTGTTCTTACAAATTTTATAACCTATCGTGAAAAGGGGCTGGCAGTAGAAGCATATGACATGATGCCTAAAAGGATTTTTATAATATAGCGAATTCGGAAGTATTTTCCTTCTGAGACATTTTTAAGAAAATGGAGTTCTTTAAGTAAATAATTTGATCAGCAAAAGTAAGAGAGTTGGATACAAAGAACGCATCTGTCATATCCTGCAAACAATTGAGCTTTGAAATATGTGTATTTCTACGAACTCCCGAGTGATTAATTCATATCTACTCGTATTTGTCTATCTATTTCTATATCGGTCTATCTTTTTGTTAGCTCTCTCTGTATGTTATGGAAACTCAGTTTGTGGGATTTCCCTGTACTATTTACTATGATAATTAAAAGTCTAAAATAGGGCTTTAATGTTGTGCTAAGCACCAGTTACTCGGAGCACTTTGTTAACTGGCGGAATTTATCAGAAAATGATAAGCGAAGTTACTCAAATAAAGTTGACTCCATTTTGCTGAACTATCAAAACGAAATATTTGAATGTAAATCTAGAAAATATAATAAGGAAAATTACATGTTGCTGTTAAAAAATAACTACAATTTCTTGGTCACAGCTTTGCTTAAATCTTCTGATAAATTTCAGTTTATTTTAGAAAAAATCGCCTAAGATCGTTCATGGATATAATGATTTCTGTAGAGATCTTAAAGTTACAGCCAGTGTGATTTCTACGTTAGGAACAGGCTGGCAAACCAAAAGTTTGGTGCCTTGTCTGCGGGAATGAAAGAAATTTGGGCTAAATTTAAAGACAAACTTGATCTATGTAGAAGAATCGAGGATAAAATTAAGAATTATAAAATTGTATAAGAATTTAAGAGTAAAGATACGAAAAACATCTGGAGATTGATAAGTCAGAATGGAGGTAATAAAAATAATTATTCTCCATTACAAGTTGGTGGAAAAGAAATTCATGATCGAATTGCTAAAATTTTCATTAGTAAGTTCAAATTAGTACTTGACAGCAGTAGCTGCCAGAATACATAGACTTGATTGATTTCAAAGAAAAGTAAAAGAATATTGTAAAAAAAAACGTACTTTATATTAATAAGTAAGGTAGAGGTTGAAAATGCAGTCATTCTTTCAAATTAGCTTTATGAAATGACAATATCCATTATATTTCTTTGGAATATGGTTCTGATATCTCATAGATTAATAAGCAGATAATTTTTCTTCATGTTTCTACATTTCCATCTGCCCAGTAAAATGACGTAAAGGGAAATTAGGCCAGTTGTGAAGAACAAGTACTAGTCTTCTCGAAGATTATTATGGCCATATGCATTACCTTGCACTTGTCAAGATTGAATTGTATCTGCCAAGTCTCGGACCACTCTCCTACCCTCTGAAGGATGTTTTGTAAGCTTTCCACTCCATCCCGTGAGCTCAGATTGCTTCCTAATTTTTTATCATCAGCGAACGTGGATATCGAGCAAAGAAATCCATCGTCTATATCGTTTATATGGATGATGAACAAGAAAGGACCAAGCACGGAGCCCTTAGGCACCCCACTACTTACCGGTGCCCATCTCGAGACTACCTCTCTCTGTCGCCTGCCGGACAACCAGTTCTCAATCCAGCCGCTCCTCCTCCCCCTATCGCTTATGCCAACCGTGCAGACATTGTGCATGAACATGAGGTGTAGTACTTTATCAAATGCCTTTTAAAAGTCCCGGTATAAGATGTCCACAGCCCAACTACGATCGTACACACCCAAAATGCCGCGCAAGAATACATACAACTAACGTCAGAATTATAAGCAGAATTATGAACTTTTGCACTCTGCCTTCTTAAATATGGCACTCACGTACATCGTCCACCATCTGCCGTTCTCAATTCCTCTGGCTTCCCCACCGTTTCTAGTGATTCGCTAAAGATCGCAGGAATTTGTGGCGCAACCTCACCGCTTACTTCAAGAGGAGAAAGCCATCTGGACCAGAAGACTTGTACAGGTTAATGTTCTATATTCTAGCCCCCACTTCCTTACCGTCTAACGTTATTTTGCTTAGGTTTTCCCGTTTATTGAGATAAATCCCCGGCTTGGAATGTGATCGTCTCGTTCCTTTGTAAACACAGAGCTGAAGTAGTAGTTCAACATGATAGCGATAGGCAGGTTCGACTCTTGGAACACGCCAACGCCATCTCTTAGTGGGCCTATGCGATGGCAAACTAATTTGTACCTATTTATATATTTACGTACAGGAAGAATTCCTTCGGGTTCTCTTTGCCGAGGAATGCAAACAAAATTTCCCTATAGCGCTTAGCTTAGCGCACCATCGTTTTAAAAGTTCTCTTATTTTATCTGCACTGCATAAAATATTTGTTGCTACCACTGCTTTTCCAATTTACGTAGCTTTTTTTCTGTTGCTAATTGCTCAGGCGATGCCGTGATTAAACCATTACGGTTGAACAGATTTTTCATTCACTTTTTGCGGAAAAAATAATGGGGGCTACTGGTTCTGGAAGCTTTCTTTGAATCTCAGCCAGTTGGCTGAGCTGAGACACTTTCACCACTCGCAGGTTCCAGTAGAACTTTCGCATCTCATAGACCGTTGAAGTTCGCGTGGCGGTAATCGGTTTTGTAGGCAGCAACGTAAGAGGGACTACCGCATGGGGCGCGTATGGTCAAAAGATTTTTCGGCGATCGATTTTGCCCAGACATTCAACCACGCTCAGTCCCGAGACCATGTCCTCATCAGTGGTGAAAACTAAGTCCAACAAGTTCTTACTTTTCGTCGGCTCTTTGACCCACTGTATCAAAAAGTTAGTGTTAACGAAGTGGATGAGTCGTTTACCCTCCCCATGGCAGACCTATTACCACATTAATCTCCATAGCAGTGAAAATCGCCCATAATTAAGTGTCGTGGAATAGCCAGACTCTATATTTATATATACGCAGGAACTTTGGGGCTTGGGGCCGAAGTAGGTTGAAGACTGATAGTGAAAGGCAAAATTGTTATGAGTCCAGTGGGAATTGTTTATTATTAACTTTGCGGGGTTCTTTTAAACAAATATTTCAGAGTGCAAGTTGGCCAAAAGTTAACAGGTAGCTGGTACGCTCTGTGGTTGCAAAATAAAAACGAAGAAAATATAACTTCACTAACAACAAAATGATATTTATATTTACATAGAAATTGAGTTTAAAGAAAATGGTCACCCAGATGGGGTTAAATGTCCACACGCGATCAGATAGGTTAAATAAGGGATCAAAGAGGTCAGATTCAGTTTGTTGATTTAAAGGGAGATTTTAAACTGGGGCGTTCACACAAATAATGGAGCAATTGGGTAAGCCAGATCCAAGATCAATCTGCAAGCGGCAACGGTTACGATTACCTTACGTGTTTGTTGCCGAAAAGGGGCCAGTTGGGGTAAGATAAATGCAACGGAAGAAGTTGGTTTACCTTTTGCTTCAGACGAGGAGCACTTGTCGCCTTCGGATTTAGGATTTCTTGTCAGTCCTTCCCGATTGGCTATGGCAGAGTTCACTTATGTCGAAGCTTGCCGATTGACTAAGGCAGATTTCACGGATCGATTTAGCCTTGAATCGAAATCATCGCCGCTGTGGGGGGAAAGGGGGGAAGGAGAGCGTCCTTTAGCTCGTTCGTCGGAGTAGGTGGAAGTCTAACAGTACTGCTCTCTAAACTCAGTCGAAGCGTTATATAGGCGCCTGGTGAGGTGGCTCCAAACGCGCGGGCGAACTTGAGGAAAAGTCGGCGACTCCTTCAGGGGAAGGGGGAATCGTGATAACGTTGGTTGGAATGTCCAACGGATTTTTATCTTACAGCGGAAAGCCAGAATGCTAGCGGAGGGGTGATCGTGGGGGGAAGGATGACATTGGTCCCTAGTCAAATACAGATGAGGCGTGTGATTACCGCTTGGCCGCCTCCTTGCCCAGGTTCAGCCATGCTTTCCCAGCTCCATGCGGTGATCTCCGAATCCATGTGGGTACAGAAGGGCACGTGGCCGCCATTTGACTTCATTCTGATTAATCATGATTGGACGATTTTTCACTAACTCGGCAAGCTTAGCTCACAGGCTTAAATCCGCTTCTTCAGGCTGCTTTTGCGGCCTATATACTACCACAAATCGGTACAGGGAGCTACCAAGATTTATGTCTACCCCTAGGATCTTGTAGACATTTCTAACCTTGCAATCAACCGCGGGAAAGCAGTTCGGGACACATAAAAATACTACGCCACCTTCTCGATTGGATCTATCGCAGGGGAACATTGTGTAACCGGGAATCATATACTCATTCTCGAAATCTCGAGTGTCAGTGCGAAGCCAAGTTTCTATGATGACAACGACGTTTATGCTGGTGTCCCTGGACAATACGACCACAAGGTCATCTCATTTGTTTCGTATTGACCAGGCGTTGATGAGTGGGTATTTAAGAGAACGCGAGCTATCCCACAAGTCTCCTACCTTACCGCGTCACCCCGCTGTACGGTCCAGTTGTTGCACCCTGAGGTAGGCATATAACCTCGAGCGGCAAAGTTGCTGAGATCTACCCCTTGGGAACCCGTATCCTTTTCGCCACTGGAGGGCTCCGTACTCTCCTCGGATAAAGTTAAAGCGAGTTCGCCAGAAACGTGCGCGCCAACGTTTATCACCCTAGGGCTCAAACCATGACCTACTCCAATGGGAGTAGACGTACCCTCACTCAACCCTACAGAGTGCACATACCCTTTCGCAATCCTACTGACTGGGCACACCCTTTCTCAACCCTAGAGGGTTGACGTAGCCTTCTTCAATCTTACTGAGTGGATATACCTTTTCTCAATCCTACTATGTAACCATAAACTTGCAGAATCATACTGAGTATGCTTACTCTGCCTCAATCCTCTTGAGTGGAAATATCCTCGCCATTCCTACTTTTAAGATTCATTAATCCTAGTGAGTGGACGCACCTCCAATAGATTCCAATTACATATCTTACCTTTTTTACTCGCATTGAATGGATGTACCTTCTTTGTAGTACACGTCATTTCCTTCTCAACAATTACAAAAGAACAATCACATCTTCTTTCCGAAAAAACACAAATTTTTCATCTCCACCCCCTCAAACATACAAAATCTTTCTCTCTACCTAATTCTATTGGATGAACCATTTTCGTTTATTCATTAACAGAGTCACCTCGCTACCATCCTTCCAATTATACATATTTCCCTCCAATCCTCCATCCCTTTGCCGTTATATTAACCAAATATCGCTAGTGTCGCTAAAATGGCTATAAAATACTGTGCATGTGCCCCTTTCTTTCTAACTAATGGATGTAATCACGGGAGTAAAGAGAGGCGATTTAATTTAGGGAGATTTCTGATTCACAGTGACCCCTAGATGTGGACATGTAAATGATATGAAAGGAGAGTGTATCTGTGTAGTGAAGTATACAGGAGGAGCTTAGAGTTACAGCAAACACCTGGATGAGAGAAGAAAGAGTATCTGAGTAAATGGTAGAAAGATGAGAGTTACACCAAGAATCAAAATGAGAGGGGAAGGACTGTGAAAGTTGAAGCGAGACAAGTTTAATTAATTACCAGAAGAGAAGATGAAGGGGACGATTTTTGCGGAGAAGGGGAATTTAGGTGTTAAGATGCAGGTCTACTTATTAGTTACAAATCCCAATAATTTTCGGATGATTATAAGTAGTGACAATAGAGGTGTTTATGTTAAAGGGAGGATGAATTAAAGTTAAATGAAAAATGTGAAATATATGTACAATTAGGGGTAAGGTAAAGTTAAGACTAAGATGTAACGTGAATGTTTAAAATTGGTGGTGGTTAAAGTTAAAATGGAGTTGTATTATGAATTAAGGGTGAGGTGAACTTAAGACTAAGGTCTAGTTCTACCATACCTATATCTAGCGAAGAATATATTTAGTGCTGATTTCAGCGTAGGAGTGGGAACGGGCAGAAATAATAAAACTAACACATAACAGATAAATGGGAGGTAGGGACTAAGTGAATATAATGGGAGAACTCGTAGAATAACGCCATTAAACTCAAATTTCGACACGCCTTGTCAACTCCATTAAAAAGAATCTCTCTGAGGACAATCCCGGTGATAGTACAGAATCGATAAAAGACCTGTGTAGGGCCTTATTTTTCTTGGTTTTGCGCTTACTTTCCCCCTTTTAGGGGCCTTGTTTTTCCCTTATGTTCCCCTTATTTACCCTTTGTTTTTTTATTTTGCCATTACTTTACCATGCAGTAAATAACAAAGTCGTTGTTTATATTAATTAAAGGGTGGTTTTGATATACGGGAGTGAATTTACACGGCACAATGTGTGTTGGTGCACGCTAAAACCATTTAATTAAGCCAGATTTGAATATATTTCGATTTACCATTCTGCAAGAGGGGTGGGGTGTTGTTGGGGCGGGGCTTTGTCCCCATGACAAATATTCCGCTAGGAAAAATTGCTCTCTCGTCCCTTGATTATATTACATAGGAAAAATCACGAAAATTTTCGGATGATTAATCCTTTGATAGGAGAGGATTAACTGCTAATCGAAATCGTATTTATTTAATTTAACGCAAATTAAAATGAGTTAATTCCATCCAATAAGTCTTAATCTACTAAAATTTATCAGCTTCTGACGCACCCCAGTAGAGAAAAAAATATATTGTATTTATATATTCGAAAATTGTAAACGAGAACCAACGAGGGCCTCTCTCTCCTAATTATTGTAAACAGATTTGTAGTGAACGGGGTGAAGTTAAGTGAATGTAGATTTATGGAAAGAACTATTGTCGAAGATCCTTTATTTAATATTGATACTTTAAATAAGCAAAAATAAATAAAGATCCATCTATTCAATAGATTGGTTAAGGGAAAAAATAAAAACAAAGACCAAAAGAAGAATACTGTTATTAATATAACTATACATACTTTAAATACAGTATTTAAAAAGTTAAGCTTACCTATAAGTTTAAAAAAGAATAATAGTGTTTACAGAGTAATCAATCTAATAAGTGTAATAATTATCCACCACCCAGGTGTAATTACCTTGCGGTATTGTACTTTTACTTGGTTCCTGTCTTCTTTTGAAGCATTTAAGCCGACAGAGAAGACGGTTGGCCTTGAAGTGGAGAAAGTTTAAAATTTCCAAAGTGTGGTAGGGTACTCAAGTCCAAAGATCGGGAGTGTTTCAAACTTTAAATAGGAAGAGGTTTAAATTTTCAAAAGTGATGTGGGTTAATGAGGTTCAAAGTTAGGGAGACTTTTTAAAGTTAAATGGAAGGATGTTTAAAAGTTTCAAAGGTGGAGTTGGGTACTGAGGTTCAAAGATAAATGTCTTTTCAATTTTAAAGAGTAGGAGGTTTAAACTTTAGAAAGTAAGGTTGGGTACTGTGGTTCAAAGATCGTGTGTCTTTTAAATTCTAAAGTGCAGGATGTCTACAATTTTCAAAGTGGTGTGGGCTACTGAGGGTGAAAGATCAAGCGTATTTTAAAATTTAAAAGTTAGGAGGTTTAGAGTTTCAAAAGTGGGGCGGGCTACTGAGGTCCAAAGAGGGGTAGTCTTTTAAAATTTAAAGTGGAGGAGGTCTAAATTTTTAAAACTGGAGTTAGGTACTGAGCTTCAAATATCGGGAGTCTTTTAATTTTTATAATTATGTGAATAAAGTTTTCAAAAGGGAGGTGAGGTAACGAGGATCAAAGATCGGGTTTCTTTTATAATTTAAGGCGTATAACTTATAAAATTCCAAAAGTGGGTTGGGCATCAGTGTTTAAATACCAGTATAGAGTCTTTTAAAATTTAAAAGGTGGGAGGTTTAAAGTTTCTAAAGTGGCGTTGGGTACTGAGTTTCAAAAATAGGGGCACTTTTCAAATTTAAAAGGTTTAAAATGCCAAAGTGGGGTAGGTTTCCAAGGTTCAAAGATCAGAAGTCTTTTAAAGTTTAAACTGCATGGGCGTGTTTATAATTTAAAGGGCGATAGGTTTATTTTTAAAGTTGCCAGAAAAAAATCCGAAAAACAGGACTAAACTTAAAAGTACGGATTTGATCCGCTTCCAGAATTGTCCCTTTAACCAAATCTTTCAAGGGACATATGGGCATGAATCTCCCAGCCAACTCTTTTTTCCAAGCTCTTGATTAAGGATGGATATATTCTTCTTTCATTTAGCATTTTGTTTACCACTACCACGTTATCATAATTCTCATAGTTATTATCTTAAATTTAGACTTGATTTCCAACGAAGCATCACCCCTAGAAATTTTGTGAGGAGAGATTCTCAATAAAGAGCTGAATTTAGAGGAAATGAAAATGGGTTTCATGCATGCAGTCTGAGTATTAAACTAAAGAAGACAGTATTCTGAGTACTCTGGACCTGCTCAACAAACACAAATTTCCCTGTGAGTTATCTGGCATGAGAGCACGCTACATATTACGAAAAAGTAAAGGCCGGACAAATATTCCAATTTTCGAAATTACCCAAAGAAAGAAAACCTAACAAAGAAGGGAAAAATAAAGAAATGGATATATGAGTCCTTAAGACATTACTCCAACAGTGCGCCCCGCCCCCCTCCTCTATCTGTCAAGGGTATAAATATTCGTTATAGATGGATGAACAATCGCACAAAACGAACTGACTTTACAACGTCAATAAAAGTGACCACCACAATAGCGCTCCAAATGATAAGAAGAACGAATCAAATATTTCAACACATTCATCCTTTCTCAAAGGATGCATAAATTTGGCAGAAAATCCCTTATTGATATAATCTTTTGCTGTGCCGATTCTTCTGCGATTTGTGGTTGCGCATCATCTTTCTGCGCTGCGCGATTGTATTTCACCTTCCATTCGTCGTTTACTCGATCTATAGGAGACATCACTTTGGTGTCCTGTCCCACAAATATATGAGACCAGTCTGGGGAAAGCTACTTAGCAATCTTTTAGACCATGAGATCCAAAGTCGTACTGATAAATTTCGACGGCCACTTAGTTCTAGAGGTTTTTTTCTGTCCATCGGCAAATATTTGGCGCAGAAAAAGAATCCAAATAAAAAAAATCTCTACTCATATAAATTATAATTAGCGGATGGAAAATCACTTTTTCTATTCTAAAACAATTTAGCGGTAAATCTTTGAAGAGCCTATTTGTGTCTCTGGGCACAGCATGTCTGAGGAGACGACGATCGAATAAGGGCGACAGGGCTGGAGAAGAGCCAGCCGCCACACGAAATTTTTGTTCTTTGGAGCGCGATACGTATTAAAAGCAATAGGTTGGTTTGGGGGGAGACAAGGGAGGGAGAGGCCGTCCAGTCGGGAAGAATAATCTTTTTCAATGTATGAATTGATTGTATGTGATTCGTGAGGAGGAAAAGAAAGATTAGAAATAGGAAGTCTTTATAAGACGAATATTGCAGATATTTGCGCTCAAACGAGACTGATGAGGAATAAAAAGTTAGTGTGTGAGGGAGTGAATGGAATGAGAGGTGTAATTATTGGTATTAGGTCTAAATGGAATATGGCTGTGTTATTGAGGAGTGACATGATTTATTGGTTTGCACAAATAAATTAGCTCTAGATTTATATAGGTGAAGTGCAGACTTGCAAGGGAGAACCTTTGCTTGCTTATAGTTCACGACCACTGCACTGATAGACGTGGGGTAAGAAACACTTCCCGAAATAATCCAGAACAAGCAGTGGATGAAATTAGGACTGAAATTTGGTTGATGGTCGTAGGAGATATGAATTGATTGAGTCAATGACATGAGGAGAAATAATAATTAAAGCTCTAAGCACTGCTAGAGAGAATTAGAATGGACACGGTGGTACCTTTTTGTGTTGAAAGAAACTATTATGAGGCAAACATATTTTCATTAAAAAAAGTGGCACAACTGAATTTGGTTCGGGAAAAAAGAAAGAGAAAAGATAAAATGTTAGATTCTTCCCCGGTGAGAAATATGTGATATATTTGACGTAAAAGCTGGGAGATGTATGAGGGCTGTACTATCTGACCACATAATTGTAGTGTGTAAGTTTAAGTTGGTTGTCGTGGAGAGAAAATATGAGTAACATAGAACGGGAAGGAAAGTGAAAGTGAAATGTTGTTAAAGCCATTGGATGATGGAAAGAGCTGATAATGACTCCGAGACGCTAAGGAGGCGGCTGCGGGTCACGTAGGATCAATTCCTTCAAATCAAGGGACTCTATATTTTGTTCAAACGGAAGGCTTCCGCTCTTAATTCCTAATTCGAAATTGCTGAAGAACATGTGGACAACCCCGTGAGGTTTGGAGGCATCGAGTAGATCCGCTCTCTCCGTGAAGCTCAGGCCTTATCCCAAGCGTCGTTGACGTCGGCTCAAGCGGACAGCAAAGTTTTGGCCCAAATTGCCCAGCAAATCAAAAGCTGCGCCGTGGGACCCTACCTCTACATGGGGCTCAAGAAGCCTTTGAGCTTCTCTGGCCTTCCTTTTTGATCCTCACATTCTTCCATGTTAATAAAGTTAGAAATTCTACATATGGCAACAAATCAAGACAATACTTATGTAATAATTGTTTTTATTATTGAATTAGTAATGCTAAGAACCCAATACTTTTTAGCATTACTAACTTAATAATAATAACAATTACTGTTTAAATATTGCGTTGATTGCATAGGTAAACTACCAAAGAAGAGAAAGCTTAAGATTAAAAGTGTGTTTTGGAGGACATTTTTCCGCCTAAACTGTTATGTAAAATCTGCCTGCTATCCTCCCAACGCTTCTTCACCTGTTCAACACTTCACTTGCAACTGGTCTTGTTCCCTCTTCCTTCAAACGTGCCCACATCCGTCCGATTCTTAAAAAGCCTCAACTGAACCCCACTGACCCTTCCAACTATCGCCCGATTTCGCAACTTCCTTTCCTCTCTAAGGTTCTGGAGAGAGTGGTTGCTTCACGCATCAACAGTCACATGGTGGCCTGTAACATTGATGAAACCTATCAATCTGGTTTCAAGTCAGGTCACTCCACAGAAACGGCCCTTCTCAATGTGTCCGATTGCTTACGAAGAGCCGCGGACAGGGGTTGTGCCTCCATCCTCGTTCTACTCGACCTCTCCTCTGCCTTCGATACTATTGACCACACCGTCCTACTTGATCTTCTCCACTCTTTCCTCGGCATATCAGGAACCGCGCTTGACTGGTTCCGCTCTTACCTCTCGTCTCGTACCCAATCCGTTGTGATTGACGACATTTCATCCGACTCTACCCCCACTCGCTTTGGAGTGCCACAAGGCTCTGTCCTTGATCCTCTACTATTTCGTATCTACCTTCTCCCTCTTAGTTCCCTTCTCCGTAATCTCGGTCTATCCTTCCACCTCTATGCTTATGACACTCAAATTTTCGTTTCCTCATCCCCCACGTCTCTTGCCTATTCTATCACTGACCTCCTGGCTGCCTAATCCTCCATTTCTGAGTGGCTCTCTACCAACTTCCTCAGGCTTAATCACTCCAAAACTGAGGTTCTCCTCGTCGGCACCTCTGCTCTTGTCAAAAAATCTAAATCTCTCTTTCCCTCGCTTACTCTGGGCGGTAATACTATCATTTTCTCTGACTGCGTTAGGAATCTGTGTGTTGTTTTTGATGAACATCTCTTCTTTAAGCCTCATATCCGCAATGTCAGCAAATCCTCTCTATGTTTCCTTCTTAACTTCTCTCGCATTCGCTCTCACTTTGATCGCCAAAGTCTTGAGACTGCTCTTCATGCCTTCATCACCTCACGCCTTGACCTCTGTAACTCTCTGCTTGTGAATCTGCCATCCTCCTCTCTCCACCCCCTTCAACGTGTACAGAACTATGCAGCCCGGCTTTTTCTCCGTCTACCTCGCTTTTCTCCCTCGAAACCCTTGCTACATGAACTGCACTGGCTCCCTGTCAGACTCCGTACTCACTTCAAGATACTTCTCTTAACATTTAAAGCCCTAAACAACAAGGCCCCGTCTTACCTCTCTTCCGCCCTCTCGCCACGCCATGTCCCTCGGGCCCTTCGTTCATCACATGCACTTCTTTTGAATATTCCTCGTTCAACCCTCTGCTCAATGAAGGACTGCTCCTTTTCAATCTGCAGCCCCTAAGTTGTGGAAGGCTCTTCCTGCTGAAATCAGGTCTTCTCCCTCTCTTACCACATTTAAGCGTCTCCTAAAAACGCATCTTTTCAGAATTGCCCTCTCCCCCCTCTTGAATTTCCATTGAATTTCTATTCTCATCTCAGCACAACGTGCGCTCTGGAAAGGCCTCAGACCTTGAAGAGCACATTACAAAAAACTTATTATTATTATTATTTTTAATTGATGCTTGTAGGCACCAAAGTAGAGTGGGGGAAGGGTATAAAAGCTGAAAGATTATTCCAATTTCAAGGAAAAAATACCCAGAAAGATCGTTCTCCCCTTCAGCATAAAAGATAAGTACAAAATCAATATTGCAGTTCGGGGGGAGGGTCAGGGATGAGGTTAGTTTTCGTATCGTTGTTCTTAGCTTTCGTTTCGAAATAAGTCTTTTAAATTGAATGAGTCTCTTTCCGTTGCTTTCCTCATCAATTGATAAATGCAGAATCCATTTGGTGCAATTCTTCATATGGATAAAAAAGAAAAAGATGACTCCAAATCATAGGTAAATTTGGCTGGGGACTCCCTTTGAAAGTCCCTTTGTTTGACCAAAAGTCTTGACGAATGCAGTGGAGCATTGTCAGAATTAAGGATTACTCTCACATTAACTTTTAATTAGCTAGTGTTTTCTATTTTCTTAGTATAATCTTTGCAAAACACCTTAATAGTAATGGCTCACCAACCTCTAAGAAGTGTACCAACAGCACTCTTCCGGTATCCCTTAAAACAGCTGCTGACTTTGCAATCAATATTTCTCACTTTTTTCTGACAGGGGGAGATCAACCTCGTTGTAGTCATTGCTTTAACTTGTTTATTTTCAGAATAATATTTGTTCACCAATGTTTCCTCACCAATAAATATTCGTCGCTTAAAATTCAGCAAGATTATCTTCCCATTTGTTTATGTTTTGTATTGAGAGGATGGGAGCTTTCTCAAGTCAACTTGATTTTTCAAGTTTGTATGAGCAGATCTCACTAATATTCTTTGTTTTGTGTTGTAATATTCAGAGTGTGTCGATGCTCTTCTGCCTCAAGTGGTTTTCATCGAATGATATCTTCAATCTCCTCTCATCCAATTAAGAAGCAATTTTTCCATTCTTAATATATTTTTTCTTGCAATCATTGTATCCCTAAACCTTGGTTACATTTTCAATAATATACTTTTATCCAACCAAATTTAACAAAAATTTAAGGTTGGCTCTAACCTCCAATTCCTAAGAATCCATGTTTGCTTAAGGAGTGTATGTTTTGAAATGTCGCAAATCCTAAAATTTCCTTTGTTATTATCTGATTTGTAAGAGAAGTTAGAGTTATATAACTCTAATTTAGGTAGAGGTATCATGGTACACAAAGTGGCAAAAGTTACTGTATAGCAGAACATAAATCCAAATTAATGGTGGGCAGCATCACCGCACCGCGCCTCTATGGAAACTTACAGATTTGTATCAGCTGTGCTCTGAAATATCGAAAAACAGTGTAAAGATTGGCAAGGCCACTCATCACAAGGTAACGTGAATTTTCGGAGTTTGAAAGGGGCATGCTAGTGGGTGTCAGACGGATGTGACTTTCCATTTTCTAATATAAGCGGACTGTCATAGATCAGAGAGAGAGAGAGAGAGGGAGATACGCGCCGCCTCGCCCTTCAATAGAGAGAGAGACAATAGAGGTGCGAAATTATGAGACATCGTGAGATGCCGCAGGGACCTGAAATACGGCTACCACAGAAAGCTGCGACAAGTGTAAGAGCCCAGAAGGTCCCATCTGAAGTCGGACAAAGTTCGCCTCACCGGCTTAAGAACCTTTTGGTGTTCGCGATAAAAAGCTGAGTCTATTTCCGTTTGCCGATGCATCTGACCCTAGAACCTTACCCTTCGAACGGATGGGGGAAAACCACATTCAACCCCTATAAATCCTCCAGCACTAGAGTTGAAAGTCAGTATCTGCAGACCTCCCTGCCCCGTCAGTATCCTCTGTCCACCCCCGTCGGTACCCGCTATTCGCGTCCCGTTGGACTCTGCACAATTCTCGCCAAAACCCTCAAGCTCCCGGTATTCTGGTTAATTCACGTGAGTCTACCTCAACCAGCTTCCCCTGATCCTTGAACGCAGCGCGTTCAATCTCGATTCATGTTACTCGAAAGCAAGATTAAGTTTACCCTCTCCCCGTAATAGTCATTATCTAGAGACTATTGTTTGAACTTTGCGCCAAGGCAAGGATTACTCCCTCGAACCAAATCTTCGAGGTAACAGCAACGCGATGACCTGAAATGCGGCTATCACAAAAAGCTGCGACAAGTGTGAGAGCCCAGAAGGTCTCATCTGATGTCGGACAAAGGTCGCCTCGCCGGCTTAAGAACCTTCTCGCGCTCGCGCTAAAAGGCCAAGTATATTCTCCTCTACCGATGCGTCTGATCCTAGAACCCTCCCCTTCGGACGGAGGGGGGAAACCCCATTCAACATCTATAAATCCTCCGGCGCCAGAGTTGGAAGGCAGTATCTGCCGTCCTCCCTGCCCCGTCAGTATCCTCTGTCCACCTACGTCGGTACTCGCTATTCGTGTCTTGTTGGACTCTGCACAATTCTCACAGAATCCCTCAAGCTCCCGGTATTCTTGTTAATTCACGTTAGTCTACCTCGACCCGCTTTCTCCTTTCCTCGAACGCAACGCGCTCAATCTCGATTCGTGTTACTCGAAAGCAAGATTAAGTTCACCCTCCCTCCGTAATAGTCATTATCCAAAGACAATTGTTTGAACTTTGCGCCAAGGCAAGGATTACTTCCTCGGACCAAATCATCGAAGTAATAGCAACGCGCAACTCTCCTGTACAAGTAAACCCCCCCCCCTCAATATAAGCCTCATCATCAGCTTAGTTTACGTTCAAGGTCGTTCGAGCGTCCCTCGGTCAATATTGACCGTTTGTTTGTACGGTGAGCGTCCTCACCATGTTTCTTCCCCCGCCCCTTTGCTGCGGAGACCCGTGTAAATCTAGTATGTGTATAGCTCATTCTAAAACTCAATTTAACCTTGGAAAATAATATTGATTTGCATATTAGTAGTTATTTTTGTACATGTTTTCCGTTATCTCGGAATTCCAAGATAGTCAACTATTAACCAACCAACTTTCAGTTAATTTGCATTCTGCTTATATTGCAAACCTCCCACGCACTCGTAAAGCAGAAGGGTGAACTTGACCCAATTCGACGACATCTATATTAATCTGGTGTAAGGTGTGCGGGATTAACCTATGACACAGACTTTAAAACCTCTCAATCCATGGCGCCTTGTGTGTATCGAGAATTTTTTATGGAAGTCATTTACAACTTAAGGGACAAAGCAGTGGCTGACCAAGGATGAATAATAATTGTGAGTAGTGGCGGCTGGCAAGAATTGTCCCTGATAACAGACAATCAGAAGACTCATCAGTCTGCTCCTTTTAATCTCACGACACCGGACAAGGCGCTGCACCTAGGCTCGTAACGTCGTTTATTTGAGGAGGCAGGAGTGGCACCATGTCACGTAGTCCGATGAATCCTGATTCCAGTTGTGTCGGGTTGATTGCAGGGTTCGGATGTGGTGCCGAACCCATTAGGCCATGCACAGATGTTATCAACAAGGCATCGTGCTGTCTGGTTATGGTTCCATGGCTTGAGTCCACTGATACACCTAAACGTGTCATTAACCGGTCACCGATACGTTCAACTGTTTCGTGTCCATTTGCACCCACCCACGGGCTTTATGTATCTCAACAACGATAGGATATTCCCTCAAGATAATTGACTATACCAATCGATCTAAGTTGCTCATAATTGATTCTAAGAACATTCTGGAGAGTTTCGATGAATGGTGCGGACAACACCATCACCCAATATGGTCCCAATTAAACATTTATACGACGTGATGATCAGGTTTATTCTCACTCAAGATCCTGCAACTATGAATATCACAGAACTGTGGTATTGATACTTCATGGATAAACTACTCTTATTAGGTTTCCGCCCAAATGCGGATCGATGTCGCGTGGACTTTCTGCCCTATGCAGAGCTAGAAGAAGTTCTACAAGATACAAGGTACCTATCCAATGACCTTGTGCACCTTAGTGAACCTCATTTCTGACGTAAGAAGGAAACATTTTCCGGGACCTTGTAAAACGCATGTCGGAGCAACCTATTCCTCTGACCGGCCAGTTTTGCACATAGAAAAAGAAAGGTGGACTTGTGATGTAAAGGGATGTAATAGGGGAGGTATTATAATTATTGGCGTCAATTGACATCGATTACACTTCGTGAGAATGCAGTTACAGTCAAAGCCTCAAATTGCTATTGTCTCATATAAAGACCACAGTACATACCCTACTTCGGCCTACCTGGCACAATGCTAACCCAACTTCGGATCACTAAATGGCCACTATCTTGAGATAGAGATAGGGACAGAGTTGAAGGGTGCACCGTAATTTATGGTGCAACAAGACTTTGGCAAGTCGGGACGTTAACCTTGTTTAATATTGTGCCTAATTTAAAACTTCAACTGTAACCACTCTCCCACAGTGATGTCGGTGCACATCAATACTACCAACAAATGACCAGCTCGGATAAAAATTAATCATTTATTGAAAATAGTGACACCGTATAACGTCAAGTTGGTGTCGATGTGATAACCTAACAAATATTAACCGAAAAAAAATAAAATACCAACAAATTAAAACCAGCAAACCATATGAACATATCCCCCACCCTAAGTGTGACTATATAAACTATAACCTTACATGGTCATCATTTACCCTAATTTCACCATTTTCCTCATGACGACTTTTCGAAAATAAATGTAGAAAAATACAGCGTATTTTTTTTTGTTTTATTATAGATAAAATATGGTTCTAATCATGTAATACAACTGAATAACCTAGATATTTAACATGACATGATGAGGTCAGAGGGATTGGTGGGAGCAGTTGTATTTGGAAATAATGGAAGATCGAAATAGTGCTGGTACGTTATCAATGATGTTGAAAAGGCATCGTAATTTCTTGGGTTTTGAAATATTGGTCAAGAATCGGAGGCAAGAAAGGAGTATTTCAAAATGAAAGCGTTTGCAGCAGATAGAAAAGCGTCATCGACGAGAGTTTCTGTATTGTCTGAATACCCTTAAGCAAATGATCAATCAAAGGATCCGATAGAAATGAAAAAAATTCGTCGTGGAGCGTTGGCGACATGCGAATCACTGCCTCTATGCTTCTATCTCCTGTAAACTCTCTTCCATTTTGGTCCACCTTTTCCTACCCTGGATTTCCGACCAATAGTTCAGAATCCCAATAAATTACGATGTTTTTTCAACATTAAGAATAATGTACCAGCGCTACTTTGGTCCTTCATTATTTACAAATAAATTTCTCGTAATGTCCACTACTAAGCAAAATAAGAGAACAATTTTCCTTTATTAAATTTTGTTAAAAAATATAATCAGTAGGTAAATGAAATTTCCATAGTACGTAATGCCATTAATTGAATATATTTTATGAAAATCTCATATGATAAAATTGTATATTCAAGAAATTATACTAAATAAACTAGAAAAAATAAAAATTGACTGGTGCAAAATAAGAAGAATTTGTTCAGGCACATTCTAGAAGTTTCTTGAAATCACCTGGTAACATTTTTCTCAATATATACGAACTGTAACTGTAGTTGGATCTGATGGCAGATACTTTGTTAGACGCGCTGCAGGGGACAGACTTAATCCTAGATGTGTTAAAAGTCTTCTAAGCTTGGAGGAGGCAATGTCATGAAATGGCGAATCTCTTTCCAAAGTTGATCCCTCCAAAAACCTATGGTTAACTGGTGACTTCAACCTCCCAGACATCAACTCGAGGACGCATGCCACATTGGACCACATCATTCATCAAAGTGATATGATACTACTTAACATGAAAATTTTATTGACATAATCAACACACACTCACTTACTCAAACACTACTCGAACCAACACTACACTAGTTAGTGTTAGGAGAAACAACCCAAACATCAGACATAGTGTCACATCAAACATACTAGAGCTGTTCCTCAGAAACAACATTTGATTAATTACACGAACACGAGTACTACCTAGTCTCAGTGATTATGAGATGGTACTCATTGACGCGAACATTAAGCCACATATATAGAAACAAATTCGCAGGAACATCTATTTGTACAACAGAGCTGATTCTCTTTAAAGACACTTTCCTCGACAGTGACCTTATGGTCAATTCCGCGGAAGGGAATTTGACCGGACTACGAGAATTCTTTCATGACACAATGGACAAGCACATGCCAAAAAATCACACGAAACCGGTCACAAGTATGCTTCAATAGACAATTTAAGAAACTACACAGAAACAAGGTAAAAGCATACATGATGGCAAAACGGTAGAACGATACACAACAGTAGAACACTACAGAAACATACAGAAAACATTTCAAAAATGAATAAAACAAGCAGAAACTAACTACACAGCCCCCTTCTTTACAAACAACAAACAAAACTCCAAAATATTTTACATCTTCTTCAAAGTACGCAAACAAGATTCTACAAGTAGAACATTATGTACAATTCCTTGGTCACATGCCCACAAGACAAAGCTACTGCACTTAACACACAATTCCAAACCGTATTTATCAATGAACAAGCAGACTTACCGAACATGCTACAATTATTATACGCAGCCATACCTCCTCTTGTTATACACACCCAAGGAATTGAGAAACTATTACCTGAGGTAGACATAAACAAACCGACTGGACCTGACAATATACCCTGCAAGATACTGAGGGCTGGTGCTAGCGCACTGGCCCCTGTCCTGTAGGGAATATTTTCACAGACACTACTAACCTGAGAACTCCCCCCATGACTGTCTTTTGGCAAACGTGACTCCTATATTTAAATTCGTCGACAGAACACTCTCTGTGAATTATAGACCTGTTTTGCTTGCTTCAATTCCCTGCAAAATTCCTGAGCATATTATAATTCACAGACATATCATGGACTATTTTGATAAGCTAGCATACTGACTGACGTTTATCAAAGCTTTAGGCATAAACGGTCGTGCGAGACAACTACTGGAGACGACCCATGACATTTCACAATCCTTGAACGACCCCCAAATTAGACAAATGGACGCCATAGTTTTAGACTTTACCAAAGCCTTCGAAAAAGTCCCACGCCAACGACTATTAGGAAAATTAGTTTTTTATAGTATACGAGGATCAATCTTTCACTGGATTGAGACGGTTTTGACTACTAGAGAGCAACGTGTTGTGCTCGATGGTTTTCAGTCCTCTTATGTGTTTGTGACTTCTGAGGGACCTCATGGTACCGCCTTTGGGCCCCTTACTATTACTTTCTTACATTAATGACCTTCACTATTTCTCACTTCTACCACTAGACTATTTTCAGGATAGTTTAGTTTATAGACCAATTGTAGATAGTAATGACTGCATTTGACTCCAAGACGATTTAACTGCACTTGAAGACTGGGAAGCCAAGTGTCAGATGACATATAGACCAGACAAACGTCATCACATCCGTTTCACCCGTATTAACAAACCCATTCTATTTAATTACAAACTTCATAACACCACCTTAGAAACCGTATCATCACACAAATATTTGGGCGTCCACCTCTCAGTGGGCATGAGGTGGAACACACACGTGAGCAGTGTCAGGGCCAAGGCACACAGGGCCTTGGGGTTCATGCGCAAAAACATCAGTGGGTGTTGCGCAGACATCAAAATTCTCGCATATAAGACACTCGTTCGGCCACACTTCTAATACTGTGATGCCGTCTGGGATCCACAAACTTACAATAACATTAATAAATTAGAGGCCATTACAAAACAAAGCCACAGGATGGATTAGACGTGATTACAGACACACTAGATCAGTCACTTTGCTCAAACAAGACATTAAACTGGAACCACTAGCAATAAGAAGACAGATACACATACAAGAGTTGTTATACAAAATCACAAACAATTTATCTGGCATAGACAAAGAGACATACTTGTACCCTACAAATATACGCGCCACCAGAGGCAACCACAATCTAAAATACCACACATACTAAACAAGTACTGGCATTTTCGGGTGTTCATTCTTCCCCCGCAGCATCCAAGAGTGGAATCATCTCCCATCTTATATATAGGACTACAAATCATTACATCACTCCTGACCCACGTCCTGCTTCCTAATCCTAGTCCTAATCATTTATCCTTTTCCCCGCACAATCTCCGCCCGTAAGCGGCCCTCTGCAGCTCCCCTTGATCAAGATCAAGAATGGGTGGTTTTCGCCTGAAAGAATAGGTCCGCTAGTGCGAATAATTGCAACAGTAAATGCGAATATGTACCTAAGCTTCGTACAGCATGTTTATACTCGTACCTTTACTTCGATTATTTCTTTTTTTTAAATTAAAAGATAGGAAAAAGGTCTGGGATTTTAGGAGTGGGTATAGTTAGAAGAAGTGGTATTTTAGTAGAAGGGTTTGTGTGCCAGTACGTCTGGCAATATCTTAATTTGGGCTTCTTTTTGTCTTCCATATTTCTATTGAACAAGAATAGAAGCATTCAAGCCTTCCAGCCTTTGTTTTCGGGTTTGCTTGAATTGTGTCTATAGAGCTTATTCATTTCTTGCGTTTTCATACATGTATGTTTCATATGCGTCATATTTAACTATTGCGTGACCTCTTTGGATCATTTATTTATTTGTTTGTTATTATTTATTCTTTATCTTTTTGTGCTTAATTTTTCCACTGCGGATCTTTTTATTTATTTATTTTTTTCTTCTTATAAGACATACATGATATCATGTATGAAATAGTTCATCTGGTTGTCCTATTTGGTTGTTAGCGTTTTTCCGGAATATATTTAACGATACAGTGAAACAACATCCTCCTGCGTACGCAGTTGGCTGCTACCAAATTCACGTCGGTAGTGTCTATTACGGTGGTCGAGTTCGGGTGGTCTTATGCTTTGAAGTACTCTTTCCGGTAAGTATGCATAGATCTTCCTCCATAGGGCCTTTTCCCTCTTATGTAGGGTCATGTTTAGGGGTTCGATCTCAGAGAGATTTTGAAGTGTGCTTGAGGAGATGTAGTCTAGGAGAGTGACATTAAAAATGTACCGCAGTGCCTTGTTCTGCACCGCTTGTGCCTTTTTTAATTGACTTTGACTTGCCATGTGTAAGGAAATGACGGGGTAGAGCAAGATCGGTATCACCAAGCTCATATATAATATTCTTTGGTTTAGGGGGAAGAGCCCCCTAAATTTGTAGAGGTATTGTAAATTTGTCTTGGCCTGCTCGACCTTCTCTTTAAGATGATTGCAATACTCTCTCATTGTGATTTAAGGCCAAGAGCCCGAGCTTCATGGGTATATAAGTATAATTCATCCCGTACCAATATATTGGCTGTTTTATTAGGCATAATGGGAAGGACTTTGTTTTCTCTACATTAGTCCTTATCTTGTTACGATTTTCGTAGATATTAAGGTTATCTATTTCACCTGCCGTCCTGTTCGCGATGTTTGTTGGTACGAGAGTCACTGGTGATCATTTGAGCTAAGTCGTCAGCCGACTGAACATAAAAACCGTAATCCTGGGTAGGCGAAGGAAGATCATACGTATATAACATGTATAAGGTTGATCTTAGACAACCTCCCTGAGGTATACCAGCTTTCATGGAAAAGGGCTGTCCTTCGAAATCATTTATCTTTATAATTGCCTCCCGGTCTTCAATAGGGTCACGGAGGAGTCTTGTGATGTTTGTTTCCATTTCCAGATCACATAAGTTATTTTACAGTCCTTGGGTCCGTACTTTGTCAAACGCCAATGTTACATATCTGAGCACTATATCTACGTTCTTATTCTCAGCCTTTGTTATAGCAATGTATTCGGTCATCAAGGCAAGGGCTGTCTCCGTTCGAAGTTTTTTTGCAGAAGACATGTTGCTGCACGTTTTAGAGCTCCTTTGCGTCCAGATAGTCCATCAGTCTGTCGTTGATGAGTTTTTTGAACAGCTTTTCTATGAACTCTAGTAGGGATATCGGCCTGTAGCTCTCGACTTCACCTTAGGCTTGCCTGACTTCAGAAGAAAAATCATTCTAGCTCTTTTAGGTAAGTCAGGGAAGTACCCAACATTCAGGCAAGCATTGAAGAGGTTTAGTATTGACATATTCATGTTTGCTGAGGCATTTATTAGATGCGCTATAGTGATACCTGAATCCCTTGGAGCTTTCTGTTTGAAGCTTTTTAGGACTTTTTGTAGCAGAATGGCCCTTTTGATCACTTCACACCTGACACCACTTTTGTCGTGGTATTCTTTGTGGTCGTGATATACTTCTTTAAAGAAGCAGGCTTTGTTTTAAGAGTGCTAATTTTGTTGTTTCAAAGAAGAGCCGTTTCAAACACGCAAGGATATAGAGAAACGCCCAAGAATTCCCCAAATGAACTTATATTTTAAATTTAACAAGTTTATTACACAAAAACTAAACATTAACCACATAAATACTCCAAATATTAAAATACACAATAATTACTTCAATTAGTTTGACCCTCTAAAATTGGCTAAATTCGATACGCACTTCAATATACATGATATATATATATTCCTGAGGTATTTACACTCGAATAGAGATAATTATCCCTATTCGAGTGTAAATACCTCAGGAATGTTATTGTCTCCAAGACGCGTGCCGACCGGCCAGATGGAGGTGGTCGAGATCACGAAGTACTTTGGCGAGTGTAGCAGATGGGGGTCCACACGGTATTCAATGGTGGTGAAGGAAGGGGGGGCTTCAAGGACGAAAACAATCACCGTGGTTTAGGCGGCACCAAGGTAGGCGGGGCCTCTCGGGCAAGAGTAAGTCGAACTTGGTTCTTAAACCAAGTTAACTTAGAGTTAGGTGTGACCACAGGGTAACGGGCTCGGGGAGGAGCTTCTCTCCTTCGTTACGTAATTCCTCATGGGTGAGGACTGTACTCGGGGGAGGCGGGTCTTCTTCAAGGGCGAGGATCGAGAAGGGTGGGTTTCTCTGACGAGAATAAGTTGAACTTGAATAAGTTAACTTAAAGGTCAGTTTGGTAACCAGGAACTAGCTCGAGGATGAGCTACTTGTTAGTTCTAGTTTTCCTCAATGGCGAGGATAACGGAGGGAGGTTTCTTGGACGAGAATAAGTTGAACTTGGTTTCTTAACCAAGTTAACGTATGAGTTTGGTGTGGCCACCGGGTAACGGGCTCAAGGGGGAACGTTTTCCCTCTTCGTTTCTTAATTCCTCAAGGACGAGGAATATCCCTGGGCTTTAGGATGCACCAGGATATGAGGAGTCTCTCTGACGAGAGTAAGTTGAACTTGAACAAGTTAACTTAACGTTCGGTTTGATAACCAGGGACCAGCTCGAGGATGAGCTGCTTTTTATCCCCTTAGGTAGCCCTGCATCTCTTGCAAGGGACTTCGTAGTATGGCAACTCACTTATTCTCACTTATTCTACCTCACTCCGGGGACTTCGTAGCCTGGAGACTGACGTATTCTACCTCGTTTTTCCTAAGTGTTTCTTATTTATACCTCGTCACCCCAGGTGTGTTCTTATTCCAACAGTTTTTCTTACCAAGTCTTACCTCGGCTCCCGTTAGCCTTTGAGCTTGAGAGAAACGCGTCTCCAATTTCTTATTTGAAGTGAAATTGGAAATACTCTCGTAGGGGAGATCTTGCAGTTTACAACCTTTCGGCTTTTCATACAGACGAGTGGCGAGTGTCTGTGGTTACGAGCCTGACCCGCGTTGCCTGGCCTGGATGTTATTGCGGTTACCATCTCGGGTCTCCACTGAAAGATAACGAGAGGGTGACGATTCCCCTACGGGCTTCCTTAAACTCTTCTAGGGTAAAAGCTCTTTCTTCTTCTGTTGCTCGTCGAGTGATGTGAACGTAGTGGAAGGGCATTAGGGCTGGCCCTCGCTCCTCTAAATTTGATAAGACTTCCTCCTCATATTCATGTCAAAGTCAACGCTTTCCTCTTATGTAATGTCGAATTTCTTTTTCCAGTGTTCTCTGAATTGGTGTTTAATAGCCTCATCATCGGTAATCTTTATTCCGTCAGTTATGATGGCTTTTGTTTTACTTGGTAGGAAGAGTACCGCTTAACCTCTTAACCTGGGACCAAAACTTCCTGGGATAGCCTTCTGTGTCCATCCTTTCAATGATTCCGTTCCAGATCATCTTGGATTTTTATCTAATTAAAAATTTAATCTCCAAGCAAAGGTTCCGAATTCCCCAAAACGATCTGCTGAGTTACCATATTCATTTATTTCCCAGACTAGTCCCTCTAATCTATTTTTCCTCTGAGTAATATCCGCGTCACACCGTGGTCCCGGGAGAGTCTTATACTCTACCCTAGGGATGGGCACTCTGTTAGCCTCCGTTATTTTGTCCATGATTTTTTCCAGATGTCTGTCGAGGTCTTCAAGCGTAGATCCGTTCAACTGTTCCACCTGGTGATCTTGTGGGATTCTTTTGTAATCGTCTCAGTTTACCTTGGAAAAACATCTACGAGTTGGGATTTTGACTTTATAGGGGACGTCAAAATAGTAGTGACTATACTAATATGGCCTGACGGAGTATAAGGGCATGGAACCCTCGTGTGATTCAAAACAAAATTAACATTTTTGAGGATGATATGAGGTGTTGTGGAGGATCTTCTTGTTAGGTACGTGGGGAACTCTGGGCCAATTCTCTGTATCACATTTTGCTCCATAAGAAGGCTCAGGAGGCTCCTGATCCATTGAATGCCAAAGTATAGCCTGCTTTCCTACAACAGGCATTAAGGTCGCTGGTCAGATTGGTAGAGATATTCCTCCTGAACAAGCGGATGAAATTGGCAATAGGAAGGTATGAACGTATTGGGGGTTGGTACCCCACGGCTATAATAAGGTCGTCCATAGTCGTGCTGATCTTAATTGCGAGGTTTGATTCCTCCAGGTTGGCGATCTCTTTTTACTTGATAACCTTACGCACGGATATTACAACACCGTCGAACCTTTCATTAGTGTCACCGGTCGTGATAGTGTTGTAGTTGTCTATCTTAATGGGGTTATTATCTGCATTAAGGCCATACTCAGAGATTAGGATTATGTCCGGTTCTACTTCCCTAATGATGTTATTGTACACAAATTTTTTGCCTTCCCAGCCATTTACATTGAGCGAAAAGATCTTTATTCTATTGATAATTCTCGAATGTATGCCATATTATTCTCCTTGGGTGTTTGGTACTTTCACTGGTTCTTTTCGTGCAGGTGACCTCACCTTTCCAGATCTTTTCTTCTTAAACTGATCATGAAAGAGATTGAAATATGATTCAGGGAATATTTCGATGTTGCCATCCTTTAATGCTGAGAGCAGGTCTTCTTCATCGGCGTCATAATCATGATTCCACTTAAATTTTCCTTTGACCACTGTTTCGATTATAACCTTAATTTTTGACAATCTTGGTAGTGGAGCCGATGGTGAGGCATAGATCTTTAGGTTAAGGTCTGTGGTTTTATGTGTAGGTGAGGATTGCTTGCTTTCTTTTGCGTTTTTTTCTGTTGGTTTGTCTTTTGGGGTATATTTACTCTATGGGTTAGCTGTTCAGTTTCCATCGTTTCGGACGTTACGTGGGTATTTTGCTTGTTCAGACGGGTGTCCCTAGATCTTGATCTGTTTCTTGGTGTCAGGTCAGATTTGTTTTCTGTCTGAGTTTGGTATAGTTTACATGAGGGCGGGTTATCAGGAAACTGCATAGGTTTAATCCAATTTTGAGTCAACATACGATTTAATTCAATAGCCTAGCTTCCAGGTTTGGCTATATTTACAAAGTGAAAAACATTATTAGGCAAGTTTCGGATGCCTTAGAAGCCATCTCGGATGTCTGGAATGTAGCCTTGAAAAGGTGAGTATATTCCCCTCCACTCCGGTTTTTAAATTTATAAAGTTTGTCAACCTTTGCCCAGTTTGGTTTTGCTTCTATCTCCGTATTGATTTCTTCTGCGCTATGTGATCCAACCCAGGGATCCAAGTAACGGCAGATAATAGATCTTTGGGCAGATATGTGAGGTGAGACCTTCGGTGATAGGTGAATTTCGTCAAATTTTGTGCGGAATCTCACGCTGAGAAGATTGTCGACATCTTGGTTGCTATCGCAAATTGCCAAGTAGCCATAAGACTGATCTACCAAACGACATAATGCTGCAAGTCCTATGGCAGCGAAGATTGTCTAGAAAACCTTCTCCCTCGGGGGTTTGGAACATTGCTCTTTCACTCAGAGCGGGATCCTCTTCTCTACCCTTGGGTCGTGCATGACGGCACGCTAGAGGTGCTTCCTTATCGTGGAGCCTGCCAAGATCCTATCCAAATAGTGTCCCTATTACTTATTACTCGTTTCGCCTTCTCTGCTCTACCTAGGATAAGTTTCTAAACAGGGTCCAACTGCCGGTCCTGACCACTCCGCCCCCTACTGGGGCCCCTTTATTCTCGCCCCCCTATAGGGTTTCCTTCATGGGTTCGGACACGTCAGAAACCGGTGGTCACGACAGGCCTCAACTGGCAGAGAAGTTATAAGATAACGAGGTGTGCTGCTGTCGTTAGGAGGAAGGCAATTCCAAGGCCGAACCGCTGACTTTGGATGGAAGATCCACCACGGTCCTTCAAGTGAGGCTGGTTACTTCAGCAGTCACGACGCGTGTGGGATTTCTTCACCTACTTCTAATCTTGAAAGCTGAATAGTGAAAATGTAGGACTTCGTGAGTTCTCTTGATGAGCGTTGATTATCTCTAATCAAGTGATGCGCAGTCTCCGACCATTTCTGAACCAGCCAGCTGTATTTATGCAGGATAACGCGAAATTTCATACTGCAAAGCGAGTAAAATACTATTTCTAATAAGAATGTTTAGAAGTAATGAAGTGGCCTAATCAGAGCCCGGACCTGAACTCATTTGAGAACTTCTGGAAGATCATTGGAGGCAAAGTTGGTCACCAGCAGCCTTTCACTGTGACATATTTATGGACGATCTTTAAATGAGAATTGATAAAAATAACACCAGAAATTTGCAAGAAACTAGTTAAGCCCTGTGTTTGACGTTGCGCCGAAGTAATAGAAAATAAGGCTTCAACAACTCATATTAATTGTTTTTAAGTTTCATCGTTGTCAAATCTTGCTTTGTTTCTAGTATATTTGCTTGCTAAGCAATTATGTGAATTATCGTTCTCTTGTTTTGTACCTGGCAATATTTTATTTTTCTTAGTTAATTTATTATAATTTTTTGAATACACAATTGTATCATTTGTCATCTTCCTAAATTTATATTTAATGCATGCCTCTATTACCATGGAAATTTCATTTACCTAGTAAATTTTTAAAATATTTTAATAGAAGAAAATCGTTCTCTTATTTTGCTCGGTAGTGTGCATACAATGAATATATAAGATTGACAAAGCGTACCCTAGATCCACGTAATTATACCCACATTGAATTAGGAATAAAACATAAGCACCCATCACTAACCCCTAGAATTCCTACATCTTATTAAACACTCAGAATTGCCATCCTAATCGCAAAACATTTTTCGAAGAATTTTACATTTTAGACACCGTTACCAATGAAGCGCATCTTCGAATAGTGGAATCATTTCATATTAAACTTAAAAACCCGCATCTAAACGCTAATACAAGCTTCTCTCCTTTACTATTACAAATATAACCAACGCAAACCAGCGCTTCTTCCTTCCTCTATCACCCAAAACAAATTATAGCCGTCTACAATCTTTAGTTTCTCGCCTTTCAACGGCTAAAATGCGACAAAAGTAAGGTTAGTCCCCGTTCTTACATAGAACTATTTATACATAACTTTCCCATTCAATATATATATATATATATATATATATATATATATATATATATATATATATATATATATATATATATATATTGTATAAATCTTTCATGAACGCGAAAGAATGATGAAATGAATCCAACAAACCGCAACAAACAGAAAAACAGGATAATTTTTCTTGTGCAATGTTATTTCCTAATTCGCAAAAATTTCGGGGTGGGATTCGAACTGTGCACACTGAGGCAGCGAGAAACTTCTTTGATCTCAATTAAACCATCCCGTTGTCTTCCGCGTAGCCGAGTGGTCTACGGGACGGTTTAATTGAGATCAAAGCGGTTTCTCGCTACCTCAGTGTGCACGGTTCGAATCCCACCCCTGTACGGAATTTTTGCGAATTAGGAAGTAATATTTCAGAAGAAAAATTATCCTGTTTTTCTGTTTCTTGCGGTTCCCTATTCCCTATATATATATATATATATATATATATATATATATATATATCTGCCTCAACGGCACACTTCCAGCGTGCCGTTGAGGCAGCTTCAAACTTGTCGCATGCACTGCTAGCTGTGTTTCTTAGAAGACCTTCGAACACCTTGGTCTTGGCCACCAGTATGTTTTTAATGTTATAGGCACAGTGGTTAGTTTCTTTCTCAACCGAGCTCTACACATAGTAAATCCCTGGGGTTAAAATCTGGGGAATTAAAAGGCCAGAACTTGGCGCTGGTGAAGTCATATAAATTCTCCGACAACAAATTCTGACTCTTTCCGGAGCTATGGCATTCCAGCAGCAACCGTCTACAGCCACAGTTTGATCACAATCTATAGCAGCTCCACATAGCCGTCTGAATTGTGCCTAATATGTTGCTGAAAATATGTGGGTCTGCAGAAGGTCACCGTGACTCGATACACAAATAAAAGACCATAGGGGATAAGGGCAACATGGTCTTCATGGTACATGGAACGTCGCATGAATTGCAGGCAAACCACATGATGTTTTGGATGTTGTGCAACAAGATCGTTCTCTGGTCAACAGGATGTTTCAGGTTGTTCAGGAGCTTCTTAAATTTCGTCATGCAGTTGTCCTTGGTTTTGGCTTTCAGAATTTTCCCTTGCGCCTCTTGTACGAGTGGTAGCGAATGTTCTCTGCTCTCACTCAGAATGCCAAATTTGCCAAATATTTGTGGGAAATATCTCTTGAAAATATTTCCCAAACTTTCAATCTAAAAACGAGATATCTCGTGAAAATACGGTAAAGGTATTTAGTTTCTACTTATATACTCATGAGACGATCCGTATTGGTAGCTAAAAATGGATAAAAATACAAATCCTACTAGGTTCTTTGCGACATCTTGACAGTTTTTTTTTAAATTGGGGCTCGTACAGAGCGATGGATTCTGTCTAAATTATCTGTCATTGCTTTATTTTTGAGTGGTAATGTTTCAAACAAAGCCACTAAAGATGTCTTATAAATCTTTTCTTGTTCACTAATGGACTAACACGTTCCTATTGCCATTTTGGTAACTTTTTCCCCACCGATTGCCTTCATATGGTGAATAACTCAGCGAAGAACTAAAATTATATGAGTAACACCAACCATGAGTCTCTATGAAAGCAAAACCAAATAAAACACTGAACGCTCATATAATTATGACGGAAGTCTTGGTTATTGTTGAGGCGTCATTGATGGAAAGAGTCGATTCTCGTTGCCTCCTTTAGCGGCGAGGAAATTGTTTGGTGAGCAACAAATAATGAATTCGTGCGAGGTGAGAGAAGTAAGATGATAGATAGTATGAAAGTTTTTTTATTAGGGGGAGGGGGGGGGTAAGTACATATGATGAGTGATGAATATATGCCAGGGGACTGGCTGTTCTTCTTTCTTGAGTTATTCTAATTAGTTTGTCTTCTATCTTATTTAAAATGTTCTGCTAGGTTGGACCTTTTACAGGTATGCTGGTAATAATTCATAAATTTATATGTATATATCATCATTATCATTAACTCTATAATTTAAGAAGGGGATTTTTTTTGAGCATTTGAATAATAATTTCATCTTAGTTTGGTTATAAAATGTTCTTTTCATCAGTTATTTCTAATAATTATTTTATAATATCAAAAAACAAAATGGTGAAGTTCAGAAATAAATATAAGTATCGAAATTTTGTGAATTTTTTGAAAACCCAAAGAATTAAAAATGGTTAAGTTTCAAAAATTTATTTTTATATATCTTCTATAACTATATTTTAGCAACGGGATATTTTGAAAGGGGGAAAATTTAGTTTAGAGTTGCTTTTTAAAATTATTATAATTGGCGAAGTTCAGAAAATTTATAAAAATTTAACCATGGCTGTTTTTTTTTAGGTTTTAAATTTTAATTTTAGTAGCGAAGCTATTGCTTAGTATAAATATATTTGGGCATCTATATGTGTCGAGGTATGCCGGTGTAGACCCTTTCAGTGTAAGGGCGCGTGCACTTTCACAGGCAGATAGCCGACACTTGGCCGTCTACGATAGGCTTTGGAGCAATGGAAGGAGTGGAAGGCCGACTCCTTGGTCGAGTGAGTTCACAATTGGCCGGGATTTATCTACTGGCTTGCCAAGTTGCAGTTCAAGGATATATAAAGATCAATACCCCAAAATATAATTTTAATATAAATAATAATAAATGGGAGCAATATATATACGAAGGGGAACAAATGATATTTGATAAGGAGAGTTAGTCAGATCGGTACAATTTACAAATGTGACAGAGTTAAGCGGGGAAAGCTTAACTCTGAGCGGGCAGACAATTAAAAGGGGATGCTATGGAATCCAGGAGACGAATGACGGGGGATGTAACCATGGGATTACAAAGCAAAATCGCTTTACCTCGAAGCTTAGAGTTGTTCGGAAGTGGAAGACCACCTGCACTACTGGTCTTTAAGAGGACACTTCTGAGGGTGTTGACGAGGAGTAAGCATAGATTGGGGTTGGTAGTACTTCTTTCAGAAGGACGAGGTTTTCTCTGCTGCAGAGAGATGTGATCTCAAGCACGAGAGACTGTTCTACGGCAGGTAGGGAGTCTCAAACACGGGGCACGGGAGTCTTGAAGGGGGTGCGAGACGAGGGGGACCGCACAGTTCTCCAGTAAGAAGATGACTCGATAAGCTTCCCTCTGAACAGGGGCCAAAGCTTCACGAACGGCGATTTGCTGGTGAGATATTAACGACGAGGTACGAGCCGAACAGGGGTTGCAAGCCTTCGCGGGAAACAGACACAGGGTCTGAACGGAGGGACTGTCAGGGTCTCAATCTCCTTGAGGAATGGCTGAAACAGGATTATATAGCCCCAGGGAACAGCCGTCCCAAGAGAATTCAGGACGCCAGTCTCTGCAAACTTACTTCGAGATAATGGGTTTGGTCGAACAGCTAAGTTTGCCTCAGGATGTAGGGTTGAGCTTGTACGAACGCGTTCGCAGGGGGAAAGGAAATGTCCGTGAGGCATGGAGGCGAAGACTCGTCTTTATCGCGGGGAAGGGAGAGCAATGTGCGTCCCACTTAAGTAAATACAGCTAGGTCGATTGATCAGCGCGAGATAGCTTCCTTCTCGTCGATTTTAAAATTCCCACGCCAAGGAGGACGTGGTCTGGGGCTCGAAGCCATTTCGAGGGCCTTCCTCTCACGCTGGTCCTTCGAGGGGCATCCTCTCACACGCCTCCCTTTCCAAAGATGACATTTTTTTTCTGATACATAGGGAAGGGAAAGACCCCAAAATGGGATGGGTCTTGTATGGGAAAATATTGATCTGGGTCTACAGGTATACAATAATAGCGGGCATTTAAATTTGAGCCGACACAGCGGCCACCAAATGAAAGAATGGATTTCATTTAATTCCGGGCGCAGAGCACATTTAAAAAGAGTTATTGGCGTTACCGAGCAGAAAAAATTACAGAAAATAGTTAAATGCATGTAATAGAAAAATCAATTTAAATAAAGACTCAGTCATATGCAAAGTAGTAGAACTACATTCAAGAAAAAACCCACTAAAGACATCGCAACTAAAAATATTACCCCTTGCATTGTAAACATCATTTTACTCCACCCCACTTCCTGATTGAATCACTTTTCTCGACATATAAGGCCGCTTCCGGGCTCCTGATCATGATTCGATTACTTGGCACCCTCGGAGCACATGCCCACTCCGTTCCTACATTGTTCTGTGCATGTGTCAATATATTTATAAAGCCTTCGCCTCTCTCACGCCCTTACGGGTATACCATAAGAGGTCTGAGATCCCTTCTCTGCCTCAAGTGTTGTAACTAAGTGTACTCCTTAACAGGAGCCCAAGTGCACCATGTTACTTGTTAGACACGGAAACGACAGCCTTCATCGAATCACCCCCCTTTACTCTATACACGGCTAGCGCACAGTTCTATCACTTTGGCTTACAAGGAAGGGCCTACTACTGCGAGTCTAAACCCAATCACTAAGAGTAGTCTTGGCAGTCACGAGACGGAAATTATACCCCCAGGGTAGGGTTAACCCACCTCCCCTCCAGCAAATACTATTATATTTGGCGACCTTAAATCATTATGGAACTTGGATTTTTGTAGAGTCCTGACCTTAGTAGGCTATTGCTGGCGCCTACCGTTACACGTACAAAAAAGGGCATTTTTTACTGGAAGACCAAAGGGCAGAAAATGTACACAAAGATGACGGAGTCCTAGGATTATTAAGAAGGGTGAATACACAGGCTCGATTATATACACAGGGTCACAGGGCTTAACAGGATTTATCTTGCAGGGGAGGATACTCTACCGGATTCCTGCTTAGATTGTCTGTCATTCAGTTTCCCCTCTCTTTAATGTACAAAATTCGGAACTTTTATTCCATTAAAAGTAGGCTCCATCGCATAAGCCTTCCGTTCTGGCTTTTACATATTTTTAAATTGGCCAAGGGGTGATGATCGGTTTCGATCACAAATTCTTTGCCTGGCAGGTACATTCTGAATTTCTGCACAATCCAAACTATCGCGAGACCCGCAAGTTCTATTACCACATAGTTCCTTTTGCGTGATGAGAGTTTCCGGCTGGCGTAAGCAATATGATAACTATTGCCTTATTCTTCATACTGGAGCAAAAGGCAACCGATGCCTTCGCTACAGGCATCCGTTCGACTTCCAAACGGTTTACTCGTGCTTGGGAGTCGCAGTATGGAAGCTGACGTTAATTTTTCCTTCAGCTGTTGGAAGTGAGCGGTGGCCTTGAGGTTCCAGACAAGGGTGTCCGGGGAATGTGTTTTTACTAGGCGAATAAGGAGAAACGCTAAAGGGTAGAAATTTGAAACAAAACGCCTGTAAACGGACGTCGATATCAGAAAGGAGCTTAATTGCGCCTCAGTACGTGGAAGGGGCATGCCGGCGATGCATGCCCCTTCGAAGTTAAAAGCAGATTTTTTTTTTTTTTAATTAAAAGCAGAACGCAAGTAAACGAGCAAGGGTTATGGTTTAGAGCGGATAGGCTCCTGGGTGGTTAGGGCTATATCATGCTCGAAATGGATAGAGCAACCAGGTTTCTCGGAGATTATATCCGTGAATTAGGTCAATAAAACAGCCATTTGCGTTTTCTGAGAAGGTTACAGCTGGGGATCTAAGTCGAGTCCTGGGCGGAGTCTTCACGGGAACCGGGAAGCGAAGGGAGAGGGTAATCATTGTCAGACTCGACGCATACGATTTGTATTAAATTAAGGGGCTCAGAAGGATGAGAGGCTTCCATTACTGACTCTTTGTCAAGCGCAATTATATTATTAATGCAGGCGCGGCGGTGGTAGCGCTTAAGCATATTCACATGAAACTGTTTATTACCTGAGGGGGTCTGTACTAAATAATCCACGGGGCCACGTGCTTCTAAGATGGGGAAGGGTCCTTTTCACTGGGACAGGAGCATATTTTTCTCCGTGAGTAGGAGGAGCAGCACCTCGTCCCCGGGCTTGAATCGCCTTTCTTTTGACCTAACGTCAAAATAGGTCCTATATTTCTCCAGGTTTAGGTCTGTCTTTTTGTATGCCATATCTGCGCATTCTTCCAGGCGGTTCCTTAGGTCTAACAATTAAGAATACGATGATTTGATCTCCTCATCCAGGCAAGCATTGGCAAATAGTTCATTTAATATACTCATCGGGCATAGGACGTTTCGGCCATACAAATGTTCGAAGGGGGAAAATCCCCAAGTTCTGTGGGGGATTTTTTTCGGCAGGCAAACAGGGCAACCGGCAGGTACCCACCGATGTCATTCTCGGGGCTGGGAATAGCACAGCTTCTTTAAAATGGTCTTCAATATACCATTTAATTTTTCGCAGACGCCGTTAGTGGCAGGGAAAAAGAGGAGGTGAATAGTGGTTTGACCATAAAAGGCATGCCGAAAGCTGACACATGGTTATATAGCCCCACTGGCTTATCCGTTATATAGCCCCAGGGCACAGCCGTCCCAAGAGAATTCACGAGGCCAGTCTGTGCAAACTTATTTCGAGATAAGGGGTTGGATCGAACTGCAAAGTTTACCACAGGATGTAGGCATGTCCGCAAGGCATGGAGGCAAGGACTCGGCGTTATCGCGGGGGGAGGGGGAGAGCGATGAGCGTCCCGCTTAAATAAATACAGCCGGATCGCCGGCTCAGCGCGAGACATCTTCCTTCTCGTCGATTCTAGAATTTCCACGCCAAAGAGCACGTGGTCTGGGGATCAAAGGGGCTGAGAAGAGGTATTTCGAGGGGCTTCTTTTCACATTGGTCCTTCGAGGGGCATTCTCTCACAATATGTTACTTCTAATTCTTGTTTTATTTGACTTTTATTCTTTATTGTTTATTTAAGGCTTTCATGCCTTTGTATTTTTGTCTACTGCTTTGGTATACTTGTATTGATTCATTTTCTCTTTTAGATCATGATTTTATGTATAGATTCGTAGTTCCGCCGCCGTAAGTGGATCCTACTGAATGAGAACCTCTGAATAGAGTTTTCATTTTGAATCCTAAGATCTCTAAATATCTGCGGATGTTTTCGTTTAATTTTTTTGCCATATGTTCTTCGCCCTGTTTTCCAGGGTCAGGTTGATTGGGTCAATTCCTGCTATTTTAATTAAGTCACTAATACGCTTTCATTCTGCTCTTCTAGTTTTGGTCATTAAGTAAATTGCTATATTTTAGATTCTTTGAAGTTTCTTCTTATTTGTCTTCGAGGCAGTGTGCAACTGGATTGAGAGGTATACTAAGACCGATTCAACAGAGGCTTTGTACAGTGTTCTCACTCGTTTTATATTCATTATGTCTAAGATGTGCATTAGCCTTAGGGCACCTATGGGTTTTGCTATCCTTGCCTTCGCATGAGCGTGGTAGCCTCTTGTGCCAATGTGTATCTCTAGTACACTTTCTTCCGTCGCGTAACTGTAGTTGGTGCCGTCAATGGATATTTGGTCTTCCTTAAGTCTCGTTAATGGAAATTTTTTTAAATTTGTGGATGTTTGTTTTGATATTCCATCTGTTTTAATAGTGATTAATATTCTTCATTTCTCTTTCTGTAGTTCGTGCCTGCCATCTTGGATTCGTGGATCGCGATGGAATAATTTGACTGATGTCGTCCTCGTATTGAATATTTAGACATCCGATTGTTATTAGGGGCAGAAGATCACCCCTCAAGATCAGGTATAGGGTGGAACTCATATCCTGCCTGTGGGACCCTCGTCTGTAGATGGAATGTTGGTCAGACGTAGTCCTCGATTGAGACGTAGGATTTCCTATTGATGACATAGTTAACCAACATTCTTTCCATCTTGAAGCCGAGATCGAGTTGGAGTAGCTTATATTTAAACCCTTCAACCCAGACCTTATTGAAGGCCTTCTCGACATCACGGAGGAGCAAGGCCACGTATCCTTTTTCTGCTTTGGCCTGTGCAATCTTTTCGGTTAGTATGGCTATTGCTGAGGAAGAGTCTCTTTCCTTTTGGAAGCCGAATTGATGGTCATTGTATTTTCCGTTTTTTTCCAGATACGCGACCACCCTCTGATTCAAGATCTTTTTCAGGACCTTACCCAAAAGGTTCAAGAGGAAAATTGGCCTAAAGCTTGAAACTAAGTGGGTTGATTTCTCTTGCTTCAGCAGGAAGATGATTTTAGCTGTCTTAAATCTTTCAGGATAATCTCCTATGTTCAGATATGCATTTAACAGGTCAGCAATTGCCTTCGTTATATTCTCTGAGGCTTTACCATAGTTATATTTTGTGAGTCCTGTGCTCCGCGGAGCCTTCTGCTTAGAAGACATTATGGCACTTTTCAGCTCTTCTTCTGTGATATGCGCTCCTAGTCCTGCCTTTTCTTGCGTGGTGTAGTCCAACTCTTCTTTCTGGGGTAATTCTGTGCATGTTAGTCATTAATAATCTGTTTACTCTTTCCTACTTTTCAACGTCATATCTCCGGTTGTCCTCTTCTTCTATAGAATATATTCTGCCCCAGTGTTCCCTAAATTTATGTGATGTTTATGATTTCTCCTTCTTCGCTTTTTTATTTGGATCTTCTTTCTGGGAGGTTTATTTTTTATTAATTTTATCAATCTCCAGGCCTTTCTAGGTTCTTCCGTGTTTTCCATTTTGCTTAGAAATTCATTCCATAGCTCTCTTTGCTGTTCTTCAATGAGAAATATCTTATCACTCTTTAGTTGTTTTAGCTTCTTAGCCTTTACCGACTCATGCCTGTTTTTCCTATTTTAGTCTATTTTTGTCAATGTTCCTCGCTTTTCTTCTCATCTCGACAGTCCATTTCGGGTGAGGGCGCGTTTTATATTTCATTCTTGGCACGCATTTCTCATCTGCATCTGTGATGCACTTTATTAATGCGTCTTTTACCTCCTTTAGCTCCTCGACGTTTTTGCCTTCCAGTTCTGGTTGAGCAAAACCCTCCATCATAGCCCTATATGCATCCCAGTTTTTTCCTTCTTCAGGATTTCCTTGGTGGAATTTGTACCTGTATCGGGTTCTGGTTAACGGTCACCAGAATTCCAATATGGTCATTACATGGGACAGGGACTGGTTCCATATGCATGTTATAGGTAAAGTTGTTACTAGTTAGCACTATGTCTAGTTTGTTTGATGCTTTTCCATTTATGTAAGTCGGGAATTCTGGTTCAGCACGTACTAGGATGTTTCTTTCTATCAGGAGTTTTAAATTTCGTCCCGCTTTATTTTTTGTTCTATATCCGGATCTCAGCAGTCTCGCGTTTAGGTCTCCCAGTAGTATTGTGGATTGTTCTTGTTAAATATTTCAATTATCAAATGAATTGGCATGTATGAGCGGTGAAGTGGTTGGTAAGCTGCTGCTATCGTGAGTGGAGAGAATTCCATCTGCACTGTCACAGCAGCGTACGCCTCATCGACCTCTCATTCCTGGGCATAGTATAACCCATTTGTAACAGCAATTGCTGTTCCGTCATATCTTTCCCCGGTGGGGTTCTTCTTAATGGTGTCATAGTGATGTATTTTTATTTCTTCATCATCTTTATTCCGTGTTCAGAAATTGTTGTTATTATGTCTGCGTCTATTTGGCAAAAGAAGTTACCGTATTGAAAATTTTTATTTTTCTACCAATCTGTATTTAGGTGGAGGATTTGTAATTTTCTGTTGGCGTCGTCCATGATCTATAGCGAAATGTTTTCTATTCCGTTTTGTTTGCTCCTTGTTTTTTTTAGCCTTCTTCCACTTTCCGTTGATCACCTTTTCGAAAGTCTCTTTTTTTAGAATTCTGCCATCATTGGGGTAGAATCTGATTCGGTTCTCTCTTAATACTTTTTTGATGGAGGGTTCCTCGTGATCAGTGTCATAGGTCCATTTACATGTCCCTCTTTCTATGTCTTTTTAGATGTCTGATGGTTTGATATCTTTAGGTAGAGGATATGCCTCGTGGACGAAGACTGATTTTAAAGTCTCTTGTTTCGTTGTAAACTATTTTTTGTTTTGTTTCTTCGTTTTCTTGTTGGTTTTCTTTTTCGTCATGGTTTTGGGTTCCTTATCTGTATCATCGGTTTACATTTCTCCCTCATTTGTTTCTCCAGATTCTTCGTTTTGTTCTTTATCTGTGGCTCTATTTTCCACATGTCCTTAACTTGCAGAGTTTTCCCGGCGGTAACGCCGTAAATGAGTGCCGAGGGAGGGTTGGGAGAGAACCACATCTTAAGAAGGCCGTTCATTTCCAATAGAAGATTCAAATTTTACGCGAATTTTCCCGGTTGTGCTATATTGTGTACGTGTTTGAACATAATGCACGCTAGTATGTCGAGGCCGGTGCCATTATTTACGTTAATATTAATTTTTGTTCCTGTGTTTCCTTTACTTCTTTTACTGTAGCTTTTGCTACGCTGGCGTAGGTTTGGTTACTTTTCTTTTCGATATCATCCTTTTCTTCTTGCTCTTTCTTTTCTCTTATGGCTTTTCTTTATGGTCAATTGATGGCCATAGTCCTGTGCTGGCTCTGGCAGTTTATGCATTTTTTTTATTGTTATGTGCATTCACGGAAGTTGTGGCGGGTATTGCTGCATTCAGAGCAGATTTTGAGATCTCTTCGGGGCCAGTTTTTTGTCAAGTGATCCTCAATGGCATAGCTCTGAAAGCAGGTTTGCACATTGGTGAACTTCTCAACTTTGATATTTTCTGGAGGAATTCGCCTGCCGAGCGCCAATACTCCGTTGGTCGTGGCTCTGTTGTCCATCTCGGATAAGGTGCACAATACTTTGAAAACGTGTGTGTTTTGGCTGAATTTAATGAGCTCCAAGATTTTGAGAAATTGGATTCCATTTACAGCTCCTCTTTTAAATCATCCTCTGTGTGAAATCCAACATACAGGTCCAATTTGCGACATATAATGGAGCGATTAGCCATTAGTTTTGGAGGCAGTTTTGGGACTAGACTAATTTTTATCAGGGCCATTAGCTCGTTCGTTGCCACCAACCGCTCGATGTCTTCTTGATTATGGCAGAGTGCAATGCACCCATTTAGCACATATATCAACTGCGTAATGGCAATTTTCAGGTCGGTATATAGGGTCTTGATCAATAATCCTCTTTCCGGTTTCGTTTTTCCTTGCTCCGTCCTTAGTGGCAGTCTTCTGTGCTCCATGTTCATACTTGTGAAATGGGAAAGGGGCCCTCCCCACATTGTCCCATAGTCCCACCCTCGCTAACTTGGCTGATATGATGAAAAGGATGAATGAATAAATGGATGGATGGACCTGGGTGGGATCATCTCCAGGGGTAAAAAGTGACGGACTTTTTGTTGGCTAGCGTGGAATCAACCATCGTTAGCCGGGAGAACAGCCGCCTCGAGGAAATTAAAAACCTCGGTTGCTTCCTACCATACACTAAGACGGTTATGTGTCCCTCAGTGTTTTCGGGCGCTCCTCACAGGAGACGTGGTTAGACCCACCAGCAGAAGTTGCAACCCGGCCTATCCTCCGGGAGCTCCTTTGGTACGGGTATCTGGCAGTACACTTGTCCTCAACCCTTCCGTCTCCTGTACCCATAATTATATAGTTTCCACTGCATTGTATAGGTTGGACAAGGTCTAAATATCAGTGTCCATTAGCCAAGGCATTTGACCTTGGGTGTGGGATGGGTGGTAGGGGAATTAGGCAGTCATGATGTTAATGCTGACTGACCTAATAATTATTATTTTCTCTCTTCTTAGTACCTCCTTGAACGGGAAGATTTTTGGTGTGGGAGTGGAAACGGTGTTGGAGACGATAGATGAAAAGAAAAATGAAAAGCAAGATGAAATTGAGGTGGAAAGCTTCTTTTTTTCAGTTCTTCTTTAACAAAGGAATAATTTGCGTCTATTTTCTTCCAGATATAAGAAACTTAAAATTTCTCCGTTGAAATGGTATCATACTTCTAACTTCTTGAGGGAGAAAAATCTCTCCGATGAAGAAATGCGACTGAGTATTTTTCCGAGCGTCTGCTTTGCCAAGCTCAATGCGACTGGTGTGTTAACAGTCCAAGCAGTGAATTTATGAATTTCGTATTCGTTTTTGGATGCTTTTTATAAGTCGGAGGTCGGAGTCAGAGTACAGTTCACTTTTCTTTAAGCAGAAAAGGTGCAATACTCGCTCCAAGCTGGTTCGCTGTTTACTAATGATTCTAGAGGCTCTATTCATCAAAGAAATGGGCCCGAACCTGAACACACATCGAACCAGCTAGGAACGAGTATTGCATCTTTTCTGCTAAAAGGAAAGTGAACTGTACTCTGACTCCGGCCTATAAAAGGCATCAAAGAGCGAAGATATAGTCGCCGCTTGGACAGCAGATAGACCGCTCTCATTGAGTTTGGTAAATCAGACTCATACATAAAATTCAACGCTTTCTCAAACAAAGAAGATCTTAATGATTACTCTCAGGAGGAATTTACGCGAGAATACTTACTTGCATACGAGAACCAGAAGGAAGCTGCAGCTCACATCACTTTCATCATTTTCAACCTTATTTTTAATTTTCATCTATCGTCTCGTTCACTTTTTCCTCTCCCCCCCGAATCCTCCCATACGGGGGGTACTAAAAAGAAAGACTAATACATTTTTAAGCTTCGTCATATATTTCACCCTGACTGCCTAATTCCCCCCCCCCCCCCACCACGCCCCAACCTGGATCCAATGCCTTGACTAGTGGACGCTTTTATTTTAACCTCGTCCCAACTATGCAGTGGAGTGGCAACCGTATAATGGGAGTACGGGAGGAGAAAGTTTTGAGGATTAGCCCACTGAGGAGACCCCGGATAATGGGCCGGTTTGTAACCTCCACAAGAGATTTTTACCACTCCACCTGTGGGGAGCCCCCAAGACCACTGAGGGACACACAACCGTCTCAGTGTATGGTAGGAAGTAACCGCGGTTTTTAATTCCCTCGGGGAGGCGGCACTTCCGTTTACCAATGGTTGATTCCGCGCTAACCAACAAAACGTCCTTCACATCACCCGTTGGGAGGAGCCCACCCAGGTCCATCCATCCGTTCCTATCCTCATTTAATTTTTTGACAGCTAAACTGGTAAAGGCACCCATATAGAAGATAATTTGGAGTATAGAAGACTCCCTCTGAGGACAGAACATAGGAGCCAAAAACCTGAACGAGGAATACTGATCAGAACTCTACACTAAACTAAAAATAGCCCTCACAAAGTTTATCGAAATGCCCAATGGATACATGGCTATATGCCACAAGCAAGACGATGTCCAACGTTTGGTAGCACCACCAGACGGGGGGCTAAAAGCACTAAATAAAATCGGCCTGGCCACAAAACTACCTCCACAATTTCTGGCCAACCATTAAAGAATATGTAACAAAAAAACTGCCCACACAAGGACAGAAAAATATGTTCTGAGGGCGGAAATAATGGACATACGTTCCGAGAATGTACAGAAATAAGTGTCTAAACTTCAAAATTCCACATAGGACTATAGCCATTAATTGCCCAAAAAGAGACATTATTAACAAGAAAGAACAAGAGCAGAAAAAAGAAAAGGAAACAGAAAATAAATCAAACATACGCGAGCATAGAGAAAGCTACGGTGAAAGAAATCAAAGAGGCTTAAGAACCAAGAATAAACATCAATGTAGAGAAGGAACATGCCTACGCATACTCACCTGCATAATGTACGAACATGTACAAAATATTGCTCAACCAGGGACCTTTTCAGAAACGTTAAATCTTCTTCTAGAAAAAAATGGAATAAGAAAAAATGTGGTTCCCGCCCAACCCTCCATCAGCACTAGTATACGGGGTTACAACGTGCAAAATCATCCAGGTTAAGGATACGTTGGAGGTCGGGGCCACAATGTAAGACAGAGAAACAGAAAATGAAACCGAAGAACGCAGTGAAGAAGGAAAAGAAACAGACAAATCAGATACAGAGCAAGGAAAGAAGAAAACAAGAAAAGCCTCAAGAAAACAAAGAAAAATTAACAAAAGGAAACAGACCGAAACTGATACTCAATCCGACACAGAGACGAAACGAAAAACGAAAATGAGGAAGATTTTAAACTCAAAATCTTTGTACACGAGGCCTACTCGCATCCAAAAAGGAACAAACGGGAAGACATAAAGAAAGGAATAGATAGAGACACATGCAAATAGAATTACGTGACAGAACACGAAGAAAATGTAATCCAAAAACTGATCGAAGAAAACCGGATTAGAATATACCCTCACGATATTAAAATGACCAAGAAGGATACTTTTGAACGGATTTCAAACGGTAGGTGGAAAAACCCAAAGATAAAGATTAAATAGACTCGAAAGAAACAAGAAAATATAGACTACGCTACAACAAAACTAAAAATACTGCACCTTAACACCTATGGACGGTAAACAAATCAACACAATACGGAAATATATTTAGACAAATAGACCCAGACGTTATCACATATCATCATCTCCGAGCACGGAATAAAAGACGAAGAAACTATGAAAATTTCCAACTACCACATAATAAAGAAAAAACCCCACCGGAGAAAGATACGAAGGCACAGCCATCGCAGTTAACAAAAGTCTTCGGCATACGCAAGAACGAGAGGTGGAACAGTCCTACGCTGCCGTAGCCCTAGAAATGCACAGTGTGCCAGAAGTGGGAAAAATGTCAAGAAATGAATTTTATAAAACGCATTTTTTGAGGTTTTTATTTCTTTCGTAATGTTTAACAATATCCTTTTCCATGAATAAACTTGTCTGAGTTCAATCTGTTGGCAAACAGAAAGAGTCAAACTTGATGATACATGATTAGTCCTGATTTACTGAAGCAAGTTGAAGAGTCGTGAGACGTGTTGCTTCTTTCATTCTTACTTTCGTATCAGAACTAAGCACAACATACGGAAGGATATCATTTCATAACACTTAAAATTTTATATTGCAATTGTTAATTCACATTTGTAATGATATTTAATACAAGTAATGCTGTTAATAAAAGTGCATAGTTTTGAACAATATCTACCATTTGAATTTTTAAATAAATAGCTGGCAAACATTTTGCTATGGAAAGCTGTACACCTGACATGCATTTTTTATTTCATTAACATGTTAGGAACCTGTTATAAGTAAAACAAATTGCTACTAACTTCTAGCAGGGAGAATGTTAACATTATTCTATCCATTTCCAGATTTGCAAGATTTATAACAGCCGAATGAGTGTGACAAATCAAGATCTTTTTGACGAGTTGACGTAAGCTATGGTTGGGAAACATTTGTGCGGCTTCTCAGACACTAAGTGTAAGTGCTATTTGCTTAATTATTTGACTGCAAAGCAATTCAATTTTAGTTCTGAACAATTAGAAGCTGCAGTCCTGATTTTTTTAAAGAGTCTTCGCCAGAAGTGGCAATCAGTAAAACGGAATAGAACACTGTTCCTTAAAAAAAAAATCAAGAATGGCTCTCAAATGAAATAATTTCACCCCCTATTTCACATCTCTTAAAAGCTGGTCGCCCTTATGTTGAATTTCAAGAGGCTTCAGGCAAAAAAAAATAAGAAAGACTGCAGAGTTAAGAGTTGATACACCAGAGAGGTTAATATTTGCAGCATTAAAAGCTCCATCTACAAGTCATTCAAGGCAGGTGCAGGGTAGCATGTCAAAATAGCATTTATATTCTGCTAATTATTCCTTAGTATTAATAAATGATTGCTCCCTATCAAAGCGAAATTTACCAGCGCTTGAGAAATGGAGCTAAAAGTAAATGTGTTGATTTGTATCCACCATATAACATTGTCAGATAAACTAAGAAAGCCTGTTATCCCTCTCCGATCACAGGGTGGCTATTCACTGAATCCTCACCTCAAATTAGCCTTCAATATTTATTAGAGCACACTGCAAAGTGCATTATAGAAGCCAACTTATTTGACATTGGACAACTCAAGAATCTAACTTTGCATGGAAAAATTGGTTTTGATGGATCAACAGGACAGTCACTTTACAAGCAAAAATTTGAATTGGAAAGCGAAAGAGTTCTTTCAAATGATAATTATATATTTATGACCTGTTATATACCAATTGAGATTACAGCAACAGACCTACATAATGAAGAGATCATTTTGTGGAAAAATTTAAAAGCATCCCATACCTTATATTGCTGGCCTCTGAGAATCTTCTTTCGGGAGGAAACATGTGACCTGCTTAAAAAAGAAGAGGATAATCTGAAAAAAACATCCAATTACTTCGTCCAACAACTATTTTGGATCTATATCAAGTCAAACATTCACTTAACATTACAATTATTGATGGAAAAGTTGCCACTTCTCTATAAATAATTACATCTTCATTTCAATGTTGCAGCATTGGTGGATGTACCCCAAAACAAATGAACTTGATAGATTATGCTTTTTGAAGCCCTATTGTTTAAGAAAGTCTCAACTTTAGATTATCCACACTACATTCTTGGATAAGGTGTATGGAATGTTTTTTACACATTGCTTATAAGATTCCAATACAAAGTTGGCAAGGAAGAAAACAAGAATCTAAGACTTTAGTAACAGCAAGAAAATTTTTAATTCAAAAATATTTCTAGGATAAAACTGGACTTCTAATTGATATGCCAAAACCAGATGGTTTTGATCCAACAAACGACGGAAATACAGCACGAAGATTCTTTTTAGCAGCCGACGTTTCTGATGAAATAACAGGTCTTGATGCTTTCCTTTTGAAAAGGGTTCATGTTATACTTTGTCTTGTGTCATCTGGAGAGAGAATAGACTTTTCCAAATTTTCTGATTACTGTCGTTCAACTTCATGCCTATTTGTTTCCTTATACAACTGGCATTATATGCCACAATCACTACATAAATTGGTCGTTCATGGAGCTCAAGTTATAGAAAATTTCAACATTCCAATTAGATTACTTTCGGAGGAAGCTCAAGAAGCGAGAAATAAGGAGTTTCGCTCATATAGGCAGAGCTTTTCTAGAAAAAGCTCAAGAATACCTGCAAATCAGGATATTATGCCAAGACTGCTTGCTGTACTCTTCTGACCCTTTATTGAGCTCTATACGCCAAACAGCAGAGAAAAAGAGGTTAGAACTACCCTTTGAAGCAATAAGTATGACCGACCAAGAGGACAATTTTGAAAATACTGAGCCTGAAGACAGTGATAACAATTAATATAATATTACGTTTCTTTTTTTCCAATTTTTGTATATGATTTTTTGTAAAAGTTCATTATTTTGTTGTCAGAAACATTATATTCAATTTTTTTAGCAATATATATACAAATAGAACATTATTTTTCATTCAAATAATTTTGTCCCAAAATTTGGCCTTCTGGCCCACTGTGAAATGGAGTAAACTCCATTCACGGTAGTAGCGGCCTACCAGCCATCACGGCGCTCGTATATTCCGGTCCACTCGAATATGGAGTTATTCAATAAGAATAAACCGACCATACTGCTGGGGAACTTGAATGCCAGAATACCAGAATCGGGGTACCATACGAAAAATAACGCGGGACGAAATCTGGAACTACTAATGGAAAGAAATATACTTAAGAGAGTAGGCCCTGATGTTCCGACATACGTCACCGCAAGATCATTCACAAAACCGGACATAATATAACTACCGTAAACCTTCCATACAATATATAAATGGAACCAATTTTCATTTCCTGTAGCGACCAAATTGGAATTCTGGTGACCATCAACTAGAATCCAATACAGATCCAGGCCCAGAAAATCATACAGGAGGGCGAATGGGGAGACGTATGCAGCATTGTTGGGAAGTTATACGCAACAGGACCTAGACGGCAAAACATTTGAAGGTATAAAAGAAAGACCCAAGACATTAATAGAAAACATCAAATAAGCAAACGAAGCAAACGTACCCAGGATAAGGTACAAAACTCTACCACACATAAAATGGACGGAACAGATGAAAAGAAAAGTGAGAAAAAAGCAAAATATACAGAAATAAGAGACCACGAAACAAACAGACAGAGGAGCAAAGAATTAAACAGGATGAAAAGATAAATGACCTTCCTCATAGAAGAGCAACAGGAAGAAAAATGAAAGGAATTCACAAGGAAATTAAAAAAAATCGAAAATCCAAACGAGGCTTGGAGGATAATTAAAATAATAAGAGGACGACCACCGAGAAAACCGATAAAGATAACAAACGAGCAAAATGAATATCTAAGAAGCATAACAGAAATAGAAGAAAAAATCAGAGATCACTGGCATAAAATTTACACCATAAAGGAAAGAGACAATGAGAGATTAAATAGAGAAACAGGAGAAACAGTAAACAGAGGTATAAGGGGGAACAGAGATAGGCTGACTCCGGTAAGAAGAGTCGATGTACGCACTAACGAACACACAGGAATAGGACCGACGGTTACACGGAAAGAGTTAAAGAGTGCTATCGGCTCCTTTAAACAAAAGGCTCCCGGAAAGAATGGGTTGACAAAACGTAACTATGACAAAAGTAGCCGAAAATATACTAAGAAACATTACATTTCATTACATTTATGAATATCGGAACCTTCCTGAAAGTTTTCAAGGTAGCGAAAATGATCTTACGGCAAAAACCAGGCAAACCGTCGAATCTGGTCTCCAGCTATAGACCAATATCGCTCCTGAATTTCATGGGAAAGGTTTTTGAGAAAATATTAAACCGAAGACTAGTCGAATACCTAAAAGAAGCAGGAAAATTTAACGAACACCAGTACGGTTTCAGAAAAATACAGAGACTCGACCATGGAACTTGCAATAATAACGGAGAAAATTGCACAAGCCAAGTGTAAAAAAAGGGTATGTGGACGTGGGACTCCGGGATGTCGAGAAGGACTTCGACAAGGTATGAGTTGAAGGACTCAAACATAACCTCTTTCAACTCGATCTCGGCATCCGAATGGAGAGAAAACTGGCTGATTATCAACATTGAAGACCACGAAGGGCCCATCTTCCAACTACAAACTGGGGTCCCACAAAGGGTGTGCGTGAGCCCTACCTTATACTCCATTTATACGGCAGACTTCAAAATCATCCACATAATGCGATTCAAAAAGAAGCAGATAACCATTGACGGGACAGATTGCGGATACACATCTGGCCCTACAGACGGGTAAACGAAGCTACCACGCATACGTAAAAGAAAGAATCGCCAAAGCCAAAATGAGAGTAAGGTTGTTATACACCCCGATCCCTATACACAGCAACGAAATCCAACAAGAGAAAGCTACAAAGAATACAAAATAAAGCCGTCTACATAATTGCGAACATCATACAAAGGGAAAGAAAAAGACTAACCTAAATAATCGATGCGGTTGGTTTAGAACACATAAATAAAATAATAGAAACACGTGCTAAGGAAATTTGACAAAATATAGAAGAGAAAGATGCTTAAACGAGTAGAACATTCATTTTAGAAAACCAAAACTATCAAAGATAATCCTTCCCGAGCAGTAGGCTTCGCCTCCTCAGGAGGAAGACCCAGTAATCACAAAGAACAAAAGCTGTAAAACAAACGCAGCAAATAAAATAAACCAGAAACAACTAAGCATAACCCAATGCAAAGGCATGAATGCTTGAAAAGAACAAAAACACGAAATCAAGAAAACCTTGATCAAGAATTAAAAGTAAACCAAAGAATAAACAATATTTATGTTTACATATATAAAGAAAACAAACTATAAACGACAAGAATTAGAAATAACGTTACCTGAAAAGTCACCCACGCAAAAACCCAAATCACAACGGTAAATCAAAAGTTAAAATAAAAGGAACTAGAAGAAACCGATACGCAATAATTCAAAATAAATAGAAGAAAGAACATCAACAAGAAAAGGAACAGCAATTAATTCTCTCACACACAACTACACTTGATTACCCTTTTCCCCCCAGAAACCCCCTCCACCTCTCAAGCTAATAATCTTACTATCTCCCTCCTTCTCTCACCATCGACGAGGTTCATTCTTTGCTGCTCACCCAAAAATCAGCTCCCGCCAAAGGAGTCAGTGAGAATAGAAACTTTTCATCAATGCCGCCTTATTTTTTTTTGTGCAAAATCTCATCTGGCGACTGCCTACATGGTCATTAGTCGTCCGTCGTATTCAACACTGCCTAGTACTAGGCTACTTTAAAATTAGATGCACCCCCCCCTCCAAAAAAAAAACAACTAAAAAAACAAAACAAAGAATAACAATAAAAAAATAATAAAGGCAACAGGCAGGAAGTAAGCTCCCGCCGCGGGGGAAGGTCCGCCTCTCCCCGGCGTAGAAACGTGCGAACGACTAAAATAACAAAAAACAACGAAAAAAACAACTAGTTAAATAAATGGGAGAAGGCTGGCCTACCCCTAAAAGTCTATAAGTCCACCATTTAATGTGCACGAACTCGCCCCGAGAAAAAGGGACAGGCAGTAGCAACCCCGCCATCCCGGTACCGGCACAGGTTACGTGCGCGGAGATCGCCCAGACTGGGACGTTCAGCAAGAATGTGGCGAACAGTCTGAAGGACAACGAGTCTTCACAGTTGGGCGCTGGCGAGCGCTCCATCAAATGGCGATGCGTTCCCCGAGTGTGTCCAATTAGGAGACGACAGAAAGCAACTTGAATCCTTCGCGGCATTGGGGGGTAGGTCTATGGGAACAGTCGCGGCACAATGGCACGCAAATTTAAGTTTCCTTAGACCATCTCCCATCTTCGTTGCTAAGAAGCTCGGAGAGCTGCCTGTATTCCTACCATGTAGTCGGTATGAAGCAAAGCGAAACGCTGGTCCGGACGCCGAGTCGTCGCGGACTATTTGGCGCCCCATCGGCGCGCTCATTATCCGCAATTCCTACATGTCCAGGAACCCAGAAGAAGATAATCTCAACATCAGCCCGACTTGCCAAAACCGTGGTGTCACGGATATCACGAACCAGGGGATGCAGAGATTCCATTGCCACGAGAGGGGTATGTGTCTAACATTCTCTTCACGCGCCGAAAAAAAGGATCGATAAAAAAGTAAGGCAGTAGCCCTATCAGCTCCCCAAGCACTGAGCGTCACGGAACGAAGAATATCCATGGCGCGGCTACAAGAGACCCCAAAGCTACAAATAAGAACCTCCAGGTGAGGCATCGGTCAAATACAAGACCAAGGAAATGGCGCGATTCAACCACTTCCAGGCTTACCCTATTGAGAAACAAGTCTGGGTCAGGGTGGAGCGGTGGATGGCGGCAGAAGTGTAAGACTTTAGTCTTGGCCAAGGAAAACCGAAACCTGTGCGCTTTGGCATAGCGAGAGACGCGGTTTAATGCATGTTGGAGTCGTCGCTCCAGAGTTGGTATCTGGGCCGCACCAAAAGAGATCGAAAGTTAGTCCACGTAGAGCGTAGCGAGAACATCTTCCGGTAGCACCGAGGTGATGCCGTTAATGTTCAAGGCAAAGAGTGTGACACTAAGGACACTTCCCTGTGGGTCACCCTCTTCCTGCTCCATTGAGCCGGAAAGGGTTTCCTTCACCTGGACGCGGAATCGTGATCTCGTAAAAATTCAGATATAAAAATAGGGAGGCGTCTCCTCACCCCATCATGTGGAGAGTCTCCATGATACCGTATCGTGATGTGGTATCATAGGCCTTCTCCAGATCGAAAAACACCGTGGCGTAGTGCTGGCTACGAAGGAAGGCCTCGTAGACGGCATTTTTCTGTCGGAGCAGAGCATCCGACGTGGATTGGAACTTGCGGAAGCCGCACTGTGCAGAAGACAGATGGCATCCACTGTCCAGTAAAAGGATAATCTAATATTTTCCAATTTCTCCATCATCTTGCGCACGCAAAAGGTTAGAGAGATTGGGCGGAAACCGGCCGGAGTAGAATAATCCCTTCCCGGTTGGAAAAAGGCGAGCACAGTAGCGATTCGCCAGGAATCCGTGAGGAGACCCTAAACCAAGATTCTCTTGAACAAATCTTGCACAAAGGCCATGGCACGATCACCCAGGTGTCGAAGCATGGCGTACGAGACATCGTCTAAACCATGGGCGGTGTCCACGTACGAAGCAAGCGCGGACAGCAACTCACTCAAAGTAAACCTGTCGTTGAAGGGTTCTCCGCCTCTGGAGGTAAAGTCCAGCCGGTAGCCTTCCGCGACATCACGACGTGCATTGAATGCTAGGGGAGCAGCATCCCAGCCAGAGAAGGATTCCGCCATGGACGTGGGGGTCCGAGATTGCGGTCTCATCCTCCTGAAGAACGGGAGGGGGTTCGACGAGAACTTGCCGCGAATCCTTTTGACTCGCTTCCACCCATCTGCTAGAGGGGTCTTCCCGTTTAGTGAAGACACCTATGCCCGCCAAAAAGAGGGGGGGCGTGCTTCGAAATATACTGGAACCTAGCCCTTGCCCGACGAAATTCACCGATAGTGAAATCGTTTGGGCGGCGCTTAAAGCGCATGTAGGCTTAACGATTCTGCTTAAGGGCCGTCTCCACTTGGCTGAGTACCACGAGAGAGGTCCGCGTGCAACACGGCCAGCCCTTCTAGGAATAGTAGTTAGGCCCGCGGTGATGAGGTTTGCCGGAGACGAACTCAACGGCCTAATCTACCCACCTAAACTCCTCGACTGAGATAGAGAAATTAGTCATTTGCTCAATTGCAGACCATTGCGCAGGCACCAAGCACCAGCGAGACAGGCTCTCGGGCGGCAGCGGCATAAAAAATGATATTTGAATGGGAAAGTGATACTACCATTGAGGGCAACGACCACCCCGCAATCAAAATAATGCTGTGCATCGGGAGAGCACAAAGATAGATCGAGGCAGAAAAATGAAGCGGTTTTCGGGCAGTGATGTGTAAACTCATCCACATTTAGGACACCCATCCCAAGCTCGTCGATCAGGTTAGCAAGAACTTGACCGTGAGGATTAATCGAATAGTCTCCTCAGAGGGGATATCTACCGTTTAGATCTCCGAGCAAGAGAAAGGGCTTCGACAACCGTGCCACGACGTGTAGGAGGTCTCGCGCGTCGAAGTTGGCTGACGGTAGAATGTACATGGAAACAACAGTATACCTCCTATCAAGGTGCAGCTGTACAGCTACTGCCTGAAAGGAGCTATCTAAAGCAAAGAGAAGAACGGAGACATCATGCTGGGTAGAAATCGCACATACTTCTGCCTGGCCTCCATCCCGTGGTGGTGGGGTCGCAAAACCCTTATACCCTGGGAGAGTGAGCAGGAGGCATTCAACCAGTATCGTCTCCTGCAAAAAGATAGCTAAGGGTGAACGGGAGAAGACGAGCCTCCAAAATTCCTCCCAGTTGGCCAGGAGTCCGCGGCAATTTCATTGTAGGAATATGCGCTCCAGGCCTAGAGCGAAGAAGATGCATGGGCCCTCTTTGAAGAGAAAACCCTCACGGGAATGGCCGTATTCTTTCCAGGGGCAGAAATTCATGCGCTGTTGGCCGGGCAATGCGCTGAAGGCGCTTTTGCCTTTGAGGACTTATTGGGGGAAGTTTGGCTCGCCATGCGTATCTTTACCTCCCTCCGCCTCGAAACCTTAGGCGGGCGGCGCGGCTTCGGAATCATGGGGAGGGGCTCTCTTTTCGAGGATCCACCATCTCCATCCAACCCAGCCCACTACTTGGCGTAGGCTAAGGCACCGAAGCTCTTTTAGTGATGTCCTTCCATCGGGAGGCAGCTTTAGGAACCCCGGAAGATGGCCTGGTGCCCAACTTCCGGGGTGTCCCCTCCTGTGAGTCTAACGACTCGGTGGAGACGCGTGGCCTTTTTGCATTACGGGAAACGGTCACTCTAGGGGAAAAGGGGGGAGCCCTGGTTTTAGCCTGGGCTGGGTGTGAACCCTTTGTGCCGCTAGCTTTACCAGGAAAGCGCCCGGTATGGGTTGAATCCGCAGAAGGTTTCCGTATGGGCGCGGAAACGACCGTACTCGCAAGCCTCGAAGGGCCAGGAGCAGAGGATGACTTTTGAAACATTGAGGCATAGGACGTACCGGGTAGCACTGAGTGCACCAGGACCAAATCCTTAGCTTCGCGAAATGAGAGACGATGCTGAGCCTGAACGACCAGGAGTTCCTTTTCAACGAGATACGCACCACATTCTTTTGAAGAAGTGGGGTGCGGCTCTCCGCAATGGCACCCTTGGCCACACACGATTTGTACTTATCGTGGGCGGCTTTGGAGTAACCTACACTGCTTTCTGGTAACCCCGACTTTGCACGTCTACCGGAGCTATTAGTATGGCCGAAGCGGTGGCAGTAATAGCCTCTCTGTGGCAGTGGCACAAATACCTTCATGCGGTAGCTATACCAACCGAAACGTACCGACTCAAGAAGCTTGTCACAGTCAGACGTGACCAAGAGTGTAGGGGTGTGTCTCTAGGCCCCTCCCTGTTTTCTTATCATACGTTCGCCCTTTACCTCCCAAAGGTTGGCCAACTCTAAGGTGATGTCGGCTATGGAATAGTCCATGAGTTGCCGCTCATAAACTACTCTTTTCACCAAGTTCATGGTAGAATGCGGTGTCACACCCACTGGTGTACCATCAATTGTCCGAAGGGCACTAATCATGGCCACCTCAGAAGGATTCGACGCATTAGACAAATCTCCTGTACGAGAAATAGGTCACCTTCGGCACTCTACCAATTACACTAGCTAAAACTCTCCTGTGATGGATCCTGTTGCTCTTAGCTAACATGCTGCCATCAGTGGAGCGAATAACCAGGAAGCGTTTGAAGCCAGTGGGCTCGAAAACGCCGGGTTGTCTCTGAATGAGGGGCCCCGACATAATCGAGGCACCGCTCTGTGCACTTGTAGATTTGGTATTTGTCAGGAACTCCGCACCCGGGGAGGCAGCGGGGCCATACGTGCCGATCCTAGCTTGGTCCTCTAACGAAGCAGCAAACCCATCCATCCCCGCAGCCCCCGCGGATGGAGCGGAGTCGCGAGTATTTTTATCTTTTTTTTCTTTTCTTCTTTGGAGAGGAGGGCGGGGAATGAACCCGCTTTTCCCCTCCGCCGCCAGGAGCCTCCAGGCCAGATGGACCGTCCTCAGCAAGGTCCTTCTCCAAGATAGAGAAGGCACCGGCCGGATGAGGAGATCCCTCTCTTACTTGTACTGCCTTGGAGACCCGAACCGTTTGAGGAGGACCTTGCATAGGGGCGGACTCGAGTTCGGTGCTTGGCGCCGAGCCTGGATTCGCCTCCATGGTGGCCCTAACGTCTGAGTCTGAGTTGCCTCAAGGACCATATCTCTGTTAGGGGGAGCTCTATTTTGTCCCCCCCGCCGTCAGGACATCACAGGTCCCATTGGCAGCGGTGTAACGAGTTAAGCATGAGTTGCACAGGCCTTGCCCTACCGAGCCGCTTAAATGGAGAGCGGTCGGTATAGGCTGCCTGCTGGCTTTCTTGGCAGTCCCCTTGGAAAGTAAAGGGGGGACTACCGCTGGAAAGAGGGAGGCACCCGAGGGCACCTCCAGACAAGGGGGTGAATGGAAGTCCCTAACAACCGTAGAAACATGAGAGGAGTAATCCTCCTCTCCGGTAAAAGAATTTTGGAGGTTCCCCTGTGAAAGCACAGGGGAGGGCTGCATATCTTTAGTGGAGCTGCCCGAGGGCGGCTCCGACGGTGGACGAGGAGAAATTGAGGGAAGATTTTTGGTTTTGTCATCATTGGGAATAGTGACCCTATTTTTTACGGGATGTAGACGCTAATCATCCCTCGCAGTAGTCAGCTCTGCAAAGGGGTGCGTGCGGGGCTTGTAGAGCCAAGTGCCGCAAATTAAGTCTACCCTTTCTCGCCTGGTGACCTAGCAGCCCTTTCGGCATGGCGGATTCACCTTGGGCATGGCGTAAAAAGGAAAGTGTGAAGTCAGAAGGAAAGGGGATGTGAGAAAGGTATGGGTGGAGATGAAGCAGGTTGTTAAAAACCCACCATCCCAAACCGGAGCTCAGGAGTGAGGGAACATTGTCCCCTCTCCCCTCAGCCCCGATCCGGGATAGTTGCCTGAGAAGAAGGTCATCATCTACCCTGTTAAAATAGAGGCCGATCAGCGAAAAATGTGGAAGAGGTTGTAGGGGAAGTGAGGAAGTAGGAGAGAAACACAGGCTGTCTGAAGGAAGGAGAAGAGGCTAAGCTGGGGCCGGACGGCGCGCTGAGTCCCGTCAGCACAGCGGCCAGGAAGGCAAATCGCCGCGCCCTTTACGGGGCAATGTCCCCTCAACAATAACAAAGACTTCCGTCGGAAGATGCCTGAAAAAAGGCGAAAACTCACGGCCAAACTTGGAAAAAAATTGAATATTTTAAATAATACCAAATAAAATGGAGCTTCCTCAGTTGAGTTTTAATCTTCAGCCTAATATAAAAAAAAAAATGCATTAGACAGTTAGAACGTGATAAAATAAAATTTGTAAAATCGAAATACAACCTGGTCTTTAACAATATATATATATATATATATATATATACATATATATATATATATATATATATATATATATATATATATATATATATATATATATATATATATATATATATATATATATATATATATATACATATATTAAGTAGCGGCCATAATGCTTCGGGCACTTACGTTTCCATTATAAAACTTGCAGTAGCTTCAAAGAAAACAATGATAAGTAATGCATGATAAATTACCGATATATTTTGTTCTCCCAAAATGGTATAAAATGATGTTTAAGTATTTTTATTTATTTAACTGCCAGGCACCCCTACGGGGGCGCTTGCGCTTCGTTACTAAGATTAAAATTTAAAATCTAAAAAAGAGCAACCATGCTTAAATCTTTATAAATTTTCTAAACTTCGCCAATTATAATAATTTTAATAAGGAACTTTAAACTAAATTTCCCCCACCTTACAAAATATCACGTTGCTAAGATATAAAATTATTGAAGATAGAAGATCATAAAAATAAATTTTCTTAACTTCACCATTTGTAATTCTTTTGGTTTTTAAAAATTCACAAAACTTCGATACTTATATTTAGTTCTGAACTTCACCATTTTGTTTTTTTGATATTATAAAAGAATTATTAGAAATAACTTCGATAAAAAACATGTCATTTGTCTAATAAGGAAAAAACATTTATTAATAATTTACCCATCTTCAAAAATCTCGTTATACAATTATAGATTTAGTGATGATGATATCAATTAATAATTATCCATTTCAACGGCAGTTGATAAGTCAACTTCCGCATATATCTTTTATTTATTTTAATGAGAAGCTTTGCAAGTAATTGTATTTGAGATTTTAAATTAAAAAAGGATTTCTTAAGTAAATTAAGTAAATTTATTTTTTAGTTATTTCAAAAAAGCTTTCATAATAAGTGTCTATTATTTATAAATTGAAAAAGAGCTCTCTAAGTCAATTAAATAAATGTATTGATTATTGAATTATAATACATCTAGTGTTCATAAATCAAATAAATAAATTATTGATTGGAACAAGGAAGCTCACATATTGATCAAATGTACTAATGCTTACTGATTTAAAAGGTGTTTCTTAATTCTACTAAGTCTAGTATGTATATAATTCGGTGGTTCCTTCGTCGTCTATGTGTATATACTACTTGTTGATTAAAATGGGTTTCATGAATTAAATAATTATTTAATGTTTAGTGTCTTAAGTAAGTGGTAGATAAGTATACTAGAAACCAATATAATTTATTGAATAAATAAAGGGCTTATAAGTAAACTAAATACATATAACTTTAGTGATCTAAAACATAGGTTCAGTAATTAACCAATTAAATTATTTGTTGAGTTAGAAATTAGTTCCAAATTAGTTATTTAATTTCATTTGGTATATTGGCTTTAAGTGACCACACTCATGCGGTAAATATATAGGAGGGAAGGTTAGTGAGGGAAACGCGTTCTCGTATAATAATTCCATGAGTACGTTCAATATCATTGCAAACCTGAGACTTGATGGCTCTCTTTTCCTCATCCTATGGTATCCTGAGATTGAAAGCCTTTTGCAGTACGTAATTAACTTATTCAATTTAGGGAGAGTTTTTCTCCTGTCAGGGAAGTTTATGGTAGGTTTGCAAAACAAAAGTCACAAATGCAACTTTACTCTGATGCGGAATCCCTTACAACTTCAGATGATTCGAACCAGTTGAATAAATAGTTAATAGTGAAAAACATCTCACATATAATGATTTATCTAATTGGACTTTGCATCTTTCGTGAGCACACACCAAACCAACACTTGACATACAATTTCATTTTCCTCAAAATTTCATAAATATTGCATCGAATACAACCAATTTAGGCCACAACACATTTTCTTCAAGTTGTCTCCTGTTGCCACCACTTCGCATAAGGCCGCTTGTCATTCTTCCATTACAAAAAGCCTTCAAAGGGAAAAGCAAGAATTGAAATCTAACAAGTCTGTCAATTAAGGTTGATTGATTGAAGTTTGAACGGTATTCTCAAGGAAGCCGACCCTGAAAGTATGCGAACAGCGAGGTCATGGCTGCCGCTCGGCATCTTTGAATTCAATTTACATCTCGGATGAAGATTGGACCTTCATAGCGACTAAGGCTTCACCTTCACACTTTGTATTTCCCAATTTCATTTTTCTTACAAATATATATAGCTATGGCTAAATGTTGAGACATTTATTTTTAATTCGTTCTTCAAATTTGCATGGTAGGAATAATTATTCTATAATTAAAATTATTTCAGGTTCATTAAAAAGTCAGCATTAAAAAACCAAAAAAAATTACACCTCTTCCCTGAACCCCAAATCGCGCTCTGCTTCTGTTACTGTAGGAGGAAAGTTTTAGTTCCTGTAGATTTTCTATTCAATCAAAAGTGTAAAATTATGAGAAATATGTGTGAAATGAATGATGTTGTGTAATTAAAATTTATATCATAATATTTTTTGCAGGGATAAATGTTTGAATCTTTTTCAATATCCGAAATGATACTTTCAAAATAAAAGCATGCAACCATTGTTTACCTGCGTCAAAGTGACCTAAAATGGAAGGAAATACGAGGGGCAGTCAATAGGTTTTGCAATTGGGATATAAAGAAACGATATATGAGCAAAAGTGCTTAATTATTTTGCAATATAACTACCTTCGACTTCAATGCACTTGCGCCACTTGTCCTTGAGGCTTCGAATTCCCGACAACCAGAAATCTTCCGACTGCTGTTCAATCCACTCCTGGACGGCGAGCTGGACATCTTCATCGTCCCCAAACTGGCGTCCACGCAGTGCAGCCTTGAGCTGGCGGAATAAAAAGTAGTCGCTAGTGGCCAGATATGGACTGTAGGAGAGATGGTTGAGCTCCTCGAATCCGCACTCACACAGGGCAGCCTGTGCAACTCTGGCCTTGTGGACAGGGGCAATGTCGTTGAGGAGCAGGACACCGCGTGTTAACTTGCCACGCCGCTTCTGACGGATGCACTTCTTCAACCCAGCCAGTTCCTCGGCGTAATATTGGCCTGTGATGGTCGTTCCACGAGGCGCATAGTCCACCATCAACACTCCCTCAGAATCCCAGAAGATGATGGCCATGATCTTCCCGGCTGAGGGTTGGGTCCGAAACTTGATGGGGGTCGGAGAGCCCCTGTGCTTCCAGACCATGCTTTTGAGCTTGGTTAGGGATCCCAGTGATGGACCGACGTTTCATCACCTGTCACTATGCGCGCTGGGTCTTGGTTGTACAGGAGCAGCAGCTCCTCCGAGGTTTAACGATGTTGTAGTCGATCATATGCCTAAGGTTTCGTGAGGTTTCTGGGGACCCAGCGGGCAGATTTCTTCGACCTTTACCCGTTGATTTTCGAGGATCATCCTCTCCACACGGGCCACATTGTCCTCGTTGGTCACGTCTGACGGGCATCCTGGACGGGGGTTATCTTCAAGGGACTCACAACAATGGCGGAACTCCCTATTCCAGCGAGCAATGGTTGCATAGGAAGGGGGCGGTGTCGGTGTACACTGCAACCATGCATTCATGGATCTCTTTTGCATTCTTGCTTTCCTTGGTCAAAAATTTGATCACTGCACGGTGGTCAACCTTCTCTATTGTTGAAAAATTTGTGACTGAGGATCTGCGATCAGCTACTGCTTCTTAAATAGACGAGGCAGGAGCTGGCGGCTGCAAGTCCTGACTTGTCATAACTTGTCCTAACACCCACAAAAACAGCCATCCCCCCTTTCTCTGTTTTGCCCTACCGATTCGCAAAACTTATTGCCTTCCCCTCGTAGTTGTTAAGGGTATTGCATCAAATAGAACTATATTTAGTATTATTAATGACTTTGAACTTCTGGTAACACTCAAGTGAAGAAATCTTCTTGACTCTCAAGAGCTGTAAATGAACGTCAAAATCTACTCCTAATAAGGATCTAGCTCAAGGATCGAGTTGAATCAAGTACCAAGCCTCTTCAGGATTGGAAAATGACAGATTTGAACGCTTCTGGATGCACTTAGTGGAAAATACTTTTTGACAAAGGTCTCAAGTTGAGAAGGGCTGCGAAAGAAGACTCATCTCACCAAGGAGAACCTTACCGATAGGCTCAACTTTGATAGAAAATTCACAAAAATGTACCGGTGAAGAATGGGACAAAGTGATGTTCTCTTTTGCAGCTCTCTTTCTCTTGTTTAGAGCTTCTGGAAAATCCATCGTTAGGAGGTGAAAAAGGTGAACGCTTTGACAATTCCGGTGCCGTGACCATGGTTTATTATCCGGATACTCACCGTTTTGGGGGCTGCTTCTCATCTAAGGAAACTGGAGCACTAACAATTTCTCCCAAGGACACTGCCAAGAATTCAAGATGGTACCAAACTGTGCCTCATCAGCACCTTTTTCCAAACAGTTCAGGACCAATTTCTAGATGGTAACTGTATTTTTCAGCATTTTGACGCACCTTGTCACAAAGCAAAAGCAATATCAAAGTTCTAGGCTAAAATATCATAGAACATTTGGGTCCTTGGCCCTAGAATTTGCCAGTTTGAACCCAATATAATATTTGTGGATGATAATCAAAATAGCGGCTGACAAAAAGAAGCCATCCAATTTTTAACAGTTTCGGGTGCGTATTGCAATAAAAATGGATCAATATCAGTCAAAACATCACCAAAATTTGGCCACCAGCATGCCCCCAAATTTATAGCAGTCGTGAAGAACAAGGGACAATTGTAAATATTGATTGCGCGCATCAATTGTCTGTATTTATAAATAAAATGGGCAGGCTCTAAATTTTGGTATTCCGGGTTTTGCAAAATTTCTCTTACACTTATTTTTTTTCTCTTTTAAGAGGTTTACGTGTGTGATAGAAAAAGTTCCGTCAAGCAAACCTAAACTTCTACTTCTCCTGCAGGTGTCATTGAAAAGTCTTTTCCGATGTGTGTATGTGTGACGAGATGAAAGTGAAAAGAATCGAGATCTCTGCTCACCTGCGCGCGGGCCAAAACAAGTCGGACGTCGCTAAGCAGCTAAAGGTCAGCCGGATGATCGTCCACAGAGTCGCAGATGGGCTCAAGAACGTAAAAGACCTCTAAAATCGATCTCGCCCAAGGAGACTTAAAGTTCTTAACGCTTTGGTTGTGATAAAGGCCTTCAAAAGTGCTCCGCTGCTCAAAATGACTGCGGTCGCGAAGAAAAACATCTTGGTAGTCAGGGCCGTCAAGGAGGAGGGCGGCAAGAGCTTAAAGTGCATGGATAGGCTTCTTCTCACCGACAGTATGCGAGGACAACATCGGCAGCATTGTTGTCCCTTCGCAACAACTTGAAGAGTTATGGCAATCGAAGTCACATTTTTTTCTCATAACTTCACAGACAATTAAATAAAATTCGCTTTTCTTTATATTAATTTGAAGCAGTTCAAAGATAGCATCCTTGGCAACAACTTTAACTTAAACCCCTGTCGGCCACTTCACCCTAAATCCAATCGTCTTATATTTAATCGAAATAGAAAACAAAAAAATATTTACTTAATATTCTTTAGTCTCGCCGAACCGGCTTCATGTCAGATCAGCAAAATCCCCCTAGTTTCCTCTCACTTATTACCCCTTCCTAAAGCCTATAGTCTCACTTCCAGAAGAGCATTTTGATAGAAATAGACGAAAGTGCTCGAAATCATTCTCCATTTTCATTAGTGAGTTTTCTTATATATGATAGTGAAACCACTGTATAGGAACATAAAATTTATTCTCAAGACTAGTTTCGGTACGAAACTATAAACGGAAAATCAAAATAACACAAGCGATATTCGTCTTTATTAAACCAAACAAGGATCATGCCGGCGCGGATTCAGGGGGATGGGGGTAGAGGGGGCTGAAGCCTCCTCCCTAAATTTGTTCTTTCATTAGCCCATAGTGAAAAGCGAAGTGACTTCATTAAGCCTCCCCAATAAAAATTTTGTTGAGACACTGTGTATTGAGACACAAAAATTGGATCAATATTTGATGGATCCTTCGGGACAACTTAGCGTTTGGGATATTTGTTAAGTCTACAAGCCTAATTATTTCACCTATAAAATTTTCCTAGCTTTCTGATTCACCTCATCGTCGATGAGGCGCTTCTAGTTCACACCGTAGAGCTGAGTCGAGCCCTGCAGTCTCCTATGGTCGATCTTATCTCATTTTACGTTACGATTCGAGAACGGGAGACTTATCTCAACAAGTTCTAGAAAGGTGCACTGAACAGCTATCACAGCGTCTTCAAGAGGCAGAGGAGCTCATCCAACAGACCGACTTATCACATGTCACCATTCTTGTGTCTCGAATTTGTAGGCGGCAAACGAGGCGAGCGAACGTACCCTTCTAGATAGCTCGGGGATATTATCGCCGATCTGTCTTTGTCCCGTTCAACTTTAAACATCTGCCCACGGAGATGTTTCTGCTTTACTGGGGGCGGCAAATGTCTACGAGGCTGATATCGAGGCCTTGAGTCTCTTTATGCGGAAGCAGAGCGCTGGTTTCTTCAACAATCAAGTTTGAATCCGTTGGAGATGCTCTTGCCCACGCCCAGACACGAATGTATCCGAACCTAGCCAGGCTCCTCTAAGTTCTGATCACTATCAGTTTCGAACGCAGATACCGAGCTATACTTATATTCTGCTATTCAGGAAGAGTTATGTGATAATATAGAATATATATAAAACCAGTTTTTAAACCGTTGCAATCGAATGTACCTTATATAGTACATGTTTAAAATGCAGGTAAATCTCAAAAATAAATATAAAATTCAGTATTATACTTTAGCTGAAGTCCAAAACCTACATTCCATAACTTACTTATGTGTGGAAAATTTTCAGATCTGACAGAATTAGGGCTCACTCCTGGATGAGATACTGTTATTTATTATCAATGTTGTTTATGATAACCATTATTGATAATTCAGTGTCCTTTTCTCAGACTACTCACAGGAAAGAGTTCAGGTTAGCCTCGCCCCCCCAAAAAAAATTGTATCTTGGATCCAACACTGGATCATGCATAGATTAAGAAAGAATTAAGCGAGATAAAACAAACAGAATAAAATAATATAAACTCTTTGATCACATAAAAAGTGAACTAAATTATAGGGTGAGTTCGAACCTATGCCATGGAATGTTCTTTGTTTCTCAGGCCACCAAACTAACCGCTAGTCTATCTGGTTTGGTCCTATAAAAAAAACCGAAATTGCTGGTATCAATGTATTCATTTTTATTCATTTGAATTTGCGCCTAGATTATCATTTGTCCTGCGTTACGTCACAACCACGTCCGTATAATAACCTCGTGACAGCTTTAACCTTGGCGATCCGCATCCCTATCGGCTACCATGCTGTACCGTTCACACTTCAGTGAGTTCTCCCCGTGTGCTCTTTTTTTCGGTGTTTGAGTGAGCTTTTGTCATATTATTTTATTTAAATATAGGTCTGTTGTTTTGTGTTATTATTGTTAAGGTGCTCAAAGATGTAATTGTTGAATTGTTATGGCGTTCATGATGTAACTGTTCCTGTAATTATAAGCTCTCAACATATGTCATGTTATAACATAACACTTTTTGTAATTTTTTAGGTTTTCTATTTTTGAAAATGCCGAAAGTGAAAACAAAGTGTCTGAAGTGGAAGAAAAGTGATGAAAATATTGAGGTAGTCCTTGTGATTTATTATTTACTGGTCCTATCACTTACAGGCAACTGATTTAGTAGTATTATTTATTACCTTCATTATGCTAACCCGGTGCAGATCTTTGGACCAAATGCAGCGAGTAAGCAAAGACTTAAAATTTATTTGGTCTTCAGTGAATCCGAGGTTGCCTTTAATTAAAACAAATCCATTGGGAGAAAAGTTAAAGACCTAATCATGAGTGTGAAAGAAATTAATCGCGAGAATGCTAAAGCGAATCTCAAGGAAAACTTGGATGGCAAACTAAACAAACTCTTCGATATATCTGCCTGTTACTGTTTTCTAGATATTGTACCTTGCAGAGATTCAAGAGTAAATGCAAGAATGTCAAACATGCACAAGAAGACATCAATTGTGCTTGCCCTTAAGCTTAAAAGGTGCTACTCGCCGAAAGAGGCTTCTAGAACAGTGATAAAAAGAGGCCCAAAGGGTGCATTCCAAATCTCTCCAGTCGTCACAACTGCTACCAAAAGAAAGAGCCACATTTTTCATCTCAGGTGGATATTGAGTTAGCTGGATCTTTCATACAACCTACAGAGTTTTCTTGCATTACAAATAATACATCTGGGACCAAGGTTAGTGTTCGTTTCTTTATGTTTAAGAAAATATATAAATAAATGTATTTCAAGACATCTATAAAAACTGTGCATTAAACGAACCCTAGTTGGCATTTTATGTTATTCATATTTTCAAAAAGGAAAAAATGAATAGCAGCCTAGAAAGAGGCCTTCAGGAGACAAGAACCTTCTGAAGTTTTTCAGATATGATATGGATATTGTTAGAGGTGAATGTTCAGCTCTCGGGAATGCCATGCACCATGATATCAAACACCTTCTGATACCTAAAATTAACATCAGTCACATCCTAATTGATAAGTGTAAATTAGGTAGGGCTAAAATGAAAGTAAAAGGAATTAGTGATGGTGTTGAGTAAGAGGCAAAGACTCGGTTCTTTTGTATTATGGATGGACATGTAGATATAAAAAATCTTGACTAACAAAGAAACAGACATATCTCAAGTGGAAACTCTCATCAAAAAAAATGTGTTGCTGCAAAACATCACCTCATCTTTCCCTATGAAGATGGAAAATCTCCATGCACCTACTTGATCCACAGAACAATAACTCTTATTGGTGCTAATGGTGATCTTCTTGCTCTAGAGACATTCAGTGTTCTGCAAAAATATGACAGCCTTGATAGTATCTATGTTATACTTATTTATAATACTACAACCAATAGTGGTTGTAATAAAGATTTATTGGTAAAACTGAAAGAAATTCTTGAGAATAATAGGTAAACTATTGGTTTCACCCTTCATCAGACTGTACTTTAATTTAATGATCATTAAAAAAATTTGGAGTGAGTTACAAATTGCCCCTAAAACTTCAGTGTACCCATTTTGCAAAGATGCTCACAAGCTATTAATGGCAAACCTCGAGTACCATTTGAGCCATAGGAAACTCCAATTGTTTAAAGGGTACATTCCAGACGAAGTACTAAATAATCTTAGTCATGATCAAAGGCTTCTATGTGAGTACTGCAAAGGCATCGGATTATAAAGAGTGAGAGATAGATTGAAGCCTGGAGGATATTTTTGCTCAACCACGAAGTGGAGTTTCTATATTGGATAACAGATAGGTTTTCTCAAACATGAATCTAAATTTTCGTTCATTATAGCGTTCACGTTTATGCTTCTGTGTGTTTCAGACTACCTGATACTCTGGGGCAGGGACGGTATGCCGCTTCTCTTGCTACAAAGTGTAACAGCTTACACGGGGAATCCCTTTAAGGGAGTCACAAAGAGAAGATGAACAGATAGAAGAAGGATGAAACTGATGTGCTTCAGGGAATACTGATACCGATTTTAAGTGTGACACGGTTTTGGACTTCAAATTGTATTCGCCTTAACGCGATTTAAATGAGCGCATTTTTTTGCCTCCTAATACCATGCATCCATCCATAGCCAGGGAACATAAGGAGCTCTCCTGAGATAAAAGATTCAGATGATAAGCAGAAATACAGATGTATGTAGTGGTCTAATAATCTCCCTGATAAAGGGGAAGCAACGAGTCAACCACATTCCAATGCGAAGATAACTTCACAACCGAGTGATAGTCCGGCGGTTGTTACCCAATATAGAAAAGCCACTTCTAAGTCCTTCAGGCACTTGAGTACAAAAAATTGGATCGAACAGACGTCACTTTACTTAGTATTTTCTGGAAAATAAACTGTCTGATCAGTTCTCGTTCAGGAGCAAACAGATACTATTCGAATCGAGCAGCCACAGATCAAGGAGCGCTAGCAAATCACAAGCTCCCTCACATTTCTACTCTTGCATTTGCTTCACTATGCTCACCTTTTTCGAACTGATGCTCACGATTTGAAGTCATCCCACGAACGTTTCGTGCCCTCGAAGATTCATCCACGAACCTTCGTCATCGCAAGAGCGAGTCGTCTGCGACGGCAGGAATTCAGGTTGTCTGCAACTATTCCTGGTAACCATTACTAATTCCCTTTAATTGGTATTGTTCGCTTTTCATTATATTCTAGTCTTTATTTATTGACTTATTTGTTGTTTTTCAATAAATATGTGTATTCCAAAAAGTGTACATCCACGGCAAAAAAATTTCAGATACCTCGACAATTTTAGGAAATTACCGCGACATTTTTGTCCTTGAACCACTGTATGGTGCGCACAGACTTGTGACAAGGGGCATTTTCCCGCTAGAAAATGACATTCTGGGAATTTCTGGAGAGGTCTTGGGCTGAGGGCACCATGTATCCCCTCAGGAAAGCATGGCACTTTTCTAAATTCATAGTGTCAAAAAAACTGTTAGTCGACCCACCTCTAAACTTGAGATGCTGCCCCTTAGCATTATTAAGCGCCACCATGCCTGACCATTAACACTATGCACTTGCGTTCAGTATAAAAAATTACCTAGAAATACCTGAGTGTTTTCAAGTATGAATATCTTTTTTAAATTATTAGTCGCGTGCGACTAATAATGTCGGCCAGTCCGTGGGTCGCCGCTTTGCTTCTTTCTTTTTTGGTAATAACATCATAATTATTCGGCCGATTCTAACAAAATTTAAAACACTTATGTTGTTTTACATTCTTTTCCGAATGATATAATTGGTAAGGACCTTCCAAAGTATTACTGGAATTATTGAAAGTTTTAAAGGTGTAAGGTCATAAATTAGAATAAGTGAGAACACGCGACTTTGGTCAGCAGACCTTGGATTTTTGTTCACATCCTAAAAGTTATAATTGAATACCGAGATACTAAATAGGAAATAAACCAATTATATTTCAATTACTTTCAAGCTTTTAAGTTTAAAATTACAAAAAAGGTCTTTTTATAGTTTCCTGGAGGATATTAATTTTGCCATCATCTACGCGCTACCTTGCGACCTCTTTATATTCAAATATATTTTAGGGGGAATTATTAACGTATAAACGAAAGCAAAATATTCCTCATAGCCAGGATAGGAAAACTCCTATGAAAGTACAGTATTCCAAAGTACTTTTACTGTAGTCGTTAAGGGGCGAGAGAACTAGGCCTTCTGAATGAACAGTTTTTGAGAACTTTATAATTGAGGATTGGATCAAGCGCCTCCCCCCGGCAGCACCATGCAGTGACGACAGTTCGAATCCTACCAATCACTCAGAAGATTTATTGATTTTTAAATTCTTTTCCATTCTCCGCTATAAAACATAAATTTTGAAGATTTGATTAATAAAGAAATGTATTTTATTGTCATTTAACTGAAAATCATCACTTCCAGAACATCATCCAAGCGACCATCATTCCACATTTATCGACCGTAGAACAATCGAAACTCGTTTGTTCATTTGCGACAATTCATTTCACTCCTAAATCTATCTTTTTGTTACAACTTTAACTCTTATATGCCAAGTATTTCGACCAGCTCTTTCAATCCTATAGAAATTTGAATATAATATGCATGCGCGAGGATGTACATGTGTATTGACGAAAATGTGTAACAGGCAATAAGAGTGATACAAACACTTTTGAAATCCATCACAACGCACAGTGGAGTGAGCTTTGAGGATAGTAAAACTTTAAAAACGAGTAAAGGGAAAGGAGAGTTAGGGGTATTGAGAGTGAGAGAGTATGAGAGGTATGGGAGAGAGAGCGGTTCCATCATCGTGGGAGAGTACCAGGTGGAACTCTTACTTCTAATACGCTTGTTAGCTGAAAGCGAGTGAAATTGAAACGATATTCACCGAGCGATTACAGGACACTGGCGCCCAGTCCTATGAAATGTGAATCCTTTTAGAGAATTTCAGCTGCAATCTGAATGCAACTGTATGCTACACAGATTATTTCACTCCCAGCACATACAAACAGATATTTACATTTACAGATATTTACATTTACATGTTATTAACTTACACGCTAATTTTTGCTCCGAGAAATTCTAGATAGGATGACACTTAGCTAAGCTCCAGACTAATATGATGTAAGTGGTGTATTGTTCCTTAATTTTATAGAGGAATACTTAAAAACAATTCTTTTCTGTCATTGTCTTTTTTTCTTTGACTTCGATCTTCGCTTTCATATTTATGTTTACTAAGCGTTCGATAAATGAGTCACTGTAAATTAGTCTTCACGCCCTAAATAATTGCTAGAATCGGTTATTAGCACTGTGAAGTATAGAAAACTAATCTTTACCGTCAAAATGAGAGCAAGAATTAAGAAAGAATTGTTGTTTTTATTAGTGACGTGGCAATCCTAGAGGTATGGATCATTTGAATTTCAGAACTTCACTTCTTAAAATGATAATGGTAAAGGACAATACAGCAATGGTTTCCAAATTACGATAATATTTCAGTAATTATAGAGTTATCATTATCAATGAGTTGTTATTCTTTTCTGTTGAATTTCAGTATTTTTGTATTAATAAAGCTTTATAGGGAACAAAAGGAGGTTGCTCTTTGCATGCAGACCTTCAGTCTATGGCCTACGGCCTATCCAGCCCTGGCAACGGATTTTGGTATAAAAAAATAAAAGGTTTCCAGTACACATCTACTAATAATTTTCCCTGGGTCTATCATTTTTTCACATTTTCTCGGCCTAAGGCAAGAAACAACTTTTATCGGAATTTTTTAGAAATACGAAATAGACAATCATCACCACTTTTTTTTCATCTAAATTAGTTTTGCCTTCCTCATTTTTAGGTGCCAGTAGCTACATAATTCCTTCTACTAAATATTAAAATAGAAAATTTATTTTAGAAATAACTTCAATAAAACCTTCGAATATACGAAAAAAACAAACAAAAAACAGCCATGCCTAAATGTAAAAAAAAATTCTGAATTTCACCATTTACAATTCTTTTTCTTTTAAACAATTCCAAAACATTCGATAAAATAATCATTTATTTTTATGAACTTCACCATGTTTAATTCTTTTTGTTTCCAAATTTTCCAAAACATTTGATAATCCTATTTAATTTTTCGAGCTTGACCATTTTGTTTTTAAAAAGTTCCAAAGTTAAAATATACTCTTAAGATAAACTAATTTCAAAACTTTTAGCCATGACTCTATCGATATCCCGATATTTGCTTTTGGTCAATTTGAACATACAGTATTTTTTTTAAAACGAGAAAAAAATCCAGAAAATTCCTGAGTTAAAATATAGTGTAATAGATGAAGAGAAGGCATTGATTTTGCCCGTTTTGTTTAGTCTAAGCTTTACTTATGATATCGTGAGAGAATTTGATTTTATAACGTTACATTCGTAATTGTAAATAGCCATTTAAAGGGGGCATTGATGTAAGAAGATGAAATAGATCCTTGGTCGGTATTGACATTAAACTTTAAGATTCGTCGTCATCTACGATTTGTGTAGTACCAAATATATGAATCCCTACATGATTCTCCAGTACACAAAGATTGATACTTTAATAAAAGATCCTATTCATTATTTTAAAAAGGCATTCGATCTTTATTTACAGTAATAAATACTAGTATTTTTGTTTTAAACATGCAGTCTTTTGTATTAAACTTCTAGTTTTTATCGGCATACAAAATCAAATTTCCTGACAATGTCATAAGTGCATGACGAAAGCTTAGATTAAACATAACGTGCAAAATTAAAGCCTTCTTTTATTTCTTATAAGGCCCTAGAAGTTTAACACCTAAAAACTGGAAGTTTAACAAAAAAGATTAATATCAAAGCTGACACATACATTCTAACAATAAATATTGAAAGTATTTACGTAGTATACTTGTCAAAACTGCTGAAAGTTTTGTGGGCACATTATTAACACAGTACCATGCACAGTGGATGTTTACTTGTGGATGTTTTATTAGTTGCAATGCAATGAAATCGTTGTTGTCAAAAGATACTCGTAGTTAACTAAAAAGACACTAAGAAATAAGCTAAAGCCAAAAGTGTTCTTGGAAACAAAGCGGGGTATTGAAAACGCTGCGCTGCCAGAAGCAGATCTTTGAGATAACACACGTGTCGTGGTATGACATTACATTATATCAATACCATATTATATCTATGAGGGAGGGACCAATAACTTGAAAGCGAACCGACAAAAGGGACGGGAAACCACGAGTTTAGACGGGCTGAGTAGCGAGAGAGTGCAACGAGGTCAGGTAAATTATGGACAATGGCAAAGCTCAAGGTTATTTAAAGAGGCATGTATAAAAATATAATTTTATTTAGACAAAAATAATGAGAGAATTGATGGGTAAAATTACCTCAGAGAATTAACGGGCAAAATCACATCAGTCAATGAAAGGGGAAATGGTAGTTATAAAAGAGACTATGAAGTTAGAACTTAAGATATTACAGGAGGAGACTATACAAATGTGGGGGGAATTAACTCAATTGGGTTACTGAAGGGGGGAGAGGGGTGGCTTACGGATGTCTTCTGCACGTGAAGTGTGGCCATTCGGAAGTTCTGAGCAGGTAGTTGGAGTGATGACCGTTCTCCAAAAACAAGGAGGGGGGGGGGGAAACTTCCAGTCTAGGGAAGAGTATTTCGGCTACCCGAAATGAGGAGGGCTTTGACAGGAGTTGATGGGAGAAGTCGGGAAAATCACTCGGGGGCGATCGTTCAGTGAAATTACCTCCTGGCTGGGTCTAATTTCAAATACAAAAATTGTCCAGCTGTCACTTTGCCTTGTTGCTAGCACTTGACTTGGAACCATGGGGAATCTTCTGGGGTCTGGGCGAGACTTTTTAACTCTGTGTCTCCTCATGGGAGTTGAACACTATTTATGTCTAAGGCTCTCCCCGAGGGGGGTTAGCGGGAAACAGCTCTACTCTCGAATGACCTCGAATCTTCTTGCAGAGGCTATTCTAGTCTGCGTAAAGGTGAATCGTGGGGGACGTGGTTCGAGGCTACCGCTTGTGAAAGGGGGGGGAGGTGTTAGGCTTATCAACTTAGGCCTAACCAGGCCTTCTGCAGCGCGTGGAAGTTCCGTCTGCTCAAGAGAGTCCACGCGAGGTTCCCTCAAAACACGCAAATATTTGTTTGGCGGGAATCATAAATTGGCACTTCTAGTTGCTAAGAAAGAAAAGTATTTATTAGTTGCGACGCTGGTCAAATACCGTGTAAAGGATGTGTGAGCAAAAAAAATGCTTGGTGAATCCTTGTCAGATAAAGTTGATAATGACACAATAGCTCAAAAAGTTCACGATCTTTGGAGTTTAATGAATGCAGACATTGCTAATCAGGAAATTTCGCTGTTGTTTGTGTGTGGGGTCTATGAGCATCAAGTCATATGACGGAAGTACTTGTTTTCTTTGCTTCACGCCAGCAAAACCAACTAGTTGTGAAGTACAACAGATTATTAGTGACTACATTGCTATTGTTCGCAAGTTTGGCTTACATTTCAAGTCTTGAGTATGTTTTTGTTCCGATAGCGTTGCTACTATGATATGCAAATCATCAAATGTTATTTCAAAATCAGTGCTCCGTTCGACAAACGTTCCGCGCATTACGTGATTTCTATCCTCTCCAAAATCCTCTCCAAAATCGTCCTTCCGAGTCTACTGTTTGACGCTTGGTGACCAAATTCGAGGCAAAAGGTTCGATCAACAATCAGCCAACACCCGTACGTCACCGAAACACAAGGTCTGATGAAAACATCGCTGCCGTAAATGACAGTGTACCGTAAAATGCGAGGCAGTCAATTTCTCGTCGATCACAAGAGTCAGTACAACGGAGGGCAACAAAGATTATTCCTTACCTGAGGCACCTTGAATATATAGATAGACTGAGGGTATTAAATATGTTCTCGTTCGAAAGGAGGTGTGTGAGAGGGGATATGATTGAGCTTTTTAATTTTTTTTCTGGGATAGATAAATTGGATGTTAGCAAGTTTTTTGAGTTAGATGATGGAAATCAGGCGAGAGGTCACCACTTGAAAATTAAAAAGCAAGGGTGTAGGTTGGATTTAAGAAAATATTTTTTCACCAATAGAGTGGTAGACTTCTGAAACAAATTGCCGCGGAGGGTAGTAGGTAGTCCAGATTTAAATGTATTTAAGAGTAGGTTGGATGAGTTTATGGGGAGGGGGGATTGTGATGGTTCCTAAGTTTTGTATATATTAGTATGGTTTGTATATATCTATAGCTTCATGATTTAGTTCTTGACAAGCCTTGATTGGTGATACCCTTGTTTCTATACGCAATCCTCTGGATGTAGTTTTCCTGGGAGTTTGAGTGCTTTAAAAAAGAGGCCGTTTGACTCGGATGACCTATGATGAGCCCTTGTGGCTTTTGTCATCTGTTATATTATATTGTGGGGGACTTTGATTTTGTCTACCCCTGGTGATGGTAATTTTTGTGGGTGGGTTTTGACGGATGCGGATGACCTTTGATAGGCCCTTGTGACTTTTGTCATCCGTGAAATTATGTTATGTTATGTTATGTTATGTTATGTAATGACGGCATTCTGAATTGGTTACTCAGATTAAAGCCCCTGCTCTAGAATTGAGGCTAACGCACTGCTCCATTCGCCGAGAAAATATAACAAAAACCTGTCAACAATTTAAATATAATTTTAATCGTAGTCATAAAATTTCTTATTATACCTAGTTTAAGACAGAGTACACGAGTAGCATAAATTTGTATTTTCCATTGTCTAGAATTGAACCATGGTTGGATGAGCCAACCGACAAGAAGCAGGCTAACATCGCATAAATATAGGCGTCCGTCTTTGAGTGATGAGAAAAAGTATGTTAAGTTTCTTCGTCAAATGTCATCCCTTCAATAATGATTTGATTTAACAGAGTTGAATATTTTTTAATATATAATTATTTTATCAGCATTATTTATTGCATTTATATATATACAGACCACATTTTATTCGTGGCTGATGTAGACCAAAAAACTAAGAAAAATTAAACAGCGTATTATAGTTGAATTAAGACGTTGAACAGCGTTTTTCATACTAGACAAACCCATACACTTGTGAAAATAACGCTGAAAAACAATGCATAACAGTAGGTATAATAAAAAATAATTTTACTTGAAGATATAATGCAATGCAACAAGTTAGCACTCTAAAGTACTCAGCACTGGTAGTAGAATTGATAGTCCTATATGAATAACGATATGTGGAAGAATCAAGTAAGTTTCGTTGCTTTCAATGAGAATTCTTTTTGGCTATTTCTCTTGCCTCTTCTTCCCGTTCATACGTCTCCATGTTTATTCTATTACTGCAATAATTGCGGACTTTTGCACAAAATAATCAATGAACCAATAACCAAATATTGTGGACAGAAGAATACTTAGCTTTTGTGTCTGTCGTGTTATAGCAATGATACATACATACATATATATAAAAAGAATATATATATATATATATATATATATATATATATATATATATATATATATATATATATATATAAGGGGATAATGAAATGAGAATGGGGGAGAAATGTATCCCCGAGTGTATGGGTAATAATTATCAAAATAATTGAGTGCAGATTGGCTTAAAGATTAGTTTGGGCCAATAGTCGTTCAAGGTTATTTAAAGGATGCTAGAAAAATAAATTTTAATAACAAAAAAGAAATTAAATATAAATAAAAAAGAGGGTTATGTGAGATACGTGATCAAATAAATAATGAACACATTCGGTGTCAGCAAAGGGGCAAATCTAAGGGATTAAAGCGGTTAATTACCTGACTCAAATCATAGTCTTAAAAGGGGGTACATGTTCACCCGACTTCTTCTCGCTTCTCACGTATTTTGTTCCAGGGTTAAGGCCACGTGGCTCTTCTAAGGGTTCAAGATGGACCTCCAGATCATATTAGACTCTATTTATCTACAGTGTCTCTCGCGGAATTCGTAGAAATTGCCGCCACTCTAAACAACATACAATTTCTGGACTTGCAAAGATTTCAGATCGAGAGGGTGCAAGCGAATCAAGCGACTCTATTGTAGCCTATATCTATAAGCTCGGGCCTCTGAGGTGAGCGATACATCCTCTTGCGGGAACCGGGACGAAATCCTTGCAGCCAATGATTTTTATTCATAATAAAGATAAAAACTGGGATGGAAACTTAGCTTAAAGGCACATTGCTCCAAAGATCTCTAAAAAAACAAACAATTCCAAAACTGAACATCTCCGAAAATATAAATAAAATTGCATTACGGCAATTTATTATATTTTGATTGCAAAAAAATAGCAACCACAACAAACGGATCATTTCAATTTTTTCTTTTAATTTATTCTTCCCCAAATCTGTACTGCGTCTCCGTCACACAAGCAACACTTACCGCCCCCCCCCACACACACACATCCATGAGCTCTTCCAATTTCTGCTGCGTAAGAACTCCCAGCATTTATCAGCGATATCCTCACCTTCCCCCCACCATCCCTTCTACTTTCTCCAACTCCCATCTCTCCAGCAACTCCCTTTCCCTCTGCTCTATAATCAGTCATCCTTCTTCTTCTCCCATTCATTGGTCTATTCCCCTTTACTATCTTGCCCTTACCTATATAATAGTCCTCTCCTGTTGCTTCTCTTTTAATCTTTATCTCTCTTACCTGTCTCTGATCCTCTCTTCTCTTTCAAATCCTAAGCAATATATATCATCCTAATCCACTCATCTCTATTGTTTCTTAGGTTTCTTGCATTTTCAGTTCCTTGTAAATGTGATGTTCCACTTTCATGCGCAAGTATTTTTTTGGTTGATCTAAAAATAATCACTGTTTTACAAATGCTACATATCCGAGCAAAGACAGCTTGAGTCAACTTAAGCCTACCAGGCTACCTACCTAATACGGCGGCACATTATGTGGGTGCGAGTTGCATGTTTCTACTTCTTTTGTTATTTGGATAACTCGCATCTTTGTCGACCTAACTTGAATCAGATATGGTAAGATTTTATGATATTTTTTTTTTGTTTTCATCCAGTAAGTTGTATATAAAGATCTTTAGGCAAATTTAGTAAAGGAAGCATGTATGTTGATCAAGGTAAAAAAAACATAGGAAAAGGAGTCAGCAAAAGCTACTCAATTGGTAAAACGAGGCAGCTCCTGTTCCCATTACCCAGTTCAGTCCCACCTAGCATCCCCATACATAAATCTATCCAATTTATTCTTAAAACTACGCCGAAAGATTCTAGCACATGACTAGGGAGTTTTATTCCATTGCATCTACCACCCTCAGTACCCCACAATCGCCTCTTGGTCAAGCTCGAGTCTGTTGGAATTGGTGGTGGTGTACTTGGATGGATAAGGGGCTTCGTTAGGGGTGGGAGCAGAGGATTACCATCAGAGGAACTGTTTCAAGTAAATTTGTAGATTAACGACTGGGTCGAAAAAGTTTTTGGGGGTAAATATTTTCGTTCACCCGTGTCAGAATATTCATGTGCGTTTGAGTCCTATTTGAAATGTGCTAATTAGATTTAAATGTATTAAAAAAGGTACTAAAAATAGTAAAGTGGTGAAAAATGAATTGAAAAATAAAAATGACTCCAAATGAGGATAATAAAAAGATATTAAGTGAAAAACAAAATAAAAATTCAAATGTCATTTCTGACGTCATACCCCACCCCCACCCCCACCCCCACCCCTATTATAATTCGCAAAACGATTAAATGCGCTGACATGATGTAGTTAAATCATTCCTCTTTGTAAACGTTAGGACATTATTCTATAAACAATTAGGATTATATACTGGAGGGCTGTGCCCCCAACCTCCCCCAATTTAATGAAACTCAGGATCATCGTAGTGTGGTCCCCCCATTGTGTTTACCCCCACATGAGCCATCCCCTTAAATGTACTCCAAAAATGTGAAGCATTTTGGAATATGGATGAAATAGTATGTCCCATCGTTCGAGTCGCTAATCTACATATTTACTCTGTTTCCGCTTGGAGGAATATCTGGAGTGGTGTGCTATAGAGGTGTCTTTGTCCCAACCCTGTTCTTCCTATTCAATGATCTCAAAGGCAAAAAATCTAGAGGTAAAATTTTCACTGCTGATGCCAAAATTTAGATAACTATCAAGGATCCTCACAAGCAGCACATCCTCCAAGATGATCTCTCAACACATTTCAGTAATTGTTTACTTTAGTGGCTGAACATTTTTTGAGTGATTTTCATTATTTTTTTTTAGTGTTTTTCAGCTATCCCACTGGCCAATCAGTGAGCTGTATTAAAAGCTATCATTGACCAATTATAAGTGTCTATTTTTTCCAGCTTTCCTTTCTAAAGATGGGTAACAGTTTTTTTTTCTGAAGTTGATTAAGGTTTAAGGTTCCAGCATAGCCTTTGTAATGGCGCTGAGTTGTCGATGTTTTCTCCGGTTTTTGCAGAATATATTTTAATCCTGTATTTTATTTTGCCTGAAAGACCATATATTATTTAGAAATTGTTTCATTTGTTCCACTTTATTTTCATTAGTGTGGATTGGAGGACGATAAAAGGACTAATAGGTGAGTTAGATGCTACCAAGGTCTCTGGCCCTGATAATATTCATTCTAAGATACTTAAAGAAGGGGTAGAAAGTATCTCAACAGCTCTGGAGAAGTTGTATACTAGGTCACTGGAATATGGAGAAATACCCGATGATTGGAAGAGAGCGAATGTAGTCCCCATTTTCAAGAAGGGTAGTAAAGAGGATCCAAATCACTTTAGACCGGTTAGCCTAACTCCTGTAGTCTGTAAAATTCTTGAGAAAATAGTTAAAAAAGGGATTTGCCAACATCTAGAGAGGGAGGGGTTAATCAGCGATGCTCAGCATGGGTCTAGATCATGTAGATCATGTTTGACTAATTTACTAGACTTTCTGGAGTTTGTAACATATCAAGTAGATAAGGGAGAGAATGTAGATATAATTTACTTAGATTTTAGTAAAGCATTTGATAAGGTACCACATAGGAGACTAGTTCATAAATTAAAAATGATTGGGATATGTGGGAGTGTTTCAAGTTGGATAGCTGAGTGGCTGAAAGATAGGAATCAAAGGGTAGTACTAAATGGTGTAAAGTCAGAGTGGAGGGATGTTATTAGTGGGGTTCCTCAGGGATCAGTTCTCGGTCCATTATTATTTGTCATCTATATAAACGATCTTGGGGAGGCAGTTAATAATAAAGTGTCAATTTTTGTGGATGATACCAAATTAGCAGCTGTAGTTAAAGATATTGATGATAATTTTAAAGTGCAGGGGGATTTAAATAAATTGTTATTCTGGGCACATAAGTGGCAAATGACTTTCAACCTTGATAAGTGCAAAGTTATTAACATGGGAAAAAATAATAGAGAATTTAACTATGAAATGGATGGGCATTGGCTGAGCTCAGTAGTGGATGAGAAAGATCTAGGAGTAGTAATAGATAAGTCATTAAGGTTTTCTAAGCAGTGTATTGAAGCAAGAAATAGGGCAAATAGAGTGCTGGGTTTCATTAAGAGAAATGTCTGCTACAAAAGTAAGGAGGTTATTCTTAAACTCTATAACTCTTATGTTAGGCCACATCTAGAGTACTGTATACAGACATGGTCCCCACATTTTAGACACGATATTAACCTTCTCGAGTCAGTGCAACGGAGGGCAACAAAGATCATTCCTTCCCTGAGGCACCTTGAATATATAGATAGTCTGAGGGTATTAAATATGTTCTCATTCGAAAGGAGGTGTGAGAGGGGATATGATTGAGCTCTTTAAAATTTTTTCTGGGATAGATAAATTGGATGTTAGCAAGTTTTTTGAGTTAGATGATGGAAATCAGACTAGAGGTCACCACTTGAAAATTAAAAAGCAAGGGTGTAGGTTGGATTTAAGAAAATATTTTTTCACCAATAGAGTGGTAGACTTTTGGAACAAATTGCCGCGGAGGGTAGTAGGTAGGCCAAATTTAAATGTATTTAAGAGTAGGTTGGATGAGTTTATGGGGAGGGAAGGTTGTGATGGTTCCTAAGTTTTGTATATATAAATATTGTTTGTATATATCTATAGATGCATGATTTGGTTCTTGACAAGCGTTGATTGGGGATACCCTTGTTTCTGGACGCAATCCTCTGGATGTAGTTTTCCTGGGAGTTTGGGTGCCTTAAAAAAAAGACGCCGTTTGACTGAGATGACCTATGATGGGCCCTTGTGGCTTTTTTCATCTGTTATATTATATTGTGGAGGACTTTGATTTTGTCCTGTCCTGGTGATGGTGCTTTTTGTGGGTGGGTTTTGACGGATGCGGATGACCTTTGATAGGCCCTTGTGGCTTTTGTCATCCGTGAAATTATGTTATGTTATGTTATGTTAACATCAAAATCTAATTCTTTGGCAAAGTCACACTCAATGGAAACTATTGGTAGATCAGTTCATTCATTTGTTTCATTCCTGATCTAAGGTATTTCTTTATTAATTTCAGCTTAGAGAGCGACCGTTCGCAGCTTCAGCCAGTAATTGCACTATTCAGAAACACGCGTAAAATTACGATTATATTAGGTAATGAATCACCGAAAGAATAATTTTGAATGAAGTGATGTAGTTGCACATGACCTTCCAGCTCTTTAAAACTAGCAGACACTAAAAACGTTGCATTCTCTTCCTCTCAATGACGAACTTTCTTTCTATAAATCCTCATCAATATCATCTGACTGCCAATGATTCTTTGCCTATCAGTTTGAAGGTACAAGTTAGTCGTATATAAATACAATTTCCTTGCACTTCAGACCTGAACTTGCTCAAATCTAGAAGATATTTCTTCAATCAGCCTGTCTAGCGCAGACAACATTTCTCTTCTTAGCTCATCTTCATACCTTAGTGATACATGACCAAATCGTTCAACATCCATTTGCTTATTCTGAATTCGACGTTCCATGCTATCTCCAGTTCAGAACAATTTCCTTTGGAAGGTCATTATTTTTAAAATAACTTGCAAAAATTCGCACTACAGGCGTTTTTTACTAGGCTCGCATCGCTTGTTCGCTTGTTCGTTTGCTTATTCTGAATTCGACTTTCCATGCTACCTCCAGTTCAGAACAATTTCCTTTACAAGGTCATTATTTTTAAAAATACTAGCAAAAATTCGCACTACGGGCGTTTTTTACTAGGCCTGCATCGCTTGTTCGTTTGTTCGTTTGTTTATTCTGAATTCGACGTTCCATGCTACCTCCAGTTCAGAACAATTTCCTTTACAAGGTCATTATTTTTAAAAATACTAGCAAAAATTCGCACTACGGGCGTTTTTTACTAGGCCTGCATCGCTTGTTCGTTTGTTCGTTTGTTTATTCTGAATTCGACGTTCCATGCTATCTCCAGTTCAGAACAATTTCCTTTGGAAGGTCATTATTTTTAAAATAACTTGCAAAAATTCGCACTACAGGCGTTTTTTACTAGGCTCGCATCGCTTGTTCGCTTGTTCGTTTGCTTATTCTGAATTCGACTTTCCATGCTACCTCCAGTTCAGAACAATTTCCTTTACAAGGTCATTATTTTTAAAAATACTAGCAAAAATTCGCACTACGGGCGTTTTTTACTAGGCCTGCATCGCTTGTTCGTTTGTTTATTCTGAATTCGACGTTCCATGCTACCTCCAGTTCAGAACAATTTCCTTTACAAGGTCATTATTTTTAAAAATACTAGCAAAAATTCGCACTACGGGCGTTTTTTACTAGGCCTGCATCGCTTGTTCGTTTGTTCGTTTGTTTATTCTGAATTCGACGTTCCATGCTACCTCCAGTTCAGAACAATTTCCTTTACAAGGTCATTATTTTTAAAATAACTAGCAAAAATTCGCACTACGGGCGTTTTTTACTATGCCTGCAGCGCTTGTACGCTTCGGTAACAAAATTGAGAAAGTGTGAGAGAAAAATAGTTATTTTTATTTCACAATTTGAAAAAAAACACAGATGGACACACATACTTACACACACACACATAAGGATAATTATAATAAGATGATTAAAAATATACATATTTTTCACAACGTTTCGTACAGTTTATTTTCTTTTAGTCTATAATTTTCGGATTTTTTTTTCATATATTAAATCATAATTACCAATTTACGATCAGAAGTGTGGTTATCTTATTTTGATTGCATAATGACAGTGAACGACGTTTCATTACTTTATTCTTAGATCTCCTCTAAAAAAAAAATCAGCTTTTACTTTCGTGTTTTACGCATAGCGTCACGATAATTTGATCTTTTTTTTGTTCAGTCTCTACTAACACGACGTCATTTGTAACCTATCGTAAACTAAGGACAATTACAGCCTTGAACCTCGGTTTTAGTTAAGAGGCCTTGCCTTCTTTAATTATTTAGCAAATTAAATGCCTTTTGCTTTTAATTTGCATATGAAGTGAATTTAATTGTTACTTTATTTGGTACGGTAAGAATACTATTTTAGTTTACAGGCACGTTCTCTTTTATATTTCATCACGATCATTACGATTCGGTAAATATTTTGAGAACGTTATTAAGAACTTGCTCAGCGCATGAATAATGTCGTCCTTTCTTTGTACATCGAGTTAAATGGTAAGTTCTGCGAATCATCTCTTTTTCGTTTGGTAATTTAGACAATTTCGGGCAACCTTCTGGCGGGTATTGGGCATACCTTAAATACTTAATTTAACCTACCATTTGATTAGCGTTTAATTCACTATTTTGTCAGAGGATAATCATGAAGTCCCTAAGCCTTCTTTTGAACCTGGTAGGCGTCTTGTTTGCTTGTCTACTCAAGGAGAGCAAGTGATTCTAAGAAGGTTTACTCTTTGTCAGGCAAGGGATCTCTGAGACCCCAGGGATTTTTGCAACAATAATAATAAATAAATCATTATTATTATAATTGATAAGTTTACGCGTGTGATATAAATAGTCCCATCAAACAACTTAATGTTCTACTTTTCCAGCACGTGTCATTATAATGTCTTTTTTATTGTGTGCAGTGTGGCGAGATGGAATTGAAAGGAATCGAGACCTCTGCTTTCCAGTGCGCGGGCCATAATAAGTTCAACATCGCAAAGCGGCTCAATGTCAGCTAGATACTCATCCACAGGATCACGGAGAGCCTCAAGAACGAGAAAGACCTTAATGATCCACTTCGTTCAGGCAAACCTCAAATTGTCAACCCTTTGGCTGTATGAAAGGCCTCCTAACGTGCTCCAAAGCTAAAATGATTGCGCTGGTAAAGTAGAAGAACATCTCTGTGGCCACAGTGTCGAGGGCGTCAAAGAGGAGGGCGAAAAGAACTTGAGATGCATGGAAATGCCTCTGCTCAGTGAACGTTTGCGAGAACAACGTCGGGAGCGCTGTCGTCACATTCTTAACAACTTTAAGTGTCATGTCAAACGAATTTTCATTTTTTATGATGAAAAAATATTCATGGTCGATGCGTCCATTCAGATGCAGAAAGACCACGTGGTAAGCTTCGGTTAGGATGGAGCCGAGGTCTACTACGTGTCTATGACCATGTACCCGGCCTCCATGATGATGCTTGGCGTCGTGGCTTCGAATGGCGAGAAGATGACGCCGGTGTGTTTTGCGGCAGGTTAAAGGCTCACTGCAGCCGATTACTGGGACTTGTTGGCCCCAAAAGGTCCTGCCCTGGGTGAGAAATATTACAAAGAAAACAGACTAAATCTTTCAGTAGGACAGTTCCCTGGCCTCACGACTAACACCGTGCAAGAGTGTTTGGGCTGGAACATGAACTTTTGCTTGAAGGACTTTTAACCACCACAGTCCCCCGACCTTAATTTGGTCGATGACAGCGTGTACGCGAATGTAAATGGCAAGGCCTGATCGATCCACCACATTAACATCGATGAAATGAAGTCCTCCAAGTACCGTGTGTGGGTCAGTATGCGGAAAGGCTTCGTCCGCAAAGTGTCCATAATCTTCAGGTCTCACCGAAAGAGCGTGCTCGCTACCAAAGGTAGCCAAATTGACTAACATTACAATTTAAAAACATATATGTTAAAACAATAAAAACATGTCAAATAACATAAAAATTGTCATTGCGTCCTTTGTTTAGAGCGTCGTAATGAGTATAACAGGACTTTTACAATACCCGGTTCATACCTACTAACGATATTTTGACTAAGCACACTTGGCTTGAATTGATTGCAAAAATAAATCTCACTCCAAAAACGAGCCGTCAGAAAGGACCGTTCCTAACCCATAACCCCCTTTAACTCTTTTAGTGATTGTTGAAGTAATTGAAGGTTTTTTGTTGATTTTCCAAATTACAGGTAGCCTTTCCTTCGCTATACTTTTAAAGTATGGATATTTTCCCTATATTCTTCAGTTTATTATACGAAGGGGATTGTAATAACCTGTAGTGTAACCCTTTGTTATGATATTTTCTAGCCAAGCTAAGACTTCTGCGTGAAATGAACGTTCGTGAAATCAGCATCTTGTAATATAGCCGAGTCTGAACATTAATAACTTGATGGACATCGTAGTCCTTCTCTTCAATAATACCTAAGAAATTAATCATGGGAATCCCGATGCAGCCTCTGTGGCTGCACTTGCTGCCTTACCTAGAGCCTTGATGATATATTTCACATTTCGTTTACGAAGAAAGCATCATTTTGTTTCATTGAATTGTTGGTCCTCCAATGCCAGTCGTTCTTTCTCCTGGTTAACCATTAGTGGCTTGAAAAGAGTAAGCGAACTTTTCTAAATAAGGCCTGAAGTGATGTTAGTTCTGCTGTCGCACTTACTGGCACCAATCTTATAGGAACCGCATGCGCTAAACTGTATGATAGTAGGACCCATTTGTTTTTTTTATCCCACTCCCTAACCAATGACGCATTGACTACTCATAGTGAATATGGAATACCAAGAATGTATAATCTTTACTCTAGGAAGATTAACATACACAATAAATAATTTTAAAAAATATATATATATTAATTTAATAAGCCACAGGGAAATAGTGACACATAAACAATGGGATTATGTATTTAAACTAAAATTGCTCTAGCTTCCCTGACTATTTTTATTACCAAACATCCATCAAGCCATCTTAGGCGCGGATTTTCTGTAGTATTTTTCACTCATCCTTGATTTTGAAGGGATGTAGACTCGAAGACCTAGTATCCGAATGCATTACTCTCGACATTTCTAGTTTCCATGTCTTGCGAGTCACCTTTAGTTGACCTGTTTAAGGATTTGACCTACTAAGTCCCACGTACAAACTATCAGTTGTGTAGCCCACAATTCTCGTACAATATGAAAGTTTACTCGCTTGCTTCCTTTACTAACAATTTACATTTAGTTGTACGTGCAACAGGCTAAAAACAACCAAGCACTATTTACAGCCAACTGGTGTAGAATGGTGGGGTAGCCAGTGATTGTGGACAAGCTAACTGACCTTAGTGTAAAACTGGCCTCTTATTTTAAGTTGTTCTGGTTGGATTGCATGTTTAATGTGCTGGCGTTCAGAACTAGCTTGCCCAGCGGTTCTTTAAGATTGTGAGGTAAGGAAGTTTTAACTTGCGCCAGCTCTCAAAGCGAGAATTTCAAATTTTCAGAATTCTTTCTGATCGACTTCGTGCCTATACCTTCCTATAATGTCAGGCATAGTAGCATCTACACTGATGATGGTTATAAATATGTGAACGGAAATTTTCCTCCAACCAAAATTCAAGTGTCGTAAAGCTTAAGTATTTGTCTCGGATGAAAAAGAGGCAAAGTGGCACCCTCCATAGAAGTATGGCCACTAGCTAATTTCTCGGGTTTATATACTTATTAACACTAACTAAGTGTAGCACCTAATTCTGATTTGCTTCAGGTTGAATTACCAATACACCATACTGTAATTTTAAGATGGATATATGCCATTTCGAAGCCAATTAATATTTTACATATATATATATATATATATATATATATATATATATATATATATATATAAACAGGATCTTAGAAAAGAGATTCGCTAAATTGTCACAATAAGATGGTATTTAATGAATTGCTGAGAGGTATCATTATCGGAAATCACAACTATTTTGACCTAGGATGTTGAAAGCATTGTCACGTGAGCTTTAACTTCTATGCCAAATACACCAGTTCCTGTGTCATTGAACAATTTTTGCTCTATAACCTTTTATCTAGATGAGCTAGAGCAACATATTAGGTATCAAATGAAAGAGGATAAAATTTTAGAATAGTAATAATAAAGCAAAAATAATTATTATTAATAATAAATATGTATCATTCTTCAGGCAATAACAGACTAACTTAGAATCTAGAAAATCATCTACAAGTTACAACATTACAATGTCATTCAGCAAGAAGCTGAGAGAACTCTGTCAGCGTATAGTTTATATTTCAGAAGGGCCACGGACTATTCACAGGCATGTGTCACCTTTGCGATCTACTAGAGCTCTCACCAGAACTATCCTGGATGGATACCCTTCAGCTTTTAACAACAGTTCCCGATTTACCAACTACAGACAGTCGTTCCATTATTTCTTAAACTTCACAATTTACAGGAAAATGCAAGAGGTTTAAAGTTTAAATGTTTCATACAGGGTGACGCAAAAAGAACGGGCCTGCACACACTTTTTGTGATATATCCTTCATTCATTCACTAATCACCCTTACTTTGCAGGACAACATGACAGAAGCAACGCTTGTGAACACAACTAGGTCTCAATGGGAGCTCCAGCAAAGAATACACTGCGTCAAACATTATTACAAGACAGGCTCGTTCAAGAAAGTGCAGGACACTTTTGCGCATCAGTTCGAATGTGAAAAAGCCCCCTCCAAAAGCAGAATTCAGGACTGGGTGGGCTACTTTGAGAACTATGGGACAGTGGAGAACCTCAATGAAGCCAGTGACAACCGTCCAAGTCATTCAGGTCACCCCAGGAAGCCTACAGCTGAGCAGGTCGAGAGCGTGAGAGAGTCAGTTCAGCAGAGGCCAAAACGCTCTGTGCGCAAGCAAAGTCAGTCCCTCGGTATATCCCGTGAGACTTGAAGGAAAGTGCTAGTAATGGATGTAAAGGCCTACCCATCCAAAATACAGACGAAGCAGGGCTTTACAGACAAGAAGCAGGAAAAGGCCATGGCAGTCAAGATAGTGCAGTAGATTCAGGCGACCACAATTTCCTTAACCTCCTTTGTACCTCAGATGAAGCTCAGTTACATCTTGAAGGAAAGGTAAACTCGAAGACAAATGTCTTTCTGGGGACCTCCAGACCAAATTAGGTAGCCACCAAGCCCCTACACTACCCTAAGTGCACGGTATGAACTGCAATCTCAACTAGAGGCATCATCGGACCATTCTTCTTCGATGAATCTAGCGCGACAGTGACAGTAACCAAGGAGCGGTATGTTGAGGTCCTCACAGCTTTCAAGAGGGAGCTGCAGAGCTTGTTCCCGTCGCTTATGTGGAAGTTGTGGGTGCAGCCAGATGGAACAAGCTCTCACACTTCAAACCTGTCCGATATTGGCTGAAAGAGAATTTTAGCGGCTGTGTAATCAGTCTCAAGACTGATTTTTAGTGTGGAGCTCATATCCCAGACCTTAGCCCATAGGTTTCTTTCTCCGGGGGTACCTTAAAGAAAGAATGTACGCAGGGAGACCTAGAACCTTTACGGAGCTCAAGGAAGCAATCAGGGAGGAGATCAGAGCTATTTGTCAGTCGGTTTGTAAGGATGTCATGGACAACTTTATCCACATAGCTAAATGGAGGTCATCTCGAACACGTGCTCTAGAATAAAGAAGAAAAGTCAAAAGACTCATGTTTCGATATGATGTTTTTCAGCACAATAAACTAGTTATCAACAAAGTTTCATTCAATACTTGCCGAAAATTAAGAAATGAGGCCTATCGAAATTTGGGGCCCGTTTTTTTTTGTGGGTGACCCTGTATGAAACAATCGAATTTATCATTCTATTCTGCCAGATGGCTATAATCAAGACAATGACAATATCCAACGGAATGAACCTCTTAATATAACCGCGTAAAAAACATCGTCATCTGGTAAAAGGTAAACGAAGAGAAAGTAACCCTGAAGGAAAAAGAGGAGCATTTGTGCTTGAATTAGTCAACCTGTTTGATATAGTGGTTCTAGATGCAATTCAAGAAATTGCGAACAACAGAATGTTATCCAGATTATAAAAACATGTAGATATCATATTCTTACGAAGAGCAAAAGAGTGACAGGATAGGTCATATATGACAAGATTTTTGAGACAAGATCTCAGCATCAAGGTTTTGAGGAACGAAAGATTGCAGCTTATAAAAGAATAAGGTAAAACCACTTTGAACGTGACAAAGTTGGATTTTTTTTACTCCATTACGATTTGTAGCACGTACTTAAAAATTACTGTCTTAACATGTTGAAATATTTCGCAGCTGATCAGAACAAGAAGCAGTTGTTCATGTCGATGACATTGCTTGCGATGATTCAACTGACAATGTAGTTAACACAGAAGATATGCATTGCTATCAGCCTCCTCCTCGATGTTTTAACTATCAAGATACTGCTCCGTAAGCGGTCAAGGTTGACTGTGTTGTGCGAAAACAGGGAAAGGCTTTGAGACCAAAACCTACACTCTCCTTCACGTTCGACTGTGACAAGCTCCCTGAGTTGGTGCGCGCCGGTTGATATCGCTAGCGCGTGAAGGTGATACTACTACCACCGCTTCCGCTATACGAATAGTTCAAGTAGACGTGCAAAGTCGGGGCTACCCGAAATCTGTATAAGTTGCTCCAAGGCTGCACACGATAAGTCCAAATCGTATGTGGCCAAACGTGTCGATTGCGGAGAGCCTCCCACCCCTTCTTCGAAGCAATGTGGTGCGTATCTCCTCAACAATAAATTCCTGGCCGTTTTTTCAGGCCCAGGATAGTCTATTTCGCGAGGCTAAGGACTTGGTACTGGCACGTATAGCACTGCCTGGGACGTCCTATGCCTTAATGTTAAAAAAGACATCCTCTACTCCTGGCACCACCAGATCTACGAGCAGGGTCGTTCCCGCACCCATTCGGAACCCGTTTGCGGGTTCTACCTACCCCAGGTACTCCCATGGTAAAGCTGTTGTCACAGAGGGTTCGCACCCAACCCCGGCTAAAACCAGGGCTCCCCTCCCTTTCCCCAGCGTGACCGTGTCTCGTAAGGCGAAACGGACGCGTGCCTCCACCCAGTCGTTATACTCGCAGGAGGCAAACCCTCGAAGTTGGTCGTGAGGCCATCTTCCGGGAATCCTAAAGCTGCCGCCCCCCCTGAAAGAAAGATAGCACTAAAGGAGATTCGGCTCATTCGCCCATTCCTAGTGGTAGGTTGAGTGGCTTGGAGACAGTGGATCCCCTAAAAGAAGGACCTCCTCCTATTGAAGCCGCCATGCCTGCCTAAGGTTTCAAGGCGGAGCAATGAAAAGAATTGCATGGCGAGAAAAACCTTTTCCCCAATAAGTCCTTTAAGGTGACAGTGCCTTGAGCAAATTCTCCGGCTAACAGCACCCAGAGTTCTGTCTCCGGAAAGCGTAAGTCCATTACCGTGAGGGTATTCTCTTTGAAGAGGGACGCTGCATCTCCTCCCAGCTAGGCCTAGAGGGCATATCCCTTCAATGGAATTGCCGCGGACACCGGGCCAACCGGAAGGACTGCGGAGGCTCGTCTCCTGGCGTTCACCTTTAACTATCTTTTTACAGGAGACCATGCTGGTCGCATGCCCCTGGCCAACCCTTCCGGCGTATAAGGCTTTTGCGAATCCACTACCACGTGATGGTGGCCGGGAAGAAGGATGCGCGATTTACACCCGCCATGATGTCTCTTTTCTTCTATTTGCTTTAGATACCTCCTTTCAGTCAGTAGCTATGCAGCTGCACCTGTAAAGAAGTATACTGTTATTTCCACTTACATCCCACCGTCAGCCGACTTGGACGCGGGGAATTTCCGCCGCGTAGTGGCACGATGGCCGAGGGCGTCTGGGGAGACTACTCAATTAATCCATGGGGTCAATTACTTATCTATCTGGAGCTGGAGATGGGTGTCCTAAATGTGGATGAGTTTACGCATCACTGCACCAGAACCACTTCATTTTTTTTGCCTCGATCTATCTTTGTGCTCTCCGGATACACAGACTAATTTTGGGTGGGGTGTGGTCGATGACCTTCATGGTAGTGGTCACTGTTCCATTCGAATATCATTTTATGGGCTGCCGCCGCCCGAGAGCCCGACCTAGTGGTACTTGGCGCGGGCGCGGTGGTCCGCATTTGAGGAAATGACTGATCTCTCAGTCTCAGTCGGGGAGTTTAGGTCGGTATATGAGGCCATTAAGTTCTACTTCAGCAAAGGCATCGCCGTGGGCCTAACCACTATCCTAGAACGTCTGGCTGTTTTGCACACTCCGCTTCCGTGGGACTCAGCGGAGTGTGAGACGGCCCTCCAACAGAAGCGTTATGCCTACAAGCTCGAGAAGCGTCGGCCGAGCGAATTCACTCCCGGTAAATTTTCGCCGAGCTAGGGCTAGGTTCCAGTATATTTCGAAGCACGCCCGCCGCTCTTCTTGGAAGGCATACGTGTCTTTATATAACGGGAAGAACCCTCTAGCAGAGGTGTGGAAGCTAGGAAAAGGATTAGGGGCAAGTTATCGCATATTGCTTCCCGTTATCTAAGAGAATGGGACCGCAATCTCGAACCCAGCATCCCTGGCGGAATCTTTCGCCCTCACTTTCTCCGCATTCTCTAGCTGAGATGCTGCTTTACCAGCATTTAAATCGTGTCGGGATGTCACGGAAGCCCACCGACTGGACCTTACCTCCAGAGGTGGAGAACCCTTCACCGACAGCTTTACTTTGAGTGAGTTGTGTTCCGCTCTGTATCGTACGCGGGCACCACCCCTGGTCTGAACAATGTCATGTACGCCATGGTTCAACGGCTGAGTGAGCGAGGCATGGCCTTTCTGAGGGATTTGTTTAATGGAATCTGGGTAGAGGGTATCCTCTCAGAATCCTGCCAAATCACTACTCTGCTCGCTTTTTGCAAACCGCCCAATCTGTATAAACTCCTGTGTATGCAAGTTGATGGAGAAATTGGTAAATGTTACAATAACCTTTTTTCTAGACAGCGTAGCCAACTGTCTTGTGTACAGTGGGGCTTCCGCAAGAGACTCTCCACAGAATGGGGGCGAGAGGACGCCTCCCAATATTTATATCTGAATTTTTGCGAGGTCGTGATTCAGCGTACGGATGGGGAGAGGGAGCCCTCTCTGACTCAATGAAGAAGGAAAAGGGTGTCCTGAGTGCCATACTCTTTGCGCTGAGCATCAACGTCATCACCTCAGTGCTGACTGAACAAAAGATCTCGCTAATATCTATGTGGACGACTTTTCGATCTCTTTCAGCCCGGCCCAAATGCCAACTCTGGAGCGTCGACTCTAAAAGGCATTGAACCGCGTCAATCGCTATGACGAAGTGCAAAGGCTTCGATTTTCCTTAACCAGGGCTAATGTGGTGCACTTCTGCCGCCATCCGCGCCTCCACCCTGACCCAGACTTGTTTCTCAATGGGGTGCGCCTGGAAGTGGTGGACTCGCACCGTTTGATTGGTCTTGTATTTGACCGAGTCCTCACCTGGGAGGCTCATATTCGCAGCCTTAGGCTCTGTTATACCCACGACGTGGATATTCTTCGTTTCATAACGTTTAATATCTGGGGCACTGTTAGAGCTACTGCATTATTTTTTATCGAACCTTTATTCGTTCGAAGCTCGACTACGAATGCGAGTTTAATGCATCTGCAGACGAGGGTGTACATATTGTGGAAGGTGAACTCGATCACCACACGGACCTTCGCCCGGTGACCGCTGCATTCCGCACTTCCCTCATTAAGAGCCTACTTGAAATGCTGGGAGATGCCACTCGCTTTGCGCCGTGCACAGTGCATTTTCCACATGTCCGCGCGAGCGCGGCGCCTCCCTTAGTCGCCAAAAGCTCTCACTGAATCCGTGGCTGATCTCGACCGTCCCTATGCCGCTGCGCGACGCCAGTCATACCCTAAGCTCTTTGGGTTTACGGCTCTGAGACTCTTTTGAGGGAAAAGTATAGCTCTCGGGACGAGGCTGACCCTGGTTCTGGCCAGAACGCCACCCTGGAGGGTACCACTTTTGACTATTTGTCGCTTTGCCTTTGCTCCCAAAGCTTCTACATAGCCAGTGTTAATGCGTTGGGCCTTTCTGGAGCACACTTCATGTCACGCTGGAACCATGCCAGTGTATACAGATGGCTCCAACTCATAAGAGTGGGTCGGTTTCCACGACCTATCCCCTTTGTTGGAAGTCAGCGGGTCTCTGCCAGGCGCTGTGTCTATTTTCACGGCCAAGCTGGTTGTCATATACCGCTCGGTGTAAGAGATAACGCGACGTGCCCGATTCGCAGACAGGATTGTGATTTATAGCGATGGCGAGAAGCACCGCCATTCGATGGAGCGCTCGCCTGTTCGCCTGTGCCTTACTGTGATGACTGCGTCATCCCCCAGATTGTTGGCACATTTTTGTTGAATTTCCCGGTCCGGGTGATCTTTGTCCACGTTACCTATCTCGGTACCGGGGCGAGCGGAGTCGCTACCGATTGTCACTTGTACTCGAGACGAATTCGTGCACACTGACTTGTGGACTATACGACTTTTTGGAGCAGGCTGGCCTCCTCCACTTTATTTTACTGTTTGGTGTGAGTCACATGTCCTTGTGTGGGTGGTAGGCCGGCCTCACCCTGATGCCGGAGCGCGCTTCCTTCTTGCCATTTTACCTAGTTTTTTTAATAGAAAATTTAGCCTTTGTCTTTTCTTATCTTTTTCTATTTTTTATTTACATATTGTCGAATATGGCGCTTATACCCAAGTAGGCAGTCGCCACAGTCGCCAATGGCCTCCTAAAATTAAAAATAATATATCAAGCTTCTGTGACTTGTTTAATTTAATGTAAACACGGAAGTTCATGGAATGTGATGTCATTAACAATGCGGTTGATCATCTTGGCTGATCAGACAATCAAGTTACTCTCATGGTTTCAACTAGTTTCAAATTTGGAAGGCTTGATCTGGATAACCTTGTCAAACTCAACAACACGTCTCAACCTAATGTTGTCCATGTATAGTCACAGCTAGAGTCACATGTCCAGGTTTATTAAAAAAGTTTATGCTGCAAACACACGGATGAAAATGTCCGGGACAGTGAACCTCAGAGTACCTAAAAGACCTTAGCTGTGATAATGTTGGTTTACCTTCATACATTAAAAGAAAATTTTGGAAGTACCTGGCATCAACAATATTTATGGCACAGTTCAGGCTGAGGTTTGAATTGATTTACTGGTGACATGGAAACTTACAGATAGGCGAATGTCCTTTTGTTTGACAGTATATTAAGTAATACTGGATGTTAAAGAGGAGCTGCTAGAGAAAATGCTGACCAAAAGAGTGCTTTTTTATTGCCTGACAACGTCACATCCAGTAAATCTTACAAGCCACAGTTTGGGAAAAGCGGCTTGTGAAGGAAAAGGGGCAAATAATTCTTGGTTTTATCATCTGAAAGATGTTTGGACAGACGTGTCCAAAGCAAAATCAAATATGCTGGCTATCGAGAGCGAAAGGCTGAAGTAAAAGAAGAACAGTGAACAAATACTCAAATACATTCTAACAACAAAAAGGTTTCTGAGAGTCGACAACAAGGAAATAGCTGAACTGACAGTCATTGTTTTTGGAAAAACACCTCCTTGAGGGATTCACTGGAGTCGACCAGGCGCTATTCATCAGGCCAGGTAGATGGCCAGAAACCTTTACTCCATGAAAATAGTGAAGATGAAATTGAGTATGACGAAGACACTTTAACAAAGCTGGAAAGACTCAACATCATCTTTATTCTGTCCTACACCCCTGTATGGGTGATGTCAATGTCTGCTGCAGATGATCCTGGGAATGATCTAAGTATAATGTAGAAGATGTTGCAGTACATGGAAACCGAAGCTAAGCTTGTTGGTACACTACTTAATAAGATGGAAAACCAAAAATGGTAAATGTTCATCAGATGATCGAGTGACACTAAAGAAGGTATTTCTGCCCAATTACATGCCACTTACATTGCAGACAGCCTCAGAACAGGAAGGTTCTTTTCCTCAAAGTAACAGTTAAGACCATTCGGGTTAATAGTATTGGACCAGAATCACATTTACCTTTGGACACACTGATCAGTGGATCCGAGTGGTTATGGAACCTATCACATCTTGATCACATAATAAGAATTACAGAAAAGTGTTGGATTATATTAGCAATCAGAAAGAGGTGAGTGACATTGCTAAATGCGGTGTCAAGATGATGAAAGTCTTTGCAAATATCATTACAAAAGAGACTATCTACTTTAACATACATAGTTAGACTGGCGCTGCATTGACAGCTTCAAGAAACAATCTCCGAAAAACTGACTGTTTAAATGTCATCAAGAAATTAATCATTATGTAATGCTTTCATTTCTTGATCGATTAAAATTGTGGCCAAATATCAATCTTAAATTTGTGTCATAAATAAGGCGCCTTCTCTGCCTTGGGTATGAGAAGACATTTTTTGTGATATTTATGGCCTTTTTTATGTACCAGTTTTATTTCTTGTTTAAGTTGGCCAAATAGTCAGCTATCTTGAAAGGTTCTGGAACAATAGAAAATGAGTACAAAAATAACTTTATTAATATGCACTTTAAGATTCTTTTTACAGAAGTTAACAGGGGTTTTTAAGTAAGCTATTTAACACATTAGACGTACATGAGCTTCAGTGTCTTAAAAGGGGGGGACTTAGCGGGGAGGGTCGCCGTACACACAAACGATGAATAATGACCGAATGGTCGCTCGAATGACGTTGAACGTACACGAAGCCGACGATGGAGGCTTACACTGGGAGAGGGGGGGGGGAGTAGAGAAAGCACATACACGGGAGAGTTGCACGTTGCTGTACCTCAAAGATTTGGTCCGAGGGAGCAATCCTTGCCTTAGCGCAAAGTTTAAATTAGTCTCTTGATAATGTCTAATAACGGGATGAACTTAGATCTTACCTTCAAGTTTAGAACAGCAAATCGAGACGGTGCGTTGCGTTCGAGGAGCTGGTAACAACATTTACGGGTAGACTCACGCGAATTAAACGAGAATCCACGGAGCTTGAAGGGTTCTGAGAAGAATTATGAAGAGTCAATGGGACGCGAATAGCGGTTACGAACGGGGAAGTGCAAATGGCAGGTACTGAAGGGGGTAGGCAGACGGCGGATACTGACGGAGCTGGCAGGCGGTGGATACTGATGGGATGGGTAGGCGGCGGATACTGCCTTCCAACTCTGGCGCCGGAAGATATATATTATGGTCGAATGGAGGTATACTCCCCTTCGCCCGAAAGGAAGGTTACAGGGTCCGACGCATTGGCAAGCGAGGGAAGTCTCGCCCTATCAGTACGATCGCGGGAAAGTTCCTAAGACGGCAAGGCGAAACTTTATCCGACTCCTAATGGGACCTTCAAGTTTCTCACATCTTTCCACGATGACGGGCTTTCAGGCCACCACGGCGTCTTGATTTCACACATTCATTAGCGCAGACAAAAAGGGTCGACCAGGTGTCTCGTCTCTCTCTCTCTTTGAAAGGCGCGGCCGCGCGCATCTTTCTCTCTATCTCTCTCTGATCTCTGACACTATGAAAATAAGAAAAAGTTGATTTTTGAACGAGGGCCAACAGATATAATAGAGAAGTACTCCAGTACTGTAATACAATAGTGATTCTTTTGAACTTATGATAACTATATAGGTATAGAACTGTTTGAAATATCTATAAAATTGTAATATAGTTCTAGGAAAGATGTCTTGTCATTTATAACTAATATTTTAATAAAAAATACTGTTGTCGTAAAATGGACTCTCGACAATATACCATATATGACTATTCGTTGAGGGAACTATTCAATTATATTTAGAGTGCGTAGTTATCTGGTCGACCGATGTTATTTATCTTCAATATGCTTAAGAAGTGGAACTGAGCTCAAGGATAACAATATGGCTATCATTAATAAAATAGAGTTTTATTAATAAAACTATGAACAACACACAAAACGGAAAATATTGACATAAACAGAGAATGGAAATGGTCGTGGGAAATCTGGCTAATCCGAGGATTAAGATTTGGAAGAGATTTAAAAAGTTAAAACAAATAAAAATTAATGGGATGGGATGGTTCTCTAAACCATTTAAAGCACAGGATAGGGTTAGCAAAAAGGTTAAATACTCAACGGTAATGTTCAGCTTACGTAATTAAACGTTGTTGTGCAGAGGAAGGCGACGCGAAGGAATCTTCTCCTGACGTGGGGTCTTGGAAATGAGAACCGTTTCTTGGCGAACGGGCTTGAAGAACAATGGCTGTTCTACGTTGTTCTCTTCTGAACAACAGGGGAGGTGAGAACCGTCTCTTGTCTACGGGATCAAAAAACAATGGCTGTTCTAACGTTGTTCTCTTTCTGAACAACAGGGTGGAAGGGTGAGAATCATCTCTTGTCTACGGGCTCAAAGAACAATGGCTGTTCTAACGTTGTTCTCTTTCTGAACAACAGGGGAAAGGGTGAGAACCGTTTCTTGTCAACGGGCTCAAAGAACAATGGCTATTCTAACGTTGTTCTCTTTCTGAACAACAGGGGAAGCCTTGTGGACTTGGCGTCTTGAAGGCTTGAACCTTGGCACTCAAGGGATATTGTCCTCTTCTGGACAATGATGGTGGATCTCAAGGTAGAGGACCCTGGTGCGCAAGGTGAGACTGGATCGTAGTGATGTCTCGCGAAGAAAATCTGGATCTCGAATCTGCTCTTAGTGGTAAAGTTTCCGTATAAATAGTCGAGCCATCTCCTTGGCGTAAGGGACAATGGAGTGGTGCTTCGAGGGAATGCACAGCCACGCCTGAGAACAATACCTTATCTGCCCATAAGCCTAACTCAATCTAGCGAAACGGGGCGAAACGGGGCGGGATGAACCTCCTTGGTTAAATATTGACTCAGGTGGCGCGATAACGCGCCCGGCTTCAAGGCGAAGATTCACGTGGGTAGCATCGTGTTTCTAAACAATATGTGATAACGGTTGAAATTAAGCGGCCTCAAACCGTTCTATCACAACTGTATCTATGGAGTCATTGAGTTAATATATTCAAAAGAAGTTGGTAATTTAAGAGAGTAATTGGCTCTTAGTTGAAAAGTACTCAAGAGAGATAGCATTTAGAATTTCACCACCATTACCCTTTCATTGTTATTTTAGGATTATCCCTCTTTCTTGCAATGTCTTATCAATTATAGTATTAATACTATTATGATTATTTAATTACACTGGATTACAAAAAAAATAATGTTTTCTAAGTTTATTTAAATAATTTAGTACAATTTTGCACAGCTAAGTCCCAAATGTCAAAATGACATCCGTTTCCTCCGATCAAGTCAGGTTTTGTTCTAAGTTAGAATTGTAAAAATCCGATCTTATAACTAAATTGATTACATTTGTAACATTTTTGGTTGATTTTTTAAAATATTTCTTATCCAAGTTAGGTTTTTAAGATAAGAATCATTGTTTTCTAACACAATTTATTAATTAAATGTTACGAAAATTGATTAGTGTACATTGAATAGTAGACAGATATAGGTAAGTACTTGTAACTTGTATATTAGTTCATTAGTGTTTCAAATTGAGGGCATAAACTTCCGTTTCTTTGAACTCCTAGAATGCACAGCAGTAGGGATATCTTCCTCCAGAGTCCAACATCTACTAGTTGTCATATCTGGATCCAAGCTTTCCTGATACCCTCTCTCTATCTCTTTCATGTCAGGATGAGAGGTGATGCGAGCACGGAAAGAGGAGTGCTTATTTCCTTCAATCTGGATGCCAACAGTTATGGAGAGGACTTTGACAAGCTTAGATAGCGAACTAGAACATCTAGCTCCCTTTGGGAAAAGGATGTGGAGCATAAACATCAAAATCAATTCTTCCTCATTTCCTTCAACACTGGACTAATCTTCGTCATTAATGTCAGAAAGTTCTCCAAAGACAAGAAAGGAAATTTCATCACAATGAGCTATAAGATGACGTGTTGATTGAAGATCAGGATACATGAGATACATCTGTTCTTTCTATTTTTACCGCTAAATTCAAAGGCGCAGAAGTAGCAATTAGTGCCATGTTTTGTCGGCTACCTCCAAACCAAGGGAATTTCAAACTTAAGACAATCTTTATACGACTCATATACTCGGTCCATGTCTTGCATATCATGTAAAGCAGCCAAGCTTTTCCCTGGTCATCATGTTTCATACCAAAATAAGCATATTAAGAACAATTTATGAAACTTGTGACTGGAATCCTGTAAGGGACAACGGTGTATTCGTCGCAGCTTATTTTTGTAAGATTTTCTGGTCGAGTCCATTTCATTCACCTGCAAAAGAGATCATAAATCAGAATTCGTCGCGATAAATAAAAAAATTAACTTAATTGAGTAAAATCAATGTAATTTTTGGATTCACCACTTCAAATTTTTTCTAAATCAGCTAAAAGAACTTAGACAATAAAGTGGCTGTTGTCCAGTGTTATTATTTTAATATAATTAATTGCGTATTATTTATATTATTTAGGCTATTATTAATTTATCACTTTCGATGTAAATCGACTTATCGCTGCCATAATTATCTTTTTCTAAGCTTGATCTTCTGTATGTGTTTCAGAAAATACCTGTGAAAAAATCTAGCTTAGAAAGAGGGCAGTTTTCACTCCGTTCGGGTCATACCACTCATTTTCATACCACTTGGACTGAGATCGTCATTCCAAATGCTTGTGCTTTTTTGAAAGGAAATCTTAGTTTACCTGCACTTTGTCCTCTCCTTTTTTTTCTTTTTGATATTGATTTATTGCACAATTAAAACAAATCTTCGAGCCTTTATCGAAAATGCTGTCAAAATCTTTGGTCTCCTATATTAGCTACTCAAAGCTGCCCACAAAGGCAACAAATCCCATTTATATTGATTCCAATTTGTGAGCGACATATTTCTTAAGGTAAAAATGCAATCGCTGACAGCTATAAAGAAATAAATAGGAATCATTAGTTTTTTCCTTGAAGCGGTTTACAGCTACCCAGAAAAAGATATCAATTTTTTACCGTAAGCATAGGTCTGCCTTACGATCGATGAAAAATTCTTTTCCCAAATGACTTAGTCATATTTTCCCTTGTAACTAACCGCAAGTCCCTTGAGCACTCATTTTATTTGTCTGGCTCGAGGTTGCCCTCCGTTAACATCAGAAAGTTGAACTCATTATGTAGTACGTTAACGATATAAAATGGTTATGAACGTCTAACCATATATTACTTAGTAATCTCTAATCCCCTTGGCTCTAAACATGAACGGATCTATGAGGTGTTTCCGGTCGCTTCGATCACGGCTTATCGATACTATTCAATTGATCCCGAGGATAAGACTTGGATTTACAAATATGATTCGGGAGAAAAGAACAGTCTACCTAAGCAATGGTTACCAAGAGGTGGAAGAGGGGCCCTCAGAACTAAGTATGAACTCTCGAACATGGATGCCGAAAGTCTGATACATTTTGACGTTTTCCAAGGGCGAAGAACCACCGAAAGTGGTATAGCGGAGAAGAGCCTCGGAAAACTTTACAGAAGTTGCCTCTTTAATCCCAATAACGTCCCCGTTCTGACTTAGCCCCATTTGACTTTTCGTTCTTTTCAAACCTTAAAAAAAATCATAAATGGCACTCTTCTGTTGATAATGTTACAAGAGATGTCAGAGTCCTGTTTTATAGAAATTGCTTAAATGGATGGTTTCTTCACTTGCAAAAGTGTTTTTTATAGTAATAATAATAATAATAATAGAGGTTTAATATGGCGCCCTTCAAAGCTTTGAGCCTTCGCAGTGCGCCCGTCCATCAACTAGAAAGAGCTTTGTTAGAAGAAGTCGGTTTTCAGAGCCCGCTTAAGAGTAGCAAGCGAAGGAGAGGAGCCTATGCATAGGGGCAGACTATTACACCGCTTAGGGGTAACTACAGAGATGTGAGATCATCCATGCAGCATAGGAAAGTACGAGGAACTAAAAGCATCATTGCATTTCTCTTCTCGAGCTAAGGGCTCTTTGTTGTCTGGACACAGTCAGTGTGGAGGACAAGTAAGGTTGTGGTGCTGTGTTAAGAGTTTTAAATGTGAGAAGGAAAACTTTGAAAGTTATTTTTAATTTAATGGTTTGCTTGTGCAGTTCTCGGATCAAGGGTTTAGCACGAAAGAACCGCCATCGTCCCAGAAAGAATCGTCCCACAAAGTTCTAAACAAGTTAAAGGGGGCAGATTGTAGTTTCGGAAGCTCCAATGAGAAGAGCGTTACAATCTGTTTTGGTCATAGTGGGACAGGATACGACTTAGGTTTACGCATAGAACACTCATACTTTGCTGATATTAGTAATATGCAATTTCAAATCTAGTTGACCGCAAATGAAAATCTCAGGTTTCTAACCTTATCAGTGGACGCAATCGGGGAGTCAGCTAGATTGAGAGAAGGGGCTACATTTTTACAGAGGGCATCATCAGCTGAGGGAGCCATCAATGGAACCTCAGATTTGTCATGGTTGAGTTTGAGGAATTTATCCGATATCCATTAATTAATCGTGTCATATGCGGATAAAAAAAATTATGAGGGTCACTGATAACGTGTTTTGGGAGGAGGAGAGAAATATTTGTGACATCAACCTAGAATTTTTTATATATTTTTTTTATTTTAGGAGCACATATAGCGACTGCCTACTTGGGCCATAGATCGCCGTACTTCAGCAAAGCCTACTACGAGACTGCATTAAAAAAAACAAATAGCAATATATAAATAACAAATAACAATGATATACACAACAACAACAAAAGAAAAAACAAAAGGCACCAAGGAACCGAGCTCAGGCGTCGGGAGTAGGCCCGCCTTTTCCCGGCGGAGGAACATGCGACCTACAACAGTCAAATAAAGTGGAGGATGCCAGCCTCCTTCAAAAAGACCGATAATCCACAAGTTAGTGTGCACGAACGGGTCTCGAGTATAATGCACAAGCCGTAGCGACACCGCTCGTCCCGGTACCGGGGCAGGTAACGTGCGCGAAGATTGCCCAGACTGGGGCATTCAACAAGAATGTGCCGAACAGTCCGGGGGACAGGCAGTCGTCACAGTAAGGCGCAGGCAAGCGCGCTATCAAATGGCGGTGCGTCCCGCGTATGTGACCAATTCGGATACTACAGAAATTAACCTGAAGCCGTCGCGGCATTGAGGGGTAGGTCCATGGGAACAGTCGAGGCGCAATGGCACGTAACTTTTCATTAGCCTCGTCCGTCTCCCATCTTCTTTGCCAAGACCCCTGAAGAGCTGTCCTTATTCCTGCCATGTAATCAGTGTGAGGAAGAGTGAAACGCTGGCCTGGTCGCCCAATCATCGGGGAATCTTTGGCGCCGTCATCGACACACTCATTCCCCGGAATTCCTATATGTCCAGGAATCCAACAGAAGATAATCTCGAGATCCGCTCTTGAAGAAGTTTCTTAGCCCTATGACTGGCATCTCTTGGCCGCATAGGCACCGTAGAGGTCAGCTGCTGATCCAGTGAGAGGTGTGGGCGACTGAGGGAGGCGCCGGGCTCGCACGTACAGGCAAATAATGCACTGTATACTGCGTAGGGTGAGTGGCATTTCCTCAGCATCGACACCTAGGCTCTCAATGAGGCACGTGTGGAAGACACCGGCCGACAGGCAAAGGCCAGTGTGGTTGATCGAGTCCACTTTCCGAAATACACGCTTGGCTGCGGATGCATGAAACTCTCATCCGTAGTCGAGCTTCGAACAAACAATTGATCGATTATAAAGTAAGGCAGTAGCCCTAAGGCTGTGAATAAGAGCCTCTCAGGTAAGGCGTCAGTCAAATACAAGACGAACGAAACGGTGTGGTTCCACCAATTCCAGGCGAACACCATTTAGAAATAAGTCTGGCTCAGGGTGGAACCGTGGATGGCAGCAGAAGTGCACCACCTTAGTCTTGGCTAGAGAAAACTGATGCCTCTGCGCCTTGGCATAAAGAGAGACGCGGTTCAATGCTTGATAGAGTAAACGCTCCAGAGTTGGCATCTGTGCCGCACAAAAAGAGATCGAAAGGTCGTCCAGTAGAGCGGAGCGAGAAATTACTCCGTTCCGGGGGCACCGAGGTGATGCCGTTGATACTCAGGGCAAAAGGTGTTACATTTAGGACACTACCCTGTGAGACAACCTCTTCCTGATCCATTGAGCCAGAGAGGGTTCCCTTGAACCGTTTGCCGAATCGACGATTTCTCAAAAATTCAGATATGAAGATTGGGAGGCGTCCTCTCACCCCTATGATGTGGAGAGTCTCCATGATACCGTATATGAATAGGCCTTCTCTAGATCGAAAAACACGGTGGCCTAGTGCTATCCAGGAAGAAAGCCCTCACAGACGGCATTTTCCAGTCGGAGCAGAGCATCTGATGTATAGTGTAACTTTCGGAAGCCGCACTGTGCAGAAGACAGATGGCCTCTGCTGTCCAGAAAAATAGCTAATATAACATTTACCAATTTTTCAATCAATTTTCACACGCAAGATGTTAGAGAAATTGGACGGAAACTAGTCTGGGTAGTGTGATCTCTCCCCGGTTTGCGATAAGCGAGTACAGTAGCAATTCGCTAGGAATCTGGGAGGATACTCTCCACCCAGATCCTGTTGAACAAATCCAATAGAAAGGCCATGCCTCGCTCACCCAGGTGACAAAGAATGGCGTACGTGACATCGTCTTTCCATTGGGTGGTGTCTGCGCCCGAAGCGACAGCGAAACGCATCTCACTCAGAGTAAACCCATCTATCAAGGGTTCTCCCCCTCTAGAGTTAAAGTCCACGTATTGAATGCTGGCGGAATAGCATCCCCAAAAGAGAATGCGGAGAAAGCGGTCGCGAAGGATTCCGCCACGGATTCGGAGTCCGAGATTGCGGTCCCATTCTCCTGGAGAACGGGAAGGGGGTATGTGAGAACTTGCCCCGAATGCTTTTAACTAAGTAAATACACTCATGCCTGCCAAGATGAACAGCGGGCGTGCTTCGAAATATAGCGGAGCCTAAACTTTGCTCGACGAAATTCACTGACAGTGAAATCGTTCAAGCGGCGCTTATAGCGCATGTAAGTATACCGCTTCCGTTTGAGGGCCGCCTCACACTCAGCTGACTACCACCCAAAAAGGCCGGAGGAAAAATCTCTAGACTTTCTACGAATAGTAGTTAGTAGTGGAGTCTGCGGCAATTCAATTGAAAGAATATGCCCTCCAGGACTACCTCGGAGTAGATGCGGGGGCCCTCTTCAAAGAGAAGACCCTCACAAGAATGGCCGTACGCTTCCAGGAGGCAGAACTCCGGGAGTTGTTGACTGGAAAATGCGCTGAAAATGCTATTGCATTCGAGGACACATGGAGGAGGCTTGGCTCACCACCTGAGTCTTATCTTCCCTTCGCCTCAAAATCTTAGGCAGGTGGGGCGTCTTCAGGGGCAAGGGGCCCTATTTTGGAAGATCCAGCGTCTCCAACCCACCCATCTTACGACTGGGTGTGGGCGTAGGAGCCAAAGCTCCTTTAGTGCTGTCCCCCTTTCGGAGTCAGCTTTCGAAACCCCGAAAGATGGCCTCATGACCATCTTCAGGGATGTTGCCGCGTGTGAGTCTAACGACTTTGTGGAAGCGTACAGCCATTTAGCCTTAGCGAAAACAGTCACGCTGGAGAGGAGATTTAGCCGGTACTTCTGTGAAACCTAAATGCCGCCAGCTTTACCAGAGGAGTGCCCAGGGTGGGTAGAACCTGCAGAAGGATTCCGAATCGGCGCAGAAACGACCTTGCTCGTTGGCTTGGAGGGGCCAGTAGCAGAGCGTGTCTTTCTTAGTATTAAGGCAAAAGAATGTCCCAGGCAGCGCCGGGCGCGTCAGGACCAAGTCATTAGACCCCGCGAGATGAGAGAGGATCCTTGGTCTGAACGGCCAGGATTTCCTTCTCAAGGAGATACTAACTACATCGAAAAAGGAGAGTGCGGTTTTCTGCAATTGACACACTTGGCCATATACGATTTGGACTTATCGTGTGCAGCCTTGGAGAAACTTACACAGACTTCACGTAACCCTGACTTTGCTCGTTTTCAGGAGCGATTCGTATGGCCGAAGCGGTGGCAGCGGTAGCACCTCAGAGGCAGTGTCATGAATGCTTTCGCGCCGTAGCGATACCACAGCTTGTCATATTCTAACGTGACGAAGAGTAGAGGGGTGTGTCTTGAAGCCCTGCCCTGTTTTCTCATTACATGTTCGCCTTTAACCTCTCCATGGTCAGCCAGCTCTAAGGTGATGTCTTCTATTGAGTAGTCCATGAGTTTCTCGCATAAACCACTCCTTACCCGAACTTCACGGTAGAGTGCGGCCTCACATTCACCAGCGTGCCATCAAGTATCCGAAGGGCATTAATCATGGCCGCCTCGGGGGTATTCGAGGCATTCGCCAGAAGCCTCCCGCCTGCAAAACGGGTCAGCTTCTGGTCTCTATCAATCATGCTAGTTAAAGTTCTAATATGATATATCATGGTGCCCTTAACCAATATGCTTCCGTCAGTCGAGAGAATAATGAGCAAGACTTTGCCAACGTCCTTGAAAACGCTAGGTAACCTCTGAATGAGGGCCCCCGACGTAATCGAGGTTCCGCTTTGTGTATTTGCACATGATCTGGGTCTCCCTGCCCGGGGGAGCACCGGGTCCGGATGTGCCTATCATCCCTTGGTCGTTTGTCAAAACGGCAGCGGAAGCGTCCACCACCGAGGCTCCTGCAGAGGGAGAGGATCACTTAACACTTTTACTCAAGTTCATCTATCTTCTCTTTTTAGGAGAGAAGGTGAATGAACCCACTTCTCTCCTCCACCGGAAAAAAGCCCCTAGGCCTGATGGGTGGGCCTCAGCAAGATCCTTCTCCAAGAATGATCTTGCTTCGAGAAGGAGAAGGTCCCGCGGTAACAGGGGCACCAGCCGGGAGAGGACATCCTCCCATCCCCCTGAGGCCTCAAAGACCCTAGCCGTCTGAAGAAGAGCTTGCATAGGGCTGACTAGGGTTCCGTGCTTTCCACTCGCCTGTGTTCAACCATATGATAGATTCTCCCCTTTGGGGCTTGGTCAACACAAGGACCATGTCCATCTCAGGTAAGACCTCCATGAGATCCCCCCCCCGCAATACATCACGGGTCCTTTTAGAGGTACCTTTCATCTTATCCTGGGCCGACGAACCGGCATCCAGCAGGGAATAGAGAGGGGGGGGGCACGTACAGTGACCCCCTGTAATCTCGATATCTACGCTAGCAGGACTTTGGAGGGCACTGACTGACGGGCCCTGTAAAACTCGCTTCCATAATAGGCTAGTCCTATCGAGCCGCTCCCACCGGGGGTGGTCAATTATGGGCCGCTGGCGCGCATTCTTGGCAGCCCCCTGAAAAGTAAAGAGGGGGAGCTGCCACTGTAAATAGGGAGTGATCCTAAAAAAAGGGTTGAATCGGAGTCCCTTGCACGGCGTAGGAATGGGAGAGGAGTAAGCCTCCTCTGCGGTAGAAGAAGTTTGGAGGGCCGCCTTTGAAAGCACTTTGGGGTGGGACCTTCTTTTTTCGGTTTAGCTGCCCGAAGGCGGCTCCGACGATGGTAAAGTTAATGTTGATGGGGTATTTAAAGAGTTCTCATCACTGGGCATGGTGAACCTATTATGTCAACGGGATGCAAACGCTTATTACCCCCACGCAGTAGCCCGCTCTGCGAAGGGTGAATACGGGGCCAGAAAAGCCAGCTCCCACCATTTGAGGCCTATCCCCTCGCCTAATCAAATGGCAGCTCATTGGCATGGAGGCTCAACCTTAGGCAAGGAGTAAAATCGATAGACTGTCAAAAGGAGATAGAGAGAAAGGGTATGTGAAGAAGGTGTGGGTGGGGTTGAAGCCTATTGTTAAAAACTCACCCCCTTAAACCGGAGCTCATAGGTGAGGAAGCGTTTTCCCCTACCCCACTCAGCCCTGATCCGGGTTAGTAGTAAGAGGAGGCTGGTCGGCGCCTACCCTGTGAAATTAAAGGCGAACCAAAGAAAGTTGTGAGAGAGGTTGCAGGGAAAGTGAGGACGCATTGTAAGAAGACAGGATGTCAGAAAGAAGGAGACGAGTCCCATCAGAACGGCAGCCAAGAAGGCGAATGGGCATATCCCCTGCGGAGGACATCAGTATAGAAATGGAAGGATACACCTAGAAGATGCAGAAGAAAGCCAAATGGGAGGAAGATGATAGAAAAGAGGAGCGGGCCAAGGAAAGAGGGCTGAGGAACTCCGTAGAACACAGCAGCTGGCAGCAAGACCTCACCCCCAGCGTGAACAGAAGGACGGCGAGAAGACAGATACGAGCGAAGCCAGTTTAGAGCAGTTTCCAGGTACACCCAGAAAGTCAAGAGAGCGGTGAATAAGAACGAAGTGACCAACGGTGTCAAATGTTGCCAAGAGATCAAGAAGCACCAGAAATGAAGCCCTTTTGGCGTCTGCTTCGAGGCGGAGTATGTCAGTCACATGTAGTAGAGCCGATTCAGAGGTATGATTTGCCTTGAAGCCGGACTGGAGGGTTTCGTCGATGCTCGGGGAGGACATGTTCAGCGATGCGGATAGCTACAATACTCTCAAGACCCTTGCAGAGGAACGGAAGTCGAGATATTGGACGATAATTTGTAGAATTATTAGACTAAAGATTTTGTTTCTCTAAGATCGGCAGAGAGCATCATGTTTGAATTCAGAAACACCTCACCCAGCGACAGGAAGGTTAAGATACCCATATAGGAACTGAAAATAGAGACTGGGTGAGAAAGTGTCAAACTGAGAGCAGATGTACTTTGATCAGCAGAGTATTGAGGCGAGCTTTTCAGAGAAGACGGATGATGGAAGTGAGATTGAGAGGTGGGGTTAGGGGGCTTACAGTGTGACAGGAGAGGAAACAGACAAAGACTGGATCACAGAGCAAATATTAACTATCTTTGCAAAGAAAGAAAGTAGGGAAGGAGCTGGGAAGATGGTGGTAGCCTGGGTGACGAGAGACGAGCTTGAAAACTGCAGGAGAATTTTGTTTGTTTTCGTCAAGAATATTACGAGTATGGGCAAAACTTGTATCTTAATTCATTTGTTCCTTCTGATTTTGCACCATGATTGTTAACGGTCTTTTGTGAACACGAACACGCCCTTTTTTCTTGTGAGATAAATATCCAGAAGGTGGAATTTCGTCATAGCAAGGAGTGTTTACCATGTTTTTTATTCCATTCTAATGCTTTTGTTTTGTGTTTGCACGTATTTTAAGTCAAATCGGTGATTGGTATTTTCATTTAATATTAATTTCGAATGTGAATTCTGGTACAGAACCAGTTTTTGTGAATTAGACCATTTAAAAGATGAGTCCCCACCCTGTTAAATACGTAAGCTCTTAGCCGGGCGTCATTTACCCCAGAAATTTAAATTGTTTAAACTTCTTCATATTCCATCCCCTCCAACGGGTTTATGCATTAATTTTCGCAAATGCGTTTAGCATCCATAGTCATCCCATGTTGTTATTGTCATATTTCGTTTGGGTTATTCTTAACTCTGCTTTTCGAATCACTTTAAGGTGATTTCCATTTACGTTCATCTGCATTCCAACTTAGTGACTTGTCCTTTCAGGTCACAGAGTAGACTCCATTTTTTTGTTATTCTCAGCGCTTTCTAAACTACGTGTAAGAATATGTCCACTAGAGGTCAGATCCCTATCATCATTTGGAGAAATAGTCAACGCTCGAGGAAACACCTCTTGATAGACCTCCAAGCATAATCACTATAAAGCAACATGCCCCCAAAATTATCCCTATCATTGCGCTGACGCTTAATTGCTGGCTGTATTTTCCAGGGCCCCATCCATTATTAACAATTTTGCGATTTATTATAATCATATAGACAATAGGCTTTTGGCTAACTCCGAAGGAATGATTTTGGTTAAGTTAAGTTATTTTTTCAACGTATGGAATTATTAATTCTATATTTATTCTGGGTATAAACTTAATAAAAGTTTTGTGATGCTGTCTTTACCTCATAGGTCTCTTTGACTATCCTTGAAAGCGTAGAATATCTGCACCAGAAATACGGCCCATTGATCGAATACTTACTTAGAAAGAACAACCCATTCCATAAGAGGAGCTTAAGTTGAAAAATAAATTAGTACTTATCTTTGTGTGAAATTATATTTTTCTATGAACTTTATGAAGACCTCTTGTATATATATATATATATATATATATATATATATATATATATATATATATATTCATTATTGAGGATAAATCATAGAGCCACCAGAAACGGATATACAGCTTTTAATTTCTTACTACGTTTCGAAAACGACAACTTTTCATCTTCAGACTAGAATAAGTTTACTAAAGTTAATACATTTGAAGGAAACGAATTGCTTTAAAAGGTAACCAATTATAAAATATCAATAAAATGTACTATGTGAAAATTTTAAATCTTACTTGGCAATAGTTAAATTTGCTTTAAAAGTGACACCAAAAAGTAGTTAATTAATTTTTAAGTATATTTCAGAAATTTTTAACCTTAATTAATTAAAAACTATAAGAGAAATTGCAATAGTTAAAGATAATCAACTATAATAATAAATTTAAACTTTGTTTTTGAATTTGTAAACACCGTAAGAGTAAACACATTTAATAGAAAAATGAGTTAACTTTGTTACTCACTAAAGTGGATCGATCCTAGAGAGTGAATGGTGGGTTTAACAAGGGGCTAGTATTTATAGGTTACAGTGACGCTTGGGAGAGAGGAACACCAACTAACCAAACAGTAGTTAAAAAAACAAACCAACTAGCAAACTGTAGTTAAAATTAGTTAATTAATAAAGATATTGCACTTAAATCTTCATTGACTGTAAGTTTGTAGTGTTTGATATATACAGATTCGAGGGTTCTTAGGCACTGTTGGCTGTTTGTTGCTAAAGGCTAATACTTTAAAATTATCAATAGAAATGTCAGTTTTACAGCTTATGGTGTGCTCCCTAATAGAACACTTCTCCTTTTTATTTAAGATTTTGCTTGTGCGCCAACTAATTACTATATGAGCAAGAACCTAGCTCCAAGAGACCAAACAGTGCTGCCAATGTAAGAGGCTCCTGTACAACTGAACATTTAAATAAATGAACAAAATCATTGCATAACTCCAAAGAGATAGGATCTTTGCTGCTAAAAAAAGCCTTCCTATTGATAATTGTTTATAAAAACTACTTGGCGTTGATTTGGAGAAAATATCTTTTAAAAATGAATAGGATTTTTCTTGAAAAGCATCGTTTAAAAAATTTATCTCTGAAATTAGTAAAAATATGGGCATTTTAGGAACTTTTATGGAGGGTTAAGTGGGGATCAATGAGTTTATCAAGTAGCTTTTTAAAATTCTATCATTCAGATCAGAAGGAAATAATTTTTTTAGGAAATACTTCCTAAGAAAAATAAATTCATTATGAATTGAATGGTAGGTGGATGTAGCGAGAAACTTCTATGTAGTAAGGTTTTTACTGTGGATATTTTGTATCTAAAATCACAAAATCTAAAGTAGTTTAAGGCTAGTCCTGTTAATTTTTTTCGGTAAATAACCATTTACCGCTGCTCATTATCTCGGGTGACTAAAAGATCAAGAAAGAGCATCTTATCATTTGACTCTACTTCCATGGTGAATTTGATGTTGGGGTGTAAAGTGTTAAAAAATCCAAGAAAAGTTGCCTATGTACAGGGTTATTGAAAATTGCAAAAGAATCATCAACAAAACGGCGATAGAAGAAGGGTTTATAATCTAAATTAGAATAAAACATTTCATCTCCGAGATGTGTCATAAAGAAGTCATCTGCAAGTGGTCCCATTGGAGAACCCATTGCAACACCATCAATCTGGTAGTAAACTTTATTGTTAAAGGTGAACCAAGATTCAGAAAGATTTAATTCCAGCGGGGTTTTTTTATTGGCTTCATGAAAATCTATGAAAAGTATTTTTGGAATGGAATACCTTATTCAATATTAATTTGATTGTGTAGTTGAGGAGAATGTTAGTAAAGATTCACATCATAACTCTATATTTCCATCGTTAACTTTGCTGACTAATTCTTCTTTAAACTTATAGGAGTTTTGTATGGAGAACGGTTTTTTAGATAAAGGTGAAAGTAGTTTAACTAGATATTTGGCCAGTTTGTATGATAGTAAAGAATAAGAGGCAAGTATGGGTCTCAAAGGGATTCCTTCTTTGTGTATTTTAGGTAGAAAATATATGGATGCTAAATAACTGGAAGATACGAATAATTCATTATAGGTAGCTTTAGGAATAATTGATGCCTGCTTAAGTTGTGTTAAGAAACGATTAACTTTATTTTCGAATCGTAGAAGAATAGTTTGGGGTAAATTCTGTCATTCAATATACTATGGGCTTTTTGTACATAAGATCACTACACCCTTACCCTCATAAGGTTTAGTAACTATTATATCCTTTTTGCCTGCAAGTGTCCTTAGTGTATATATATATATATATATATATATATATATATATATATATATATATATATATAATATATATATATATATATATATATATATATATATATATATATATATATATATATATATATATATATATATATATACTAGGGGCGGTCAATAAGTTTTGCAATTCGGATATAAGGAAACGAGATATGAGGAGAAGTGTTTTATTATTTTTCAATATAACTACCCTCGACTTCAATGCACTTGCGCCACTTGTTCCTGAGGCTTCGAATTCCCCACAACCAGAAATCTCCCGACTGCTGTTCAATCCACTCCTGGACGGCGAGCTGGACATCTTCATCGTCCCCAAACCGGCGTCCACCCAGTGCAGCCTTGAGCTGGTGAGATAAAAAGTAGTCGATGGGAGCGAGATCTGGAATTTATGGGAAATGGTTGGGCTCCTCAAATCCGCACTCGCGCAGGGCAGCTTGTGCAACTCTGGCCTTGTTGACTTTGACGACGTTGAAGTCGATCATGTGGCGTGAGGTTTCTAGGGACCCAACTGTCAAAGACCTTGGTCATGGAAAAATTGTCGTGGATGATAGTGATAACACTTCCATGTTATATTCCAAGTTCTCGCTCGATTTCTTCGACCTTTACCCGTCGATTTTCGAGGATCATCCTCTCCACACGGGCCACATTGTCCTCGTTGGTCACGTCTGACGGACGTCCTGGACGAGGTTCATCTTCAAGGGACTCACGACCATGGCGGAACTCCCTATTCCAGCGAGTAATGGTTGCATAGGAAGGGGCGGTGTCGGTGTACACTGCAACCATGCGTTCAAGGATCTCTTTTGCATTCTTGCTTTCCTTGGTCAGAAATGTGATCACAGCGCGGTGCTCAACCTTCTCCATTATTGAAAGATTTGTGACTGACGATCTGCGATCAGCTACTGCTTCTTAAATAGACGAGGCAGGAGCGTGCGGCTGCAGGTCCTGACTTGTCTTAACTTGTCCAAAACTTATTGACCGCCCCTCGTATATATATATATATATATATATATATATATATATATATATATATATATATATATGTTTTATTTAAGACCATGTCCAGCTGAGCTTTGATTAACTTTCTTCTTTGCTTCTCTAATTTTCTTACTTTCGGTGACGTTTAACCATCTTCTGAGCGAAATTCTTTTACACTGTTTAGACATCTCGAAACCGCACATTTATATACTAAGGTTAATCCTCTGTTTAAAGATAATACTAAAAGGTCAAAGAATGTGGATATCAAAAAGGAATGTGGCCAAGGTTCATATTAGGACACCTAAGACTTCGGAGGAATGAGAACTTTATTAGTATTAACCATTTAATCCATTCAGAGTTGTAAAGTGCTTTGCGTAGCCGTCTGTTAGTTATTGAGCCTCGCTCTCTCTTCTTGGATTGAGATAGATTACATGTTGTGAAGGTGGGTGCGGTCAGTTCTCCGATTAATTACGGTGTTTTTCACTAAAGTTTCTCTTGAGAGAGATGGGTTGCCTGTTGCATTAAGTAAGTAGTGATTTGTGAATACGCCGTTTTGTAAATACAGGGTGAGTCGACGCGATAAGGATATGGTTGTCATATCAATGTATTTATTCGGAGAATGAAGAACTTTATTAGTATTAACCATTTAATCCATTCAGAGTTGTAATTCTTAAATCATATTGGATGCTTCTTTTCTTTTGTTTTGCAAATGAGGTGTTTGCTAATTTTCCTGGTTTTAGAATATTATCAGTTGTAACTTTTCTTCTGGATTCGGAGCGCTCGCCAGCGCCCTACTGTGAAGACTTCGTTGTCACCCAGACTGTTCGGCACATTCTTGCTGAATGTCCCAGTTTGGGCGAACTCCGCGCACGTTACCTGTCCCGGTACTCGGATGGGTGGGGTCGCTACCGCCTGCCCCTTGTACTCGGGACTAGTTCGTAGACATTGACTGGTGGACTTATAGACTTGGGGGCGGGGGAAGGCACGCCTTCTCCAGTTTATTTAACTAGGTTTTTATTGTTGTTTTCTTTGTAGTTCGCACGCTCATGCGCCGGGGGAAAGGCGGACCTCCCCCCGACGCCGTAGCTTGCTTCTTAATTGTTGTCATTTTCCTTTTTTATTGTTGTTGTTGTTGTTTCTCATATTTTTTATTTTAAAGTAGCCTAGTGCTAGGCAGTCGTGAGTGCGGCAACTTGTGCCCAAGTGGGTAGTCGCCAGATGGGCTCCTAAAATTAACAAAGAAAATTCTTCCGGATTCGTAAATTTTGTATTTTGGGTGTATAATATTTTTGATTGTTCGTCCGTTTTATATGAATCACTTATTTGTTGTTTTTTTTATAGAAGACATTAATTAAGCGTTTCTTATTATTTTCTTTTTTATTCGTATGTAAATTTTACCATAGTGTTGGAGAAACTATGGTATAATGCCCATGAAGAACTGCATTTGTATGCGCGTCTGATGTATGTTCGTATGACACTTAGTTCGTATGACACTTAGTTCGTATCTTTCAGGACATTCCCCTTCTCCATTAAGACAAATTCAGGAATTTGTTGGTTTTGTATGCACTTGGGTTTTTTACTTATTTTCACATGCTATTACTTCAACAAAGTAATTTACAGCTACGGTTTAGTTCATAAGTAAATTGTAACACAGATTATTCTTCCATTCTCTTTTTTAGCTTTTGGTTGCGTGCGATTCTAGTCGCGAGCGACTCATATCTCACTATATCGGTCGGTCGGTCGGTCTCCGTTTTGTTTTGTTTTTATTTTTGTAATAACATCATAACTATTTGGTTGACTCTAACGAAATTTAAAAACTTTATGTTGTTTTAAATTATCTTTCGAATATTATAATTGCCAAAGTACTCCTAAGGTTAGCCCGATAATTATTTTGTTTTGGCAATAACGTCATAACTATTCGGCCGATTCTCTGCTAGACTAAACTAGGTTATTGTATGTTATACTCTGCTAGGCAGGCCTAGAATAGTCTATACTCTGCTAGGCTATTAAAGGTTAGGCTATACAAAGTTAAGCTATGCTAAGATATAATGCTAATTTTGCCTATAAAATAATATGTTGGGATAGCATATAGTATGATAGGCTAGATAAGGGTAAGCTATGCTTGACTAGAGTATAATAGGATAGTATAGGCTATACTTGTCTAGAATAGTTAATGCTAGGCTAGGTTATACTATGCTAGGCTAGGCTAAGCTCTGCTAAGCTATACTAAGCTAGACAGGGCTATACTATACTATGCTAGGGTAGGCTAAAGTATAGTACGCTAGGGAGGGCTATGCTCTGCTCTGCTAGGCTAAGGTAGGCTATGCTATGTAATACTATGTTAGGTCAACGATAGTCTAGCTAACAAAGCTATAATAGGCTAAGCTATGCAAGGTTATTCTAGTCTAGGATATGACATGCTATACTAGTCTAGGATTTATTAGGCTAGACTATAGTAGTCTATTCTAGCTCGACTATACTAGGCTGGGCTACTCTAGGCTACGTCAAGCTAGGCTCTGACATGCAATGCTAAGTCATACCTGATTAGGCTAGGCTATAGTAAGCTAGGCTATGTTAGAGCCAGCACAGCTGGGCTATTCTATTTTAGGCTAGGCTATCCTATGTTTGGCTAGGCTTGGCTATGCTAGGCTAAAATAGGGTAAGTTATAATTTGCTATGCTTGGCTATAATATACTATGCTATACTAGGCAATGTTATGCTAGACAATACTAAGCTATGCTAAGCTAGACTATTCTCTACTATGCTATGCTATTTTAGGCTAGGCTAGACTATTCTATACTATTCTGTGCTATGCTATGCTATAATATATTATGCTATGTTATACTATGTTATGTTATAATATGCTGTGCTATGCTATAACATGATATGTAATAATATTCTATAATATACTATGCTATGGTATATTATGCTATACTATGTAATACTGTGCTATTACTGTGTGTCGATCTTTTCGACGTTCTAATTATATAAGCGAGGGGTACTCTATAACGGGATTTTTGGGAGTATTTGAATAATAATTGAATCTTAGCTTGGTTATGACTTAAGTATATTTTAAATTTTTATCAAAGTAATTTCTAAAAATTCCTTTAGAGTTAAAACAACCAAAATAGTTTAGGTCAGAAAAAATAAATATGATTATGCAATGCTTTAAAATGTTTTAAAAGAAAATAATTAACAATTGGTGAAGTTCAGAGAATTTATTAAAATTTAAGTAAGGCTGCATTTTTATTTTATCTATAACTATATTTTAGCAACGTGATTTTTTGATAGGAGGAAAATAGTTTAGAGTTCATTTTTAGCATTATTATAATTGACAAAGTTCAGAGAATTTATAAAAATTTAACCATAGCTGCTTTTTTCTAGATTTTAGATTTTAATGTTAGTAGCAAAGTGCAAGCTCCCAACGTAGGGAGGGGGGGGGGCGAAGACATTAACTGGTTTAAATATAATTTTAGTTCTACCCGGTTAGCTACTTAAAGGTTTTGAGTTATTTTTGCCATCTTGGGGAGTTAAATGACTATTATTATATTAATAATTTTATCTATTTCATTTTTTTTTCTTATTTCACTGTTTGAAACATATTCATCAATGTGCTGAAGATTACGTGTCCTTCAGTGCTACCATCCTACCAGTGGAATTTGACCTACAATTGCTTTTAAAATTAGGACAAGACTGTCGACATTCCCACATTTGAACACCTAAATTGAAAATAGCAGAGTTGTTGCCTTCTCAATTCTAAACTTTGGTTGACGTTCTGAAATGTGGATGTGAGAAACTACCCAGCAGCCAATCTTGCACAGGATATTTACTCTAAAGTGTTTGAAAATTGAGAACGAGAGAACAGTTGTTTTCTAGGCCCGTTGTAAATTCAAGAGTCACAATCTTAAACAGATCTAAAGGAACTGGGAGCAGGCCAAAAAACATATCCTTTGGGAGAGGAGAGCTACAGGCCTGAGACACTTTCATGACAAAACTCGACAACCTGTTGGTATCCTCAGGCGCAAGTGTAAAATTGTTTTTGCTGTGAATCTGACTGCCCTGGTTGCAAAAACGAAACTCAAATTAATTTAAATCCACTATGGAGATGAGGATCTCTGTGTAGGAACTTGCTTTCATTAAAGGTCAGAGAGAAATGATTACTTCTTTTGGAGCACATCAGGTTTGCTTTCGAGATTAACTTAAGTAAAATCGACAAGTCAATAAGTAAAAGGGACAAGAAGGTGAAGAAAGAAGAGTTACTACTATAAGTAGGCCAATGTTTCAATACCATTAAGTGAAATAATTTTGTCTCCTGAAGGAAATGAAGAACAAATAGATGATGTTCAAGATGGGTTGGATTGAATTTATGAAGTGACATTAAAAATACTAACCGCATCAAATTCCATTAAAAAGCAACCTGGAATTTTTTTTTGGGGGGAGGGGCGGGGCAATAGCATCATAACTATTTAGCTGATTCTAACGAAACTTGAAAATCTGATATTTTTTTATATTCTCTTTCAAATAATATAATTGTCAAAGTTCTCCCAGGATTAGCCCCGGAATTATTTTGTTTTGCCAATAACATCATAACTATTCAGCCGATTCTAACGAAATTTGAAACCCTTAAGTTGTTTACATTCTCTTTCGAATGATAGAATTGCCAAGATCCTCCCAAGGTTACTCATGGAATTATTTAAAGTTTTGAAGGTCTTAAGGTCGTAAATCAGAATAAGTGAAGGCATGCGACTTTTTGGTCAGCAGACCTTCTTTCAGTTCGTTTTTATCTTTAAATACAAGATACGAGTATATAGCTTCGACAAGTCGCCACTAGATTGAAGGCTTTCAATGAGTCTCCGTCAATGTTTTTTTTCTAATGGACCCATGTAGAAATTAGCAAAAGTGTGTCCTAGTGGTGAACCCATTGCAAATCCAGTTATTTGCTTGTAGAGTTTTCCATTGGGCGCGCGGAAGGGTGCTTCCATTGTGCAAGCTCTCAAAAGATTTCTTAATATGTTGTGATCTAGTTTGATGGCATGTTTTTCCGAGTTATGATAAACTTCTTCAATTATTATTTATCGTTGTTTCAGTTTATACGGTGGTGAAAATGATTTCATCTGTTCTGGTTGCGTGTAGTAGTATATCTATAAATTCTTCCGTTGATTTGATAAAATATTCATTTGGGATACAATCACTGATGATTTTGTTGATTTCTTTTGAAATGTTATATGTTGGCATGAGAATTTGTTCAATTACCGGTCTTAAGGGGTTGTTATTTTTACATTCATTAGTAAACAGTTTGTCCACCCATAGCATCCATTAGTGCTTTAATACATCTTGGCATGGCATTGATCAATGTTTTGCACATTTCCTGATTCGCTTATATCTAAACTAAACTTCAATGAGACGGCATATGAGTTGCTTTTAGCCATAATGGGCTCTCTGTGTATTTCATCTTTCAACAAACACCATAAACTTTTAATTGTATTCATGTGCGGGGAATTTCTGGACCATGGAAGCAACTGAACAACATTTTTGGCACACTATGCTTTCACTGATTTTGCTGTATGACATTGGGCTTGAGTCTTGTTGGGATATCCAATGTATTTCTCCATACCATTTCCTTTCTGAGGAAATAAACAACCTTTAAGAACTTTACTATACTTTTCTTAGTTCATAATTTTCTCAATAATGTGCAAACGACTTGTTTCATGCATCGAAATGGCTAACCACACTATGATGTTCGTCGAAAACTTTACAGTTTTCCTCAGGCGTTCAGCCATAAATTTTTCTCCAGGCCGCCTTCTTACACTCTGCAAGCGGTCATCTAGCACTGCAATAGTTGATTCGTCAAATAAAACTACCTGCAATAGTAGAAAATACATCATAAGTAGTTGAACAGCCATAGAAATATTGGAAAAGCTATTTAAGTAAAGAATCATCAATAAGCTTTATGGTTTGAAAAGATTGGAACCATTACAAATATGCGGCACTGGTAAAGTTAGTAGTTATTAATGTTTTTTGATGAATAACAGGTAACTGGTTAGCTAGATGTCTCATTCTTACCTTTCCCCATTGTTTTGTAGTCCACTCAAAGTGATTCTTTGCCTAGGAATAGCGAGCCTTCATCATTGTTTCCGTGAGTCGAGGCTTCTTTCTCGGGGGATATGATTTCAATCCAGCTTCCAAAAGCCTGCCATCCAAAGTTCTTAGGGAAAATAAAAAGCTCAATAGAAAGCTTCCTGCAAAATGTTCTTCTGTTCTTAAGAGCCTGTAATATTATTTGTTTATCTGTTCTTGCAGTTGTTTTTCGTTTTTAAACACATCTTCCAACCCTTTTTAAGTTTAAATCTTGACAGTTACCATTTTTTTCTTAATAACACTGACCGCTTAAGTTGAAACAGTTTTGGGGGGCTATCTCTTTCTCTTTTAATTTAGTTTCATTCAGTAAAACTCTTTTTGTCCAATTTTTTGAGGCCTCAAATCACTGTTTTTTTTCATTTTGGCTAATTTCATTAATAGCTAAAAGATTACCTAATACACAAAAGATCAAACAATTAAAATAACTAATAAACTATCTGAAACACACCAAAACACTATTGTTAACAATAAATAACAGAATAAATAACAGAAAACATCCTATTTGCTCTCTAAATCCAAGATACCAAATGACTCACATTGACTTTATTGAAATCGTCCAATGCAGTGTTTTTACTTGAGTGTTACCAATTATACTTACAAAGTAACCTGAGGCTCTTGAAATTAAAATTCAAGTAGTTGCTGTGTTGGTGCATAAAATAAATCCATTTTCAATCATTGAAATCGGTGTCACTGTTTGTTTGTTTTTTGTAGAAAAAGTCAAATTTTCGAAAAATCCATAAAATTCCCCTCGTACTGTATATATATATATATATATATATATATATATATATATATATATATATATATATATATATGCCCAAGGTCAAGGTGCCGCGCAGATGATATACATTCGCCCGAGGGTCAACTATCGTAATAGTCTAAATCAGGGGTCCTCAACTCGCTGAATACCGCGGGCCGTATCGATAAGTCCAAGAGTACCCGAGGGCACAAGGGCTGCGCTAATAAACAACTTGAAACCACATACGAGTATGATACTGAAAAAAAGGTGCTACTTTGGTATGCGATCTCAGTGGTGGTGTGATCTCAAGAGGTTAAATTCTACTTTGTTATGTGATCAACATTTTTAAAAAAATTTGATTTGCATATTTAAGGTAAATAAAATATCACAAAAAATTAAATAATTTATTTATCAACTAAAGGAATCAATATCAGATAAAAAAGCAAGAAAAAGATTATTAGGAGAGTTCCTCATTAGTCGCCAACAAATACAATAGATGTGATTGGAAGGTCTTTGGATTAACGCCTCTCATTTGTTTCAGTATTCGAATTTTAGAATCCAACCAAGTTCTTTCAATAGACTGAGTATGAGTACCAGTAGCTGGGTCGACGTAATTTATTTGGTGATTAACTCTTTGGTGCATATAATTCAAATGATTCAAGTCTGAGTACGCGCGTCATTCATCCAAGTGAATGACTGAATTTTCCTCAACTTCTCTCTGAATTATGAGTATTATTAGTGTTGCTTTATTTCTTTTCTCAACATAAAAATATCTGAAGTCATCCCCTTTCTTCAGTCCGAACACCCATGGACCATTAATGCGTCTTCCATGGTTTCGGTTGTTTTGCACTTTGGCCTCACTGTCGGTTGAATCTGGTGCCTGATCTCCCTGTAGCATCCGTCCTCCATTATATTTCTAACGTCCAGCAAATCTAGCTTTATCTATTTGAATTGGCTCTTCTGCAGTACCAACCATTTTTTCAAGATCTCTTACAGAAACTATTTGTGAGCAAATTTCACGGCATAAGTTAAACCAATCGCATATAGCTTCAGAACCTCGACCAGTCAATTCATGTACCAATTCATATGGCAAACCTGAATGAAATAAAAAGCTAACTCCAAAATTTGACTAGTTTTACTTTGCAATTCACTCTACCATTTAAATCAGTGAAATTATAAAATACGTTTCCGAAGCGAATAGAACGATAAGTTTGGCATCTTCTATGCCCACCTCAGAGAGCTGGCATGAATTGCCCTTTTCTATTTCTTCTTCGGACATCTTTCATTTCTTCGCCACAACGAAGACAAGGTGCAACGTCTTCTTCTTTATTCAATAGACTATTTCTTCTCAAAAGAGGAACTGCTTTCTTTTCATCGGCTATTTCTTGATAAAATCCCTTAGCTAACATCATGGAGGGGTGTGTTCCTCACAAAAAAGTAGTGACTTTAAATACGCTGCACATCTATTCTCAGTGTCCAGGAAAACGACTAATTTACATGCAAAAAATGTCTAGTTTAAATACATGCTTGGGATCACAAATAAAATGCAGTATCATATAGATTAAGATAAAGGTTGTATAAATTGTACACATATACTAAATATGGTAATAAAAGTATTAGAATGCATTGGTAATTATGATAAGGGTGGTATAAATTTTAAGATTAGGCGAGAGGGTGATATAAATTTTACAATTAGGCGAGATCACAGTTATGAAGAGAGATCGCATACCAAAGTAGCTTTAAGACACTGATATCAGATACCAAAGTGACCCTGAAAAAAATCAAAGAATTTATTAATCACATTTCTCAGCATAATGTTGATCAAAATCATGGGTAATGTTAAGAATTAACTCTCAGCAAGAGAACGTCGTCCAAGTGGTCACCTGTGAGCTGTGAACAGGTCTTCGATTTTGTCACTTTCATCTTACATAACAGCTGTTCGCACAAGTATGTTGATCCAAACATCGACGATCCTTTCATCGCGTTTTGAACCAGGGCCGGTAATTAACCTGCGTGAATTTGCGCCTGCCAGAAGGCGGCCACGGGCCGCATCTGGCACGCGGGCTGCGCGTTGGGGACCTTTGGTCAAAATGAAACCTAACATAGAATTTCCTGTTTAAAGCTATCTGTTTGCATACGACAGAACCGGTCGGCGGAGAAGTCAAGAAAAAGATTTAGAAATAATGAATAAAGGGGGAGAAGCCAATATAAATAAGGAATTAATAATTGGAGAAAGATGGAATGAAAAAGGCGAGAAAAAGATATAAACGGTAAATTAGGGAATCAATAGAGAACGGAGAAATACGTATTCTATATTTGGTTGTTGCTTATTTTTCTTGAACAAATATATAATAAAAGGTAAGAATAAAGAAAGGTCGAAGAATGCATGTAGGGAGACAGAAACGATGGTAAGTATGTATAGAAATTTCCTGGTGAAGAGCAAGGTATAGAACTAATTCCTCCCTAAATGCCATTGAGAACCCTACAGAATCCAACACTGGTTCACAGTTTTTGTCCTAGATAACTCCCATTCAAAATCTTCGACACTCCAGGAGCTCATACATCGTCGTGTTCCTCAGTAAATCTCGAGCAACCTATGTCCATATAAGTCTCAGGGACCTTAAATCCAAAGAGGCTAGAAGTGATGAGTACGATCTACTAAATGTATTAACTAAACTGAATTAATTGTAAGGTTTTCCCTTAGTTTATATCAAATAATTACTAAAGATTTACACTTCAATGATACAAAATAAACAAATACCTCGAGTAACAGTGGTATGCAGGCTACTTGCTTTGCGAGAAAGACGCAATATATTTATAGGGAAGTAAATATAACTGGTAGAACTAGGTAAGATTAGTAATTCACCCAACCGTTACTTGAACAAATATTCACTAACTTTATTTAACACAATATTCACAAATAAATAAATCTATTAACAGGGAAATGGTGATTACTTTCATTGATTCGTATATTTGTTCGACCAAATTTTTGTTTTTGTATCACCATAGAAATAAGCACAAATAAGAGTCGATTAAAGATCGTGCGGCGCCTGCTTCTTTTTTGTTTCGCATCAATTTTGTTTGTACGCTTCCCTCTTACTGGATGGACCCTTAAAATTCTTTAAATGGGCAACAGTGAAATGTTTATAGCACATCTCTTGCAATGAAGCAATGACGCAATGCCACTATAAGCACGCCACTTGTCTGAAATTATTTTTGTGTCAGTTCGAACGTATTCTTTTAGTACAGTTAATAATGTTTCTGCTAATCTATCAGGTAAATCATATATAAAACAATCACTTGTCCCCATACAAATACCACTAAACACCCATTGCTAAGGATATAATCCTTCTAAGTCATAGTTTCGTCTTAGAAAGAAGGATTCATCGATTTGAACCGTCACCCCTTCATCACCAATTTGGATTCGCTTTTGATGAAAGGATCTACCGTAAACTTCTTGTAGAAAAGATTTCCAATTAAGTCTGGCTTATGTTGATATTTTAAGCTCTTTAACACAAAAAAGTAGTTTTTAAGTTGATTTTTCTAAGCCAGTGTGTTTTTGCAATCTAACACGGATATTCCAGACACACTTATTACAGCGTTAATAACCACGCAAAGATGCTAATGAAAGTTTCATAATATGTCCATTTTTGCAATGTTTCTGTTCATGCAAAACACCCCTTTTTTGTTAATACTTCACAGAGTCTTCTATGTTTTTAACTTCTCTTGCAAGTTCGTAAATTGACATCATGTTTTAAGGATTTAAAATGGAAAGAAATAATGAATGAATGAGACACCAACTATTGATCTATCTATCGACGTGATTGACTGACAAGCTGTACTCACACTACCAGCCTCGAACGCCATAGCCTAACTTTAGCCTAACCTTAACTTCCCGATAGCCTCGAACGCCTACTTCGCTGCCCCGGCCTGTTTAGAAAAAGACGTCTAACTTCTATTTACACAATATAAACAAATAAATAATTCTAGTAACAGGGAAATGCTGGTTACTTTATTTGCGAGAAAAACGCAATGTCTTTATATGAAAATATGTGTCACTAATATAAATGGGTAAGATCAGTATTTTATCCAACCATTACTTCATCAAATATTCACAACTCCTACATAAATCGCGTGGTTTAAAGTCAACAGTGGTAAGACTGATGTCCTGTCAGAAAGAACTCACTGGAATTTAGAAAGGAGAGACGTAGGGTCCCTTGGCTTTCTTATTAAAATTACTTTGTGGAAGAACTCAAAAGATCGTAAATGAAGCAAAGCACATAGTTGTTAACTGACACATGGAAATAGCTTACCGTTAGAATTAATGGTAGATGATGCAAAATTGTTCATTGTTGAGGGAAAGGAAATGAGTCGGACTGCAGCGAAGTAGTTGAACTTAGGGAGGAACTCAACTGGATAAGATAGGGAATGGAAGCAAGTTATATTAAGAAGTGCAAAACAGCAGTGGAGTCATTGTTGAGGGGAGGCTTTTACATTTTAATATATATTGGTTTTAAAATTCGGAGAGGAATCACATTGTTGCAATGAGCTTGGATTTTAAAGTTATCAGCACTGACATCGATTTTACATTTTATGACGTGACCGCTGATTATCCTTTCCGGTTTAGAGAATTCGCAGTTCTATTGCTGAAACTGAATTGAAAACACACTCTTGACTCCAAAGACCGAACGGTGCTACCAACATACGTGCCTCAATCATAAAAAGGACAAATGAATCTGGGTAAGAGATCGTATAGATTAGTGGCAAATGAATTATTTTTAAAGAAATAGCGAAGAAAGTAACATTTTTTTGGAGAGATGAGTAGGTTGAAGATAAGTGATAAGTGCAGTGTATTAGTTTTAATTGCGTTGATTTTAAAGAGTTTATCAGAGAAAACCTTTTTTGTCCTTCCAGAAATGGAAGGACATTGTCCTTTTCAAATTCAACAGTATATTTGATCTGGTATGCAGGTTATTGCTATAATCTGAAAAATAATAACTTTTTCTTGAGTATTGAATATGGCAAAGCAATCGTCAACAAAACGGCGATAATAAAGGGAGGCCAATTTCTGGGGCAGCAATCAAAACTTCTCGTGTTCATGTTCGTCAAGGAGATATTCTGCAGCGATTGGAGCAACGTGAGAACCCATGCCAACACCATCTATTTGCTGGTAAACATTGTTAGTGAATATAAATAACTGTCTTTAAATATTAATTGGAGTAACTGTTTAAGTGTTTGTTTCGAGAAGCCTTTAAAGGAGTTTGAGTTATCAGAAGCTCTGTGGAGGATAATTCCCATTACTTCGTTAACAGGTGTCTTGGTGAATAGCGATTTTATATCAAAACTGACGAGTATTTTGGGAACAAAGGTGAGATTAAGGTACTGAAGTTCTTTGTCAAAATAAAAACTATTTTCTATGCTGTAATGGTTGGTAATAAGTACTTTGAAGAGATGTGTTAAATGTTTAGTTAATTTGCATGTAGGCATTGAATAAGCGGCATGTTTAGGGCAAAGGGGAATTTAGGCTTATGTACTTTGGAGAACCCATATATGAAACCTTATAGGAAAGGATCGGCTGTTACCTAATTAATAGGTAGCCAATTTATAGTGAAGATGAATTAAGTTTTTGATTCCTTAAATAATTCTTCGCGGGTACTCTGGGTTTACCGAAAGTTTTGTGGTAATCGAGGTAAAGAAGGACTTTGAGAAAGGACGTAGCAAAAAATATACTTTTATTCTAATACGAGCCTATTAAAGGTGCAAGCGCCACGTCACGAATTACTTCGCGGGCAACCAGGTTTTTATATTCAACGCGAAGTATTGAATTCTGGAGCGACAAAACTTAGGCGAATTAAACGGGTCCCGTAACGCTAAGATAGGAACGAATTAATCTTAATCTCTTAATACTGAATAGATGTTAAAGTCTTAATAATTCTTAATGAGTTGTCTTACTGAATTACTCGACTATATATACAGTTTTACTTCCTATGGGGCGTGACCTAGACTCGTCTGTGGGACGAGCCTCCGTTGTTGTGTTCATTATTTTCCACGCATAGGGCGGAGCTACCGAACAGCTATGTGTGTCAGATTTAACTAAATATTCCAATAGTTTATCTCCATTACAGGAATCGCTTGTCACAAATCTGTGTTAAAATTTCGTTTGTCATAGTCTGTATTTGTCCAGCTGCTTCGTAGATTCCCTTCTTCTGATAAATGTATCCCAAGACGCAAATTGTTTGTTTATGCGTTTCCTCTGGTCGACTCAGGTATCTTGGCCTGATATCCGTTTCCCGCGTTTGTATTTTGTGCGTTCCCCCTCGCACCCTCTCGCTTCCTCTCTATTGACATATATATTTTCATTCCTTATTTTCTATGCAAATTCATATATGCAAAGTAATATATTCATTCTCATCTTCTTACTCTAATATTAGACATATTATTTTATATGTGTGGAGTTGTCAGGATTTAATAAGACCACCGCGCGTCCATGTTGTAGTTTCTCGCTGGGTCTATTGAATCCTCTTATTTGGTGCCAGTAGCCTACCTAGTACATAACTCTTTCACCACAGTACTCCGCTTCCAGTAATGGAGTTCTGAGAAAATAGAGCATAACAATTTCATAAGTAGATACATACTTAATACATATTTTGGCACACCTAATGTCTGACAGCATTTTCGACATACTTACAGGGCGTCAACACTTCCATAAGTGTATACACCTGTACTAAACGAGCCTACTTATGCCATGTTCTGCCATATAATACAATATTTATGTCTCTCCCTTTTTCAATAAATGTGTCGCTACAATAATTACTACAAAAGGATTCAGAAATACATAAAGGCGGATATCTGGCAAACTTGACTCGTCTCTCGAAGCGCGTAAAAACGTCTCTCCTGCCATTACTATCTCCGATTCCTGTAAACGTGTCTGGTTGACTTCTTGTGGCGTCATTCTCTTCCATGCAAGTGGTCTTCCTCTCGTTTTTTTGCCTACGTCCATGGGCGTTGGTCGTCACTTGGCACGTTAGCATTATGAGAAGGAAATAATCTCGCAAGTTTTAGTCTGTCTTCTGAGACAGTGTCCCTTCTTCCGTCAGGAAATTCCAATTTGCAAACTTTGTTACCGCGCTCGATTACCGGGAAAGGGCCAGCATATAGCGCTTCTAGTAATTTGCGAACGCGGTCTATTCGGACGCACATATGAGTTTATTCGCGAAGATTTTAGGGCACGAAAGGCTTAGGCACCGATTGCAGGTGCCCTATGGATGCCTGCGTGAAATAGACTTGTGCCATGGTTGATGCCAATATCTTAATAAAATTGGAGTCGGCCTTCGATGACGATGACGAAAGTAAAGGTTTGAGTCATAATAGTGTCGTTCCCTGACTGCCGTGAAAGGTGAAAATCCCGAGTCATTGGGCAAAGAGCGAATGCTTAAAAGGACAATTGGGAGTGCCACCAGCCAGCCTTATCGACGGGTCATTATGCAGCACTTCAAAGTCCTGTGTGCCCTTTCCACCATCCAGTTCGCAGACGGGCGGTACGCCGTGGTACAGAGATACTGAAAACCAACGTGGGCAGACAGTTCCCTAAATAGTTTTATTTCAATTTCGGCGCCTCTGTCGGTCACTACGTAAAGCAGGAGTCCAAAACTGAAAACTCACACATCTAGGAAAGCTAACGCAAACGTTGCGGCACTTATGCTAGGAATCGGTAGTCATTCAATCCATCTTTTCGCTCTGTCGATGAATGATAGTAAATTCTTATTTTTTGAGTGGTGGGATTATCCAGGCAGTGTACACGGTGGAGGTGGTCCAATTATATAGATATGCACAATTTCGAACCTTGAGGATAAAATTTTAATGGGCAGGATCGGGGATTTCGTGTGGCGACTAATCTTGGAAGATTAAATTAAGAGGAACTCACTCGTCTAGAGGCGAATACCCCTGTACATATTGGGCCAGAAATATCGAGATTTGATGAGACGAAGTGAAGCCTTAATTAGAGGGTGTGATAGATTATGTAATTCATTGAAGATAGTTCTCCTGCACACAATAGGGACAAACAATCGTTGGTATCTGGTATCTTGATGTTACTTCACACCAAAGCTGAACTTCGTCGGAAAAATGGTGAGATTTTAGTCGCTAGTGAACTACCTTCGTTTTTTCGTCATCATCCGGCACTGCCGCCAAAGCTCGGAGATCAAGAGAGTCAATTTGGACTGAATTGAGGTTCCTTGAAAGGCAGTCAGCGACTACGTTGTCCTGACTACGCACGTAAGCGATATCGCTGATGTATTCTAGAATGGCTGTCCAGAGGAGTTGTTGCTTGTCTATTTTTGCACTTAATGGTGATGCAAAAGCCGATAGTAAAGGCTTGTGATCAGTATATAAAGTAATATGGCAACCTTCAATCAGGTACCTGAAGTGGATGACAAGATATGCGGCTAGGAGCTCTCGTCGTAGGTGGAGTTTGCTTGCTGCGTCCGGCTAGGTTTTTTTGAAAAGAATGCCACCGTTTTGGTAATCCGTCACTAGCAGGTAGGGCAAATCATTGGGTAGTGGGTGATAGAGACTACCAGAGCCGATTGAGGCCAATTTGTTATTTTCAAATGCTCCACGAGCCTCATCATTTCGCACGAGCTCACAAGCCTTAGGTTTCAGACGTACAAGCTCAGTCAACGGGGCCCCAATCGAAGCAAAGTTAGGAGTTATTTTTCGGTAGTATCCCAACCTTTCCAAATATCTTTGAAGCTCCTTTTAGTCTTGTGGTAATGGCATGTCTCTAACTTCCTCCATTTTCTTCGCTGGTAGGCAAATTCCTTCCACCGAAATGTAATGCTCTAAAAAATCGATTACCTCCTCTGTCAGCTCGCACTTCTCCAGGGATATTCTCAGGTCATTTTTGCCACAGATTTTAAAGACTTGCTCTAAATGCTTCTGGTGGTCGTCCATATTGACTAAAAATATTAGGATGTCGTCTATATGTAAATAAACGAACCCTAATCCTCGAAAGAGGTTGTCCATGTACCGTTGGAAGGTGCAACTTGCATTTCGAAGGCCGAATGGGAGCTTTGCATACTCCCACAGACCAAATGGAGTTGTGATCGCCGTTTTCTGTGTGTGTGTCTTTTTCATAGGGATTTGATGATAAAAATTTGAATCCGTGGCAATGGATATCTGTCGGGCTGTGTGATCGTATTGAGCGCTTGGAAATTGCCAACCACCCTCTACTCACTGGCGACTTTTTGGGCACCATGTGAATCGGCGAAGCCCATGGTGATTTGGACAAGCGCACTACCCCCCTCTTCTTCAATAGTGTTTCGAAAGTTGCTTGGGTAACCCGTAGCTTCTCTATATTGCGTGAGGCCTCGGTGGTGTGAACGTCCATGTAGCACTATCAATTTCGATTGTATGTGTCACTGAGTGCGGCGATAACGGGAAGTGATGAACGGATGCGGGCCGTACAGAGCCTCATATTTCTCCAATATGGCTCTGTAATGGGGCGGTAGGTGTTGAAGGTCATTGATAATTAAGTCTAACGCAGGCTCTCTAGCTAATCTCACATCCAATACAAGTTTGGTTTGTTCGTCTATAAGTATGCCGCAAGCACAATCCACTAAAAGTTTAAAATATCTTAGAAAGTTAATTCCTAATAACGGTGAAGTGGTATCTGTGAGTACAAATGACCACCTAAATGATCGGCGAAGGCTAGGGATCACTATGTCCGTGTGAACCTTGCCGTGCACTTTTATTTTTCCGCCATTATCCATTGAAATGTTTATACTGGACTCACCTGATTTCACCAATTTAGCCGGAATTATTGATTCAATCGCACTCGTGTCGATTAAAAACTTGGAATGGCATGCCCAGCGAGTTTTCCGACGGAGCTGACGAAGATAGCTTGGAGGAAGGTTGCATCTGCACATTTTCTCCTCTCCTGAGCCACCTGCAGCAGGGTTTGCAGAATTTAGCATTCCCTCGAACGTATACATGTGAGCGGCAAAATACCGGTCTTTGGTTCTTTCGAAAGGGTTGCAATACTCCTGGTATCTTATACGCACAGTGATAACTATTCTTCTGCATATAACTGGGACGATTCCCATTATGGTACACATATTTGGGCACTGACCCCACACTTCTCGCCGAATTATTTATATAACTATCACTCGTATCGTTATTAGCATAAGGCATAACCTCGGTGGACACGGAAACGGCACTGCGACCTATCGACTCACTACAAGTATTTATATTAATGCACCCTGCTCTATCAAATATCATAGGTTCATCTGCCAGTTTTCCTAATTGTGTTAGGGTAAGTTATTTCTGGGTGGCTATTATGGGTGCGATGTTAGTAGGCAGGGACTGAATGAACTTGTTTCTCACAAGTTCTTCACCAACTTTTACCTGCAGGGCTGTTCTTCGTAGTTCATTCAAGTCGGTCGAGGGTCAGCCTATGAGCGTGGAGGATGCAATAAGCTTCTCGAAAAACTCGGGTTTGGTCTTCAAGAATAGCCCAGTCGCTTCCGCCCTTAAAAGTTGATAATTTTGATCCGATATAATGGCCGCCGGAAGACGATCGAAGGTCTCAGGATAAAGTGAGGCGAATAATTGGAAAAAATTAGTCTCCTCCTTCTTTATCTCGGAGATGTGTAATAGGGTGTTCACAATTTGGAACCAACCTGTGAGTGCTGTTTCATTAAAGATGTGCAGTTTGATGATGATAGCGTTTACGAAGCCCCTTTCACCTTGTCCTGTATGACGATGGCTTAATACGTTCATTTGTTCGACACCTTCACTGTTCGGTCGAAGCGAAGGGTCACCAATTTATAAGAAACGATCCAGTGTTACCAACTTAATAGGTAGCCAATTTATAGTGAAGATGAATTAAGTTTCTGACTCCTTAGATTATTCTTCACCGGTATTCTGATTTAGGGTGGGCTTACCGAAGGTTTTGGGGTAATCAAGGTAAAAAAGGACATTGAGAAAGGACGTAGCAAAAATATACTTTTATTCTACTACGAGCCTATTTAAGGTGCAAGTGGCACGTCACGAAGTACTTTTCCGTCTCTATCAAATAAATTCTTTTTCCATACCAATTTTAAGTTAATTTTCATAAATAGACACCACATAGGATTATATTATAATTGTAAGGACAGAATCCTGCCTGAAGCGAAGTGCTCCGTTATTTATGAGTTTTCTTGCCCCAATTGTAAACTGAGGAGATACATAGGCAGTACGGTGCGCTCGCTGAGGGCCGGGTTCTGTTCTCATTTGGCTGTTAGCCACAGGGCAGGGAACATTCTCTCTACGAAAGAATTCTCATCTGTTAGGCTTCACTCTATTAGTGGTAAAACTGAAATCACAACGGACGATTTTAAAATCTTAAAAACCACCCCTGATCCCATATCATTAAGGATTCTTGAATCCATGTATATTAAATACCTTTCTCCTTCCTTAAATTCCGATTCCTCTTCTCACCCACTACTTCTACTCTAAACAAATATATTACCAACCTCCCAACCTTCTCTTTCTTCTTACACTCCTCGCCCTTTCTTCCCAGTTATCCTCTAACGGCTAAATTTTTAAGGTTATTTATCTCGATGTGTTTCCAATGTTTCCTCAATCATTACATTTTTTAACTCCCAACATAATAATCCAAAAATATCAATTACCTGTAAATTTTCGCAATTCCCCCCTAATAAATATTAAATACTTTCTATAAATTCATCATTTTGATCGTCTGTTAAAATCTAACTTAAATTGTTTGTCTACGCCACAAATTGTATTTCCCAGTACCCGAAGATGGGTGAAAAGTTCACCCGAAACGTTGTATCTATGAAGAAAATGGAATGAATTTCCCGATTTCCCGTTATACGTCCTTTCGTTCATCCTTAAATTAAATTGAAGCTTCATAGGAGAAACCCTAACTAATATATATATATATATATATATATATATATATATATATATATATATATATATATGTATATATATATATATATATATATACATATACAAAGAAAGAGAAACTACAGGTTCTGCGAGTGATAATACAACCACCACAGGGCTACGCTATTTTTATTTTCTGCCTTTCAAGTAAATTATAAGACAGAAAGAAAGATGCAGAAACCTTGTATAGTTGCCTATAAATAAATATAGTACAAGAGAAAGAAGAATTGGACGCGAATGAGCAAATGAGACAAGAAACCGGAGTTTTTTTAAAGGCAAGAGAGAGGAACATTAGAAGAATCCAGAATTAAAGGGAGCAGAGGGCGGCACAATGAAGGCAATCCTTTACCGAGAAGACATAGATAACGCCAGGGAAAAAAAGTTTGAAATTCCTGGCCGGGACTCGAACCCGGGTTTGCTGATTGCCTGTCAGATGCTCTACCGCTAAACTACCAGGCACAGTAACTATATTTCGCCCAAAGCGTTACCCCATCAAACCCACTATCTCCTTAAGCTAGGAACCTCCAAGGAATTTTTATACCACATCCTCTTACTCGCTTACAATTTTTAAAGGCTCATTGTCCATGCCACATACAAAGAAAGAGAAACTACAGGTTCTGCTGGTGATAATACAACCAAAACAGGGCTATGCCATTTTTATTTTCTGCCTTTCAAATAAATTTGAAGACATAAAGAAAAATTTAAAAATCTTTTATAGCTGACTATAAATACATATAGTACAAGAGAAAGAAGAATTGGACGCGAATGAGCAAATGAGACAAGAAACCAGAGTTTTTTTAAAGGCAAAAGAGAGTTAAAGGATTGTGCCGTCCTCTGCTCCCTTTGATTCTTTATTCTTATAATGTCCCTCTCTCTTGCCTTTAAAAAACTCCGGTTTCTTACCTCATTTGCTCATTTGCGTCCAATTCTTATTTCTCTTATATATATATATATATATATATATATATATATATATATATATATATATATATATATATATATATATATATATATATTGTATGTAGTCCAAGGGGCGTGACCTTGACTTGTTCGTGAGTCGGATCCAGTGATCTAATTTGTTCGTTACTTTCACCCCTTGTGCGGAGTTGCGTAATCTATGTGTACTTGTTGTAACTACATATTTCCCATGTCTAAGGTTTATATTTATTAAAGGGGATCGCTCGTCTCCTACAGTTCTTTGGGAAGATTTTCTGGTCAAAGCGTATATTTGTTCAGCTTGCGTGTTGTGACCTTTTTGCTGATAATTTTTCTTAGCCCGTGTATGTTGTTGTGATCGCAAGACTCATATAGGTTCAGATGCTGACCTTTGATAGCTGTGCGTGTGTATGTTCATTTTTTCCTGCGGGAATCTAACGAACGCTTGCATCAAATCTATTTGTCCAATTTGCCATAATTCACCAAGGTTCTTTATTTATTACACTTGGCATATTATTTCTCTTATTTATATAAAAAGCCATTTCTAGGATTTGATAGATTCATTAAGCGTCCATTTTGAGGAGTTCCTCGCTGGGCATATTAAATCCTGAAATTTGGGTCCCAAACGCCAACCCATTTTACAGCAATAGCCCCCCCCACAAAAATTTCCCTACCAGTTATGGAATAATTCATTATAAATACATAGATAGATACATATTAATTCCGTACTTCAGACCTAATTTCTAACAGCATTTTTAACACTCACATAGAGCATTGGTTTTCGAAAGGACATAGTTCTGTTCTCAACAAAACAGGCCTATTCATTATGCCATGTGGCACTTTTTTTGCTTAGTGGACACAAAGCAAAATGGCTGGTGACGTCACCAGCCAGAAAGGTCGACTGGCTACTGTGACTCCATAATAATATTCTGCGAAGCTGCTTCGTTTGGACTTAGTTCAGCAAATATATAAATACATAAGGAATTTCTAACCTTTAAAATAATAAATTTTTGCTGCTACTTTACTTTTCATTTTACCTAAATCAGGTTCAATCAGGCCATTACATTCATTTTTAAGGTTAGGTTAGGTTATTTAACCCAAAAAGTACCAAAACCGGGAGTTTTGTCTTTATAAGAAAAACGCGTTTTTAAGCTATTCGTACATACTCGTGGATCACATGACTGTCTCACAGGTAGCAACCCTGGTGACGTCACCAGCCATTTTTTGTTTGTGTCCCGTAGATAAAAAAGAGCCTGCCATGTTCTTCCATATTAGTTTCGACACGCAAGAAAGCTATAGAGTAATAATGCGTGTTTATATTTAGGCCTCTTCCTCTTTCATTATAACATGCCGCTGCAATATGATAACTACAATAGGATTAAAAATATAGGAATGGCGGGGTTCTGGCAACCGTAATTAGTGAGGGTTTCAACATGGAAGCTATGTCTCGCAACGCACTTTTGGACATTTACTTTTCATCTCTTTATAAAAAGTCACCTGAGTTTAGGCAGTTAAATTTATTATCACAGTCCTTGTCCTATGTGGGAGCATGAAACTTAATACGACGATATCACACACAATTGCTTTGGTTGAGACAGACCAGCACAGCTGTGTTTAATTTGGAGTGCTTTATCGCTGTCTTCCCCCCAATTTGATAATGTTGTCCCGCTCTTAGGTGGCAGCCGTGTCCATCTTCCCCCTCTTTGAGTAGAAGGGAATCTCTCTTATTTCCCGTTCGTCTCATCAATGCCTAAATTATCAAGGTTGATGTTTGCTTAAGCCGCGTCCGATATCCCTTGGGAATCTCGCTTAATTTCCTTTCGCCTCGTCGATGCCCGAAATTATCAAGGTCCATGTTTGCTTAAGACGCGTCAGATATCCCCTTGAGACGCCATCTCTGCGTGCAGCCCTCTGTCGACCATGGCTGTGGCTCCTATTTAACGTGATGTCTCCAAATCCCCAGCAGATAGAGAGAACCCCAGCTTCTTGCCGTCCAGACCCTAGTATCTTTCTCCCGTAAAGTGGTCCCCTCGCCCTTGTGACCTCGTCAGCAGATCGTCTTCGCGTAATTCGCCCTGATTAGAGAAAGATTACGGAAACCCGTTACGCCCCGAAAGATTTTCCTGGGTTTCACTCGTCTCACTACCTTGGTTGAGACTTCCTGCCGTTCGCAGGAGAATCTCGATTTCGTAATTACTTCTCCTTGGAGCCGAGATAATCTCAACCCCTTTCGCAGTCTCTCTGGACGCCTTTGCATCGAGACTCCCTCGACGAAGACCTAGCCGTTAGTCTTCCACATCCCCAGTTCATCTTCCAGAGATAACCAGGAGTCCATTCCTCGTAAGTCCCACATCTTCGTTCCCACTCCTAAGAAGAATTCACTATTTGGTGTAAGGCCAATAGACTTGCTAAATCCTTCATTCAATCCGACTTATTGGATCAATTATATATTTTCCCGGACTTAGTTTCCTTAATTTTTGCCTGTCATAATATTCTTTTGTCGTACTGATTATTATTCAGATTTCCATATTTATCTGTGCCCTTTTTCTTATTATTTGTATTCAACTTTTTTTTTGTAGAGGTGTTTATCTTTCGAATAACCCTTGAGACGAACCCAGCAAACGTATTCCCTTTAGACAAGCCAACCTAATAATATAGCTTTTTATTGATAATTAACAAACTAATGAAGATAGACAGGGGATTCCTAATGATACGGATAGGCTTGCAGAGCGAAAGAATTATATGGTGTTAATTAATTTGTCCTATAGCTGATGTGGAGTAGAAATTAGTATTCATTCCACAATTACGGAAAAACATAATTTAGTTCATACCTCAAAAAATGCTAGAGATAAACAAATGATTACACATGCTAAGGATATGTTTCAGGTAATGTGTCTGAATTGGCTTTGGATTATGCCATGTAGATATTAGAATATTGTAATTTTGTAGTTGTTTTTGAATTTGTGATGATGTGTCTCTGATGAACCCTATTATAAGTTTTTTCATGGCTCGGTCTGGAAATTATTACATGATTGTTCGAGTTTTAATGATAATAATTTGGGGGGACGTATTCATTCTATAACTAATTTCTACTTAGAGATGAGCTCTAGTAAGCTGAAATATAAGGCCAAAACATGTCACTGTGAAATACATGCACTTACACTCACGCAATCACTCGCTAAACTAAGCACACATATACTCATACACAGCTTCAAACCAATGAAAAAGATATAGAAAAATCGAAAAATGCAAAACTCCAACGACCAATTATATCCGAAAGCTTTGAAGAACTCAATTTTAGAATCTTTTTAAATTCTAAAAAATGGCAAAAAATATTTTCCAAAATTTCGCCAAATATATTGTAACCTTGTTGCGTGACTTTCGATAATATAAAATATCAAATCAGTTTTTCAATGGGTGAGTTATATTTATTTCCTACCTTAATTTATCTATTATTCTTTTTTTGTGTTCTTGGTCGAATTTCAAATTTTCTTTTGGGCGTATATTGAAGATATTTGTCGTGTTACCTGAAATTTTATTCAATATCCCTTAGTTCATCGATGGTATGTTCATTTTCGTCTGAAAATAATTGTCGAGGAATTGTGGCTCCCTCTTTTTGTCAGAGAATGATATATTTAATGACTTTGCGCGCCAGTGTGAAACTACTACTTAGGGAGGGAAACAATTTCTCTATTGGCTGAGTTGACTATTTAATTACTGTATTATGAGAGTACCACAGCGTTTAATCAGTTTTAAGGAAAGAGCCGGTCAACACGTAAGGATCAAGTGAAACACCAAGAATTAACCCAAAATATATATCTTTTTAATTTATCAATTAACCCAAATATTTACACTAAATTCTATAAGTTTAACATGGTTCGCAAGAATTGAATGAAGGCCTATTCCTGACGCAAGTCCTGATCAAAGCGAAGTAGGATCCACGTAAAGAAACCAATTGCCAGTTAATTAATTTATGGAGACCTTTGAGTACAGCATTTAGCCACAATTTACGTTCCACTAATCTAACTAAAAATATGACAGGAGTCACTGATATTTTTTAATGGGTGTACTCGTGATCTGGATATCGTTTGGATTGATTTTAATGAGTGTTCCTACTTGATCGCTGCAGGGGATAATAACTGGTGCCATATGGTGATTAAATGACATCCCTGTGCTTGCAAGAATTATATCAGATTTCGTGGCACAATTTTGAGTGATGTAGGTAAGCAAATCGAGATCTAGCCATTTGGCGATATTTATTTGAGCAAAAGGTCAATGTTCCTGCCTATACCGTTGGGTTTTGGCTTGTATCTTATTCATGAATTCATGCATTGGGGTCTTATAGGGGTTAAGGGTAAAAGGTTGAGCAGTTCTAAGGAAACTCTTTAATTTTAGAGGGGAGGATTTGCTAGGCCTACTTCCTTTCCAACCTTGAGGGGTCACCGGTCACAGAGTCTACCTCCTTGGCCGAGAAGGACCTCATAACCGGTGACAAGGTCTTCTTCTTCGGGCCTACCTGATGTCTATGCTAGAGGCTAAAGGCAGATGAACGAGGGAACGCTATTAATAACAAAAGATCAAGTAAGTTATACTGAAAAACGACTTAATTGGTTCTCTCTATCTTAGTTTGTTTCTTCTCGCATCTAATTGGCGTGACCTCTTTTCATTGACCTGGGCGCAGGGCGGAGCTAATGATCAGAAATATGCTTCTCAGTTCCTTTGTTGATCGTTGGGCGGAATTATAAGAGGTATGTGTGTTTAATGAAACTACATATTTTTCCCAAGTTGAGACTACATCCAATATCAGAAAGACCGTTTTGCATTACACAGTTCATCAACAGTTTTAACCGGTTAAAGCACATACCACCCTGTATTTACTCAGCTTGCCCTTGTTATCTATTATTGAGGTTGTTTTTTCTGGCAGCTGTTTCTTAGCGTGCGTATGTTTGTGTAGCGGTGTCGGAAATTTGGCTGTCCGTGGCTTGAATCATACTTCTATTAATAAATATACAATTGTGATATAAGTATTCCTTTCATTGATACGTGTACCCGTCCTGCAATTTGAGTGTCACAGGCTTGCTGTCCCATGCATTTTGAGTGCCACATTCTCCCATTAAGATTCCTGGTTTTCTGTTGTTAAAAAGACTTTTCAAATTTAGGGGGTAATCTATTACGCAGAGGGCGTTGATATCCTGTGGCTATATTGGCATTAATTATTTCCATTTCATCCCCGATGGCAATACGATTTTTCAATATCTTGGTGTTTCCTGTTCCTAAATCCTTGCTTGATGCCGATTGCAACTACGTCATAGTGTTCTTGGTAATGGCTCTTTGTTATGACTTCGGAGTTCCATATTTTCTAGTTTTCAGTTTCTGTAATGACTCCAAGGTCTGATATCAGAAGGGTGTTAGCGTTAATTTATCAGAAGATGTTAGTATACATGTTCTTCTTGTTCCAACCATTAATGATTATATGAAGGATTTTGACAGTACGAGCTTGATTTGCTGACCTATTCATAGAGCGGGAGAATAGTTCCTTCTTCTCCTGATCTGTTTGCTCTTCTTTGGGTGAGGGGGTTCTTCTTTCGCAAGGGTGAATGAATACTAGCCTTTTTTCTTTTACAATTTATATGATCGTGGCTGTACCATGTTAATAATATGGGCATGAATAATGCATAACATGATTTTGGAATGGTTGGTCTCTTAATGACTAAGGGCATAGTGGAATGCTGAGAGTTGTTTTGTAGTTTTGCTTGCTTCGTGGATGGAGCATAAGAGGTCTTTCTACTCTTTTTTTCATAGACCCATTATTATTTTCTTTCTATTGTGCTGTTATCTTCTTTTCTTTTAGGCAAACAAGTGCCAGGGTTCTAGAATTTCCTTTGGGGTTAAAGTACTACGACGAAGTGGTGCAAACGCATCGGTTTAGTATCAACTGCTACACATTGGTAACAAATAATCGTATTCTTGTTTGGGCAGTTTGTCGATGTGCAGTCTTAAATTTTGTATCGATGTAAAGTCTTATATTTTGTAGCAATATAGATATATTTGAATTTGGGGGTATTTGTCGCGTTCAAGCTTAGATGCAGAAATCATCATGTTAAAGAAAAGGAGACCTCTTTTGATTGGATATCGAAACTGCTTCCAACATACACAGAAACGGTTGTGTGTTACTCTGTGCTCTTGTCGGGACTCAAGGTCAGAGGGCATAGAAACCCCTCCAAGAGTTTCAGCTTAGTCACTTTGCCGGTGTTCCTATGACGGTTAGTTCCACACAGAACCAATTATCAAACCTGATTTTCTCGCTGCCTCAAATTATGCATAGGTTATGAAAGGTAGGTCCCCCAAGCACAAATCGTTGAGCGTATTGTACTTAGCTAGACATAGTTAAAACATATAGGAACTATGAGTAATATAAACTCCTTTTTTCCTCTATGTGGAGTGAAATAAAGCGAAAAGGAAAAGCGGTCAAGGAGAGATAAGAATGAAAATAAATTTGCCACCATTTTATTTCCCTTAAGCTGCGAGTGGTCTTAGTACTCTTATCAGTCCACGAAAAGAGAAATGATAGTGTTTCAGTACTTGTGCTTTACCAGTAGGAGTGCTTTCTATTGCGTCTTTACGCAGCATGAGCTAACGTAAGCCCTAACCGCCATGAAAATATGAGTTGGTGGTATGTGGGAGATATACTCGTAGATAAATCGGCCGCACGTCCAGTCCCCTTCCTCCCCCACCAGGGCAATCATAACGTTGTGTTAAGTGCATTATGTTTGAGATATAACCTAGGTATCTGTGTTTTTTTTGTATTCGTTAGTAGTTAGTTTTTTTTCTGTCTATATATTATTTTTTGTCTTTTTCGAATTATTTTCAATCTGGGTTTCTTGGTGGTAAACTTTAATACACTTTCTTCTTAGCACTTTATAGCTTTGGATGTTTTCATCTAGTGCTCCTAATCATGGGTGTCAAATCAGGTGAAGTTAACTTCTATTGGTATAATTTGTGCATAGCTGGGAGATCTTGCCCCATTCGGGTTTAGTTTCATCTTCGTGTTTTTTTTTACTCCTTGGGAGCTGGGCCATTACTTTAAAACTCCTGTCGCTATTCCTTTAAAATAACGTCTATCATTTCTTCCTATCTTAGTTCTTCTGCAGGGAAGTGGTGAGCTATTGGTTACTATGGATCATTTCAGTTGTCCTTCATTGTTTGTCTGGTGGACCTCTTGGTTGGGTCGATACCACCAGCCCTATACTTTCAATATACCAAATCTTTGAATGTGTTACGCTGTAGGGTAACGCAATTGCCAAAGAAAATCATGATTTTGTCATTAAGAAGTACCTGCTCGATAACATCTTCAACTACTTCTCCTGTTTTCACTTTGATGCCAAATTTACATGTTAGTTAGCGTACGGATTTGACTATGTCCTGTCATTTCTTTCATCTTAGAAGGGGATATTCCTCATTGATGTAATCTTTGAGGGTGAGGTCTGTTGCCTCAATCTTCTTTCTGCCTCACTTAACGGCTGCTTTCTTTCCTTCTTCTTCTTCGTTTGTCGTCGGTTTCTGTTCACGTGATGTTTCTTTTCGTCAGTTTTTTTTTATTGTTTTCTCTTATGACCTTGGCCACACTAAAGTTTTAAATTTCTGAGGAGGGTTGGCTCTCAAGGAAGGGCATCTTCTGCATAGTATATTTTTATAACATGTTTTGAGGGTTTCAACAAAGGGGCCGGGTTTGTCTATATTTATTACGTGCACATAAAGGATGCACGTAACTAATTTCATCGATGACTCGTTCGGGATGGTGAGGTGCGTTTTTGGCACCATCATTTCTTGTACAGAGGATTTGGCCATTCTTGAGGAACTCATACTCCACTTTGTTTCTGTTTGGGCTCTTACTCATTGTGGGGAAATAAATATCACGAAGAGAAAAAGACGCCAGTTTGTTTATACAGCGTCAACGGTTACGTCCCATATGTTCCGATACTTTACCCCTCCCCCCATCCTCTTCGCCTCGCTCCCCCAAAGATCCTTGAGGTTGCCCACAAAGAAGGATTACAATCAGCAGATTTCGTAGTCCGTTAATACAAACATAGGAGGGTAGGATAGCTTTTAGAATAAAAATCTATGAAAAGGCTCGCTGTCCCCTCCGATTTCTTATGTCTATTTTCGCCAAATAGACGAGATTTCACTTCTCCGTACGTAAACCAGAAGGGTGAATGGTTACACCGTTGAAATTTATGCTCTAGGAGAGAGGCTAAAGGAGAATCTGAGTAGCAATAAGGAGAAGAAGAGCAGTCCCAGAGTAAAACCGAGAATCAAGAAAACAGTGAAACCGAGCGGGATTTTTCTGCCAAGGCTGTTCCTTTGGTCACCTAGAAGAGTAGACCAGTGGTATCGAAAACTACTCTCATACCCATCTCGTTTGAAGAAACCCCTTATTTCAGTTTTTATGAATAAAAACAGAGATAACCCTCATCAGTAAGGAATACCACCGTGAATGCCCATTCTACAAAAGATTGACCTCTTGGCCAAGTCTTATCATCGAGAAGCCCGCCAGTTTAACACAGGGATTGGAATAACCAGTACATCTACAATCCCCTCGCTTAAATCTTGAAGTCAAGAAGCATCGCCACGCCCTCCCCACCTGCCTCAGGTTAAGCATCAGCTGTTCTCTTCGAATAGCTGCAACCAGCGTCTCCTTCTCCCAGAGAGACGATGAGCTGTTTTATGAGTCAGTCTCACGTCTGCGAGAAAAGCTCCAGTCATACGCGTCTCGAATTATCGCATCGAAGAGGTTCTCGTTTAAGGTCATCCAACTCCAGACTCCCTCTTAGTTAAAGGTAAAAGGAATCCAAAACTTATTCATGTTCGTTATTTACCATTCCGTGCTAAAGTGAACTTTTGCGTCAACCATCGCCTAGTATTCATTAGTAGTATTAAGCTTTATTTAGATTCTCTTATTATAGCATTAGTATATTTAAAGTTTTAATATTTCATTTTTTCTGCAAGTAAAAGTATATTTTTGCCCTAGTTGTTTAATTAAATCCTCGAAACGCTTCAAATCGCAATAGATATATAATATCACTAATCCTCCCTGGTTAAAGAATCAAAAGTAAAATAAAGCACTTTTAGAGAAAAATGGAACCTAGTTATTCATATACGGAGCAAACGTACATACGTACCGTATACCACGACATTAAAATTGGCAGGTTTTCGGGTATTTAGAAGAACTCAATAATAGTTGATTGTGTTGTATCCCCATGATTAGTAACAAATTTGTGCCTATTGTTCGACGAAAATTAAACATAATAAGAGGATAAAGTCGGTCTAGAAAATTTTGTTAATTGTTGTGGTTAGCCCGTTAATGGTGTTAATTAGTTTTTTTGTGGTATTCCAATTAACAAAAAGTGTGGATGGTAAGGTTGGGTGAGGCAGAGCGCTACTTGTTTCGTGGTTGCATAAGTACCATTAGCGTACATCGGTTAGTTTTGGACGTACATAGGAAAAAATGTTGTCTTTCGAACGATTCCACCAACAAGGCCAAACTCTTGGACTAGCAGGCCAAGAACTAGCTGCCTATGTCCAGTAACAAGAGGAGAGACAAGCGTAAAGAGAAGAGAGAATATACGTAGGGAAAAAGAAGCAGAAGAATGAAGAATACAGATGGAAGCAGAAGAGAGAGAACGAATACGCGCACATGAAATGACATTGAGCAAGGATCAGGTGGAAGTCAATTCCGTTGGATCCCGACCGGGAGCTACGCACGTACCTACGATTAAACTTCCAGCATACAAAGATAACGAAGACCTGTGTTCTTAATTGACACACTTTGAGAAAATCTTTGAGCTGAAACATTGGCACATAGAAACAGAGGGAATCGGCCAGATTACTGCCCCTGGTTAATACCCCTCTCCGTGATATATTCATCTCGTTTCCATCCGAGGCTTCTGTCTATTATTCCGCCCTTAATTCCGAGCTAACGGCCACCATTAATCTAAATCCCAAGGAGCATAGGATGAATTTTAGACATGCTAGAATTAAGCCAGGTCAAACATACCGTCAATTTGGATTTATCCTGCAAAGACATCTCTAATTCTGGCGAGATTCAGCACAAGTGGGAAATGAGTTCGATTCCCTCGTCGACTTCATTCTTAAGGACCAATTGTTATGTACTCTGCCCCCAGTGATAAGAGCATTCATCAAGGACAGGCGAGCCGCTACGTTTAATGAGTACGTGGAGGAAGCGGATCTGCATGCTTCCAACCACAAACGATATCCGCGAGAGTTCTAAAAGAACCAGCCCTGGTCTCCAAAGAAAGGTGGGTATCCCAAGAAACCCCATCAAAAGAATCCCCCCCCCTAAATTTTTTAAGACCTCCGGACCCTCCAAATCCAAATTCTTTTCATCTAAGGAACAGAGAGAAATTAAGCCCCTAATTAATCTAAACCCCTTGTCCTCGTCATTGCCCAGAAACCCCATTACGTGTTATAATTGTGTTACCCCAGGTCACATTAGCTCACATTGCCCCCAAAATTCGAGGCTTAGGTCGCCCTCGAGTCAACAAGTGCCCAACATCACCGGATCTCTCCCTTAAGAACAACCTCCTGCTTCAGCGTCTCCTTCGTACACATCGAATTCCCCTGACCAAAAGGTGAACCTTTTGTTTAAGAAGAGTCCTCTCGGAGGACTAAAGTTCGAGACCTAATTCGTAAATGGTTTCCGAGTCTCAACTTTAGTACGCGATACTGAGTGCACCTGTATCGTCGTATCAAATAAATTGCTTCCCCTAGTTAGCCCCCAGCACTAAAGGTTCGCGGTCGTCCAGGATTTCCTGGGTAGATCAAACAAGTTCCCCTTAGTCAGATACCACATCCAGTGTCAGTATTTCACTGCCTCGACCAAGGCAGTGGCAGCGCCTATTAAATTCTGTTCTGTCTTAATAGGCCAGAACACGCAGTTCTCTCCAAATCCAGTGGATTAGCTTGTAATCACACGATACAAGCAACTAAGAGGTCTGCAGTCTAGACCCATTTATCTGCTTTTGAGAACTCGGCATACGAAGAACTTAATTCCTAAGCCTTCGCTACCGCATAGAAGGACTGTCCGACTCTCCAACCACTGTGGGAGAAGTCAGCGAAAAATGAAATAGAATCAGTTCGCGAGAACAAACGAATAAGTTACATGGTGGAGAATTCACTACTATTCCGGACGACGGCTGAAGTAACCTTCCTGTCGGATAAAGTCTTGTGCATTCTCCGGTGTTCTCCCAACGGGTATTAAAAATCGCACATGATGGCTTATTGGCTGGACATTTCAGTCCCAACAAAACCTCTCTACGTATTTTTAAATACTTCTTTTGGTCCGGCGCCGCTAAAGAGAGAGCCGTATACTGCCAGTCATGTGAACTGTGCCAGAAGGTCACCGCTAAAGGCCGGGTACCACCGGCTCCCCTACACAAACCCCCCCTCATTTCCGAACTCTTCTTTAGAGTAACTATAGACTTGATGGGGCTCATCCATCCCCCGTCTAGTGAATGATACTATTATATCCTCACTTTAGTAGACTACGCCACGCGTTTCCCCGACGCAGTTGCCCTCAGGAAAATTGACAGTATTTCCTGTGCAGAAGCGCTCATCTCCATTTTTTTCCGAGTCGACATCCCTAAAGAAATCCCCCTCAGATCGAGGCCATCAGTTCACGTCGGAACTGATGAAATACGTGGGCAAGTTACTCCTCATTAAACCCCTTTTTACGACCCCTTTTCACCTCTCTGCAAATGAGATGTGTGAAAAATTAAATGGTAACCTAAAGGCAGTGTTAAGAAAGCTCTGTCAGTCTCAGCCTCGAGAATGGCATCGGTACCTACCAGTCGCCCTCGTCCCGTGCCGAGAGATCCCTCACCGAACTCTGAGTTTTGCCCCCTTCGAATTGTTGTACGGTCGTAACATCCGAGGACCTATGATCATCCTTAAGGAACTCCTCACTAATCCTAAATTACATGAAGAAGTTAAGTCCTCTTACGCACAAGTGATAGAGCTGCGGGAAGGCTTGGAGAAATGTGGAGAGTTGGCCCGCTCAAACGTGGAGTGCAACCTAGGAAAATACCGAAGTTATTTCGATTTAAAAGCAAAAGCTCGAAAATTATAGCTTGGTGAAGTATTCTTACCTACAGAGACAAATAAGGTACTCTCCCAATGGAAGGGTCCCTTCCCGGTCATATAAGCTCGTAGCCCCGTTAAATACGTGATTGAAACATGCTCAAGAAGTATAACCGCTGAGCGTGTATTAATAATATTGTGACGCTGGAGGAAGAAGGAACCATGGAAGATTTATACCCATGTGAACCTCTTCAGGTGGTAAACGGTGTACGTAGAGTCGGATTACGAATATCCTCTATCCTCATTATCTTTCCCCCAGGACGAACCGCCCACGGAGTTAAATTTAAACCCCCACCTTGGCCCGCTCATAGATTCACAATTGTCCGCTCGAGTGAAGGAAAAATTAAGTTCAGCCCCCATCCTTCGACTACCCAATCCCCAAAAGAAGTTTGGTATCCGCACCGATGCCGTTGGTGACGGAATTGGTTATGTCCTGGTTAAGATGAAGAAGATGGTACCCCTTTTCCCATAGCTTATGCAACTATAGAAATTCAAGTTCTATTTAAGGGGTCAAGAGTTTAACGTGAAATCCGATCACCGGCCTCTGTCATATTTGTGTAACAGCAAAAGCCAGAACAGCAGACTCATGCGATGAAGTGTATTGTTCGTGGAGTAATAATTTAATATAAACTATATAAAAGGCTCCGATGAGTGTGTAGCTGAAAAATTGAGCCCAAACCCCACCGAGGGCTAATTAAACTTCCGTTAGTCCTAAATTCAATTTTTTTGTGTTGTATATATTAAGGTGTTAAGTGTTTATTTATGTAAGGAATTACCTGCCTAGGTACAAAATAATAGTCAGTTTCTTTTTCTTGTTCTTTGTTGCAATTGATGGGCTTTTTTATTTAAATTTACTGCTTTGCCTTACGAGGCAAGGTTAAAGTCCGCCGTTCACCTGTCTATGTACCTGCACGCATGTGCGTAAAATGCCAATAAGTCTTAGTCTATTATGATGGTTGAGCACTGTATTTTCACGGTAACAGTCGGACTTGGAATTGCATTCCAAGTCATTTGTTTTTTTTTGTCGTTTAATTTTTTTGCACTTGAGTTCTTCTTCCCGTCTTAATTACCTAACTTAAGAGGAAGGAAATGTGGGGAAATAAATATCACAAGGACAGACGATAGTTTGTTTATACAGCGTCAACGCTTACGTTCCATATGGTCCAATACTTTACCCCCCCTTCATCCCCTTTGCACTCCTCCCACAAAGATCCTCGAGGTCGCTCGCGAAGAAGGATTATAATTAGCAGATTTCGTAGTCCATTAATATAAACATAGGAGGGTAGGATAGCTTTTAGAATAAAAATCTATGAACAGGCTCACTGTCCCCTCTAATTATTCATGTCTATTTTCGCCAAATAGACGAAATTTCACTTCTCCGTACGTAAACCAGAAGGGTGAATGGTCACAACGTTGTAATTTATGCCCTAGGAAAGAGGCTAAAGGTGGGCCCTCGTCTTCCCTCCCCAACCCCCAGGAGATAGAGAGAGAGAGAGAGAGAGAGAGAGAGAGAGAGAGAGAGAGAGAGAGAGAGAGAGTGTGTGTGTATGCCTGTTGTAGATGGGCAGCGCCGTATCTACCAGGTACGGTTCACGTTCAAACATGAACTCTGAGGAGAGGGTGAATTGGTGGTAGAGGAGTTTCACATCGTTACGAGTAGTTAGTTAGCCGGGTGCATCGACATACGCATCCCTGGCCTATATTTATTCACTTCCTCAAGCTTGCTTTCTGTACAAGGTATGGGGATAATATTATAATTAAAACAGTGAGTTTGTTTACTTGATAATCTGATGTCAAAATTCTTTGATCTATTTTTATGCTATATATATTGTTAGTACTCAAGAGATGTTTTATTCAACTACTTGTGAATTTGAAAACTATGATAATATGCGTGACTACTCGTACTCGTCAGTATATTATGTTTTTTTTATATATTATGTGTTTATTACTGGAAGTTATTTATATATATATATATATATATATATATATATATATATATATATATATATATATATATATATATATATATATATATATATATATATTTTTCTTTTTGCTAGGGTCAATTAGGATCAGTTCTATTACTATGTTGCAAACCTTGGCACAATTATTCAACAATATTAAGCTGCCCTAACCTCCCCTACATACCTCCACTAGGCTAGTGTAAAGGGCTATGATCATGAGAATTGTGGGGATAAGAGACAAAAACAATTTGTATTTAATTCTACCCTAACCAAGTAATGGGGAATCAACTCTTCCTGGAAGAAGTATTTAAAATCTTCATGCAACGAATCTAACCTAAACTTGTCTATCTTACCGAAAAGTAACGTGACCAATAAATAAAAATAATAATGGTATTATTGTTAATGACAGAAGTGTATGTTATTGGCAGTAGTGTCCCACAAGTGCATTCAGGCGAATAATACCGTATCAGTGGCACTTATATACTTTGAATTTTGGTATATTCTTCTAAAGTATATGTTTATGAGAAGTACGAGTATATTTATTTATTTATTTTATTTGGGGGAGGGGGGAGAAAGGAAAATTTAGTTATTTTTATATAGAATTAGGATGTGCCAATGCTTATTTTTTCTGCAAAATTGATAAGCCTTTTTCATGTCTGATTTCAAATGTCACTGAAGAGAAAATTGTATCAAGATAGTTATTTGGACTATGGGTTCACCTATCTTGTCAAGGACGGTACACACATCCCTCAGTGTGTTGTATGTTTGAAAACCTTCTCTAATAGCATTATGAAACCTTTCAAACTGACGCACATCTGGAAAATGCTCATCAATAGTTGAAAAATAAGAATCGTAGCTTTTTTGAGGTAAAGTTATCCAGCTTGAAGAGGATTAAGCTAGATTAATCTGGGACGTATCAGCAAATCAAAATCAGCAGTGTGCGGTCTTTATATGTGATTGTTCTTTAGGTGGCCAAGACAAAGAAGCCCCACACGATTGGTTAAAGCCTTTTTAAACCATGTATCGTTGAGAGTGTGAGGCTTGTGTTAGGAGAGCAGGCATCACAGAAGATGAACAGATCTCCTTATCCAACAACCCATCAAAAACAGAATTGCAGAAATGTCTGAAAACATTAAGGAAAATGCGGTGTCAAAGGTAATGTCATCGCCCTTTTATTTACTTTAATGTGATGAGTCTACGGATGTCACCAACATTGCACTACTGCTTGTTTTCAGCTGCTACATTATTGACAAAGGATTTGAGCAGGAGTTTATATTTTGCCGGTCATTAGAGACGACAACAAAGGCAGTTGATGTAATGGCACTAGTTGCAGATTTCTTTGAAGAGTCGGGACTGAGTTGGAAAAAACTGGAGGGGGTTTGCACAGGCGGTAGACTTAATATGCTTAGTTCACGATCAAGATTCATTGCTCTTGTGAAGCAGAAGCACGCTGGTTTGAAATAAACACACTACATGATCCATAGAAAATCTCCGGCCTTAAAGAAAATTTCAAAAAACCTTCATGTTGACTCGACTGTCATCATAAACATTGTTAACTATGTAAAAGGATCTGCCTTTAACAATCGTCTCTTCCTGGCGCGGTTCTTTGAACTGCGGGAAGAAGCAAAGTTGTTTTTGAGTTACATCAACAAGGTGGACCTGCTGTCTGCCTTCAACAAGGAAGGATTTTAAGCATGAATGGCTTATCCTGCTGATATTTTTGAAACTGTGAATAAACTAAATAAGAAATTACAGGGACAAACGAGCTACGTGATTGTGCACACTGACGCCATCAATGCTTTCACGGCAAAGCTCCAACTTTGGGGAAATCAAATAAAAAAAGGAAATACAGCATTCTTTCAGCACTTGAGTGACATACTTAGTGAAAAAAACATTGAGAACCCATTGTAGGATAAAATCATCACTCACCTTGATCATTTGGGGAACAAGTTCAAACGATATTTCCCTGATATCAACACTCAAGACATTTCAATGAGGCTGACAAGGAACCCATTTAAATGTCAGGTGGATGATGCCCCTGAGGGCATGCAGAATAAGTTCTCGGAGCTCAAACATGACTCTTCTTCTAAGAATGAGTTTCGTGGACGAGATCTTGAAGACTTCTGTGTTATTGTACGTGGAGCATACCCACAAATGAGCACAAACGCATTGAAAATCCTTATTCTCTTTTCCACAACCTGCTTTTGTGAGTCTGGATTTCCTACTTTACTAACAATCAAGCCCAAAGCACGAAACCGACTTAGGTGGAATGTGACATGGGCTTTGCGCTTTCCAAGAGGCAAAAAAGGCAACCCCACCCTTCTTACTAATCTATTTCTATTCGATTAGTTGTTACTAACAGCTCTTTATTCGCTCTACTATGTAACTATATGTTTATCAGTATATTTGTACATTTTTGAAATAGATCAGTAAATAGTCAATGTGTTTTAACCACTCTTTTCCTTCGTACACATAAAGAGGGAAATCTGGGTGGTTGAACTGGTCGCAGGGAGAAATGACAGAAAAATGTTTGAGAACCATGGATATATACCATTTCGAATTCTTCCGCCGGCCCACCAGACATGTTGTGCCCTTGAAAGAGATTGCGATTGGGGATTGAAAGAAGTCGATTGAGGGGCCTCCCCCATCCTCGGTTCGGCCAATTCATCTATATTTTATACACCGCAATGCCACTCGCCAGACTTATTCTAAACAATCGATCGCTCATCGAAATCTGGCACAGTCTATCTCAGGTAAAGGCGTTTTTTCGGGAAGACAACATAGAAGAAAAATATTCACTCATTGAGCTGATTAGAGATTTCCCCTATTTCTTTTGAGTAATTTATTCCCCCTATAATGGCCCTGCTTTTTCTTATTTATTCATTAATCTTTTTAATACACAACTTTTAATCTCTAACTTATTTTTTTTATTTTCCTACTTATCTTTGTCACTAGCTGTGGACTTCTGTTAGAGATTAGTTTCTTTAGACAGTGTGACCAAGGAGAGTGCTACCACAGGGAGGTAGGCACGATAAAAATAGGATAGCCAAAGGGATCCTCCCACTAATGGAGTGTGGGTTTTTTTTTTGCAAGTGACGTTCCTAAAGAAGAGGCCCTCTCTTCGAAGGTAAGGGGCACACTTAGGCGATATAGAGCCTCCTGACTTGAAAAGACTAACACTCAAGATAATACTCAACGGAAAAAAGAAAACCACAGGAAGGCGTACAAGAAGACTTATCGGACTTGGATGTGCCCCTAATTAAATGTATTGAGACATCTTCAAGTTTTACAGTTATCTGTCTAGAAAACAAAGATGTAGAATAAATTCTCTCCTCGGCAGGTAGTATATCCCTAAAACAATTAGACATTAAAGCCAGTTACCTCCACAGATCACAGTTAATAGCAAGGGAATCTGTCGTAAAAAAGAATCATAGGTAGAAGTTCTATCTGTCAGAAGATCAACGAAGAACTTCAGAAGATACAACAGTGGCTTACAATCTTCGAAGTACTGAAATCTAGAAAAACACTCACGTGATCAAAATTTTATGTGAATCGACAAAGATTTTATAGAAAAGTATAGAAAAAGATGCTTCCATAGGCATAGAGATCTGCTTCAGATTAACTGCTAGGAATGGAATGAGAAAATGACAATGAGCTGCTGAAAAAAGAAAAAAAATCATAAAGAGAAAAGAAACTTAGCTACAAAAGTATACTAAATTTTGCACCAGAAACATCTACACTTCCATGACCAAGACCAACCAACTAACCAACCACAAATCAACCTAGACGGAAAATTAAAGGGTAAAATTCTCACGTGCATCTTCTACTCCACGTCATTAACATGACGAATATGTATTCTACGCGACAACTCTCAACAACATGTTAAAATAGAAGGAACTTGAGCGAATAAAATTCCCAAAAGTGGTTGACTGATGGGTGATTTTCAAAATAAACGTCTCAGAAAACAACATAAAGGCAGTGATTGAAGAGGCTAGAAGTAACGAGAAAGAAGAAAAAGAGAAAAATAGATGAGGAAATAAACAGTGAATCAGAGTATCAGAAAATACCTCGGATGTCGGGTAACAGGTCAATCGAATCACCCAATGAAAGGACCAGAAAAGGAAGATATCAAAGGCTTTGAACAAAAGAATTCCATCATCAAGAGCAGAATCTACCGAAGATCCAGCCCAAAGGACAAGCAGAAAAGATAACAAGCTAAACACAAATGCAACAAAAAAAAGAAACACCGCTATTTCCTTTTACTAAATAAGGCCAGGCTGCAGATGAACTATACATAAGGGGATGTATAATAGGATTATAGAAATGAAGAAGTTAAAGATTTTACGCTTAAAAAAACGAATGGAGAGACAAGTAAATCATATATGGAAACTATTCCAGAAGAATCGAATTGGTATGGTTCTAATATCAGGGCGAGGTAGAAACCTAGAAAAAGAAAACAGAATTATCTGGAACCACAATATTGCTTCTGCAAAGCCAAGGGGAGAAAGATTTGATAAATTTGAAATAGCTCTAGAACAAGGACTAAGCTACAAAACAATAAAGGGATTGAATGAGTCATAATTAACAATAGAAATACGAATGGAAATTACAAACATTATAGGCACTTAGGCGTCCCGAAATACCAGTAAAGAACTTTACACACTTATTTAACTATAGGTCGCCAGTCACGCATGACATGAGATAAAAAGATTTGGACTAGCGAAAGATTTATGCAACGCAATCAGTGTATTGAAAAGAAAATTAGTAACGTTAATATGGGAGAGACAAGAGAGACAAGGGATCAACCAATAGAGAAAATAGATCAAGAAACATCTCCCATGGAATTCTGAAAAGATCTGGACGAAATAAAAACAAAACGCATGAATGAGAGAATAAAATTGAAGAAGAAATAAGAAATATTATAAGAAGAGGAAGCAGAAAAAGAATTTTTATTCAAAGAACAATCGAAAAGTGTGTTAAACAGGGCGAAAAAGAGAACAAAAACTATGGTTTCAAACTTAAAACGAAATTGTAGATGAACTCGATGGATAGATTAAAAATACACCCCCTCTAATTTGTCGAAGAAGAAATGAACACCATCGAGGGACTAGAGGTAATCATAACAATCGAGATTTAAAAAAAAATGAAGTACTTCCGACAAAGTGCCCCGGAAAGATCTGATCTCACCAGAAGGAACTATTTAAAAACTTCCTATAATATCCTGAATGAAATATATTAAATGCATATTTAAATACAAGCTACTTTTCCGATGAACTAAAGCAGCAAAAATGATATTTCTGCTTTAAGCGGATATACTCCCGAATCAAGTAGGAAACTAACAGCCCCATTTCGCTTCTAGACTTTATCGGGAAGATATTTGGAAGGATAGTCAGCACCATATTGACGAAGTATCTCGAGGAGAACGATCTACAAAAATAACTGCTAATTTTTCTTCAGAAACAAAATGAGTGATCAAGAGGGCATCAATGTCATTAGAGTAAAGATAGAGAGAGCAAAATGGAAGAAAAATGAGAATAGATATCAGCTGCAGGGACGTCTCAGAGGCTTTCAACAAATATTGGCCGAGGTGTATGCAATTTAGAATACTTATTAAATAATGAATAAACAAGGTAGAAAGAATATTGTGCGATTATGTTATGAAGAGATACGCATTTATAGAAATTGGCAACTACTAAAGAAATAGTTCCAGCTCGCTGCCAGAATCCCCCAAGGTGGGTGTCTAAACTCATCTCTCTATTCAATCTACACCAAAGATATATACTGCCACCCATTAATGAGGACTGCGTTAACATACAATTCGCCGACGATATCAGCCATCTGATTATTTGCCCCTATAGGGATGGGCAAATGCAGACTATAATGACGGCAGAGGAGAGAGGAAGGATCAATATGCAAAAACAAAAATAAAAAATAAAGCTAATCGGCATAAATTTTAAATTGTACCTATTTAGGGGAAACTATTATCCTATGTATATGTAGAAGGGAAAAGAAGCAAGTATAACGAGAGGTTACAAAAAGCATATTACGGAAAGAGAAACTAGAGGGAAAAACAGGCTTGGACTATACAACCTGAGAAACATTAAGATGAAAAATAGGATGAAGATCTACTAAGCACTTATCCAATCCACATTAATATATCCAAGAATAGCTATCTACCCTATATTGATGAGTAATCTAAGAAATTACAAAGAATTCTAAACAAACTAGTAGACAACCTTAGAAATACAAGAAGAATTGCATTAAAAAATTACAGACTCACACATGGAGACAAAAATAAAGTTACTTGACAAAATTAAAAAGAGAGCAAATGAAGTCATTGAAAAAACACAAAACGAAATAAGCATAGATATAGCCAATCCGATAGCCTAGGGAAATAGTAGAGGACTCATGATCTATTCCCAAGCATACCTGGGCTAGGGAACAGGAAGTAGTAATAGAGTAAATTTACACATTAAGAAGGAGGAGGTGTTAAAAGATTGGACATACTTGATCAAGATAGGCCACCGACACGGAAAACTACCACTGATCTCGACTTCATGCATTGTACATCTCAACAGGATGCTACAATAGACCAACATCGTAACGGAACCAAATTCGAAATATAGGTGTGAATAGCTATTCATAGATAACTAGAGTAGGTAAAACCGAATTATAAATTAAAGAGAGAGAATCCTATATCACTAGTAATCAATCAGCTACTAATAACGGTTTTAACGCTTACAATACATAGAGACTAACAAAGACAATGAGAAATACTCAACTTTTAAGGAATTTCTGGATTCTCAAGCGCAACATGACTTTACTTAATGTTAAAATATAAGTTCTTACAATGGACAACGATAAGCCTGACCTACAGGCAAACTAGTATTCCTTTGCAAATCTCAAATTTCTTTTAAATCAGCCATTTTTACTCTCGTCTATCACTCACACATGGAACTTAGATTGAAAACATGGGAAAGAGCACAGGAAGTAGTAATTAATAAAGAGAATACATGCTATACACCATGTTTCGGATCCCACGTTATGACGTTGGTCCTATGAATGTCTAGTTCTATTTTTTGTCTTCTACTGCTTTTTTCTCCTGAGCCTTCAGTGTTCCCCTCGTTTTCATTACTACCCCCAGTACGCACTCTACTCTGAGTCTAATGTGGCTCTGGTTAATATAGGTGTCGGGGACTACAAAGAAGTACCGAGCCTCCCCATTGGCCATTTTTATGATAGCTAGCGGGGGAAGGGGGCCTAGTTGATCTGTTCTTTGTCTCCGACTTTCCTTTTCATTTCACTTGATGATGTCACTTACTGCCTCGTCCCAGCCTTTGTCCACCGTGGATCCCAGCTCCAGAAGAAGTGGAAAACTCACTCACCCGAAGCTCAGTCAGAACCAGAAGGAAGTAACACCTATATTTGTGTATGCCGGAAGCAGTACTTAAACCCAAACCCTGGAGCAGACGGCACCCAAGGTGGCGATAGTTGATTCTACTGCAACCCATGATCAAGTCTATTACACTTCTTCCCTCGCTAGCCCTACCCCCCAGCCCCCCTGGCTTCCTCCTTCAGTACGTCACCCACCTAATGCAATTCACGATCATTAAAGGGAAATCATCCTAGATAGGGGGTTAGATGTCCGTTGAAACAGTAAGGTAACCCTTTGGAAAACTCAACCACGACAGAGGAACACCCCAACAGGGAGTGAATGGTCAGTTCAATCCCCGGGAAAAATAATTCAAGACAAAGAGAAGGTTTTTAAGTAGTGTACGGAACTTTAAATATAACCAAAGTGAAGCTCAACGACGTCGTAACGTGTTTCATTGCAATCAGTGAAAGAAAACGTTGCGTCTAAGTAATATCGAAAGAGGAGGCGATGGCCACACTAAAGGAAATCAACCTGAAGTTGGCCATCCCAACATATATCGTAATCCACTGGAGCGCCATCTTTCGCAGACTAGACGCCCGGTAGGGCAACATAACAAAGAAGAAATAAAGAAGAAAGTGATTAGTGTCGTGGTACAACCATTCTATATCATACGCTACTCCTATATTATGTGTGGGGGGGGTGACTTAATCACCTACTGCAACGCAAATCGTTAAAAGAATGCTCGCAGGGAATAACGACTGACTAGGAGGTCACACTTGAGGCATTGGGTTTCAAATACTTAATAATTAAACAGAGTAAATAAATGGTTGGCGAGATTGACTTGAATAGGCCGATGGTATCTTTTAAGGTTAGTTAAAGATGGAACAACAAAAAATAATTTTATTTACAAAGATTAAAATAGGAATAATAATAGACACAAAGGAACTATTTAAATTAAAAGAGTCTCTTGATAATTATTATGAGGAGGGATTCTCAAATGGAATTAATTGATTAATGTAACTAGGCTCATATCAAAAGGGGAAACTTGACAATACTAATAATAGAGGGGGTTTCAGTCTTACGGGTCGATGACTTCGAGGAAGGTCCTTCTTGCGATGAGGCGAGAGGGAAACGATCCGATGAGGCAAGTCGGGCATGATCCGAATGAGGCGGTGGGGCTAGATCCGAACCAACCTTCCAATGAAGATAGCCAAGCTTTGAAGATGATGTTCGACGGGGAATGTGGGAATTCTCGTAATTCCAATGAAAGAAGAATCTTCCTTGCCGTTTACAGAAGCTACCAATTGACTTGGGTAGGATCACGGCTGAAGAAAGCTGCTGTCTGGCGAACGCTCACGGGACGATACGATAAGGATGCCCTTGAGGTGCGGGCTGGACTCGTCGAACTACAGAATAACCAGAGTATCTGTATGTCCGATTCTGGGGGGGGGAGGTGAAGTTCGGAGAAAGGAGTCACAAGCTCCAGACATCTTAATCTGGAGGCGGAGTCGATTCATCATTTAGCAGCGAGGTGCAAGACAGCGTGGCTCTTTCTCACTTCGTCACGGGGAGGGGGGGGGCTGGGACGAGTTCGCAGGATTGGGAAATATTTTCCCAACGTGCTTAGGAGTCGAAAATTCGAGAATGTTCGAAACGGAAATGATGTTGTCCATAGCGGGATACCATAACACTTGATCTCCGATAAATTAGGGTGGGGGGCAGATGTTATTCTTATACACCCCTCCCTTCCATAGGATGGAACTTTTCTGAGAAAAAGGGAACAACAAGTGACATCGCAAATTTGGATAGGAGGAATTATTATTCAGGCGACAGCTCGACAAAAATACGGAGGACCTGACCTGTATTCGACAGGCTTACAAAAAGGCTATGACATTGATCTGAGCAAAACTTAATGTAAATAGGTAGACAAAAAAAAATTACATTTAAATTAAGGAACAAAATTAGAACTTTGTCTAAAAGGGTAGTGAAACAACAACAAAAATACCCTATATTAAATAAGTACATATCTACTGGGACCATATATATATATATATATATATTTATATATATATATATATATATATATATATATATGTACAGAGTAAAAGAAAATTAAAATAATATATACGTGATTAGCTGATGGGTTTACAGGCGACCTAAAATTTAGTGGATTAGCCAGCATTGTCGGCTAATGGATTCGGGCTAAGATTATCAGCTATACAATTTTCGGTGCCACTTATATACCAAACTTTAAATTGATATTGTTGGAATATCAAAAGTCAGCGCATTATACGTCCGTTCTTACTCTTAGTATTGGGGAGGTACGACAATAGGCGATGGTCAGTCTCCACAATAAACTCTTTCCCTATTAAATACATGCTGAACTTGGTAATACTCTATACTATAGCTAAAGCTTCCCGTTCTATAAGCGAGTAATTACTTTCAAGGGGCAGTAGCTTTCGGATCGCGTAAGCCACCGAGTGGCTTTAACCTTCGTCGAATTATAGGAACATCACGCAACCAATTCCTTCGTGACTCGCATCCATCCGGATGCCGAAGGGTTTGGAGGGATTGGGGAGCCTCAAAATGGGGGTGGACGCTAGCTTGTCCTTAAGCACCTGGAATCTGGTAGTAGCTTTTGGATTCCATAAAAGGGGATCAGGGGATTTGTTCTGAAGGAGTTCACTTAAAGAGGCTGAAATAGACGCGAAGTTAGGGATAAATCTACGGTAAAAGGAGGCCGATCCCATGAATGACCTCAGCCGTTTCTTCGTGCGGGAAAAGGGCATCTCGACAATGGCTCTGACCTTTTCATCCTGGGGGCTCAACTGATATTTTGAGAGACCAGGCTCTTGAGTAGTAGGGACGATGTTATTCTCAAATTGATTGGAGAATGACATCTTCGAATCCATTTTGAAACTGCTGCAGCTGACTCTTTTGGAGAGGTGCTAGCCTGGGAGAGACATCAAGCACGAGGGATGATGATTCTGGGGGTCCAGGTAAAGATAAGATAGGGTAATCACCATCTTGTTTAATGTATACCACTTGCCTTGCATTGAGGGAGTCAGAGGGATACACCGCTTCGAAATGGAACTCTTCATCGAGGGCCACAATATTGTCGATACACGCACGGCGGTGATATTTCTTCAACATATTGATGTGGGAAACCTTATCTCCTAAGGGGGTTCAAATCAGGTAATCCACTGGGTTTTTTTACCTCTTGAACGGAAAAGGGGCCCTTTCCCTGGCTGACGAGTTTGTTACTCTTCTCCGTGGGAAGTAGCAACAACACTTCCTCGCCAGGCTTAAATCTTCTTTCCTTCGCCTTTTAATCGAAATAAGTTCGATACTTCTGCAAATTTACCTCAGCATTTTGATACGCGATGTCGGCCCATATCTCTAGGCGCTTTTGGAGGTCTAGGAGATACGAAGAGGAGGATTGGATTTCGTTATCCAGGCGGTGATTCGTGACAAGTTCCTTTAAAATAGCAAGGGGGCCTCGAACATTATGGCCTTACAGTAATTTGAAGGGGGCGAATCTTAGGGTCCTATAAGGGATTTCACGACACGCAAACAGTGCCACAAGTAAAAAGCGATGCCACTCTCGGGGCTGATCGATACACAATTTTCTAAGGATTGCTTTCAATGTGCAATTTAGCTTTTAGCAAACTCCGTTTGCAGCTGGGTAGTATGGGGTAGCAAACAGAGGTTTTATTATGAGGAGCTTTGCGACATACTCCATAAGCTCAGAGGTAAATTTTGTTCCTCAATCCGATAATTCCTCTTTAGGAATTCCTACTCGAGAAAAAATGGAAATGAAGGCTTCGGCGCACGCAACGCTATCAATACGCATAATGGGAACTGCCTCAAGAAAACAGGTAGTGAAGTCTACCAACGTGAGGATGTAACTGTGTCCTTCACTAAACTGGGGATGAATGGGGCAAATAAGATCAATGGCTACACGAGAAAAAGGTTCAGAGATGATCGGGCTTTTCTGAAGGGGGGCTGGCTTGATGCGCCTATTTGCAGATGCTTTTTGGCAGGTATCGCATGATTTGCAGTACTCTGCAATTTCTCTGGCCGCACCTGACCAATAAAAATACTTAAAAAACCTATGAGAGGTTTTATTATGACTAAAATGACCGGAGAATAAACTATCGTGAGGAATCTGGAGAATTTGGGGACGTGAGATCGGGAAACACACAAGGTGTTTGTTTCAGGTTCAGTTCCGTCGGAACAGTTACGATGTAAGAGCTCATCCTTGACAAGGTATAAGATGCTTTTTTCACCACGGGAAGACTCTTGCTACTGAGTCTTGGCTTTCTCCCAAAGGGGGAAGAGAGTTGCGCCCCCCTTCTGGGATCAGAAAAAATACTCGTTCCGCAGGGTCTCAAACTCCGGATCTACGGGGTTTTATAAAGGAACGGGTTCCAAGGAAGCCTTGGTGGCCTGGGTACGGGTTACCACGGGTTATGCTAGCGGATTACTTGTTACCTGGAAGCTCTGACCAATCAGTACAGAGCAAAATTTTATTGGGGCTGCTACCGCTTCGACCCAACCAGTCAAATACTCATATAGCATGTAGCATTTTACAGTGGGGAAACGATTCGCTCAGCAGAGATAATCATCGGCCGCAGCGAACATTTGGTGGTCAGGACCAACCAAGGAAAGTAACTTCTCGAATACCACGATGCATGTGCACCCAGTGTCACGTACATGGGTGGACATACGGCATCCGTTTACGGCTCCATTTTCAAATTTCAAACCACCAGGGGAGCTCTTATTAAAGAGAAAATTTACTTGGTTAGTTGGTCGATGAGAGAGACGTAGTGGTATCCGTAAGAGACGAGGGAGGAGCAGGAGTGGCCCTAACTTGGTGTACCTGATGGGAGGGCACTCTTCGAAATTGAGAATTTTGAGGACAGTTTGTGCGTACATGAACTTCTATTCCGCAAGTGAAACAGATTATCCGCTTATGGGGAATAACGACGCGGGGGGGAGGGGGAGTGGTAAATATGGGCTTAATGTCTCTTGGTTCCGAAGGAGGGAGGTTCCTGGTTTCGGGGGGGCCTTATACTTTCACGAATTTAGGGGTATTTCTTGGAGGGATCCTGGAGATATTAATCTTAAACTAGGGAGGAGACGGGGGAGGCTTCTTATTAGGGAAGAAAAGAATTGATCTTTTAGGACGAAGTCTAGAAGAGACTCGTACTCTTGAGGAACTTTACAAGCATCTAACCAAAATTGGAGGTGTTTCTAGAGGGTATATCCAAAATGGCGAAACTACGGAAACAGGTACGATAGAAGTCTGAGGTCATATTTACGGCAGCTAAGAGTTCAGACTTGAAGATAGAATAGTCCACAGTGGACTCTAAGGGGAGTGAAATTTATATGTTTGTCAACTGTGAGTTTAGATAGGGGAGCAATTTGGCGACACCATCTACCTCGATGTCCCAATTGTTGATTTGAAAAATCGTCTCGAAATGCGTAAGATATGATCCAAAATTTTCTCCTTTTTAAAGACGGGTAATCTTACTGACGGGAACTGTGGAGTTTCGGTCCAGGAGTTAATTGACTTTGACTCCAATTGATTACGGCTTAATTCCAGTTCATGCTGCCTTATTCTCTCACGTTCTTCCATTTCTGCTTCTCTTAGTTCTTTTTCCTGCGCTCTTGGTTCTTGTTACTTCGTTTTTCTCTCTTCTTTTTCATTTCTCTCTTCTTCCTGAATATAAGTTAATAATACCTGGCCCGACAGGCCAAACGACTCTCCTAGACTCTTGAAACAGTCAAACGAAGAAGACATTTTGGTGGCTTACTAGGGAGAACGTAACGCGCAAACGAGGCCCAACTAATAATCGCAATTTTAAATACTTTATAGACTAAAGTTTCACTAATCTAGAACTAACTTGAACGTACTTCCACCAAAAATAGAAAAATAAAGAAACTTCAATAATTAATGAGAGGGAACTACTAAAACACAAAGGTGATGTAAATCAACTAAACTGAATTACTATGTAATAGACCTCACACACTTGGAACCAGTTTTTATAATATAGAATTAATATATTTAATATATTTCGTGGTACAACCACTCTATACCACACGCTACTCCTATATTATGTGTGGGGGTGACTTAATCGCCTACTGCAAACAGAGTGCATAAATGGTTGGCGAGATTTACTAGAATAGGCCGATGGTATCTTTCAAGGTTAGTTAGATGAAAGAACAAAATATAATATAAATTACAAAGATTAAAATAAGAATAATAATATACAAAAGGGAACTATTTAAATTAAAAGAGTCTCTTGATAATTATTATAAGGAGGCATTCTCAAATTAAATTAATTGATTAATGTAACTAGGCTCATATCAAAAGGGGGAACTTGACAATACTAATAATAGAGGATATTTCAGTCTTACGGGTCGATGACTTGAGGAAGGTCCCTTTTGCGATGAGTTGAGTTGGGAACGATCCGATGAGGCAAGTGGGGCACGATCCGAATGAGGTAGCTGGGGCACGATCAGAACAAACTTCAAAGATGATGTTCGACGGGGAATGTGGTAATTCTCGTAATTCCACTGAAAGAGGAATCTTCTTTTTCTCAAAGTTAATCGATGGAGATTTTCTTCAGTTCGATTAAACGAAGGGAGACTGTTGCGCAAATTTAAAGGCTTGCCGTTAACAGAAACTATCATTTGATTTAGGTAGAAACATGGCTGAAGAAGGCTGCTGTCTGACGAACGCTCGCGGGACGAGCCGATAAGTAAGGCCTTGAGGTGTGGGCTGGACTCGTCGAACTACAAAATAACCAGAGTATTTGTAAGCCTGAGTCTGGAGGGGAAGGGGGAGTTTAGAGAAAGGAGTCACAAGCTCCAGACATCTTAATCCAGAGGCGGAGTGCATTCATTATTTAGCAGTTAGGTACGAGAGAACCCGGCTCATTCTCTGCTCATCACGGAGGGGATTGGGAAATATTTTCCGAACGTTCTCAGGAGTCGAAAATTCAAGAATGATCGAACAGGAAATGTCGTCCATAGCGGGATACCATAGCACGTAGTCTCTGGTAGTTTGGGGGCGGGGGTTGGTGTTTTACAATTAGGAATCAGAAATAGGCATAAGTCTCTTAAATAATCAAATTCAAGGACAAGAGGGACAAAAGTAGTGCTCACGAAGACATGGATGGCACAGAAATCAAAACAATACTGGTTTCTGATCTTTGATGTCACATTATACAGCAAGAAAATTAAGAATAAAGATTTTATCCCCATTCATCTGTGATTGCGCTGCTTCATAGAAGATCACTGCACGATGAGAGAATAACAAAAGGAACAAGAAACTTGTTCAAGATGGAGTTAATTAGGACATAACTAGATGACCTACACCAGCACCTAAGTAAGATATACTAACTGTAAACTGGGACATTGGGTATTAATTATGACATACTTGGTCAAAAAGAGAGGAATAAAAGAAAAAAAAAGAAAACACTCAGGGAAAACCTGCGTTCACTAAATAAGATGCAAAGAAAATATGTCTTAATAGCGAAAGTTAATTTTACACCCAGATTCTTACGTGCATTTTATTCCCAGGCGCGAAATATAATGCGAAATGGGACATTCGCCACAGAACTAAACGCGGTGCTTGCAGCAAACAAGATAAGTGAGATGGTTTTCCCGGAAAAAAATCCTCCCAAAGCAAGACTTATTTCACTAACAAGCAAGAAAATGGTACCAAAGGAGAACGCAGAGCATAATACGGGTAGAAAGCCAGACCATCAAATATATGTGAAAAGGCAATGGGAACTGGAAAAAAACATACAGGCACACAGAAAAAGGCACGGGCAATTAAAGTTTGGATAACGAACTGCAAGTACTAATATAAGCAAAAAGGACGATAAACGGGGAGGGAAAGAAGGTTAGATACAAACGTAGATTTGACGTTGGTAAAATTAACCTAAGAATCTAAGCCACTGAGCAGGCACTTTTCCTACCAAACACAAGATCTTCAGAACTATACAAAGGCATAAGAACCAAAATATATAAGAGTGAATTCGATTCCAACGAGAAGGAACATAAAGTTGAAGATGCTCTCTATCTCGGTGATATCAACCTTTACGAAAACATATTACAACTACTACTACAAGCACAAAATACGACAAACGCGGAGGGAAAGAAGGTTAGACACAAATGTAGATTTGACGATAAAATTAACCTAAGAATCTAAGCCCCAGAGCAGGCACCTTTCCTACCGAATTCGAATCCAACGAGAAGGAACATAAAGTTGAAGAAGCTCTCTATCTCGGTGACATCAAACTTTACGAAAACATATGCGTGTCATTGACTACAATCCTAAAAATCGAGCACACAGACTAAGCACAAGTACAAAGAAAATTAAAATACTAAACTATATGACGTTGTCGACAAACTATACACATTTGATGGTCGATAAGGCAGCGATTACCATTAGAAGAAATCTAAAGTTCAAACTTTTCCAAGAACTTGACGAATCTTTTGTGGCGATCGAAGTCCCAATCCTTGTGGTGGAACTCGTGGTAGCAAAATCAGAGGAGCCGCATAGAAGACAGTACCTCCACTTGATTAACTCTTATACGATATTCGGAACTCAAATGCTAGCGATCCTGGAAGTGACATCAGAAATAAAGAAAGAGGGAGAAATTTGGAACTCGTGATGAATCGCAACAAGTTCCGAGGAATTGCCCAGAATCCCCGACATACGTGACACCAAATATTGTCAAGAGCAGCAGCAACTTCCCGTTCAACCAATATAGTGAACCAAGACCAATAGTTCTAAGTGACCATATCCTTATTGTCGCAACTATACCTTTTATTCCAATTCGGGTACTGATACCACCCAGGAAAACGGGGACCTGTACAAGGTGCTGCTGGTTAGTTATCATCCAGCAGACCATAGTGAGGCGAATCTTGACGCAATCGATTCTGAACTAGAGAACATCACCAGTGCAATCATGAAGACCGACACGGAGACCGTTCCAGAGGTACCCTTCAAACCGCTCCCTCAGTCCAGATGAGGAATGAAGTGAACGAGAGAGCAGAAAAGCACTGAGAATTACACAATCAACTCCGACGAAGGAAAAACAAGCAAATAGTGGTCACCAAGATGCACCGGGTCAAGAAAGAAGTGACAACTAGTCTGAAGTATGAGCCCACCTGATAGACAAACCGGAGGAAGATCTAAACCAGACAAAATTTTTGACAAACGCCAAGAAGCTTAGCGAAACTAAACCACAAGAAAAAACAAAGATCAAGGAGGACGAAATATATTTAGAGGAGCCAGAAAAACTAGAAGATGGTTTAGAAAGTACGTGAGAGAAGTCTTCTCTATAACAAGGGAGGATAACGAATACTTCGACCCAGGCTTGAAGGCGTGGTGATTGACGAGCTGAATGCGGTTATTGGCCGTACTTACCCATGGGCATAATTATCCAAAGAAAGATAGATGACGAGACATAGTGGACCAATAACTACGCAGGAGCTCACTGAAATAATAAAGACCTTCAAACCAAAGGCTTCATCTAGTCAGGAATTTCCAAAAGCATTATAATCAACGCACTACCGCAGGTTCTACGTGGAAGAGCGAATGTAATGAACGGTGCTCCAGAACACAATACCCCCGGAGGACAATTTCCCGAGAATATTTGCCCCTAGGACAATTACCTCTCGAACAATTGCCTATAAAATAAAATTGGAAATATAAATTAAATTAAAATTTGTCGTTAGTCAAGCTATATATTCTGACCTCCGTTTGCTTTTCGTGTCTATAAACGGTTGACGGATAACACGAAGGACAACTCTGCAGTTCAGCCTTGCTTCGAGTAATGCAATTGAACTTTGGGTTTCAATAAATCTCTAAGTGTGACAAGTTATACCTGGCAGAAATAATTAAACTAGCTAGAGGGTTATGTATATCAAACTGGGCAAAACCAAATAAACTTTATTACTGTACAAACAAAAATAAAATAATGGACATGAAAGATAAATCAAAGTATACACTTTCGGCCGCACACGACCGACAAAAGAGGATTCCAATTCCTGGTGGATTTGACACCCAAAGATTTGGTTGCTCGAGAGGAGCACGAGGGGTGGGAGCACTGAGCTCGAGTACTTTCCAACAAAACAGGATGAGTTTGCACTTAAGGCCGATTAGTACTCGTCCTGTTTGAAGTTAGACGGAAAATACAAGCTGCATTCTATGAACCACAGTCAGCCTCGTGAGTAGGGATCGAGGGAGTATTTGCCGGGGAGGAAGCTGGGCTCGAAAAATCTTTGCTCGTTTGTTTCTTTTTTTTTCTTGTATTCGGGCTCTTGTGGTATGGGGAGGACGAGAGAAAGAAGCTTATGCGACCTCTTCTCTGAGCACAATACAAATTTACCCAGGCCAATGCTTTACTATATATACAGAGCCACCGGAAGTGACGGTTATCGAGGCGCCGAAAAGGGAATTTACTTTATCTATATAGATTATAAGCAATTACTCTTACATAAGCTAAAAATTCTATTTATAGTCTTTTATTAACCGAGTTACCCGAGTCAAAAAGCGGAACATTGTTTTTATCTTGATTTATTCTTGACTTATCTTCTAAAACTAGTTCGTTTGCACTTAAGAGGAAAGTTGTTTTAACTTTAGATCGTTGTATTCGGCGTCTAATATTACGTCAAACGTGATAAAGAAGGAGGAATTTTTGTCTGCTTCTTTGTAGCTTCTAACGAGCACTTTTATTTGCTCAACAGTTTTTGCAGCCTCATACTTTGTAGCATCGGGTGCACGCGTATGGGTATAGAGTCACCCAACAAATTTATTTTCAAACACTTCAACTTTAGCTTTGCATGCTGCCTTATATTTGCAATGCTCAGGCTAAAATAAAATAGCGCCATTTGCTAAATCCTTTTGTATAACAAAGATAATCTTCAAACACTAATTTGTCTCCTCCTTTCTCACCCATAATAATCTTCATGCTGATAAAGGGTTGTGGACTCAATAAATCAAATGTTGATTTTGTTAACGTAAATTCGACCCTCCTTTTTGACTCTTTAGAAGATCCACAATGGTAGCCAATCTTGTTAACCTAAACTCATCATATTTTTAATTACATGCATTCCTTTAGACATATTTAGTTGGTTTGCTTGTGGGCTGTGTAGTTGGTTGATTTGTAGTTGAGCTACAGTTGTAATTGATTTTGTTACCATATATTTTAATCATATAATAAATAGCATCATAATCTGGAGTCATTTATCCTGGGGCAAATGTTCTCCGGGAGCAATTGTCATGTTACGACGAATTCCTACTCGCCAAGATTACATTTATCCCAACTCCTGAACTACCTACGCGCTTATCTTCCTTCTGGAAATCATTAGCAAGATCTTTGAATGTATCATAGCCAATAGGCTGCAAAGCTACTTATCAGAGAAGGAGGTTCATAATTCCAACAACATGGTTTCTGGAAGAAGAGGGCAACAGACACCGCGCTCGTTCTCCAAACAATAAAGATACAACCAGATCAGAAGAGAAGTACGTATATGTAGTCCTCAGAGACATAGAAAAGACTCTAGACCAAATTTGGCTGAGGGGGAATGCAATATAAGACTATATACTCCACTAAAACCCGTGATTGAAAGGATCCTCCTTAACTACGTATAGATAGGTGAGCACAAATACTAATAGAAGGGAAAGGAGGGCCGGAATTCAATGTAGAGGAAATAGCGGCACAATGCTACAATCTTAATCCTCTGCTGTACATCATATTTACTAGCGACCTCCATTGACCAGTAAAAGATGACGTGCAAGCTTTAGAGACGACAACTGAGATTTGAAACACTGACTCTTTTTGTGGAAATAAAAAATATAGAAAAACCCTCAAAAGTTCAAGGTATGCTTATTAAGTGCACCAAAAATGACAGATGTTTATTGTTGAAATTCAACGCTGCCGTTGCACCATGAAAGGTGCAGCACTAGGGTTCAATAATACCCCCAATGGGTAAAAATAACATATCAACAAAGTTATTAACTTGGCCAAACAGGAACTCAATAAGCTGTTTCGCTTCTGAAACATGAGCACTAAAAACTTATGTTACATCAGATCAAGGTTAATATATACCCGCCAGTTGTCCTACAAGTAACAATAACCTAATGCATATGTAGAGGATCCAGAATAAAGCCTCCTTAATAATAAATAAAGCAAGAGGATTAGAACGAAATCCCCAAACGGAACTACACCAAAGAGCCCAGTTAGAACCAATAAACACAGCAATAGAAACAAAGGAAAACCAGATATGGGAAAAAATAAAATTATAAATTATGCCAAGACTTAACTAAAACTAAGACAATGACTTAACGAGACTGAGAAATATAATAAACAGAAAAGCCATGTTTCCAAGCGGTAGGTTAAGCGATACCGAAGAAACAACAAGAATCTACAACAAAAAAAAAAATAAAAACATAATAATAAATAACAAATAAAAATACAATATAATGGATTATAAAAATTCAGCAGTGAATTCATACAAAGGCCTGAATGCCAAACAAAACAAAACAAAATTAACACCAGAGAAGAAACAATAGAAAAGAAAGAAAAGCAAAAACTGTTAATCAAACTACGGGAAAGATAGAGATTCCTTCATTACCTGGGCGAAACCACTTCAGAGTATTTACTTATCTTTTAACTCTCTTCCACTAAATTGGTTTATTTTTAGTTCTTTTTTTTATCGCACATCACCGGCACTTTCTGATTGCCGAGAAGCAGCGCGAAACGAGCGAAATGTCGCCTAATATAACTTTGGAGTTTTAGGAGTGGTTTCTCTTATCCTTCCCTCTCTAATTGTTGTCACAAACGTCACACACAACAGAAGATTTTTGTTTTTATATATGGGTTTTTGATGTTTTTTCAAAACTTTCTGTACCAAACGTTCCGGAACATACTGAATATACTAAACGTATTGAGATATCTCTGGAATCTGCGCAACATTGCCGAAAATTATTGTTATTATGGCCCCTTCTTTATGTTGGAAGCTTGGAAAAACGTGATTTTGATGTGAGGCTGAACATTGTGTTTTTAAGAAAACTTAATTGGGGGTATTTTTAAATTCCTGAAGAATTGTCACAGGATTATTGGGAAACTGCCACACCCAAATATTAAGGTCTCAAGGTGCATTCAGCGTTTTAAGGAGGATAGAGAAGAACCCGTAGATAACTCAAAGTAAAGGAAGTCCTTCAACATCGATTAATAAAGAAAAGGTGATTGTAGTAAGTCAAATGATGGAAAAAGACCGAAGAACTATATTAGCTTTTCAAGAAATTAATATCATTTTGGAAAGAAAGGTAAAAACATTTTAAACATGTTAAAATATGTATTTATTCAGTAAAGTATTGATATAATTATTGACAATCTTCTCACGTCGTCTAGGAGTAGGAAAGTGTTCTAGTTTAAGATAATTTAGATTAATTTTAATAGACTCTCTTGAAAGGCAACTACCAATCATCCCTGCCTATTATGACTATGTTCTTAGATAAATAAAACTTACATTAGCAGAAAAGAGGAGTAGTGTTTCACTACCATAACGCTCCAACTCATTTTTTGAAGGATTCGAGTCCTACTTGAAGGAATTTCGATGAGAAATCTTTACCCTTACACCCTAACGACTTATCAGTGCCACTTCGGGTTATATTTTATTCCCCTAAAAACTCAAAGTAACTCGACCTCCGTCGCCCCGCCATACAAAATCAGAAAGTTCCACCAAGCGCTCATAAAAATTCCGAAACATCAAAACAGCCTAAACTAGAATATTTACCGAGAGAGGGGATATTTTGGGTACTAAAGCTTAATTTTTGTTCTGGTTAGAACATCTTTGAAGTACTTTGTAAGTCTATTTGTCTGGTCAAGTATTTGTTTAAAAATATATATATTCAAGTGGATTTTAAAAATTTATTTCTATTTATTTACATACATGCAAAAATCAACAGTTGTATTCCTGCCAGATAGGTAAAAAATAAATTCTATAGTTGTGATTTAGTCAGTGATGGGTATTTGATACTCTTCCCCCAGTGGGAACAGCTAATTCTTCAGATCCTCTCCAAATCTATTGCAAAAGCTGTTTAATATTTTAACATATAATAATTACCAATATATTTTTATTTATTTATTTCCTGTCCCGCTCTTTTTACTGTGGGATAATATTTTCACTTAAAACTGGGTTTGTTTGATGAACAATTTTGTATGTAATTTTCACATATTGCCCTCAAAGTGAGTAAAAAATCCACATTTATCTAAGTTATCAAACTACATAATTTGATAATTTGGCTGAGTCTAATACCTACAGAACTTCATCTTTTGCTTACATTTAGGTTTATGACCAGAAATTTCGGTGCCGCTTGGGCGTGTGTCCTACAGAATAGGATTTATTTAGCGTGTATCCTAACAGGATATTATTAGATTTGCTTTTGGTTTAGGCACTCACCCAGAAAGTATAACCTAAACAATTTTTTTATATAATATTTAAGAGTACGACCAAACACATCAAAAATCACTGTCGAAATTTGTAAACGTTTAAACCTAATTTATTTGCAAATTTTAGTATTCCATCCTTTTATGATTTCATTGTAGCAACAGTATTTGGTTCCAAGATCATTTTTAAAGTAGATTTGAAAAAGTCCAAACTTTTTTATCCAAAATGACTAATTTTTCATGTTTACCCTAGTACAGATACCAGGCAATGGCTTTGCCACTCCCCCCTACGGGAGAAGCTTGCGCTTTGCTACTAAGATTAAAATTTAAAATCTCAACAAAAGCAGCCATGGTTCAATTTTCTGAACTTCACCATTTGTAATTCTTTGGGTTTTAAAAAATTCACAAAATTTCGATACTTATATTATTTCTGAACTTCACCATTTTGTTTTTTGATATTATAAAAAAATTATTAGAAATAACTTTGATAATAAAACAAGTCATAACCAAACTAAGATGAAATTATTATTCAAATACTCAAAAAAATCCCCTTCTTAAATTATAGAGTTAGTGAAGTGATGATGATGATGATGATAAGCAAAGATAGGACATAAAAGTTGGTATGGCACATGCAAAAGCGGCAACGAAATTTAATTAAAAATTGCATTAAAAATATTTGCCCTATTTTCTTGAAAATGGAAGTCATTAAAAATATCGGAAAAGTGTCGTATCCAGAATTCGACACTACCTACCTCTATAAAAGTGAATTGTAGGGGCAGGAGAAGTACCAAAGGGGGCTATTCATGCCTAGATGAAATACCAGAAAGAATATGAACGACCTTTTTTTAATAATAACACAGAAAGGTTGGGTGGCGTGATGCGGGTAAGAGACTGTGGCGTCGCAGTGGAAGTAAAATCCTCACAAATCAAAATATGGATCAATCTTTTTTCTTATAAGAGTGGATTTGGCGCGTGTGAGATAGAGGGGCAGATTTCAAAAAACGAGGTAGGACTAATTGCCACGGGGCACGAAAGGAAGGTGAGTTTTATTTCGATGATTAAAATTTCCAATTTTAACTAATATCATCATCATCATCACTAACTATAATTTAAGAACGGGATTTTTGGGAGTATTTGAATAATAATTTCATCTTAGTTTGGTTATGACTTAAGTCTATTATAAATTTTTATCAAAGTAATTTCTAAGAATTTCTTTAGTTTGAAAAAACAAAATAGTTTAGTTAAAAAAATGTTTATTGAATGCTTTATAATGTTTTAAAAGAAAATGAATTACAATTGATGAAGTTCAGAAAATTTATAAAAATTTAAACGTGGCTGCTTTTTTTAGATTTTAAATTTTAATCTTAGTAGTGATGCGCAAGCATGGCAGGAGTGGCGAAGCCATTGCCTGGTATATAAATATATTTATTATAAGCAAGTATTTGATCATTTCATAAATAAGAGCTGTCCATCTGTCCGTCTGTCACACTAGTGAAATAAATAAATGAGGCTGAATTTTATAAAATAAAATAAATGCTTTACTGCATTGTTATCCATTTTAAAAGGAAATAATCTCATTTAGTAAACATAATCGAGAAAACTAAGACGTATCATGAACACTGTCTGTTCGGTTTTAGGACTGGTGATTTTCTTGTTGAAAATCTCTCCCTAATTTTCTCCACGTTTTCAAAATATATTGAATAAAAAAGTTACAATATTAGCATTAATTCAGAAGGTGCAGCTTCACATAGAGTAGGCAACAAGGTAGCGAGAAGAGCAAGATTAATTCACGATGAAACGCAAGCTATTTGCCAAGAAGATGCGGTCAGGCATTGAAGACTTCGTCAAAGGCAATCACAAGAGTAGCAAGAGGAATTTTTTTCCCCAAAATGCGAAACAACATCGCAAGGGAGACAACGATTATCGCAAGTTCGGAACAAAAATAAATGATCACGAGTGCCTAAGAAAGATCAAGTAGCCAGTGAATAGCTTTATTCTGAGCAATGTCTTATAACACGATACAATTCCACACCAAAGATATCGTCAAAATATTCATAGACTGCTTCTTAAAGATGCTCAACTCTATGATATAATTGCACACATGCAAGTTAATGTAGAGGATTACTGCCACACTTGATGTCACATATGAGAGCCTTAAAATAATTGCCACTCTTTAATATAGGTTGTTTTGATGATAAGGGACACACTGGACAATTCTAAATATGGCTTATTTTGCAAATCAAGATTACCACAAATTCTACATATTCCTGAACATATTGACGAGCGGAATGTTCTTTTTCTAAATAATACACCTGATGCAAAATATTTTAAATGTTGCATAAGAAGGTTCAACTTCGCAATGGCTGTGTCACTCTATGAAAGTAGATAATGTATCAATATCAAAAGGAAAGTACAAAATTCACAAAATAATCTATTGGTGCTCCAATATACCGTAGAAATATTATGCCATCGCACCTAGTTATTTTTTCTATCTCTCAAAAGAACAATGCTAATATAATTTATGATGGAAATATTTTCTGAAAAATTCAGTAAACTATGTCGTCTGCCAGGAATACTTAATAACAGTCCTTTTATCAATCGAAAAACAGATTCCAACTCGTAACATTCCAGGAAATATAGAAATTTACAAACAGTTATGCTACTCTCATAGATCCTATGACTTAATGATATATACGAGTGGTGGTCAATAAGTTTTGCAATTTGGATATAAGGAAACGAGATATGAGGAAAAGTGTTTCATTATTTTTCAATATAACTACCTTCGACTGCAATGCACTTGCGCCACTTGTCCCTGAGGCTTAGAATTCCCGACAACCATAAATCTCCCGACTGCTGTTTAATCCACTCCTGGACGATGAGCTGGACATCTTCATCGTCCCCAAACCGGCGTCCACGCAGTGCAGCCTTGAGGTGGTGAGATAAAAAGTAGTCGCTGGGAGCGAGATCTGGAATTTATGGGAAATGGTTGGGCTCCTTGAATCCGCACTCGCGCAGGGCAGCTTGTGCAACTCTGGCCTTGTTGACTTTGACGAAGTTGAAGTCGATCATGTGGCGTGAGGTTTCTAGGGACCCAACGGTCAAAGACCTTGGTCATGGCCAAATTGTCGTGGATGATGTTGATAACACTTCCATGTGATATTTCAAGTTCTCACTCGATTTCTTCGACCTTCACCTGTCGATTTTCGAGGATCATCCTCTCCACACGGGCCACATTGTCCTCGTTGGTCACGTCTAACGGACGTCCTGGACGGGGGTCATCTTCAAGGGACTTACGACCATGGGGGAACTCCCTATTCCAGCGAGTAATGGTTGTATAGGAAGGGGCGGTGTCGGTGTATAATGCAACCATGCGTTCATGGATCTCTCTTGCATTCTTGCTTTCCTTGGTCAGAAATGTGATCACTGCGCGGTGCTCAACCTTCTACATTATTGAAAAATTTGTGCCTGACGATCTGCAATCAGCTACTGCTTCTTAAATAGACGAGGCAGGACGTTGCGGCTGCAGGTCTTGACTTGTCATAACTTGTCCTAACACCCCCCCAAACAGCCATCTTCCTTTCTCTGTTTTGCCCTACTGATTCGCAAAACTTATTAACCGCCCCTCATCTACATATATTTTCATATTTCTGTTAATGTGGCTTAGATAGAGGGCATCTTGGAGTATTAAATCAAATAGAGAACCAGCTAATCTCAATTAAACAGTTTTATATTTATATTTTAACAGGGCAATGGCTTCACCACTCCCCCCCCCTCCCTTACAGTGGGAAATTTTGAATTGCTACTAAGATTAAAATCTAAAATCTGAAAAAAAGCAGCCATGGTTAATTTTTTAAAAATTTTCTGAACTTCGCCGTTTATAATAATTTTGAAAATTAACTCTAAACTATTTTCCTACTATCAAAAAAATCACGTTACTAAAATATAGTTATAGATAAAATAAAAAAGCAGCCTTCCTTAAATTTGAATAAATTTTCTGAACTTTTCCAATTGTAATTCATTTAATTTTAAAATATTATAAAGCATCGGATGATCATATTTATTTTTTCTGAACTAAACTATTTTGATTTTTTAAACTCTAAAGAATTTTTAGAAATTCCCTTGATAAAAATTTAAAATATACTTAAGTCATAACCAAACTAAGATGAAATTATTATTCAAATACTCCCAAAAATCACGTTCTTAAATTATAGAGTTAGTGATGATGATGATGATGATTAAAAGAGATGCACCTACTTTTATATTACATCTAGGTCAACGTTAGTTTCAGCAATATTATGTGGGTAAATATTCAATGTTCAGTAGTGTCATCTCAGATGTGATAGTCATTGATCCATTATTTGGAGCTAAATTGATTTTTTTCTGGCGAAGATTTCCGACACCTACTTCTCCTAGTACCAAAAGGTCAACGGTCATCAATTAAATTTGCAAGCAACCATCCTGAACTGTATCATATAAGTTTCAACATGAGAGTTCAAAACTACCTCGATAAAATTAATTCACGTCCCCTACTCAAACTTGCCTGCCATTCATATTTTCTGTTACACCATGGGTAAGGAAGAATTCTTAACATGGTAGTGTCCTTTATGCCTAATAACTTTGAAATTAATTTACATATGCATGTCAAACGTGAGGAAGGACTAATACAATTTCTATACAAAAATTTAGTAAATCATTTTGAAATTGTCCACTGGGTGTCATCATCATCGTCATCATCATCATCATCACTAACTCTATAATTTAACAAGGGGATTTGTTTTTAGTATTTGAATAATAATTTCATCTTAGTTTGGTTATGACTTGTTTTTTATCAAAGTTATTTCTAATAATTCTTTTTTAATATCAAAAAACAAAATGGTGAAGTTCAGAAATAAATATAAGTATCGAAATTTGTGAATTTTTGAAAACCCAAACAATTACAAATGGTGAAGTCCAGAAAATTCATTTTTATATATCTTCTTCTATGAATATATTTTACCAACGGGATATTTTGAAAGGGGGGAAATTTAGTTTAGAGTTCCTTTTTAAAATTATTATAATTGGCGAAGTTCAGAAAATTTATAAAAATTTGACCATGGCTGCTTTTTTTTAGATTTTAAATTTTAATCTTAGTAGCGCAGCGCAACCCCCCCCCCCCCGTAGAGGGAAGTAGCGAAGTCATTGCCTAGTCGAGCGATATTTTAACAACCTAAATATTGAAATCATACAAAAACAAATACTAAGAAAAATTTGTTCTTAAGAGTGCCGACTGCGTTGATAACGAAAGCCAACCGTTTCTCAATCTACCTGAATTTCTTAAATCCCTTAATATCACTGACATCCCACCTCATGTCATCATTTTAAATTATAATCTTCCAACAAAACTCAACGACAAAGCTTACTAGAGTGACCAACGGATCTCTATGTTGCTCTGAAGAAAGTTGAAGGTCTTTTGAATATGTACGAAACAAAGTGAAGTTTCTGGAGTTGTATACTTCGTAGGCGTCAAAGTGAATAAAATATACTATAAATGTCATTTATAAAGAGAATTCTAGTGTTCAAAATATTATATTTGTGAATAAATACATATATATTATTTTTGAATCGGAAAAAGGAGAAAAATATTTGTATATTAATTTTTATCAAATACGAATATCATTAAAGAAAATAAGGTTATTTTTCTGACATTTATATTTTCTAAAGATATACGTTGTGTTACAGAATAAATATTTTATTTATTCCATTGATAAGATAGTGGGTTATGTACTATTAATAATAATTATTATCACTAGTTAAATAATATTAAAGCTAATTTCTTGAGACTTCTAAAACAAACTCAAGTAAAAACTCTCGAAATCATATGTATATAATATACCACTATATTTATGATAATTTATATTCAATATTGAATTCAGCACTATTTTTTATTGATATTTTAGAGTTATATTATTATAGCGTTAAATTAATATGGTAGAGTATTGCATTTATTACCACGACGTAAAAAATTAATGCATCATCTTTGTCAAACGGCTGCTACACATGATAGCGAGAACAAGCACTTTGGCAGGGTTCCATAAATCCTAAAATTGATTTCGACAAATGTAAAAGCGATACCGTGTAACGTCTGCTTATTTCAGCATTTTGTCTGTCTCTCTTTTCACACTGTTTAATATATTTATACTTGCCTTCTCTATTGATTTTAACGTCGCTTAATGATTTGAATTATTTGGGTAGTTAGAATCATATAATTATTATTTGAATGACAAAGGTAATTTAAAATCATTTTGTAACAACGAACCAAAGTTGATAAGTTGTTACCACCAACTTTGTATCTCATCGAAATTGCTCTCACAAAGAACACAATGGTAGTTTTGATGCAAATAGACACGATTTATTGTTTAAACATATAAATATGTGTTTAATTTGTAATATTAATCAATGTTGACACCCTTGGCGGTGAATACGCGCTCCAGGCTAAACATGAAGGCCGTTCACGTGCTGCGGACAAAGTTCTTCCCCATATTGGCCCAGACGCGGTTGACGGAGGAATTCAGCTCGTCAACATTGCTGCGGCGGACATTGCATACTTTGCCATGGATATGCGTCCACACACTGTAGTCGAGGGGATTGAGGCCGGGGTACCGTAGTCCCGAAAGACGGATTCCGCCTTCTTCGTGATCTCTCTCACCCAGAGCAGCATTGTCGTGGTTAAGATGTCTCTTTCATCGCCATTGGTAAGCCTGTAATCGGCTGCGAACCACACCTGCGGCATTTTCACTCCATCCAAAGCCACAACACCTAGCATCATAACAGAGGCCAGGTGCTTGATTATGGACACGTTGCTAACCTCAGAGATGGCTAGAACGAAGCTTACCATGCGGTAGTTCTGCTTGTTGATGACTGGATCGACCCTAAAGGATTGTTACAAAAAATGAGAATTTGATTGTCTTGCCACTTCAAGTCGTTGAGAAGGCGACGAAAGCGCTCCCAGCGTTGTTTTTACGGTGGGGGAGCAAAGACCTTTCCACGCACCTCTAGCTCTTGTCGCCCTCCTCCTTTCATTAACGGTGTTTGTCACTGTGGCCACCCACCGAGATGTTCTTCTTCTTCGGGAGCGCAGTCACTTTGACATTCGGAGCGATTTCGAAGGCCTTTCTAACAGAAAAACGCTACACATCTTGAGATCTGCTTGAATGGGGGTCGATCCTCGAGTTCTTCCCCTTTCTTGAGCCTCTCCGACGTGGTCAGATTTGTGTCCCGCGCGCTGCTGAGAACCCATTTATTAACCAAAATGAAATTGAAGGCCTTTATGGTTTGCATTAGATTATTAGATCAATTTTCTCGTTTGAATTATTACACATAACATTTAGTTGGCTAATTTCTTTAATATCTTTTCCACTATTTATTTAAGTCGAACTAAATATATTCTTCTAAAAGATTTTTATATCTTTAGGTGTTGGTGGTTCAAGTTGATGTTGGACACTAGAATTTGTACAAGAGAAACCTGGTTTCGGGGTGACTCATTCTTATCGAGAACCCAATATTAACTAAAATTTGCTTTACGCGTCCAATTTTTTCGTGAAAGTCTTCCAAGGTTCAATTATAGCGAAGGACACGTATAAGGTAAATATTACCGACGCTAATTTTGTACCTATTACGGTACTCTCCTTCCACCAATAATGTGAATTTAGACATTAGGTCCAACCTATATCTCAGTGGTCAACCTCAGCCAGCAATAAATTTTTAAATCTAAATAATAATAATTATTATTATCATGGTTTCTAGAAACAACCTACTCTGTCTGATGCTTATCTCTGTGCGGAGCTCAATTCAACATCGGAATAGAAGACGAAACAACAACAACAAAAGGAATAATACAATTGTTCATTTCTAATTGAGTAAATTGATCCATATTCTGAATGGAATATTGTGATGCATTAGCCCTGCCCTGTTTTATCGAGCGGCATTTTCCAATACACCCAAGCGCTCTTTTATGTGAATATTAGTCTCATTATATTTTAGAGTAGTTCCAGTGAATAGGAATCATTGAAAAGCTTCTTATTCCTCAGAATAGAGTGGGTTATGTAAGCAAATAAGTACAGTTATTTAGAATAGTAATAGCTATAATTTAGTATTAGTGGCAAAACGTAAGAGTTTCTAAAGGCAAGCAGAATTGGGAGCAAATGAGGGGAGGGGGGGGGTAGTGAGACTTTGCCTGTGTTACCGATAGAGAATCAGACACCGTGTAAATATGTTTGTTAAGGTAAAGTGCGCGCAAATCTTGGTATCCTTGGTGATACTGTGTTGTTGTACTATCGTCGAGGCACGAACTCGATGCCAAAGACCATGGATATGAAAATTTTAGATACATTAACATTGGAAAATACCCTCAAGTTTGACCCACGCGTAATGACGTAAAGAACCAATCACAACACATCTCTTTATCCTTTTCCTCTGACGCGGAACCAATAAGCGTTGTATGATTGAAACTTGGTACCAAAACAAGATACTACCCGAACCACAACCATCTAACGAAAACCGGACACTGGTGCCTTCGAGTTTAAGATGTTCTCATCCCTCGCTCGTAAACGAGATCCAACATCGGGGAATGAAATTTGCATAAGAAATATTATGAAAATCGCAATTAAGCCTGGATGAAAAAGAGTTTTGTGCTGGAATTAGAGTGTGTTTAATATAGGAGCACAAGATACAATCCATGAAAGAAAGAACATCAGACTGTCTTCCAGGGGGACTAGAGATGAGGATATCAGATTCTACAAGACGAAAAGATTGAGAGGAAAGGTCAGGACATGACAAAAGTTTTGAGAGAAAATCCATACAGAAAGAGCGAAAAATGAAATACTGCAGCATAGCCACGAATAAGTAAAACTAATTACTTTGAACGTCATAACATTTTAAGTGTTACTACATTGAAGTATTCAGCATGTACTTAACAATAACTGTCTTATCATGTTGTAATATTTTACAGCTGCGGCAGAAAATAAGTTAGTTGCTCATGTGGAAGACATTACCTGGGGTGACTCTTCCTAGATGTTCTCTTCATAAAGGCAGTCGGACTAGTGTAACTTTGAAGGTAATGGATCGTGGTAGAAGCAACCGACTACTTTCCATATATAATAGCAGCCAGAGTCACATCTCCTAGTTTTGTGAAAACACTCCCACTGTACGCTGTCATACGCTGAGATGGAAGGTTGCTCATAAATTTCTTTGGCAGCGAACGTGAAAATTCAGCGGTAAATAGAATGATACATCGAAGATCGACGTTGCGGCCTGTCACATCTCGATCACATAATGAACACTATAGAAAAGCGTTGGACTATGTTAAGAATCTGAAAGAGACTAATTACCACGGAATATGATGCTGAAATGATGAGCAACATAAAATGTCAGAACAGCGGATGCTAAGCAAAGGGACTATCTCCTTCGAGATGGGTAGTTCAGCCGAAGTCATTTAACAGCTTAAAAAACAAACTCTAAAAAACTGCCTGTGGAAATTCCATTATGAAATTAGTCATCATGCAGTGCTTTCGCTTCTTGATCGATTAGACTCGTAACAAAAGATTAATCTCAAATTTGTTTCATGAATAAGACCAAACCTTAAACTCTTTGCACCAATCATTACTCGCCTGCCTTGACGTGCACGTCCCCCTTATCACTCCTTTAAACTGCCATCACCACACCCCTTGAACTCCTTTGTTCAAGGGGGGCCTTACGTGCTCATGAACTAGCTCTTCATAAAGCAGGCTCCCACGGGCAGGACAAGACTTACATCTCACTTGCCTATCGCCTTGCTACCTCGACTTATTCCCTCAAATTAAAATCAGCGCGTGAGGCTCATTCACGCAAACTTTTGTCTGAGAGCAAGAATGACCCTCTGACTATCTTTCGTCTCCTCTCTCGTCTTTCCTCGCTTGCCCCATTTTCCCCAACTATCCCCCCCATGAACCCCTCTACTCTTTCTAAATTTTTCTCTGATGAAGTTATTAACCATCGCACCGCACTACTCCAGTCGTCGGAAAAAGCTAATGTTGTTCTCCCCGACCATACTCCATTGCCGCTTAACTTCACACTCGGGCGTCCTCTAAGAAAGTAACTGCCCTGATCTCACGCTCTAACAAATCTGGATCCACTAAGGACGTCTTTCCACTTAAATCCCTCCATCAAATTCTCGTTGCTGTCCTTCCACTGATTCTTCATTTCTTTAACACTTCACTTGCCACAGGGGTGGTTCCCTCTTCCTTCAAACATGCCTCAATTCGTCCTATCCTTAAAAGAATACACCTTAACCCCTCTGAACGATCTAGCTATCGCCCTATCTCACAGCTTCCATTCCTCTCTAAGATCTTCAAGAGAGTGGATTTCTCTCCCCTTAATGACCATATTTGTAATTGTAATATCGATGAGTGTACCAGTCGGGGTTCAAAGCGGAGCACTCTGCTGAAAGCGCTCTTCTTAATGTTTCAGACGGTTTACATACGTCCATTCTAATCCTCCAAGACCTCTACTCTGCTTTCGACACCATCGACCACACTGTCTTCTTTGATCGTCTTCACACTTTCCTTGGTCTCTCTGGCAGTGCACTTGATTGGTTCCGCTCATACTTCTCCTCCCGCACTCAGTCGGTCGTCCTCGATACCCTCTCCTCAGGTCCGCGTTCATTCATTTTGGGGTGCCTTAGGGCTCAATCCTTAGTCCCTTCCTCTTTTGCATCACCTTACTTCCTCTTGGCTCCTTTCTTTACGATTTGGGCCTGCCCTTCTACCTCTATGTTGATGACACTGAGAAAAAACTTTCTTCATCCCCTGTGTCCTTCTCTCAATCGTTAAAGGCGCACATTCATCGTATCTGTAAGTCTTCCCTCGGTTTCTTCCGCAACTTTTCACGTGTTCGATTCCATTTTGATCGACGAAGCCTTGAGACTGCCATTCATGCCTTCCTCACCTCGCGCTTAGACTACTGGAATTCTCTTCTAGTGAATCTCCGTTCTTAGTCACTTCGCCCCTAAAACTAGTTCAAAACTATGCCGCCCGGCTCCTCCTTCACCGCCCCTGGTTATCTCCTTCGATGCTTCTGTTACAAGAACTACACCTATTCGCTTCCGTACTCACTATAAAATTATTCTCATCACCTACAAGGCCCTAAACCTCGAGGCTCCACCTTATCTCTCGTCTGCCCTCTCCCTTCGTCAAACTCCTCGGGCACTCTGGTCTAACCTCGCTTCCCTCATGAACACTCCTCGTTCTGTCCTTTGTTCGATGGGTGATTGTTCCTTCTCAGTTTGTGCTCCTAGATTCTGGAATGCCCTTCCTGCCGAAGTCTGATCCTCTCCCTCCCTTGCTACTTTTAAATGTCTCCTGAAGACTCATCTCTTAACAATTGCCTTCTCTTCCCTGTAAACTTTCTTTACACTCGCTACACAACCTGCGCTCTGGGAGGGCTAACACCCTGAAGGGCGCAGTATAAATACCTATTATTATTATTATTTTGAAATCTTTGTATGTACCAATGTGTCATTATGTGTCATATCTTGCTCCAAGAAGATCATTATTGTATAAGTTATAAATAAGTTTAAAAACACTTTAATTTGGAACATCTTTCGTTGCTCTCTCTCGCTTAGATAAAATGTTATAATTTAAAACATGTAAATAGGTAGTGTTTAGGGTAGATTTCATCCGGCAATGCTTCTCAACATAATAGGCTAAAATAGTTGTAATTTACCGCTCAAAAAGTATGGACAATGTTCAGAAACATGAAAATTAGAAAAAAGTTGATTTTTGAACATGCGTATATTAACATATAACTATTTAATCCAGTGTTTTGAAAATCAATGTTTAAATTTATATTATAAATATATATGTATATTTTTTATAGCATATATTTCTTTATATAATATATTGAATCTTTGCCCTTAATACCGATAATTTATCACCATAAATTCTTATATATGACTCTCTACGGAATAAACTAGTAATAAAAGATAAATTACATTTTACTTTTAAATTAGACGTTTATAAACCAAATAAGTGCAGAATGTAAATATTTGAACATTTTTATGAAATATTAGTTAATTATACATGGTGATGCTCATAACTAGATTAAAAGTTATTTAGATTACTATGGTTTATTTAGAGTATAAATATGTATTTAATATATCAGCAAGGCACTAGCGATTAAGAGAACTCTTTAACTCTCAAGTAGACTGAACAAGATCTACTAACCAAACTTATTCTGATTTATGACCATTCGACCTCGAAAATTTTAATAATTCCCAAACTAACCTTCGAAGGACCTTGGCAATTATATCAATGGAAAGAGAATGTAAATCAAAATGAGGGTTTCAAATTTCGTTAGAATCGGCCGAATAGTTATGATGTTATTGCCAAATAATTCCCGGGATAACATTGATAGATTCTTGGCCATTATTATATCTTTTAAAATAAAATGTAAAACAACATAAGGGTTTCAAATTTAATTAGAATCATCCGAATAGTTACAATGTTATTACCAAAACAAAAAAAGAAAAACGGGGACCGACCGATCGACATAGTGAGATATAGAGTCGAACGCGGCTTAAAATTGTCTTAAAGTTTCCTAAGGTGAATTAAGCTCCCCATCCACTCATGCTAACAATTAATTCTTTTTAGATGTTTGCTCATTAATAAATTGTAATATGAATGTCAAGACAGTGCAATATCAATGATTACTTTTGTTGTTTATGGTTTATTCACCCGAAGTTCTACTAGCATAGCATCCTAAAACAAATCGACAAACTTTTACTTTTGGTGTACTTGTGGGATCTAGAACAAACAAGGTTTGCTGACCAAAAAGTTGCGTGCTTTCACTTTTTCTGATTTATGACCTTACGACCTTCAAAACTTTCAATAATTTCCTGACTAACCTTGAGATGACCTTGGTAATTCTATTATTCAAAAGGAAATGAATGAATTTATTGCTAAATAATTCTCAGGAAAACATTGGCAATTATATCTTTAGAAAGAAAATATATAACAACATAAGGGTTTCAAATTTCGTAAGAATAGGCCGAATAATTATGAGGTTATTGCCACACAATTTCCAGGCTAACCTTTGCCGAAATTTGGCAAATGTATCATTTGTGAAACAACCTGAGGGTCTTAAATTTCGTTAGTATCTGGCGAATAGTCATGCTGTTATTGCCAAAACAAAATAATTCCCGGGATAACCATGGGTGGTGGTGTTGGTAGTGTAGGTGGTGGTGGTGGTTATGTAGGGGCGGTGGTTTAGGTGGTTATGTTCTAAGTGGTGGTTGTGTAGGTGGTGGTAGTGTAGATCGTGGTAGTGTAGGAGGTACTGGTGTAGGTAGCGGTGGTGTAGATTGTGGTGGTGTAGGCGGTGGTGGTGTAGATGGTAGTAGTGGGGGTTTAGGGGTTTGGTGGTGTAGGTGTTGGTGGTGTAGGTGTTGGTGGTGTAGGTGTTGGTGGTTAGCTGGTGTAGTTGACGGTGGTGTAAGTGGTGGTGGTTGTTTTGGCGGTGTAGGTCGTGATTGTGTAGGTGGTGTAGGTGTAGCTGATGGTGGTGTAGGTGATGCAGGTGGTGAATGTGTAGTTGGTGTAGTATGACAGGCCGCAGAGTTATGCTACCTCACGTAAGGCCTCCCTGTAACTATCGGGTCTAACCAGAGCTTTACTACCTCGCTCAACACACATATGTAGCCATCGATGTTACCCAGAGACCCACAGGGAAGATGTGGGGTGTTATAACGTCACTCTTACCTCTAAGAATACCAAAGATCATTAATGTCGGTGGAAATTCCATCTGCGTGACTCTGGGACGTCCTTTTGTGAAACAGGGAATCAGCTGTTGTTCTGGGAGTTGATTTTCTTTCCTTAACTGAAAATCTTCTCGTCAGAGAAGAACCACAGCATCTTTGGCTCCAACGGGTGTCTCAACTTGCTGATTAGTTTCTCAGTATGCTAGAGTCGTTTTTCTTGCATGCTCTTGGCTAGAAATTGTCCCTTCCTCATTTTGTATAAAAAAAATTCGAATCTTCTTATGCCCCTCCATACTTATGAGCTTTTGATTCACACCTTTCTCCCTTTGAATGACATGCCCCGACTTTCGTGGATCATTGTTGATGATTTCCTGGATTTTACCGTTCTGATAGTGTCAGATCCTCAACCATAAGTTTTTTTCTGTGCTGTTACTTCATATTTTAAGCCTGAATATTCTAGCTTATATCTGACCTTTTTACCATCCTTCTTCTAACGTTGAGCAAGTCTGAAATCTCTTTGTTTGTTCTTTCGGCTCGTATTTGTAGGACTGCATGCCTCTTCTTTAAAGTTTCCCATAGTCAATTATTCTGCCCACCAAAATAAAGCAAAAATAGTTATTGTTTTTAAGAAGAAAAAGGCAGACAACGGAGGTAAAAAAAACTAGGCGTAAAATTTGCAGATGAAAATTACAAACAAATACCCTTTGTACTTTGTGTGTACTGCATGGTCAAATGGAGTAATAGACTATCCCAGCAAAAAAAGCGATGTCTTTAGCAGTTCCTTGATATAGAAAGAACAGATAGATCATTATCTCCTATTAAAACTCAATATATGATCTGCCTAGGATAATCCAGCTTTACGAATACAAGTTGTAGCGGAATGAGGTAAAATGGCGACCACGTGCCCTTCTGTTCCCACTAGGATCCTGAGATCACCGCATGGAGCTGTGAAAGCATGGCTGAACCTGGGCAAGGAGGCGGCCGACGCCGTTATTACACGCCAGAGCTGTATTTGCTTAGGAACCGATGTAATCGTCTCCCACGGCCACCTCTCCCTAAACATTCTGGCTTTTCGCTTAAAATCCGTTAGACATTCCAACCAACGTTATCACATTCCCCCTTCCGCTGAAGGAGTCGCCGACTTTTCCCCAAATTTGCACGCGCGTCTGGAGTCACCTCACCAGGCGCCTATATAACGCTTCGACTGAGTTTAGAGAGCAGCACTGTTAGACTTACACCTACTCTGAAGAACGAGCTGAAGGACGCATCCCCCTCAGCGGCGATTTCGATTCGAGTTGAAGTCTAAGTAGATCCGTGAACTCTGCCATATTAGATCAGCAAGTATTCGCATCCATGAACTCTGCCATAGTCAATCGGCAAGCTTCGACATCAGTGAACTCTGCCATAGTCAATCGGCTAGTACCTGACAAGGATTCCCGACTCCGAAGGCTCGACAAGTGCTCTCTCCTCTGAAGCAAGAGGTAACTTGACTTCTTCCGTCGCCTTCATCGTACCCCAACTGGCCCCCTTTCGGCAACAAGCACGTAAGGTAATCGTAACCGTTGCCGACTGCAGATTGATCTTGAATCTGGCTTACCTTATTGCTCCATTATTTGTATAGTATTTTTATGTTGACTACCACGTCTAGGAGTAGCAATTGGTATTTGTTTGCGATCAAGTTATTCTTTTTTACGCTTAATATTGAACTAAAGAATCCACTTTTATTTTCTGCTATAGCTTTCAACAGTATTTACATGTTGTAAACAATTTCCTTCAGACAATTCATGTGACAACCAAACACGTTTTATGTGAACTTTTTGAAGTTTATATGATTTTTATGCACAAATTGATAACTTAAATTAACAATTTTTGTCATTCCATAATTTTCGTATCAATGAGTATAAAACAAATGTCTCTAAAGAAAGTTAAGATCATATGCAGTATGGCGGAAATAGTCTCGATATTTTTTAAGCCAATAATCGCCCGAACGTATTTTCTTTTATCCACCGCTGACATTTAAAAATATGCAACTCATGTTTACCTACATATATCTGCAATTCTTTTATTAGTAATTGTGCACTACTCCATTGCTTGTGTCGTGGAATGGCCAGACACTCTCTCTCTCTCTCTCTCTCTCTCTCTCTCTCTCTCCATATATATATATATATATATATATATATATATATATATATATATATTTATATAGGTACTTCGGGTTTTGGGGCCGACGTTGGCTGAAGACCGTTAGTGAAAGGGAAAATTGTTATGAGACCAGTGGGGATGGTTTATTATTAACTTTGTGGGGTCCTTTTAAACAAATATATCAGAATGCAAGTTGGCTAAAGATTAAAAGGTAGCTGGTACGCGCTGGGGTTGCAAAAGAAAGACGATGACGAAAATATATCTTTACTAACAACAAAATGATTTTTATATTTACACAAAAATTGGGTTTAAAGGGAATGGTCGCGTAGACGGGGTTAAAGGTCCACACACGAGATACAGATAGGTTAATTAAAGGAGTAAAGAGCTCAGACTCGGTTTGGTGATTTAAAGGGGGATTTTAAACCGGGGCCTTCACACAAATAATGGAGCAATGGGGTAAGCTAGATTCAAGATCATTCTGCAGGTGGCAACGATTACGATTACCTTACGTGCTTGTTGCCGAAAAGGGGCCAGTTGGGGGTACGATGAAGGCGACGGAAGAAGTTAAGTTACTTCTTACTTCAGACAAGGGAGCTCTTTTCGAGCCTTTGGAGTCGAGGATCCTTGTCAGGTACTAGACGATTGACTATGGCAGAGTTCACTAATGTCGAAGCTTGCCGATTGACTATGGCAGAGTTTACGGATCGATTTAACCTTCAACTCGAATCGAAATCACCGCTCGGGGACAGGGGTGGAGGGTCCTTTAGCTCGTTCGTCGGAGTAGATGGAAGTCTAACAGTGCTGCTCCCTAAACTCAGTCGAAGCGTTATATAGGCGTCTGGTGAGGTGGCTCCAGACGCGCGCCTGAATTTGAAGAAAAGTCAACGACTTATTTGGGGAAAGGGGGAATCGTGATAACGTTGGTTGGAATGTCCAATGGATTTCATTCTTCAAGCAGAAAGACAGAATGCTTGCATAAACGTGCAAACTTGAGAAAGATGTCGATTAAAGGGCCGAATCTATAAAGTTATTGATAAATTTGTTAACTTTAGAAAGTTTTGATGTAAGTGACAAATTAAAAAGAATGTTTCTATAAATGCAAAATATACAATGATTTTGATATACTAGGGGCGGTCAATAAGTTTTGCAATTCGGATATAAGGAAACGAAATATGAGGAAAAGTGTTTTATCATTTTTCAATATAACTACCCTCGACATTAATGCACTTGCGCCACTTGTCCCTGAGGCTTCGAATTCCCGACAACCAGAAATCTCCCGACTGCTGTTCAATCCACTCTTGGACGGCGAGCTGGACATCTTCATCGTCCCAACCAGCGTCCACGCAGTGCAGCCTTGAGCTAGTGAAATAAAAAGTAGTCGCTAGGAGCCAGATCTGGACTGTAGGGGGGATGGTTGAGCTCCTCGAATCCGCACTCGCGCAGGGCAGCTTGTGCAACTCTGGCCTTTGGACTTTGACGACGTTGAAGTCGATCATGGGGCGTGAGGTTTCTAGGGACCAAACGGGCACAGACCTTGGTCATGGATAAATTATCGTTGATGATGTTGATAACAATTCCATGTGATATTCTAAGTTCTCGCTCGATTTCTTCGACCTTCACCCGTCTATTTTGGAGGCTCATCTTCTCCACACGACCACATTGTCCTCGTTGGTCACATCTTACGGGTGTCCTGGACGGAAGTCAACTTCAAGGGACTCACGACCATGGCGGAACTATCTATTCCAGCTAGCAATGGTTGCATAGGAAGGGGCGGTGTCAGGGTACACTGCAACTATGCGTTCATGAATCTCTTTTGCATTCTTGCCTTCCTTGGTCAAAAATTTTATCACTGCGCGGTGCTCAACCTTCTCCATTGTTGAAAAATTGTGACTGACGACCTGCGATCAGATACTGCTTCTTAAATAGAAGAGGCAGGAGCGTGCAGCTGCAGGTACTGACTTGTCATAACTTGTCCTAACACCCCCACAAACAGCCATCCCCCTTTCTCTGTTTTGCACTACCGATTGGCAAAACATATTGACCGCCTCTCGTAAGTGCCAACTTTAAAAAGTAATAGATCTAATTTCTAATTTGAGTAAAATATTGATAGAATTGCCAACCTTTGAGAATTGTTGATCAAATGATAAATGTAGAAAGAATGATATAATCGCTAATCTTATAATAATGTTAATCTAAGTAGAAATTTACGAGGGATGTTCAGTACGTTGTTTATCTGAGTGCCAACTTTAGAAATAAATTGATTGGATTATCAACATTAGAAAGATTTTGTTAGATGTGCCAACTTTAGAACGTTGTTGATCAAATTAACAAGCTGAAAAACTTCATGATATAAGTACCAACATTAGAAATTGATTTATCCCTGTAAATACTTTAATAAGTTGTTGTTAATAAGTGTCAACATTCTAAATCTGTTGATCTAACTACCATCTTTATAATGTTGTCGATCTAAGTGCCAACATGTGAAAGTTATTAAATCTAAGTACCACTTAGATAGTTGTTGATCAAATGACCAACTTTTGAAAGTTGTTGATTTAAATGCCAACATTGAAAAGTACTTGATTTACTCTCTATTTTACAAAGTTTTTGATATGTGATAGTAATTGTCGATAGAAGTGCCAAATTTAGAAAATTGTTGATCTACATGCCAATTTTATAAATTTGTTGAGAGAATTGTAACTGTAGAAAGATATTCACCTAAGTACCAACTTCCTAAAGATGTTGATATATTTACCAAATTTCAAACGCTGTTAATCTGCGCGCCACCTTTAGAAAGTTGCTGATCTAAGTGTCAAGCTGAGATAGTTGATGATCTAAGTACCCTCATTAAAAAATTGGTTGATTTATGTACCAACTTTAGAAATTTGTTGCAAATAAATGCCAACTTTGGAAATCAGTTGATCTAATTAGGAGTACCAAATATAGATAGCTATTGATCTATTTAGAATGATATTGATATAAGATTGTTGATTTAAGTGTTATTTTAAAAAAATTGTTGATTAATTTCCCAACTTTAGAAAAGTGTTGATAGAAAGTTATTGAGCTAAAATACAATTAGGAGAGATGTTAATTTAAATACCAACTTTCAACTGTTGTTGATAAAAATGCCAAAATAAGAATGTTGTTGAGAGAGGTTCCAACTATAAAAAGATTTGAAAAATTGCCAACTTCAGAATGTAGTTAACCTAGGTGCCCACTTAAGAAAGTGGGTAATGAAATTGCCACATTTAAAATGTTGTTGATAGAAGAACTAACTTTAGAAATTTTCTGATAGTCGTGTCAACTTCAGAATGTTATTTATCTAAGGAGAAACTTTACAAAGATTTTGATAGAAGTGCCGGATTTAGAAAATTGTGGATCGAAATGTCAATGTAGATTGTTTAATATAGGTAAGAAATTTAAAACGTTGTTGATAAAACTGCCAAAATTATAAATTTTTCGATCTAAATGCCAACTTTAGAAAGTTGTTCTTCTTAGTATTCACTTTATAAAGATGTTGATACAAGGTCTAACTGTCAACATATAAGGCTGTTGATCTAAGTAACAACGTAAGAAAGTTGTTGATAGAACGGCTGACTGTAGAAAGTTGTTGATAGAACGGCTGACTGTAGAAAGTTGTTGATAGATTTGTTAAATTTATAAAGCTGTTGATCTAAGTGTCAACCTTAGAAAGTTGTTTATCTATGTACTAAAAATAAAAAGTTGTTGATAAAATACCAACATTAGAAGGTTATTTATCTAAATACCAACTTTATCAAGATATTGATATAAATACTAACGTTAGGGAGATGTTGATATATATTATATCAAAGAAGGATTGTTGATAGAATGGGCAACTTTAGAAAGTTCTTGATAAAAGGGACAAATTAAGAAAGCTGTCGAAATAACTACCAGATTTCGAAAGGGTTTTATATTTAGCAGCTTTATAAAGTTGTTAATAAAATTAGTAATATTACAGTGTTATTGAGTGATCTACATGCCAACTTTAGAAAGTTCTTGATCTAATCTCAATTTTACAGAGTTGTTGATATAAATGCCAGCTATAGAAATTTATCGATCTAAGTACCAAAATTAGAATTTTTTTATCTAATACCAACCTTAGAATGATGCTGATATACGAGTATGTGCTAATATTTAAACAGGTTTATATAAGTTTCAACCTTAGAAATCTGCCAATCTGAAAAAGTTTTTATTCTAAGTAACAATATTAGAAGGCTTTTGATAAAGTACCACCTGTTTAAATTTGTTAATCTAATTACCAATTTTAGATAGTTGTTAATAGAATTGCCATCTTTAGAAAGTTGTTTATTTTTCAGCAAACATTAGAAAATTCTTGATCTTTTTGCCCAATTAAGAATGTTAATCTAGGTGCCAACTTTAGAGTTGTTATTATAAGTGACCACTCTAGAAATTTGTTTATCTCATTGCCAACTTTAGAAAGATGGTGATCTAATTACCAAGCTTAAAATTTTGGTGATTGAATGGCCAAGATTAGAAAGATGTTGATCCAATTACTACTATTAGAAAGTTGTTGATCTATGTTCCACTTTAGAAAATTGTTAATCATATTATCAAATTCATAAAGATGTTGAACTAATCATCAACTTTAGAAAGATGGTGCTCTAAGTACCAACCTCTCAAAGTTGTTGATCTAAGTGTAAACTTTAGAAAAATGTTGATCTTATTACTAACATGAGAAAGTTGTTCGTCTAAGTATATATTTTAGAATGAACTTGATCGAAGTGCTAACTTTAAAAAATATTGATTGCAGTACTAGATTTAAAAAGTTATTTGATCTACCTACCAAATTTTTAAAGTCGTTGATATAAATGCAACCTTTAGAAATTTGATGATCCAGTTTCCAATTTAAGAAAGAAATTGATCTAATAATACAAACTTTAAATAGTTGTTGATAAATGTGCCAACTTTAGAAAGTTGTTGATCTAAGTGGGAACTCTAAAAATTTGAGATATAAGTTCTAACTTTAGAAGGTAGTTGATCTAACTAGAAACTTTAGATTTACAAAGTTGTTGATATAACAGCCAAATTTATAAAATTGTCGATCTAGGTACCAATTAATAAAGGTGATATAAATGGCAACTTAAGAATGTTGTTGAACTAATTTGTAACTTTAGAGAGTTGTTTATATAAGTACTAACTCTAGAAAGTTGTTGGTAAAATTTCTAACTTTATAAAGTTTTTGATAGAAATGCCAAATTTAGAAAGTTTTTAATAGATGCGCCAAGTTTAAAAGGATTTCCTCGTAGACTTCCTGCGATTCGAGCGCAGTGAGATTGACTTTACCTCCGCCTCCTCAGCAATTTCCAGACAAAATTCTGTGTCTCTCTATCCGGCTCTGAAAAATAGCCGAAAAAGGTGCATATTACTCTTAACTGTCATCCTAAGAATATCAAACCTCTGTTAGATCACTTTTAGATTCCGATATTCTGCCACAGCTCCGTCAGGTCACCCTACTAGTAAGGAAAGTGAAATACTGTTCGTTCATTCAGACTTTATTCCCTAACATCAACTCACCATTTGGATTTCCCTCGAAGTAAAACAGTTCGTAATTAGCTAAAGGAAGGCTACACACCTTCCTCTTTTCACTAAAAAACGCTCCCATTCAAGTAAGCTCCATGTTCTGTACCTGAGGACTCGTAAAATCCGTGACATTTTTACAACTCCCATTAAAGAGAAGCGTCCATGAATATTTCTGCCTTGATTATCCCTCAAGTTTTAGGTTCATTTAAATTAGATGAATGTAGGTTTGTTAGAGTTCTCGTCCTTGAATGGTGACTACGATTATTCGTCTAAGTTATTTTGAGTGTCAACTAGTGCGAGGCAACTTGGCTGCGTGTTAGCGATGGACTATTGTCCTAATCAGAAGAACGTGACAAGAAGTGTTCGTTTAACTAACATGAATAGATAAGAGTATAGAAAGATAAAGGAACCGATCTGGATGAACCTTCCATCAGAATCCAAAGTTTTCCCCCATAAATCACAAGATTCATAGGAGACATTCTCCCCTAATAAGACTGTTCTTTGTGAAATAGTACAAATTCTCGTCACTTATTCCCTAACACCTTAAATAGTCCATTTGTGTTATTCGGGCTATGCACATTCCTTAATCTTTTAACTCTTACAATTTTTTATTACGATTCTGCTATCAAAATGTTCCTATTATAGATGCCCTCGTTCATTTATGCTTTTGAGCAACAATTAAATCTCATCTTCATTTAAATTTACAACGAAATCTTTGAACTTTAAACCCCTTCAAATAAACCTGATTTACTGAAACGACAAACGAATGCTGAAGTTGCTTTTAATTGACCCAACAAAGCTGGCACATACCAGAGAAACACAACTCTCCGTAGTCGATCGCAACATAAGAAAATCCCAATTATATCCCTAAATCGCAATTAGGGCTTTGTTTTGGAATTGCCTATGGATCAATCTGAGAACTGAAAACGGCTGGAATGATGCCGGAGTCTTAATTAATGTTTGGTGGAGTTTTACTGCGAGTTTTGAACACGTATGGATGAATCGAGTCTACCTCTGTGTCGTGGCTTTGGAAGGGGCTTCTTGTAGAGGGGGAGAAAGAAGTATCGAGAGGGTTGGAGGCGCAGAGGAGATCTGGAGGCCGTTCAATTTTACACTTGGTTGGCATTGGTACTTTTGCTCAATTAATGGCAACGAACGGGCGAATTCGTCAGCAGTGTCTTGATGAGAGAGAAACAGAGGCAGGCAGAGAAAGGGGTACTGTAAATGAGAGAGACGGTGGAAAGAAAGGTAAAAAGATATACAAAAATAGTTGGAAACCTCAAAGCCTTTACAAACCACACGAGGAAGACAATTAAGGATTTTTTTATTTTATTCATATTTATTAGGACGATTTCTTTTCTTTTTTCTGATCTCTCTTTCTTTCATTTCGTAGGAAGATCGAGGGAAGGAGAGAGATATAAAAATTCATAAAAGGCATGAAGGTAAGGTGAATAACTAACGATGAAACTAGAGAAAAACAAACGAATGTATGACAAATATGAAATCAAGAATTTAAAATAATAAATATAGACAATGAAATTAATAAAACCACAAATTAGAAAGAATGGACATAAATAAAAGTAAAGTTTAGCTGAAAAAACCCTCCAAATTACACATGAACAATCGAGGAATTAAATTTCTGTCAGGGAGAGAAAAAGATGAAAATCTGGGCAAAAAATGATATGCAAAGGATTGGGAGATACTAACAATTGCCTCGGTACTATGAAAGGAAAAGAGGAGATTAGAACCAGGCAGAACTTCGGAGGAAGACAAGAAGAGATATCCAGAGGAGTTGATATTCCTGGACACCGTCTAGTGTTTCAATCAGCTTTCCTTTTCAGATTTGTTCTTACTCTCTAGTGTCTTTAAGGGTACACGGAGCCATTCGAGTCTGCCCCATTTCCCCTGGGCTAGAGGCGTTACCGCCATTTTATTATCAATCGTTTTGACGATCATATGTTGTCTTTTTGTTTTCTTTTGTTTATTATATTTATCTCTTTCTTTTTCTCTGTCATGGCATTCAAGTGTTTAAATTTTGGTTTTGCTAACTTGTTAGCTCTCTGTTTGCTTTCATTTTTATTTATCTTTTGGGCACTTCGCCTCGTATTGGTTTACGTTTTCATACTTCAACGATTTTTTAGTAGGATTTTGTCTCTTTTTATTTTAACTATTTCGGTTGTTTCTAATTTGGTAGCTTTAAGATGTTGATTTCTCTGTAGTTTACATATTTTGCTAGTCCTTTTTAGTTGAAAGTTGCGTTCGTATCTTCCAAGGAACAATTCCTTCCGCTTGGAAATAGAGCCCTTCTGGTAACGATAAGTAGCTTAGTTGGTCGAATATCTCTGTTATTAGCCAAAGTCTGGAGTATTTGTTCCACTAATTTTACATTGGTATTTCTCCCTAGCATCTGGAGTTCCATATTCAATTGCTTCAGCTATGCTTTTTCATGCAGTTCTGTCAGCGAAATATGGCCCATCCTTCGTGCCCAAGCTATTAGCAGGGGGGGCCTTGTTTTGAGCTCTGTGCATTAGTTTTAGAAAGGTAGAGCTTGCTGTCTGCGCTACACTGCCGGGTAAACCAAAGTAGTGTGTTTTGCTTTTTCCTGTTCTATGGGTTGAAGCTTCGTTATTATTATTGCTTCCTTAGCTCTCTTTTGGCTAAAGAGACTAGGGTGTTAGTGTAGGCCTTATACACTGTCCTGGTGATGTTTAGTCCCAGAACTTTGCTCTCGTTGGATTACGGGTTTAAGGCATTTTATTAAGAGGATCTGGAGTTTTGGGCCGTTGGTTTATTTTCCACTACTTTTTGTATATATCAAAGTTATTGATTTCGGCAGCTGCCTCCCTTTCCTGTAGTCTATCATTCCTATAGAATCTGGGATGATTTGAGTTATATTGTCTGCAAATGGCTGATATATCACAGCATGCGGTACTAGAGTAGGCAGATCCATTATATACACGAGGTTTGTAGCGGACTTAGAGAGCTACCTTGTGGAACTCCCGCCTCGAGTTCAATTCCGGATCCTCTGTAGCCCTCAATCCTAATTAATACTTTCCTCTATATGATATAGTCACAGAGGCTCCTGTCCAGGACTGGCTTTAGGGAGAGGTTCAGGATCTTTTATTGAAGGCCTCTCAGCTAAACCTTATCGAATGCTTTCTTTACATCTCTAATTACCACATCTACGTACTTCCACTAAGTTCTGCAGTGAGCGAGTTTTCTGTTAAAATAGGGAGAGCGATTTCCGTACCTCATTTCTTACGAAACCCGTGCTAAGGAGGGTTGTGGGCCCTCAGCTTAAGTAGCTGATCTTGAAACCAGTTTGTCAGGACCTTTTTGTAGACTTTACCCACAAAGATGATTTTTGCCCATCTTTAGAGCGAATTGGAAGTAGCCCGTGTTTCAGGAATGCATTGAAGATGGTGGAGATTCATTTAACGATCTGCTGGGTGAGGGGGGCATGCACCAAGTTGTTTTTGTTGATGCCCGTCCAGCTCAATGTCTTTGTTCAAAGGATTTTTGTAATAGGTTCGTCATGGTCTCTTATTTCCCTCCTTTCGTCGGCGTCTAGTTGCGGATGCGTTCGATGTATTATCTTATTTAAGTCTTTTATAAGTTGTCCCTCGAAATCTTGGTTGAACTCTTTATCATCCTCTGGTGTAAATAAAAACATTCCTTTCCAGAATGATCGAAATCTCTCCTACAGAACAGCTGGGTCTAATATATACTTTACATTCTCTTTTTTTCCGAGTCTTTTCCTTCCTAGGCAGACCTGTCAACTTTTTGATGACGAGCCAGAACGTAACCGGATTTAATTCGCTGTCTACTTTAGCTATTACTCTGCCCTAGATTTTAGTTGTTGGAGGTTTATAAAGTGGTTTATAACCTTGCTAAGTTCTGTATTTATGCGCTTTGGCAGTGAGCTTTTTTGGCTTTACGAACATGCCCTTCTAGCTTCCTCAGATAACTTCATGTGCCCACAAGCGATCTGCATCATCTTTTCAGTCCTTCTGATTTAAAGTGATGGTGGTGGGGGTCCCCAGTTTTGGGTACATAATCGTGGTCTGCTCCCATGAAGGACGCAGTACCCTATGTAGTGCCTCTTCAATCTCCTCTAACTTTACCTCAACTAAGTCAGCCGGAAGGTGTCGACTGAGTAATAGTCTGTAACGTTCTCAGTTAGCCGCGGCGTAGCTTTTGTAAAGAGTGATTTGAAGCTGTATCGGTGCGAGTGAGATGGTATTCAGGATCGTTATGCGTTTACTGGGTATTGCTGAATCCTGCTCGCTTTGGTAATTGAAAACGAAGTCGTTGCTTGTCATGATTATCACAGGCATAGTTGCAGACATGTGAGTGATATAATTCGGGAAGTCCAGCCCTATCCTTTGAATGTTTCTTCTCTTCATAATCCTTTCCAAGTTTCGACCGTTTTCTTTCGTGTTACCATAGTTGGCCATTCGATATCTGGCATTGAGGTCACTCTCTAAGAATGCCACTATGCGCTGCATGAACAATTTATAAAGTTGTTGATGGGCAGGTAAGCTCGTCTTGGTTGTTGATATGCTGCTGATATCGCAAGGTTACCTACCAATGTGGGAAGTTCCACTACCACAAATGATTCGTCCAGCTCATGTAGGCACTTGAATGTGATATCCCTTCTGATAGCAATCGAAGCATGGTCTGCCATGCTATTATAAATTCACCAGATGTTGTGTCAATACCGTGTTCCCATCCATTAACGTTGAGTCTCATAATTTTCAGCCTGTGGTTAACGTTTGCCATGTTGTTCTTGGTCTAGTGTTTCTTGGTTGTGGACCTTTACCTTGCCGTTCCTTTTCATGATAAAATGGGCTTTGGACATCTACTAACACGTTTCTTCGTATAGGATCAAATTGTATCTGAGCAGAGCTTCATCGACTGTCTACACATCTTTTCACATCATCTAACTTCCCCTTTTAGAGTCTGTTCTTATCTCCCTGTACTATTTTCATGAGGTCCATATCTTCGTGAAAGGGGCATTGCTCGAATGCGTAAATTGTGCGATTAATCTCTCAGAATCGATCTGTCTTTTGGTGCCCTGCTTACTTTTGATGTAGCACCTGTTGTTTGGAGAGACCTTGAGTCCAAGTAGTATTAGGAGTACTATTTCTCCGTCCTCCCTTGTCTCGTACCTCTTGTTCGTTTCTTTCTTCACCTTATTCTCGGTTGTCTTCTTGGCTGGTGCCTCTCGTTCCTTTTTGACTTAGATTAGTGAGTCCTGTATTTTGGTTTGGGTTTCAGTTCTAGTCTCGTTCCGTTTTGCCTTGTCCTACTCATTTGCTTCCTGGTTAGGAATTATTTAAGTTCCTTTGCGAATGTCCCCGGCTGTGCTGGTTCCTTATATGAGCGTATAAAATACAAGTCAAGATGTTACTAGAGTTTTCATATTGCATTTTTAGGTACGTCTTATTTTCTGAGTACACCGCATTTGCTACTTGAAAACAGGTGGTGTTTCATCTCCTCGTCTCTTCTTGCCCTCTGTCTTGGTTTTTACTCTTAATGATTTGTTCTTTTTAGAAGGCATGGCATGGCCATTGATCTATGGCCCTGCCCACAGTTTCGCGTATTTTTCAAACTTGTTTTTTACTCCTTACATTGCTGTACCATCTCGCTACACATGGAACACATTTCTTTGGGCTATTTAAATCCTTGGTTGCGTGTTGCTCTATTTTATAGCAAACTGAGACAGAACTGGATGGATGTGAATTCCTCCTTTTCGATTAATTAATATTTTTGCCGCTGACTTTAGTGTTGAACATATGGGAGTAGTCAGGGTTATCTCTTCTGTTTTTAAATTTGATAATGTCTGCGACCTTGGCCCATTTTTGTCTCAGCCTGATTTCCTCCTTTATTTCGTCTATGGCATCTGGCCTATCAATGGATTTAGTCTCTGGCATACTACGCTCCTGTGAGCAAGGATCTGCAGGGGTATGGTGGGCTGTAGACGATTCTACAGATAGTATCTACTTCTTCCTTCTAGGTGATGGCCTTGATTTCCTTCTCCTTTTTGCAGATAGTGACATATTCTGAGATCATATCAAGCAATCTTATCATGACAATGTTCAATCTTCCATATATAACCTCAAAAACTTTTCTCTGCTGGGCTTGTTCTGTCCGCAGATCGTGCGCAGCGGGATCCTCATTGTGTTGTATTCTTGGGCCATCTCTTTCTGAGTTTGGTGCCTTATGACTGAAGTTTCTTTTCACACTCCTTATCCTGGGAGTACGGTAGACATATTACGATAGGTAATATTTTCTGATCCCTTTCTGGGGAGGGAGGGTATTTTCTGAAATTTGAAGTTAATTTAACCCAATCTTCGTTGTATCCCCGCTTCCGTGAACGTAGAGTACCAAATGGGATAGATGAACGATTAAGTGTAAAGTGTCACGGGCTTTTTGGGGGTTTGCGTGCAATCAACCATCGCTAACCGGGCGTACCATCCCTCAAGGGTTTGAGTATCAGAACTGCTCCTTGAGTGCAGGCCTCTTCCCAAACCCCTGGTTTGGCAGGTGGGGGAAGGACCCCCATTTGACATTTCCAGGCTCCACGGCACCCTCTTTACCCCGCTCCCACCACGTTCAGTGGGGCCATAAGAAGAGAAGTAGTATATCTCAGGTGACCGATGGTGATAGAAGTATAGAATGGAATAGCTCCTTAGGTTTGGATCTACTGATTAATGTGGAATCAGAACACGATCTGCATTATTTTTTTTCTATTGCGCTACTGATAAGCAATTGGAGCTTCTGTAAATTTATTTGTTGAGCCAAACAACCTCTGTTCTCTTTTATTCATTCTTTCATTCTTGTTTGTAATATAGCGTTCATGGCGTTATGTGAACGTGTGGTTTTGCTACTCTGTTTCTTCTGGTGTTATTTTAAGTTTTACACTTGAGCACTTCTTGATTTTCTTCTCCTTTTTTTATGTCTACTTAACTTTTTCACTACACTATAGTTGAGCACTTTTGTCCTAATTCACTATAGTTAAGCAATTTCAGTTCTCACTTCACTGAATTTCACTGTTATCGTTACAATTTGCGTGTCAATTTAGTTACTCACTTTTTAGAGGTCATTTAATCAGGAGAGGCTGGCGGCCACACCATGCACTTGTCACTTTATATGCCGTAAGAGCCTAAGAATGCTTGGTTGGGCCTTGGAGATTGGGATGGAACGTTGTCATGGAAGAAAATTAGAGTACTTAGAAGTGACAAAGGTATGTAATCTAGCCAGGTTTCCAAGACCTCCTACAAGAGAATGCAAAAGGTGGCTGAAGTCACTTTAGCCCCCTCAGGCACCCTACGCTGGTCAACAAGTAGGTGTTCAATATAACATGATTCCTCCTCCCTGCTGTTAACGTCGTAAATGTTGGGGACGTTCATATCCAATAGACTCAAACATTTTCCCAAACGTTACAAGGAGCTACAAGGAAAATAAGTACCCTAGAAGACCTTACGGTGCATACAAGAAGGGTACTTTTGGCCCAATCTTCGAAGGTGTCCGTTGGCGACCTCGAAGATCACTCGCGAGGATCTTAACGGCGATTTCGCAAGACTTTATCTAGTTTTAACTTGAACTCGTCAACAGATTCACTGTTGACAACTTCCGTCGGAAGTGCGTTCCAACTACCGCAGATACTGTAAGTGAAGAACTTCCCACACAGATAACGGTGGTATCGATTTAGTTCAGGTTTAAAGCCGTGATTTCTTGTTCTTCCCTTGCTGAGTTGGAAAATATCCCCGTAGTCCAGTCTGTCGAAGCCTCGAAGTATTTTGAATACTTCGATAAGCTGACCACGTAGTCTCCGGGTCTCAAGTGAGAATATATCTAATTCCCTTAATCTATCTTCATAACTTTTATGTCTGATAGAGGGAATCAGTTTGGTTTCCCTGGCTTGCACGCGTTCCAATCTCGCGAAGTCTTTTCGGAATGAAGGACTCCAAAATTGTACGGCATACTCCAGGTGCGGCCGAACGAGCAAGTTGTACAGACAAAGTACTATCTCCCTGTCACGGTATCCAAACTGGCGCTTTATGTAGCCTAACATCCTTTGGGATTTCTTCTCCACCTCAATACACTGTTTCGAGAACTTGAGGTCACTCGTGATACTTACACCCAAATCCTTCTTAGTGTCGGTGGATTCAAGAGCAGTGCCCTTAAGGATATACTGAGATTTGGGGCTTTTGTGGCCGATATGCATCACTTTGAATTTGTTTACGCTGAAAGGCATTTGCCACGTATCAGACCACTCCCCAATCTTCCAAAGATCTTTCTGCAGGCTTGCAGTATTTCCATCCTTTGCAACGTTCATACCAAGCTTGGTATCGTCGGCAAATTTGGAAATCATGGCAACCATGTCACTGGCCATGTCGTTGACGTAAATGATGAATAGTAGTGGTTCCAGGACAGAACCTTGAGGCACCTCGCTAGTAACGGGCACCCACTCAGAAGCCTGTCCATTTACCACCACCCGTTACCGTCTGCAACTTAGCCAGTTCTCGATCCAGCCGGCTATTTTTCCGTCTCTGCCCAGCGCTCGCACTTTCTGGAGAAGGCGGTGGTGTGGTACCTTATCAAAGGCTTTCTGAAAGTCTAAGTACACCATATCCACCGCCTTGTCCCGATCGTGCTCACTGAAGACAATTCCACAAGGTTCGTCAGGCATGACCGTTGCCTTCGGAAGCCGTGCTGGGAACTCCTCAGTAACAGGTTCGACTCTAAATGCGAAGTCATTTTGTCCACCATCATGCTTTCCATGAGTTTACCGACTATCGAAGTCAGACTGATAAGTCGGTAGTTCGACGGTTGGCTACAGTCTACTTTCTTGAAGATAGTAGTCACCTCCGCCTCACGCTAGTCTCTAGGAACGCATTCGGTCCGGATTGACATGTTGAAGATTGCGTTCAGGTATCGTGATACTTCATCGCGCACTTCTTTGAACACTTTAGGTAGAAACCCATGCGGGCCAGGTGACTTATTCGTCATTAGGTCACTGATCTTCTTTTTGATTTCTCCTTCGGTGAAGTCCATATCCTCCAGCTTTTCCCCTGAGTAGGAATCCGTCGGCTGGGGAATAGGACCACACTCTTCAGTAAACACTGAAGAGAAGTAATCGTTAAGGAGGTTAGCATTTTCTGCATCTAAATGCTTTAATGTCCCTTCCTCATTCCTCAAAGGGCCAATCATTCGACGTATTGGTTTACGGCTGTTTACATATCCAAAGAACTCCTTGGGATTCTCTTTACAGAGTCTCGCCACTCGGAGTTCCTCAGACCGCTTAGCCGCCCTTATGCTGGACTTCCCTCTTCTTGCTAACCTCCGGTATTCGTCAAAGTCACCCGAGATCTTCGATTGTCGGTACACAGTTCTTTTCTTCCTAAGCAATTGGCCGATTTCTCGATTAAACCACTTTGGTTGAACAGAAGACCGACAGGGGCATTTCAGAGGGATGAAACGCGATTGAAGACTCATGAATGTGGTTTTGAAACTATTTCACGAGTCTTCAACATCATCGCACACTTCTAGCCTCACCTCAGTCAGTCCAGCACGAAGGCTTGCAAAGTCTGCTTTTCTCTCGTCAACTTTCCTTGATTGACTGGCAACAGACCTTACCTTTGGGATATTGACGCTAAATCTAACTAGCTGGTGATCACTACCACCGAGCACTTCCCCCACAGAGAGATCTTCAACGATATCATCCTCAGAGGTAAAGACTAAGTCAAGGATATTGTCTCCTCTCGTCGGTTCTCTGACCCATTGAGTGAGGAACTCGTTGTTGGCGATCTCCAAGATTAGCGCGCTCTCGCCACAGTCTGCTCTGGTTTTCCAGTCCACTTGGCTGTTAAAGTCGCCCATAACGATGCACCCTCTGCCTTGAACAAGCTCAACCAGCAGCTGGTACAGTTCCCTGTCCTTCTCAACGGGTTGGGCAGGGGGCCTGTAAAGCAGCAGGGTCATGTATCTGACAGGACCTATCTTTAGGTCAACGCCTAGGAGCTCGTGGTCGGATATAATGTTGGAGTTCGCAGATTCAATCGTATTCTTGACATACAACATTATACCAACACCCTGGTCTGGACATTAGGGAGAACGCAACTCCTGTTCAACCTTATGTACTTCCGGTCCCATTGAGCCTCACATTCCTGTGGCGGAGCGTTAAATGAGGTAGTTTCAGGGAAGTTCGCACGGAAGCACTGGTTTCTAGGATACTGTTGCTGCTGGTCTTCGGTACATGGGAACGAACAATAGCGCTGAAAATTACTTTGATTTTTGTCGGGTTTCCCGCGTAACTGGAGGCTAATATTCCTCAAATTCCTAGCTGTTACAGTATTATAGGTCCAAGAATTGGAACGATTTCTTCCCAAGCGAAGGGTCGTTCAGAAATCGTCTAATCGACCGAACATGGCGAACTAGCTTCTACGCAATAACTTACCTTGATAATAAAAGACTTTTCTCCATGTTAAGACCTCCGTGAAGTCAGTTCCTTTAATCTTCAAGATTATAAATTTATAAGCATAGTTCATCTAAAAGAAGACGAATCTGAAATAAAAATTGAAGGACGTAATAAAAGCATAACAATAGTCTCTATATTGTGCCGATCAGCTGGGGAAGGCTTCATCAAAATTAATTCACAGAGACTCGATGAATCCTAAGTTTCCTTACCAAGCTAGTAGCGTGGTTCAGAGTGTTTGTAGGCTGTATAAGCTCTCATTTCTGTTCTCCTGGTGTTCGTGATCAGATAAAGGGCTTTGTTTTGAACCCTAGGTAGATTAGCGCCTCCTTTCCAAGAGCATGATATATTTTTTCTGTAATTCCCTCTGCTTAATCTTCTTAATGAGTAAAAGAGTTTCAGCAAAAGAGCTACTCTTTCTTTTCTTTTGGCTACATGTTTTATGTAGCCTCTTGAGGTTATTTGTAGTCCTAGTATTTTATATTCCAGATAATATCTGTACAACTGTCTTTGTACTTCGATATCAGTTCCCTTTCGTCTCGAGAAAGAGTCTACGGTGATTTTTCTTTTATTCTTGATTATTTATCAGTCCCTCTCGAACAGATTGATATTCTCAATCTCTACAGCAGTTGTCTGCGCCTGAACTTTCACATTCTTGAAATTACGTACATCTATTTGGCTGATGTCGTCTGAAAATTAAATATTGAGGCCTTCGGGTATTACAGGTGTTGGCAGGTTCACTGTTCAAATAGAGTACAACGTGAGGCGGAAACAGCCCTGCTGCGGTTTCCTGCTTCCAATTTGAACGCCTGTCTTTTGTATTTATTGATCAACACTTATGCTCTTTTATCTTGAGATATTCGCAGAGAATTTTCTCTAGGTTATTGTTTATCTAAAGTTTCAAGTTCTTGTGTTGCATACCTTTGACACAGACATTGTCCAAGGCTCTTTCTCCATCTCTTAGGACCACATCGATGTATTTTTTCTCTGCTTTGGCCTTGGCGATCTTCTATCTTTGTGATGGTTCCAAGGGCTATTGTGGTGTATCTTCTTTTACGGATTCCGAATTGGTATTTATTGTAGAGATTGATTTCGATGACATAATATTCTACAAGTTTTCTGTTTGAGGATCTTTTCAAAGACTTTTCTGGTAAAATTCAGAGGTGCTATAGGTCTGTAGCTGATAAGGAGAGACGGTGTTTGGCTGGTTTTGTGATGAAGATCATTTCGGCCTTGATGAGTGTAAATCTTCTGGATCACGAAGGGCCTTGCGCTTTGTAGTTGAATAAACTTATATCGTTCTTTTGTTCTTGGATGGTAAATGTGTCTCCTGGTTCCTGATTCTATTCCCTTTGTTTGTTCTACTACTGGATTTAGTTATATTTTTTCTTGATTGTTACGGAGATTTTCGTGAACCATCTCTTTTGTTGTTGGATTTAAGTCTATTTTCTTCCGGTTATGGAAAACAAGATGATTCTGTCGTTTCTTATTATTTCTCCTTGCTCATTTTGTAGCGCTAATTTTCTTCTCGGAGGTCTTCCTTTGATTTTATTTATTAACCTCCAATTTTCTTTAGATTATTTTCTACGTCTAGTTTTTGTATGAGGCTATCACATATTGTTGTTTCTTGTTCCTCTAGGAGATGCTTCAATTTTTTTTTTTCTTCTTCTAAGCGCAGTTTATCATTTTCTAGTTGGCCCTAAATTTGCAATTTGTTCGTAGAGACTACTGAGTTTCACGTTCTTATCCCTAATCTCTTCAGTCCATTTTGGTTGAGAGAGCGTGCAGTGTCTCGGCCCGGTACGTTCTTATTTTCTGCCTCAATGAGAGCTGGTTTTATACGCTCAATTTTTTCCACGTTTGCTTCTTTAAGATTAGCTGGGAGGAAAATTCTAAGGTCTTCTTTCTATTCCTCCCAGTACGCTCTATTGTAGCTATTCTTTTCTTGTACCAGTATCTGTATCGAGTTATGATCTTCTTCGAGTAGTATCTCTAAATGATCACTACCTGCTACGCTGACGAGCTACAATAGGATGTTGTATGGTATGTAGTGGCTGCTTAATGTTAGGTCTGGTTTTGTATCATCTTTGCCGATAAAGGTACGTATGGAAGTCTGGACCGTTTCTGTCGAACATGTTTCTTTGCATCAATATTTCTAGGTTCTCGCCACTTCGATATTTTTTGTAGTCATTCGCTCTGCACCTTGTATTCAGGTGTATCAGGAATATTGTTCGGAGCCTTATGCTGAAGTTAGTCATCATATTGTGCATGGGAATAAAATTGCGTCTAGGCAGTTGGTATCCAGTGGCTATTATTATTGGTGATACCTCTGTTTCAATTCTAATGGTCAATTAGGCTTCATCTAAACTATCAATTTTTGTTATATTCTGAATTTTCTGATTTATATGGCCACCTCGTTGTGCGCTTTATCTGTAAGGTTAACGTTAATAATGGTATAATTGAAAATTTCCATTGCTTTTCTCTCTGAGTTTACTCTACGTTCAGATATTTTAAAATTTCGTCTGGATTGATTTCCCTGAAGATGTTGCCAAAGATTGATGTTTTACTATCCATCCATTTGTATTAATCCATTGTTCTCTTATGTTTCTTGCTTAGGGGGGTTTGTTTACCAGGAGTGTTTCCTCTAGGAGTGTCTGACACAAATTTTCCCTCTTAGAATACTAGAAAGGTGTCGTGGGTGAGAGATACGCAGTCTCCAGAGTAAATCCTGATTTTGTCCTGCATGAGAATCTCTTCCAACTCTCGTTCATCTTTATTGCCTGTTTTACCTTTGAAGGTACACTTGTGTGGGACTTTCTTTAACTTTTTTTTATTATATAAGCACGTTTCTTTCCTATTGACACGAAAAAGTCGTTCCTGACAAAGATTTTTAGACTGAACTCTGCGGACTCATTCATCTTGTTAAATTACTCGAATTTTCTTCTCTTGTATTTTCTTCTGTTGCATTTTCTTTTTTTTGTATTTTTTCAGTTGCATAGGTATTTGTTCCTTCTTCGATAGTTACAGTAGCCGATTCTTGGGGAACATTCTGCCAAAGTTTTTTTGGCCACACTCAGGTTGGGTATTTCTAAAGTTGGAAGGTTCTTAGGAAACCACATCTTCCTCATACCGTTCTTCTGAATCCTGGATTTAACAACAACTTAAAGAGAATACTTTGTGATAACATTCTGGAAAGATACGCATACATAGACGCGGGAAATTACATACCAAGGTGAGAGATTCAAGCTCGTTGCAGGCCTCACGCAGGGAGATCGTCTGAGTCCTACACTATACATCGTGTATACATGTATGAAATCGCTGACGATTTCACAGACCTAGAGCTCATGCTAGCCGAGTGGATAGGGCGTTGGCCTCCCAACGTCTCAGTACCGGGTTCGATTCTTAATCCCGGCATGAGCGGACACAAACGTCAGCGCACGTCGAGATCTGGCTACCGATTGGTGGACACATAGCCAATCACAACACTGCTTTCTTCCCTCTCAGCCTTCATATCACAACACAAACACACACACTCTCTGTTCTAAGGAATCCTGCCGATGGGTATCTATATCCACGTACCTCTGACGTGGAAGGCTTTGACCTGAACGCTGTTTGGTGTCAAAACACAATACTTCCTGGCACCTTCCCCCTAAAGAGGCCTGGCTCCTGGGGGCCCTCGGGTCAACCAGCGATTGTCATATTGACCTTATATAAATTTCATTATCCGGTCAGGGATCCTCCCAGTATCATGGAAGGATTGGCGCTGACTAACTAACAACTAATTTCGCAAACCTAATTCCGTGCGTCTACAGAAATCCTCAGAAGCAGGTCAGGATGACGTCACCAGACATGAACGATTATGAAAGAAAATGGAAAATGACCAATACAAATAAATTCATAATAATACCTATGTATCGAAAGAGGTTGTCAGACATTTACTTCGACAGCGAGTGAAACAGATTTAATACAGAAGGCAAGATTTTAGGCTTAATAATCACAACAAATAGTTAAAAGAAATACGTAATCATAAGAATAGGCAAAGGAAAAGTTGGATAGAGATTAATTTACAAACTAAGAAAGCTCAATCGGATAAACAAGAAAAAGATATATCAAGTTATGAGACAGCCTACATTAGTGTACCCTACCATCGTAATGTATACAAAATAAATATGCAACCTGATTATATCGCAAAGTCTGAACAACAGAACAATGTTATTAATCACGAACACCGGACGTGCAAAACGACAGAAGCATCTGCACAACGAAGTTAAAATAGAGCCAGTTCATAAAATAATTAAGAAAAAGTCTAAGAGAATTAGCGAAATAGTAAAACTCAACAAAATAATAGGAGGAGCAGGTTGGAGAGAACATATATATGCTGTTTACGAATGCTAAAAACAAATTTGACCGAAGTGAAAAAGAAGATTTACGGATAAACCAAGATGATGAATATCCGAACGATATATTAAAAAAACAAAAAAAAACACGACAAAATTAGCGAATGATGACCAATAACTGATTCGAATAGTTAACCTAATTAGACAAGCAAGAGGAAAATATAACCAACAAAAGATTGACTTAAGAAAAGGAACATATATAAAACTAATAGAAAACACTAAAAAACAGTTATAAGAAAGTTAAAGATTTGAACGTCAAAAGCACCAAACACAAACTAAATTCAAACTCAAAAATAAACAAACATACTTTATAGTTACGATCATTTTGATCTTAACTCTAAAAATATCCTAGGTAATAGAGATTAGCGTGAGCTCCACTTAAACTTGCAACTCTCTGCAAGACCTCAAACTCCTTTCCATTTCTCTCTTTCAATTTTACCGCTCTCTATTTCTCGGGCCAACACACGGGATAGGGGATAGCATATAATGCAGTGAAATAGGGCCAAAAATAAACAACACTAAAACAACTTGGTTTCTTGGTTTGGACCCCACATTAAACTCTAGGTCCTTGACCACCTAGATCAACTGTTATCTCTTTAACTTTAATTCACACTGTGGGTTTTTTGCATATATATATATATATATATATATATATATATATATATATATATATATATATATATATATATATATATATAAATCTTAAGCCGATTGTTTATTTAGGCAGAAAAGCGGCGAGATAGCTTCGCTTAATTTACAGAATTGGGCAGCGTCAAAAACCCCAAGAACGGCGGGAGGAGGGGGGGGGGGGTCTTACTTAGAGGGGACTTATGATTCATCTGGATGGACAAGATTCGGGGCAGGGTTTGTCTCGGAGCAAGATGCACTTGCATTCAAGCCGAAATAGCAAATTTTACGCTTCCTAATGAAACACGATCGAGCCATCTTTTTAGTTGTTTATATTGCCCGACTCCTCCTACGATTACGAGGGATTTACAAAGGTACAGTATAATTATTGGTCTAAAATTTAAATTCGTTTAAGAGGAAAATAAACAAAATAATTTGATTTTGCGATCTGCCATTCTGCAGAGAGTCATAGTTTTGGCAATTCTCATTTATCTCATCTATTTCTCTTTCGTTTTTCTTCAGAAAATGGCAACTCAGTTTCGATAAATGAATTAAGTATTAAGATGCCCAGGATTTATGTATTGCTTTCTTGCTATAACAAAAGGTCATTCCTGAAGTGAGATAAATTAATTGTTTGGGATAAAAAATACACCATTTTACTAGTCTTTTTTACACGGATGGTTTTTTTTTTTACATATCTGTTCTTTATTTTTGTGTTGGTCCATAATAGTGGGGCAATTAGCATGCCAATTGTGCATTTTTTGATTAAAGCATCAAATTTGGTTCACTAGTAGACTATCCTATTATGAAAAGATTTGGAAATTGGGCTATATCAAATTCACTCCCTGATGGGTGTGGCAGCCATTTTTCAAAATGGCCACTAGTGGTTACTATAATTTTACAATCTCCCTTATTCAAAGTCATTAATAGGATAATATAACACAAACATTGGTCTGAACATTTATTATAGCATAATTTCCCAAAACATAATTAAAATGGTTGCCAACAATTTTGAGAGCGCTTTCCCTCACACTCACACAAAGCTGAGCATTCAATTGAGGCCTTTTTGCACTTGCAACGCTTCAGAGAGCTTTTCTTACACTTGCACGCCTCTAGCTCATTGCAAGCGTGGGCTGCTTCGGCTAACTTCGTCCAGAGTGGCTCATACACTCCGTGGTCATTCTTAAGCCAGCCCCAGCTTGATGGAAGAGACAGCTCTGGCGTTGGTTACATACAGTATTTGAACCCCACACGTGACCTCCTCCGTAGGCCACCTTCTTTACATGCTCCTGCAGAGCTGCCTTGGTTGGAGAAATCAGCTGCACGTTGTTCTTTTTCACGAAGAGTTTCATCCAGACCTTGCCAATGTCCTTGCAATTCCTGGTTCTGTCATACAGTAATATGAAAAACTGCTCGATGGTGGGTAGGACATCGTCTAGTACTGTGACAATTGGTGCAAAGGATAGCTTCAGCAGTGCATGTGTAAAGTCTGGCAGAACGGTCCAAATTGTTCAGGCAGTCTTCTTACCATGTCCAGCAAAGCTAGATACAGTGTCACACCCAGTCAGAGCGTGAAACATAGGGAGAGCCTGTGCCTTCTCTGCTCCTAGGCCAGCTGCTATTTCGTGGGCTGCCAGGTACCTAAAGCTGTTTCCAGTGCCAAATGCTAGGCAAATTTCACCTTCTGGTTGCAGACCCTGAGCCACTGATACAGCTAACACCACTTCATTGGTGTTAACTGTTTTAAGCAGCATCTTGTGGTGACCATGATTGGCTGCATGGGATGCATGCAACAACATTCGAGTGTCAGCTTCTTCGTTGTTACATGGAGCCAGAAAGTTAGGAATGCTTTCTCCTCTCTCGTGACACCAGTCTTCGAACTGAGGCAGATCTTCCTCATTATCAAAATATGTAACAGGAGCGTTACATATTGGAGAGCTTGGACAGCGAAGGACATGCCAGTGACTCTGCTTTGTCCTATTGGCAAATGCAACATAGTTTCCAGTTAATCTTGATGTTGATGATGATGGGAGAGGCGAGTCAAGGCCAACGAATTGGAATTTCTTAGACATACTGAAGTTTTTCAATATCTTCTGTTCACTAGCAACTATTTGTTCACGAGGAAACTTATATCTTTCGTTTGCAAGCAACCACCACCATCGGCCCTACCCAAAAAAATGGTCTATAATTAGAGAAATATAAATAAAAAAAGATGATATTATGAGGTTAATGGGAATTTTTTTACAATGTTTTAGAGGGAAACACGCGATAACAGTAATGTTCTGAAAACATTATGTCGTGGAATGGCCAAGCTCTCTCTCTATATATATGTCAGTACTTTGGAGCTTGGGGGGGAAGTTGGTTGAAGACCAGGAGTCAAAGGAAAAATTGTTATGAGTCAAGTGATGATGGTTTATTATTAACTTTGCGGGGTTCTTTTAAACAAATATTTCAGAGTACAAGTTGGCCAAAGATTAACAGGTAGCTGGTACGCGCTGGTGTTGCAAAAGAAAGAAAATGACGAAAATATATCTTTAGTAACAACAAAATGATATTTATATTTACACAAAAATTGGGTTTAAAGTGAATGGTCGCCTAGAGGGGGTTAAAGGTCCACACGAGATACAGGTAGGTTAATTAAGGAATTAAAGAGGTCAGATTCAGTATGGTGATTTAAAGGGGGATTTTAAACTGGGGCGTTCACATAAATAATGGAGCAATTGGAGTCGGGAATCCTTGTCAAGTACTTGCCAATTAAATATAGCAGAGTTTACAGATATAGAAGCTTGCGGATCGACTATGGTAGAGTTCACTGATGTCGATACTTTCTATTGACTATTGCAGAGTTCACGGATGGGGATACTTGCCGATTGACTATAGCAGAGTTCACAGATTGATTTAGCCTTCAACTTAAATCGAAATCGCCTCGGGGGGGAGGGGGGAGGGGGAAGCGTCCTTTAGCACGTTCCCCGGAGTAGGTGGAAGTCTAACAGTGCTGTTCTCTAAACTAAGTCGAAGCATTATATAGGCGCCTGGTGAAGTGGCTCCAGATGCACGCGCAAATTTGGGGAAAAGTCGGCGAATCCTCCTGGGAAAGGGGAAATGTGATAACGTTGGTTGGAATGTCCAATGGATTTCAAGCGGAAAGCCAGAATGTTTAGGGAGAGGTGGCCATGGGAGACGATGACATCGGTCCCTAGGCAAATACAGCTGGGGCGTGTGATAACGGCGGCGGCCGTCTCCTTGCCCAAGTTCAGCCATGCTTTCACAGCTCCATGCGGTGATCTCAGGATCCTCGTGGGTACAGAAGGGCACGTGATGGCCAGTTGACCTTATTCTGCTACATCCTTGCCATCCAAAAAGATGGCACTTTCGGAGTTGGGGGAGAAAGGTGTCATCCCCTTAAACGAATGAGTGGTCACGGGGTGAGCGGAAAAAAACGGAATTCCTGACCTGTCGTCGAGCAAGTGTACAAGCTAATTCTACTCGACTGCGTGTACATATGATCGGAAAAGGAAATTAATCATAGCCGACCATAAGAGCATTAAGGGGGATATAATTAAAAAAAATGAAAATAATATTTATGCACTAAGCTATACAGAGCTAAAAAAAATGAAATGTATATTCAATGATACATTCTACATAAATGACAGAAGGATTATGATTGTACATATACACATATTTTGGTGCCGGACCAGGCTTCTTAATACTAATTTCATATATACAAGGGCGTTGTGCATCATAGACGTACACATCTAGAAATAATTGAATATAAGCTAATCTCTAGCTGGCGGTTATAATAAGTACAAGTTGGACAAATTGATATGGGCAATTACAATTAAAATTTAGCTGGTATAGAGCTCGCTAATAAATTTCGCTTTTTCGAACAAGTAAAGGTTCTGGTCCATTAAATGAATCGGTTCAGCATCGAAAACGGTCACGGAATTTAATTTGCGATAATCTACATATATGCGGTAAGAGTTATCTGGTTTCCGTACTAGAACTATTAAGGAACAATAATTTAACGTGAAGGATTCAAGGATATTGGGGTTGAGCAGATTGTTAACCTCAGCGTTAAAGGCATTTCTTAGATGAATTGGAAGGGGGTAAGATCTTGAACGAACGTGTTTCGATATGATTCGTCTAGTCTGAAACGTGTGTGTGTGTGTGGGGGGGGGTAACACGCCCTTTCGCCTTGGTTTAGTGGCTGATGTCACAGGATTGGCAGTATTCAGAAATGTCAACTGTAGCACCAGGTCAGTAGAAATACCGTGAATTCCTCTGACTAATTTTATCGTGGGCAATTTTTAGGACCAGGGGGACATGTGAACGGGAAACAAAGAGGTTGTGAGTCTCGGGGTTGACGTCATCCGAGCAAGCGCGGTATAGCATGCCTTCTTTCATTATATAAGAGGCTGTCTTCTTACCGTGGACCGAATCCTGCTCGAGGCTCCGAAATTTTTCGAACGAGAGAAGGAGATTTGGGCACTCCTTCTGTCTTTGAGCCAATTCTTCGCTCATAAAGCCGCTTAAACCTGAATCTAATGAAGTTTCAAGGACATCGGGCGTCTGGGATTCCATCTCTGCCTGGGCTCTCGCGATAACGGGTTGAGCAACAGGGTTAGAGGAGACTTAGAGGGAAGCGGTTTGTGCGTCACAAGTAGTCACGGACTACCGCGAACTTTTTGTGGTCGGGAGCCACCGAGAAAAGTTCATTCGATATCATCATACAAGTGCACCCGGTATAGCGGACTAGGGTGGAGACTCTGCACCCATTAACGCTTCCGTTTTCAAATTTAAGACTTCTTAGAGAATTCTTATCGAAGAGGAAATTTACATGGTGCCCTGGACACTGGGAGACTAGATTGGATCTGGGGTTTCTGGTCGCGATGGAGGGGAAGCGGGAACAGCATTCACCTGGTGGACTTGGTGAATGGGATTACCACGGATTTTTTAATTTTGGGGGCAATTTGGGCACGTGTGGCCTTCGACACCGCACGCAAAACATATGATTGGCTACGGGGAAAAGTTGGCGCCGGAAAATTAGATATGAAGGGCTTGACGTTACGGGGTTCCGATTGAGGAAAACTTCTGGTCTTAAAGGGGCAGGTAACCTTGGCAAATTTTGGGGAGTTCTTAGTAGGGTAACGCGCATTATTAAATTTATTCTTAAGGGATGAATGGGGAGGCTTTTTATTTTCCTTCGGGTATAAGTTGTGACTCGCCGCATAGATATTTGCTTCTTCTATGCACTCTTTGAAGGAGTTGCACCGACAATCCTTCACAAAGGAGTGGATCTCTGGCGGTGTTAGCAACGCCAGCAACTTATCCCGTAGAAAAAAATCTACCAAGGACTCATAATCGTGGGGGACTTTCGACGCGTCTAACCAAAAATTAAAAATACGGGAAAGAGTATATCCAAAATGACGGAAGGTCATATTTTGTTGGATGCGGGCGTGGCGAAATTTGGTGTGGTAGAAGTCAGGCGTCATATTGTACGCCACGAGAAATTCGGATTCGAGGGTGGAGTAATCTACCATAACTTCCGATAGGAGCGATACGCATAGGTCTCTGAGCGGCGAGCTAAAGAGGGAAAGAAGCTTAGCGACACCGTCCGTCTTTATGTCCCAATGATTAAATTCAAAAAATTTCTCAAAATGAAGTCCTCTCCTTCTTTGAACGTAGGGAGTTTAACGAAGGCGGATTGAGGGGTTCCTTCACGGAAATTTACTGGAAAGGTTTCGAGCCGATCACGATTCGATTCCAGTTCATATTGGCAAATTCTCTCGCATTCTTTGCTCTCTCTAATTTTTTTTTTACAGCGAAATTCTCTAATCTCTTTTTGTTCAGCTCTTTCTTTTCTCTTTTCTTCCTGTACATAAGTGACAAGGTCTTTGTCACTTAAACCGAGGGATTCTCCTTAAAGTTTAAACCTCTCAAACGACGACATTTTGTTCGTAATGTTGTCCGAAAAAAGGGGGTTTAATGGGCCGTCGGCACGGGACGATGGAGGTTTGGCTTACAAATTACTGACACGCGGAGGAATATGTTTGTTCAAACGCGGAAGCTTTGCTATCCAAATACTCACACTAATATAATATACGATTAAACAAATAAATAAAGAAAAAACAATGGACCCTTCGTGAGATGAGAAGGGCACAGACTCTACTAATACTTGGGGGATTAAAGTGACCGTGGGAGAAATTCTGTCGCCTAACAAAATTTTCCTATTAAAGGTTATCGGTCCATACGCACATACAAACACTAAGCGATAAATATATTTGGCAGGGTTGTTTCCTGCTTTGTTTTGTCTTTGCAACTCAAACGTACTCGGCTTTTAAAATTATAGTAAAGTTAAAGGGTTGCCTTTAAAAAATCTCTCCAAAGAGCTTTTAAAGACCTCATTCTGTTACACATTACATGTGTCTTAACCCTCGCGTAGTGCCTGTTTTGGTGGATTTTCGGTGAACACTAAGGATTTGTAAAATTATAGTGGCCGCTAGCGGCCATTTCGAAAAAACCTGCTACAATCATCAGAGGCTGAATTTGACATGGCCCAATATTCAAATTTGTTGATAATATGATAGTCTACTAATGTGCCAAGTTTGGTGCTTTCCTCAAATAATGCACATTTGGAGGAAATACAAATGTGCGACAAATTCGAAACCAGAGATTACTAAAGAGGTGATTTCTTGGCGCACTTAGATAGAGATGACAAATACCCCAAAGCTATCGAATTCACTAAGCCATCTATCTACCCATCACTTATATTTAACATTTAAGTACCATTGCTCTCTGATGTGATCAAACCTTAATTCATTCTATACCTGCAAATCTTACATGTTTACTTTTTAAGCACACCTCAATCTATCACAACTGACTTTGAATATGAATCTTTCCACTACAGTGAAAATTCCACTACATTTCCTCCTCTGAATTAACTTATCCTACATTAAATAAAATCAGAAATGTTGTGTCAAGCGTTACTCCATACACTGAAACTTTCGATTTGATTCCAAACACCCACCCATTCACGGTACGCACTCAAAATCAGAGCAATTTAGGTAATCCTGGCTTACAGCCCAGCGTGAGCATTTTTGCTAACTAGAATTATCTGTCGAGATTGGCTATATTGGATGTAGTAGTCGAGAAGTAAGTATGTGGAAGTAAGCATCACTCGGATGAGTCCATTACTCGAGTGGTTTATTTGAAACCCTGTGCCAACTGGCCCGGCATTGATACTGTTATTATTATTATTATATTAGGTGCTTTACAACAGTAGGCATTGATACTGAATTTAACAATATCTGTTTGGGCGATGTGTATAGATCCGAGTATCCCGTAACTGCACTTAATGAAATTCTTCTTTCCATAAGTAAAAGAAGGCTTCCATAAGAAATAATTTGGAATCATCGTACCGACAAGGTCTGGTTCAATGACTACTGCCGATTGGCTTAGCGGAATAAGTAGGATGCATTTTGCCAGTTGACTCATTTGCGTTCCCAAGAATCTTGGAACTACTACGTGTAGCTCAGTTCACACGCACGGCGTACTTATAGTGAGGCTCAAAAAGCCTATAATGTTCATCTCAGTGATATTTAAACTGGTACCTCTCAGCCGCTCTCTTTGTGGTCTGCTCTTAAATAATCTCTGTTTAGGGTTGACTTTAGCCGTCGTCCCTTGTTGTGTGCTGGCGGCTGTGTTTGCTATGACTCTAAGGAGAAAGCTGATCTATTTGCCTCAATTTTTAATAAAAGTCATCAGAACTTCTTTTCTATTTGAAAGACTTTGATTCATTTTGCGGATGTGATCCTTTGCCCATTTTTTATTAAAGAATTGCTCCATCATTATTCCTAGAATTGGCTGTTATTTTTAGATTACATATCCATCGGAGTTCTTTTTCTGATTGCTGACGTTCTGCAAATGTCACTCCGATCCCCAACTACTCTTCACCATCAATTCATCCGGATGAATATAGACCCATTTCCATTACAACGCTTTGGAGCGTTCGCTGGCCAAGCGTATGATTCATTTTCTGAATAAAAATAAATTGCTGTCGGTAAAACAGTTTGATTTTCGGAAGTCTTAGTACTTCTGATGCTCTTCTTTTTATCACCTTCATGCTGGTCGTGAATCTCGTCTCGTATCTCTTGATTTTAGCTCAGCTTTTGATCGTGTTAATCATAAGGCTCTTTAATTTGAAATTAGATCCCTTGGTATTGGTGGTCATTTCCTTGGTATACCTATCAAGTTTTTGCCTAACATGAAGCAGCGTGTGTCGGTTGATGGTAGTTTTATTTCCTACAGCTTTATTAAATCTGGTGTTTCCAATGGTAGTGTCGTGGGCTTGCTTTATTTTTATTATTTATACCTCAAACATGTTTTCTAAGATTGAGTAGAATATGGTTGCTTATACTGCCAATACAACTTTGTATGCTGCTATTCCTTCCCATTTGGACAGACAAGGATTTGCTGAATTGCTTACTCTGGATATCAGGAGGATTTTATCCTGTTGCGATGTTTGAGGCATGAAACTTAATCCAAGTAAATACTATAAAGCCTATAAGGGTGCAAAAATGTATCAGAGAAGAATTCCTTTCAATTCGATAATATAAATAGCCCATTAAATTATCAATTCAAGACGGGCTAAGCCGTGACGTAATGGCTAAGAGCATTGGCGTTTAAATCTACCGGTACCGAGTTTGAAACTAAATGGTCCAAAACCTTTTACGAAGAAATTGCAAGAAGAAAACGGAAGACAAGGCAAACCACTCCAAGGACCAACTCAACGAGAATCAAGAAGGACCAATAAATCATCTCAAGAAGAAAACGAAAATCAAGGAAAAAACGCTTCAAGGATAACTCAACTAGAATCAAGAAGACTCAAGAAAGAAAAACAGAAGAAAACGACTTCAAGGACTAACTCATCAAGAATCAAGAAGAAATCATCAACCCGCCAGATAAATGGAATAAAATGAAGATATGTCAAGAAAGAAAAACGAAGATTAAGAACCAACCCAGCCACCAAAAGAAGAATACTTAAGTCAAGAGAAAAGTAAAAACAAATGTTTGAAGAAGCAACTTAAAAGGAATTTAAGTCAAGAAGTAATAAAGAGATGATCAAGAATAATTAAATAAAAGTTATAATAAAGAGGCCCCCCTCCCATAACTGGTGACCCTCAAAGGCCAAACAATCTTCTGATCTTCGTTACAATTGCACCTGCTTTCCTACTAGAGATTAAGAAAAGGTGTTGCTGGGAACTTCGGAGATCTGGGAAGAAGATGCTATTACTCATTGATTAAGAGACAAGACTTCGTTCGCTCTCCTCAATCCCACTGAATTAACTCCACTTATCCCGCAGACTCGGAGGTCGTATGAGGGAGAGTTACTAGTAACCCCTCGATTAAGAAATCCAAGACTAGTCTCTCTCCAATCGTCAAATTCGCTCCGCTTTCTAGAAAGGAACCTGTGAAGGGGTGCGAAAATGTATCAGAGAAAAATTCCTTCCAACTCGATAATATAAATAGCCCATTAAATTACCAATTCAAGACGGACTAAGCCGTGGCGTAATGGCTAAGAGTATTGGCATTTAAATCTACCGGTACCGAGTTCGAAACTCAATAGTCCAAAACCTTTTACGAAAAAATCTCAAGAAGAAAACGAAAAACAAGGGAACCACTCCAAGGACCAACTCAAAGAGAAATCATCTTCTGAAGAAAACGTAAATCAAGAAGATTCAAGATAAATGGATCGCCTCAAGAAAGAAAAACGGAAGAAAACGACTTTAATGACTAACTCATCAAGAAGCAAGAAGAAATCATCAACCCAGCAGATAATTGGAAGAAAATTCAAAACATCAAGAAAGGAAGACAAAACAAGATACATCAAGAAAGAAATCGAAGATTAAGGACCAACCCAGCCAACAAGAATACAGAAGACAAGATAATTGGAAGACAAATGTTTGAAGGGGCAACTTGAAGAAAAAAGGAATTTCAGTCAAGAGAGAAGTAAAATATATTCACTAAAGAGAAAAACAAGAATAATATTAATAAATAAATGAAGTTATAATAAAGAGCCTCCCATCCCCTAAGTATTGGTCTAGCAATTATCTTACAACTGCATCAACCTGACATCATTGTAAACTGCATTGCTGTCCCTAATTGTTCTTCACTGAAATTGCTTAGTGTTACTTTTGATCCCAAGCTGACTTTTGGGCTGCACTTGCGCTTTGGTGCGTTCTTAATTTCTCAAAAAGTTGGTTTGTTGCGTAAGTGCGGCCAGATCTACTCAACACTTAGAGTGGAAAGGAATTGTTTTTATTCCTTTCTTATGCGTCATTTTGCTCATTCTCTGATCCTGATCATCTCCTTCACTGTCCGATACCAGCTTCCTCACGGCCGGTTCGTGATAGTCGCTACTCGTTAAAGCAGAATGACGGTGGTTTTTGCGTCGCTTGAGTGAAGACGACACAGTTTTCTCGATCTTACTTTTCTACAGCCATCAGTCTCTGCAACACTCTTCCTAATCAGGTCGTTAATTCGGATAATTGTAATGTACTTAAAAGGCGAGTGAATGCTTCTCTTCTCTCTTGATTTTTATGTTTTCTACTTCTATCGATGTTTCACCGCTCGTTGGGCCCTGTAAGGAGCCGTTCTAGGTGTCTCCTTCCAACGGGTTGCCTTCATTGACTTTAATAATAATTATAATTAATATAAGTGCGTGGAAGGAAGTAAATAGGGTATTGGATGTAGTCTATAGGTAAATGTGTGGAAGGAATCAAATGAGCTATTTGGTGTAGTCTGAAGTTAAGTGTGTGGAAGGAAGCAAATGGGGTATTGGGTGTAGTCTATAGGTAAGTGTGTTGGAAGGAAGCAAAGGAGGAATTTGGTGTAGCCTAATGATTAGTGCATGGTGAACGCAAAGATAAGTGTGTGGAAAGACCCCAAAAGGGTATTGAGGATAGCCTATAGATAAGTCTGTAGAACGACACAAGGAGAGAATTGGATGTAGTCAAATGTAAGTGTGGGGAAGAACCCAAGGAGGAGTATTGGGTATAGTTTAAAGGTAAGTGTAGGTAAGGACACAAGGGGGGTATTGGGTATAGTCTAGAGGAAAGTGTGTACTAGGACGCAAAGGAGGTATTCGGTGCAGTCTAAAGATAGGTGTGTGGAGGGATGCAAAGGAGGTATTGTATTTAATCGAGAGGTAAGTGTGTGGAAGGGCTCAAGGGGTAAATTAGGAGTAGCCTAAATATAAGTGTGAGAAAGAAAGTAAAGGAAGTATCAGGTGTAGCCTAAAGTTTAGTGTTGGTTTGAAGTAGAGAAAATCGCTCGAACGAACAAACTCCCAATATATTACTACTAATACAATAATAATAATAATTATACATTCCTTGCTTTCAAATAAACTCGATACAACCAAATCATGCGTTGGGAGGATAACTGACGTCTCGAATGTCCCTAGAAATCGTGGTAATATTAATTAAGGAGTGAAAAAGTGGAGCTCCCGCTCGTGTAGTGGATAAGGTGTCTGTTTTACACGCCTAGGTGTCGGGTTTGACTCCCGGCGAGGGCGGAAACAAAATATTTGGGGCTCCTACCTAGCTTGCTACCAATAGGCGGTGCGTCGACTCAATGATCACTACGCTGGTAGCTTCATCCACACTAAGTGCCAATAACCCCACAGCTGTTTCTTTCTTTGACCTCTCTTTTTCGCAACACAACACTCGTTTGTCCCAGAAAAGAGGGTTGCCGCTCCACACTTTCCTGACCTAGGATGAGTTGTCTCTCCCAATCGGCCAAAATGGGTTCCTTGATCTCTGATTGGGGGCGCAACACGGTAGTGGCGTTTTTCCTGCCCTTCACTTCTAAGAAAGAACATTTCCTAGTTACTAAATGCTTTTAGGCTAGTTTCACTCTGATCTTGATGTGAATTTCCTTATTCGGTTGGATAATCTTGGCTACGATTGAAAATGTACAAGTGGCGTAATTATGTAAGATAAAAAGCGTAATTAATATTCTAAAAAGGCAGTTTACTTAGGAAACAAAGTAAATAAAGACCAACGAAGCGCAAAAGGTAAGTCGGGAATAAATGAAAATTAAGAATAAAGAGGCTCCAAACTTTTGGAGCAGAAGGGGTACTGAAATTTTCTAGGAACAAATTTGTACAGTGTCCCATCCATCCATCTAATCCTGAATGAGAAACATGTTGCGAGAGAGCGAGAGGTTTACCCATACACAACTCTACCTATATCCACATCAGGGCATTTGAGTATATACATAAGTCTACAAAATCGAGAAATGGAACATAAATTTTATGTAAATTTCGAACTCCAATTTCTCTCATGCCGTAAGAAATGTATAGAACTAACTCATAGCGCCGCGGCCAATATCAAAACAAATTTCGTGCTAGTCCATCTTCCCTTTTTAGCTCATTTGAACACTTAAATTGAGTTTCGTCTCTATTTCATAAGATAATGTAAGCGTAATTAATTCGAGAGAAGAGTTGCAGAGTTCCCCCAGAACCATTATTCTCGCCGCAGTCCAATTTAGGCTTCCCCTCGGTTGATATCCGTTTTCTAAATTTGAAAGAAAAAAAATGTTTCTCCACCTTATTTACCGAATTAGTAAATGAAGAACTAAGATTTGCTGCACTCTTGAGAATTTTCTATTGCCACCTTGGTCGTATGAGGAACTTTATTAATACTTTGTTATTTAATAAACCTTATTTGTTCGAATTTTCTACTTTACTCTGTCGAAATAAGTAAACCCTCCTTCGTATGTCCGGGGTAGAATTTGGTTACAGCGAGACTAAAATGTTTTGGAAAAGTGGCTCTTGCTGAAAGATGAAGTGAAAGGGTGTGGGTGAAGTATGCGGGGTACCAAAGTTTCGTCGGTCCACGAACTAGCGTGACCTTACTGACAAATTAGCGAGTCGAACTTTAAGTGATCGTCACATTTTAGCGATGAGTTTTTTCTGTGATGCTTTGAAGTTCCCATTATTTGTGGTAGTGAAATATGGTCGATGAAACTTTGGGGTAATTTTACAACATGAACTTTTCAAAGAAATAAAGGGCTATGATTTCTTCTTTGTAAAATTAAATACAGAATGAAAATAATGATCGACCTAACCAAATCGCATATCTAAGCTTGATTTACATGTACGTAACAGTGAGCAACGCTCGTTAGAGTTGAAATGATGAACAAAAGGCGTAAAAATTTCAAGAATTGAATTTAGTTTCACGAATATAAAACAAAAATTCGTTTGAATCTAATTAGCATCTTTAGATACAGACTTGTGTAATGGAAGCGATAGGCTAGTTGTCGTTAACGATACTAACTAAATTGATGGTACATATATACTACAGACTTTATTTAGTTTAGTTCAAAACTCCTGAAAATATAAACAGTTCTCGATTGATTCTGATTTAGGACAAATAACAATTCCGAATTCAAGAAAATAGAACAAGGTTTTCTAAATATTAAGTCTAATACCAGGGACAACCAACGAACTAGTGTGACCTTACTGACAAATTAGCGAGTCGAACTTTAAGTGATCGTCACATTTTAGCGATGAGTTTTTTCTGTGATGCTTTGAAGTTCCCATTATTTGTGGTAGTGAAATATGGTCGACGAAACTTTGGGGTAATTTTACAACATGAACTTTTCAAAGAAATAAAGGGCTATGATTTCTTCTTTGTAAAATTAAATACAGAATGAAAATAATGATCGACCTAACCAAATCGCATATCTAAGCTTGATTTACATGTACGTAACAGTGAGGAACGCTCGTTAGAGTTGAAATGATGAACAAAAGGCGTAAAAAGTTCAAGAATTGAATTTAGTTTCACGAATATAAAACAAAAATTCGTTTGAATCTAATTAGCATCTTTAGATACAGACTTGTGTAATGGAAGCGATAGGCTAGTTGTCGTTAACGATACTAACTAAATTGATGGTACATATATACTACAGACTTTATTTAGTTTAGTTCAAAACTCCTGAAAATATAAACAGTTCTCGATTGATTCTGATTTAGGACAAATAACAATTCCGAATTCAAGAAAATAGAACAAGGTTTTCTAAATATTAAGTCTAATACCAGGGACAACCAACGCGCATAATCAGAACATGGCTGCGATGAAAGTAAAATTTAGCTGACTTTTTTCTTCTTTTAGACGATTAAACGGGTTGGCAGCTCAAGGCCGAGTTTAGAATTTGATTCACGATCGAAGAGCACAAAAAATGGTAACCTAGTAAATAATTCAGTTGACAGAGTACTACCATAGGGGGCTCCATTACATACATACCTGTTAGGAGAAAACAAGGAATTTAAGTACCATATTACTAGAAAAATTAGAATTTGTTTCCCCCATCAAGAGGAAACAAGAAAAGGGGGGAATTTGAATCCAACTTAATGAGAGCGCAAGGAATTTAAATGACCGGTTAGGTGAGGGCAAGGAATTAAAATCGCCCAATAGGCCAGCAATGATTATAAATGCTCTGTTAGGAGAAGACAATGAATTAAAATCACCGAATGTGACAGAGCAAGGATTTTTAATCACTTGTCAAGTCAAACAAGGAATTTAAATCCGTTTGGCGAAAACCCTAAATATAAATCTCCCGTTATGACGAAATGACTGATTTAAAAATGCCTCACCTTTCCTTAAATCTCAGCGAATAACAGCACAAAGAAATTGACGATCCATTTGAAGAGTGAGTATAAGTAACAACATTAAAAACAAGGAGGAAGGAACACACCTCCAACTATCCATCTCCCCTCAAAGGAAAGCCAGACGAATTTCCACACGTCCGATCATACGTGGAAAACCAAGAATTGGGAGATACGAATGTCTTGTAGAGGCTTGCCCCTACCGGCGTTTCCAAGTTGCCTTTTAACAAGATAGATGAATTTCTTAAACTTATTTTAGGTTAAGTTAGAAATCACTACCTAATGTTCGTTTTTGTCTATTTAAACGTACTTTAAGAAAAGGCAACTCTAAAAACGCTTGGTTGTGTGTGTGGAAGGGTAGATCTATAAGCTATTCAATGCTAATAATTGAACCCCTTTTAACTCTAAGCGATTCGTTTTCAAACGCAGAGGGGTTTATGTTCGAGGAAAGGAAAAATATTCTTTTAGGTATCATTTTAGAGGGTAAGGAAAAGCATATTTAATTTTGTGGGGGCCGTTTTTCTCAAAGGAAAGTGGATGGAGAGCTTTCATGGAGGTATATGTCAATGCTGGCATTTGGCGTGGAGTGATGAGAGGTATGTGAATAGCAATATTCTGCCTTTCAATCAATCAATTTGTGTAAAAAAAGAACAGAAAGGGACTGCTGTAACACGGCAGTCAGGTAGTCAGAGAGGAGCGTTGCGGAAAATAATTAAGAAAGGGACAGCGAGAGTAGATAGGTCGGTGGCTATACACCGAAGCGAAGTGTTGTTATGAGGGTGTAGGTTATGTGGTAATTGACTGGGCGAGGGTTGGGGGCAAGTCAGGGGGGGGAGGCTGACAGTCCATCCGGAAACGCGTTATTCACGATGCCTTATTGGTTTTATGCGAAGAATGGTACGGGCGGCAGGTGTTCGTGGGCCGCGGGATATCGCGGCGCCATCGCGTACCTTCTTACGTGTAGCGAGGTGTAAAGTGGGTCTGTGGTGAGTTTTCCGAGTTGTTTTGTGAGTCTGGTGTGAGCGTAAGTGTTGAGAGGAGTTAGTTTGTTGTTGTTGTGTAGTGCATCCATTCTCGAGTACAGCGGCGAACGGCAAGCGCGCTTCAGAGCAGAGTTCTGAATGCGCTGAGCCTTTCGCTTCCAGGTGTCGCTCGAAGCTACGAGTGACAGTGGGGCGTACGTGAGAATGGGACGCACGAGTGCTTTGTATAAGTGTAGTTTTAGTTTTTTACTCGCTGGGTAGAACCTACCCAGAGATGCGTTTGTACGTGAGGCTCTTGCTTGTATTATGTTCTGGTGTAAGTTGAACCTAAGGGATTTGTCGAATGTTACCCCCAGGATTTTGGTGCACTGTGTGTATGCTAGCCTTGTTGGGTTTTGGTGGATCATGTCTGGTGTGTGTAAGTAGATTTGTAGGTTGTGCATGAAGTGATCTCTAGCGCCGTAGAGTGTCATCTGTGTCTTCTGAGGATTCGTGGCAATCAGCCATTTGTCCTCGTAGTCTGTCTTCTCGTCAAGTATTCTTTGTGCGTGGAGCGCGATTTCTTCGGAGGCCCGGCCGCTGACGAGAATGGTCTCGTCGTCGGCGTAGGCCACTATGTATGTGTGAACGCAGTTTTCTGGTGGGCGTGGGGTGTCATTTGTGAACATAATGTAGAGTGTAGGTGCCAGAACGCTTCCTTGGGGAACGCCTGAGCGTGGTGTGAAGGGTCTTGAAAGGGTGTTGTTGTATCTGATGTGGCAGCGCCGTCCAGTGAGGTAGTGTGAGAGGAGCCTTCTGGTGCAGAGAGGTAACTCTGTGTTGTTGGCGAGTTTCCAACGGAGTCCCTCGTGCCACACCTTGTCAAAGGCTTTCTCCACGTCCTTACTGACGGAAAGAGTCTTTTGGTGTATCAGTCGTTTCTTCTATATTCTGTCGTGTACGATGGTCACGGCCGCCTGAGTGGACCTGCCTCTCCTGAACCCGTATTGATGGGGGTAGAACCAGTCCCTCTCTTCCAGGAACTCCCGTAGGCGGCAGTTGACCATTCGTTCGAGTATTTTGCCTAGGTGCTCTAATAGAGCAATAGGCCTGTAATTGTTTGGGTGTTTGGGGTCTTTGTGTTGTTTATGAAGGAGTATATTGTGAGAGACTTTGAATATTTTAGGGAAGTGACCTGAGGCTAGCGAGGCATTGAATAGATGTGTGAGTGTGGGGTATATGTCTGCGGGGAGGTTATGTATTAGTGTGGCTGGTAGGCCGGAGGGGCCACGGGTGCGTTTTGGTGTCGATTTTATGTAGTGTTTTGCTTCCTCGACGGTGATTGGAGTGGTAAGTGTGGACGTATAGTCGAGCACCTCCATACGTATCAGGGGGGCAGGCCTCAGCTCGTGAGCATGAGTCCGGCACCATTCCTGAATGTCTTGGAAGTGCTCCTGCGCATGTGGTTTTGGTGGGTTGTGGGTGTGTACTGTGTCTCAGTGGGACCTGAATGCGTCGAGGATGTCATTGGTGTCTGTGAGTGTGTGGTTCCTTTGTGTGCCTGATTAAATAGGCCTCGAGCAGCGTGAGTTGCCAGGTGTCGCAATCTGGGGTTGTTAGCTGTCGCTGGCGGCGCAACTATCAACCAATACTACTGGGTTAGGTTTTCTGTGAGGGTAAAAAATTCCCCTCAAAGAAGCAAGATAATGATTCGAGTCACCTACATAATTAAGAGTGCGACTCATTGTGAAATTGCCTTTGAGCCCTGATAGATTTTTTGACAAAAGGAGAAAATACATCCAATCTAATTTTTATTTTCCTGCGGGAGATCTACTTTTTCAAGTAAGTTCACAAAAAACAATGAAATATGACCAGATATAAGCTTCTGGAGTGACAAATGATAGTAAGGCATTCTTGTAGGGTAAGGGAGTGAAAAGTTGCCGAGGAGATTAGATACATCGAAATCAAATGAGGATAAACAAAAATCACGTGGCTCATTATCCTCATAACAAATGAAATACAATTACAAATACTTTCGCGGTTCCTCTTACCTTTGAGAAAATTAATACCGATCAAATTAGCCATCATGGAGACATTTCTGAAAGTGCTCGAGTCTATTACTATGGTATTTCCCGTTGCAGACAAATCTCTGATGGTTATATTTGGTAAAATTCATTGTCGCGATTTTAAATTCATACTGAATAAGTTCACCGAGATTTAACATGAAGCTTCTTTGCCTCACTAAATATGAAACATATAAAAAGGCAAGCAATAAAGAGCAAATAACTATAGGAAGAAATATGTTTAATTTTAAGTTTCCAGGGATGTATAAGAGAAATAATTAGCCACTCAAAAGGACTTAAGAGCCTCTTTAAGCTTTATAGCTTAAAGAGGCTCTTAGGAAAAAAGTGATTTCAAGCACATTATCACTTTATTTAGGAAGCCCTCCAGAGGCATAAAGGTAAGTAGTTTTAGGAAAAAAAATCTTTTTCGAGTGGGCAATTTTTTCTCCTTAGCCTCGATCAATTTTGGCTATTTTTTTATATTTCGACTTCCATTTATGGCAGCAAAATGGTATAGTAAGAGTAGTAATTATCACTGGAATTTAAGTATAATGGTCTTGGTTTAGTTCGTCTATTTATGTACTATAAGGTGGTTTGCTTAGGAGTCCAATTTTAGCTTTGATGAGATTCGCTTTGTAGGTCTATTTATTTACTCTGGGCTGGGTTGTGAGTGCGAAGGGAAGACCAACGCCTGCTCTACCAGTTGCATAAAGCAACTGGCCCTGATAAATCGATCATAAAGAAGCACCAGTTCAATAAACAGTGCCTAAAGTTGGACGGGGCACAATGAATGGACAACCCACTCCCAAAGTCGAGTAGGCGCCGAAGCAAAATGCGCCCTTCCAACTGAATAACTCGTAACAATAAAAAAGGAAGACTGGGGTGCTGAACCGAGCAGTGTCAAATAAGACCTCAAAAGTAATACCGATAATGGGGGGGTCTGTGGCTAATGGTCATCACAGGTTTGTATAAAGAGGCCAACGGCATTTCGTGTTAAGAGCTCACCCACAGACAAAGCCCTGAAATCTCCTTTACTGAGGTATCCTGGACCTCTAGCAAACTTGCTAAAGCTCCAGAGGCTGGTATCTTTCACGCATGGCGTGTGCCGTACCCCTGCCTACCCTCCCATTATATCATAGTTTTCGATCTCCCACCCACACAAGATAGTATTTGGCTGATAGGTGCATACTTTTCACCAGAAATGATGTCTTCTTTTTTTCCTTGACTCTTAATACTTCCTTTCAGGCTCTAGCAGATCACATCCACATGGATACAAGGTTTTAGCTTGCATGTATCCCTCTTCCACCGTTAACAGACTTCGATGAAGCGAGTTTCTCTGTGACTAAAGCAAGTTGCTAAGGTCATTTCTAATTCTTTACAACTTGAACGGTAGACCCTCCTCTTAAAAGGACTACACAGTCAGTCCCAGGAGTGGATTCTAGCAAACCTGCTCAAAGAACTGGTAGTTATTACCCATAATATGGACAAAGTCACGCAGTTATAAATAAAACCGCTCATTCTCTTATTTTGATGTGTCCTGTGCTCTTGTGACGCAAAAGCGGACTTTGTTCAGGAGTCACTTGATAGCAACCTCTTCATTGGACGTCAGACGAGTGTGAGATAGCCATTTGGAAAAGTGAATGGCCTATAAGCGATATTTATGTAATTTTTCCCATGGGATTTCGGTGGGCCGAAACATGCCGTCCGTTCTTTCTGGTGGGCATCCATTACTTCATATAATAGAAACGACTCCTCTAGCAAAGGTGTGGAAGCGTATCAAAAGGAATAATGGACCATCATCTCGGATTCTACATATATCCGTAGCAGAATCATTTACGATCGCTATTTGCACATTATTCCACTGACATGCTGCTATGCCAGCATTCCAATCAAGTCGCACGGTCTTAAAAGGCATCTGCCTCTACTTCATGTCCAAAAACATATACCTCTTCAGTGAACTGTTTACCATAAGCGAGTTGCAGTCTTTTTAAACGGATTCCACCCCTGGTATGGACAATATTTCCTACGCTATGTACAATACCTAGGTCGCTGAAACTTAGCTTTTCTTTTAGCTTTGTTCAAAAGCATATGATCATGAGTGTATTTTCATAGATTCCTGAGGAATGACTACCTGTTTGTTTGTTGCAAGTCGGGGAAAAATCATTTCCCTCCTACGGTTTCTGTCAAATTTCTCTAACCTCTTGTGTGTGCAAGTTTATTGAGAAATTGTTAAATGATAAATTACCTTATTTCCTGGACAGCAGTCACTCTTGGTCGTGACAGTATCATCTCGATGCTGCCAAAGGATGTCTCACAACACTTTACATCGAGGAAATACGGATCTCTTTAGGCGTGTTTCAAATGTCTACACCGAAGTGCCGAGCCTAATGAGCTCTGGACCCACGTGTTTCAATTTTATATAGCGAATACAAATGTACTGCACTTCAGCCTCCTTAGTGGACATAACTCCGACCTAAACCTGTTTGTAAATGAGGCTTGCCTAGAAATAGTGCATTAAGACTGATTTTTTTCCTTAAATTCGATCGATGCCTGAAATGGGAGCCGCAAATTCGCAACATTAGCGTATTTTATGCCTGTACCATGGAGATTTTACTCTTTGAACTGTTCAGCGCAGTTTGGGTGCTACTTCTAATTAATAGGTTATTTTTTTCTTGAAATTTACTAGTGGTGGACACAAACCTCTATTCATGAGATTTGGATTCAATCCATAAAGGCTGTTTTAAGTCTGTGCTTTTACATGGTGCGTTTGTACTCGCGCTTTCAGCGTCTCTTCCATTCGTCATTATTTTCTCATTTCGTCCGCGGCCAAAATCGACGATGTCTATATTGTCGAGAGACGCCAATAATTCCTTATACTTCTAAAGATCATGTCCAAGAGGTGGTCGGGGCCTGCAATGGTTCTGCATAAAACATAACACTGGAGAATACCACCTAGATAGGAGTATTGCGTTTGAATTTATTGGAGCATACTGCTTGTCATAGTTGTTCCATTCTTGTGTACAAAGATGGCTGAAGTGGGGTATGGGGTGGTTTCCATGCTACCTCACCCTTGCTTGAAGCCAGCGGCCTTTAATGGGCACTGCTTTGGTCATCATTATCGACCTAGTAGCCATATACCGCTGCTGGGTAAGGGGGATCAACGCCGCGCCCAGTTTGGAAGCGTTTGTGGGATCACGACATCCCATGGTTTGCAGTATCTGTGCTTTAAAGCTGATGCTAGGTTCCGAAGAGATTGCTAAGAGCGAGCGCACTGGTGAGGATACCAGGCTGTCTTCATGGGCTGAGCGACTGGACGGACATTTCTGCTTCTTATTTGCTTTGTTTTTTATGTAGTTTTTATTTTGATCGTGTTTTTGTTTATATTTACAAGTTTTTTAGTGATTCTTCGCGAGTCGCACTCACGTTGGCGGACGCCAGGAGGGCTGAATAGATTAAAAAAATCTCAAACTCACTGACTGATTTTAATGGCAAGGTGACCAAGCCACTTGTAGTTTGATAGTCTGTTTCCGCCATAATAGAGGTTGGCCTTGAAGCGTCTTCATCCACCTAATCTGCCGTTGAGGTTTTGTAGGTTGTAATTTTAAATTTCATAGATTAGTATCTTAGAGCTTGACTTTTATATTTATACAATTTTGTAATTTGACGTCTTGTGGATTGACGTGCTGGAGGCCGAGTACTCGTCACCACTCATTCAAACCTCCCCTTATCACTTGGACCGGATTCGGCCGATAGCTAGTACAAATAAGTCCACTGCTTCTTACCCATAGATGAAAAGGTGATAATGTAGTGAATAATCGGATCTCCAACCATTTAAATACTAATATTTCGAGCCCTATGGTGCATAACTCAGTTATGTACCTACTACATAGTAATCATTGGCGCTTAAAGGGGTATTAAGGATTCGGTTGGCATTTGAATTCTTCTCTGATTAGAGACACTTCGCGTTTTGGGAAAGAAATATTTTTGCATGAGAGTTTCAGACTCTAAAAAAAGTTCCTCCTCTCGTCCCAACGGAGTTTCACCTCTTGAGCTTCATGAATTTGTGTCCTGCTAGTGTGAGAACTGAAGGACCTGCGAAGTGCTTTGCTGCCATAAATGGAAGTCGAAATATAAAAAATAGCCAAAATTGATCGAGGCTAAGGAGAAAAAATTGCGCACTGTAAATTTTTTTTTTCCTAGAACTAGTTACCTATATGCCTCTGGTGGGCTTGCTAAATAAAGTGATAATGTGTTTGAAATCACACTTTTCATTTTCCTGCGTTAAAAATGAGTTAAAAACAAGTAAAAACACAAAAAATAAATAAATCTAAGTTTTCTTCCACGTGATCTGTCTTTGTTTAGAAACTGTGGAGATTAGGAATATTATGCATCCACCCATCCTTTACACTCGAAGTAGTTGCCTTTTTTGACTAAACGAATTATCTACCTGCCATTTCCGCAAAATTTACTGATTTCCAAAATCAATCTGGCGAGATGCGCTCGTTATTTTCGCTTGAAAAATAAATGAAAAAACTTTAAGGTAAGGAGAAGATCCTCCTCTACTTCAGAAGGTCTATCTTCGCTACGGAGATCAATGGAGAATCGGACGGGCTCGCTTAATGAACGATTCTAAATGAGTATTTTGATGGGGCAATGCTCCTCAGCTTAACAAATGGACGTCGCATAGACAAATAAGATCTTCTTGATGATTCATGAACGCCTGCCCCCCTAAAAGTATGGGGGAACAAATAAAGCGTGTCAGATTAAGAGACCATATCGATTGTGAATAAGCCAATTGGAAGAAATGTGGTGCCCTGTAATTTCGAAAGGAGCAATCTCTTATTTGCGAAACTTCAAACCCGAATGAGTGTTTATGTCACGCGACGGGATTCGTGCACAGGGCTCGGTGGCGAGGGGTTTATCTAAAGGAGTCATTCTTTGTTTGTTTGTTTGTTTGTTTGTTTTGTCTTTCTTACTTTATTTCTTTCTTTTCTAATTTCCTTCTTTCTATCTTCGTTTTTTTCCTTTGATCCTTTCTTTCTTTTTCTGAAATAATAGAAAGTTAGAAGGAAAAGAGGAAGTGAAAAAAAATTACCTTATCTTTTTTCTATGTTAGGTTTTTTAACTAATATTTATCAATTTTATTCTTAAGAATATATACTGTATTAATTTCTACTCCATTCATAGACAAGTTATTCTAGCTTTGTTTAATTTTCTAAGAAAATTAATTGTGCTTTTACAGTGCTAAATCTTTTGTTGACTACGCTGTAACTGTTATCTCTTCTCGGCACGAATTTTCTTGCTTGGTGGTTTTCAAGGGATTCTGCTAAATCCAAATCTGCGCTTATTTTTTCCCTATCACGTCTGGTATCTAATTTAATTACAATATTTAATTAACACATTAACATTTAATCACTACTGAATATCATCTTTGTGGACCATCTTTTATGTACACCATCTGTAACATTCCTCACCAATCACAGAGCAATAATCTGCCATCATATTTGAGTCCCAAGGACCATGGTAACTTTCTTCCATCCTTTCTATGTGTTCTTTACCCCAGCGTTGCATAATAAGGAGATGCTCCTCCACAATCCCTCGGTAGTTGTCATCTTTCTTGCTTCCAAGAAAGATCTGCGCCACATTAGTGAATGCACTCCACGCTCGAGATTCGCCACTGGCCATCGTCCTAACTAAGTTTGTGTCCTTATGTAATGTTCTGAATTGAGGTCCATCGAATATTTCTGCTTCTTTTTCTTATCTCTTTGACGCAGAGAGGTTGAACATATGTAGGCAAAGCAGTCTCCAGTATGATCAAGAGCTTTAACAAACTGCTGCCTTAGACTGAATGTGATATCAGGAATCAAACTCTGCCTTTGGTGATCAATCCTTTCTAACCCAGTGCTCATCCTTACCCTTACTGTCTCAGTAGTATAGAAAATAATGGTATTTTGTGTAACTTCCTAGTTGCCTCAAAAGGAAGTTCCCCTATTGAAAATCCACACAGATCCACCATTCATGATCGCACTACTTAAATCGTTCACGTAAAACCTTGAAGTTTTTATCGTCCTACTTTAGTGTTATTGAGTGTCCTATAGGGAGAGATCTATAGACGTTTCCATTCTGAAGGCTAACACATTTCAAACTTATTTTCGAACTGCCAATAAAGACTCTCCAATCACTTGAATGATACGCAGGCAAGCCCATCGCGAGAAGAAGGCTTTCAACACCATTGAAGCAAACAAGTTGACCATCAGAATACAATTAAGTGCCTTAGTTCTGATTCTTTTTGAGATAAAATGAGATACTTACGCCATGTTTTAGAATTATTCTCTCTTGCAGTCTGGATGCCAACAACTCAGTAGATTAGTGTAACAAATTCAAATCTCTGACTAGATCATTTAATTCTGGATGACTATACAGAGAAGGATGATCAGAAAACGAATCCAGCGGCTTGTACTCTGAATCACCTTCAACGTCTGTAGATGAAGTATTTGGTTCCTCATTAATTTCTGAGAGCTCGTTAAAAAGAAAAACAATTATTTCATCACAATCAGAAAGTGGTTGTCTATCAGATGGTATGTTAGGGTATTTTTTTCATGTCACGCCTGTTCTTATTGAATCCTTTCACATTTGCAATACTCAAGTAGCAGTCATCAATTTGGTTGTTCTGTACTCTCCAAACAATCGGCAGACTAAACCTGAGCTTGTACTCTTTCCTTTAGACCATGATCTCAGAGTTACGACACATTTCCTGTTTAATTTATGAGGGACTTTAAAGTAGGCATGGTTCACACTCTTCGCAAATGTAATGAGCTGCAAAAGCGAAAGAACCATAGATAACGCAAAAGATATTTGGGGCGTTAGAGCACTTTCTTCTATGTGAAGGTGTAGAATAACTAGATTACAGTGTAAACTTCCAGATACTGGTAAAAGCAATCAGAATGAGTCAGCTTTGACGCCCACTGAAACTCGTAGTCACAAAAAAGTAGTCTTTACAGCAGGTTAGGTAATTTTCCCAGCTGCCCCCAAAATATTAGAACACTATCGCAAATACCTAAACAAAAACTTAAAATATAAGTAAAATTCCTTTAGGGTCATAAATAAGGTAGTTTTGTGAAAATAATGAAGCTTTTGGTGTTTTATCACTGTGAAAGAATATATCCAAGGAGCCCTATGTGGACCCTAGAAACCCACGTGGCTATCAAACACAAGATCATAGGACGAGAAAACGAGCATAAGAATCAAGCGAAGAGGATTTGGGAACGAGGCTGAGTTTACTAATGGATGTTTCCCCCCAATCTTTGAGGCAATTTTGTCTCTCGTCTACCATCTTGAAGCATTTGAGAGCAAGGAAGGACATCTGTTATCGCAAATTCCTAGCTGGAAGACGTCCATCCCTTAGCTTCGTGTTTACGTTGAGAGAATCCCCTCCGTGTCGTGGGTGATTTCACCCTATCGTCAGCCAGGTCAAGTAAGTACTGACCCACTATCACGCACGAGACGTCACTTCTGGATTTGGCCCCTTGTTCGTCTACACGAGCGCAAAGGCAAAAAACTCTCCCGTCGGAACTCAGCCCCAGTCAATTGGCGATTTCCCTGCAGCGGCCGTTCTCTCTCATCAGCGCAAGTACTCCTTCGTCAAGGTATTCCCAGGTAAATCTTAACCTCCTTCAATTCTCCTTCTCGAATTGCCTCTTCTCTTCGTCGCCCAAGCAATAACTTTTGCAAGGCGTCGACGCGTGCGGATCTCTTTTAATCCAGCCATCTCATAAAGATTTATTTGTATTTCGGCTCAGCTTAGCCTTTGAAGACTCAATCCGAGTTTGGTCATTTACTTGCCTTAAAGTCATTAGCTTGACCCTTTTTGGCAGACTATCGAGGACCCTATAATCTGGGATATTCCAATTTCATTTCATTTGTATAGTAAATATTGCTCCTTTTTTTGTTTGTTTTATTAAATATTATTTTTGTACTACTCTTTTAAATAGCCCAGAACAACAGTCAGCCATAGCTAAGTAATTAACGGCCAATCTGCACTCGCTTTTTCTTATTTGCCGGCGTACTCGGAAGAACAGTTTCCTTCCCCTCCCCTCATTAGCTTAACTACATCATCTGATATATACATATATATATATATATATATATATATATATATATATATATATATATATATATATATATATATATATATCGGCTATATCTCGACACTTACACACTTATTCCCAAAATTGCCTGAATTTATGGTCAACTTTGGTAAAAATTCGTTGATACAGAGCATACAGATATCACAAAATCTTGATGTGATAGCGCAAATATGAGCTGAGATTGGGATTCAGTCACCCAAAATTAGCCAGATTCAGTTTCAAAATTACATGAAAGAATCTTTTTGGTTATTTATAATGACTTGTGTTATAGTTGATATTTGTAAACCCATTTATTATTTTAAATACTTCGAGCAGTTGCCCTGCCGTTTACGATCTTCCAGCCACAGTAAATTGAGGTGCCTCAGTGTGTATTCTTATGATCTGTTTTTAAGTTCAGGAGATAATTTCGTCTCTCGTCATGGATGCGTTCTAATAATACAATGTCATTACGCATACCGACCGGAATTGTGCGCATACTCCATGTTTTTGTTTTTTTAATCGCAAAATGTCGATCTATGTTACCTAGAACCCTACTTGTCCTTTGTGAAACGATAATATATTGCTTTGAACAATTCAGATCACCCGAGATTAAGACACTTAAATTCATTTTGTGGTCTGTTTAAAGATTATCCTCTTCCAAGTTGAATGGCATCTGCCACTTTATCCCTCATTCGTCTAATCTAAGTCAAATGGTGGGGATTCACACCTGTGCCATCAAGATCTCACATTACTTATTTTATCTCTTTTACCGCTAAATATTATTGGGTCCATAGGGCTCGCCTCGAGCTGATATTTTTACTAATAATTTGGCCCCAATCCTCAGCTTAATAAAATAAAAATCATCACCACAAAACATTACATATCTTTCAAGGCATCTGTGAAAAATTCTCAATACAAATATTTTACTCTGTTACATTTTGAATGAGAAAGTAATTCCTTTTCAGTAAAATAATACCATGTAAAAGAATAGAAGATTAATTGGCTGATTTATTTATAATTAGGAGAACAAAAATAGCTGCTAAATATGTGGTTCTTGCGATTAGAAAATGATTTGTATCATCAGCTGGAGTCCGTTTCTTGGAATTCTTTGTCCAGAGCCGAGGAATATTGAATGAAGACGAGCGAACCGGTAAAATTTCATTTTTAGCATCATTTGTTAAAGTATTTTCCGATAATGCCTCAGTCAATAATCGGCATAACAACAACAAAAATAGGTTATTACAATCATTTATTGTCTGAGGCCTGCAGAGATAAAAGAGAGAATGATAAAAAGAGAGTTTGCTCGAGGTGGAATCGCGTAACATTTCGTTGACATAATTGAAACTTACAATTGTTTGGCGCAGTCAGTTGACGTTTCATTATTTAGTCGATTTAGAGCTTTAGGCAATTTGGATTAATTCGTAGTAATGCCACAGGGGTATGAAGGTAATGGTTTTGAAAGGAACATGAGGTTTCTACCATGTCAGTTGCACCTAATTATTTCTGAAAATAAGAAACCAACCAACTATAGAAACATATTTTGGCAGAAGGAGTGAAGTTGTGATAAGTGAGATATAAACTAAGTACCACAAAGAAAAAAAGTACTTGGGTCGATATGAAGAGAGGGCATAACTCTTTTGGACCTGTCCCCGAACTTGGATTAATTTGAAATCTAGGATTTTAATTCCTATCGTATATCTCCATTATAAAATTAGGAAGGAAAGAAAGCATACTATCAGTATCGTGTCAGCTGCGCGTTACAGAAGGCAATTAAATCTTTTTGAATAATAAGTCTATAACTTAATAAAATTATCTATGGTGTCTGAGGTATTAACTCGTTGGACTGGCGCACCTCAGTCTATTTTAACCCTGTTAATTCTATCTTAATGCATTTTCGGCCTAAACTACTCGAGATAAGCATCTTGTACACAATTTTAGTTCTCTTTACTTAAAATCTTGCTTAATTGCCTGGCTCTTGAAGTTCCAAGCACTCCGAGTAGTCTCCTCTTTTGCCAAATTGAAGTAATGTTCCACGATTTTTCATTACCCCCTAACCTTACCGCTTTCTTCATAAAGGTATTTGAAATCTTTCACATTAAATAAAAACAATAAAAAAAGATGTAAGCGGATGAAAAAATATAATCAAAGTCCATTAGCCCCTTCCTGCCTCTCGCCCAACTGCCTTTCTCAGATGACGACTCGGGCATCTAATCCTATCGACAGGTAATCTCTTCATTATCGACAGGTGAAGTCTTCGTCATTGGCAGGTCAAGTCTTCATCATGGGGATTATAAACGTCCGACATAAAAATTATTGACGTTTGGGGATTTATTTTTTAAATAATTTATTTAGTTTTTATATCAATATCATTTAATTAGATATTTGTTTCCCTCCCTATTAAGGTGCATCTATTGCATAAAGCAACGGAGATGAGATAATTTTTCACTCTCGGTAATTATCGTGTCTTATTTCCTGAATATTTAAACTCCCTAATAATAGCTAAGTAATCATACTTTGGGATCGCTTGGTAAATGACTTCAAATGATTTGTTTGTTGACCCTTGTGTAATCTGTGATCATACCTGTAATCTGTAGTTGAGATTCGTAGGGAGTTGGATTATTGTCTTTGTGGGGTAAACTCAGTTTATGTGTCTGTGAGCTGCTGTATCTATAGCTTCATTAAGTACCTAAATGAGGGTTCTTTCAACTGAAGTTTTATTTTTATTATCTCCAGATAACGGCCAATTAACCGAAATGGAAGCCCTCCGATATAAATCATAGAGGCTGATTTCAGTCCGAGATTCCCCGTGTCTAGACCCTCCTCACGTACCTTAACCTGTCTATAAAAAGGTAGTTAGAAAAGGTATCCAATCTAACTTCTAATTCCTAGGAGGATTTTTTCCCATTCGGGCTTCCGCTATTGATTCTCTCTTAAATTGTCATTTAGAATTTCACCTTTAATTATTGGTCCGTGTGGGAAGACCCTAAGAAACATCTATCGGTGGCGTTCGCTCCTTCCTAATTAGACGCTTTAATATACAATCCTCCCATTCATTTATCCCCCCTCTCTCTCTTTCTCTCTCTCTCTCTCTCCCTCCCTCTCTCTCTTCATTCTGAGTCGTTTCGCCCTTATTAGGAACCCAAGAGATAATTTTAGGATCAGCCAGGGAACGCTGATGGGGATGTTATTAACTGAGGATCCGACCGTTGGATCTGGAGACAGGGTTTCTTCTATCATGACTGTTTTCTTTAGTAAATACTACCCTTAGGTGAACGGTTCTTATAATTTTTGTAGATAAATCAATAATGATAGCGAAAATAAAATTATGCAAACGTTCACAAAGGAACGAGTATAAAATCACTATTTCTTGTTTGCTTCGGCGTCTTTCAAGTTTTTAATTAGTTTACGAATTCCACAAAACTCCACCTTACTTTCCTAAACTAGTGAAATTTGTTTTTTTCTTTCATATGTCGAAAATGAGGTCTACAAATAACATTAGATAATAATTTAATAATAGATAATAGTAATAATTATAATAATAAAAATACTACTACTACTAGTAATAATAATGAGGATTTTTTTTTAGATCGCATAGGAGAACCTGTAAGAACTCAGAGACGCCTACCCTCGCCATTGTCGGAAATTGCCTTATCTCACAATGTTAAATAAAGTGAATATCTGATTCAAAATTCGGATTCGGATCTGAATCCAATCTAAATTTAATAAACTCCTTCTTACCCCAAGCCTCCCCCCCCCCTTCCTTGATCCCATAACATCCGCCAGTCTTTTGGCAGAAGTAATGAAAGGGATGATAATCGCCTCACACTTAGGTCTCCAGGTAGTTAAACAAAGCCATCGAAGGCATTTATATAATAACCAGGCAATGGCTTCACCACTCCCTCTAAGGAAGGAGTTTGCGCTTCGCTACTGAGATTAAAATTTTAAATCTAAAAAAAAGCAGCCATGGTTAAATTTTTATAGATTTTCTGAACTTCGCCAATTATAATAATTTTAAAAAGGAACTCTAAACTAAATTTACCCCCTTTCAAAATATCACGTTGCTAAAATATAGTTATAGAAGAAGATATATAAAAATATATTTTCTGAACTTCACCATTTGTAATACTTTAGGTTTTAAAATTTGACAAAATTTCGATACTTATATTTTTTTCTGAACTTCACCATTTTGTCTTTTGATATTATAAAATAATTATTAGAAATAAATTTGATAAATAAACATAAGTCATAACCAAACTAAGATGAAATTATTATTCAAATACTCCCCAAAATCCTTTTTTTAAATTATAGAGTTATTGATGATGATGATGATGATGAATATAATAGTTCATCCTCCAACTCACGTCACCTGCGGGGATATTTAGTTGCCCTTTAAGACGTTCCTCCTGACACACGTCAATCATATTCCTATCATAACACCACAAGAAAAAATCACATAACTTATCATTATGACAGTAAAATAGTTAGAGTTTGAGGGGTTTCAAGTTAGGTGAAGGGAGGATTTAAAGCTGATTTATTTAACTAAAATTTCTTATCAGCAAAAACAGATGGTAAAAAATGAAAGAATCGAAATGGCGGCTCTCTATGAGTTATGGATTTAGTTAGAATCGGCAGAATAGTTACGCTGTTATTGCCACAAAACTCATTGAAATGTTAAATGGTTTTCAGACGACCGACCAACATACCGACCGACATAGTAAGTTATAGATTGGTGACCAACGCGACTACCTCCCCCCCCCCCCCATCGTGTGGTAGGATCTGAAGATGGGTTCTATATCTAAGCTTGTTCCAGTTGTGCAATCGGCGGGTTGGTTTTAATATTGATAGCATTCGAGAATCCAGGATAAAAATTGGGGGGTTGGTTAACCTCAATTCTGCCAACTGAAGAGTCTGAGAAAAGGGAAGCGATCATTAATAAGGCTCATGTTCCTCAATAGTTCTCTCTGATGAGGCTGGGAAAAGGGCTGCGATCATTAATAAGGGTCATCTTCCTCAATTTTTCCCTCTGAGGAGTCTGGGAAAAGGGCTACGAAAATTAATAAGGGTGGTTCATCTTCCTCACTTCTTCCATCTGAGGAGCCTGGGAAAAGGGCTGTGATAATTAATAAGGGTGGGTCATCTTCCTCAATTCTTCCGTCTGAGGAGCGTGGGAAAAGGGCTGCGATAAGTAATAAGGGTGGGTCATTTTCCTCAATTTTTCCTTTGAAGAGTTTGGAAAAACGGCTGTGATTATTAGTAAGGGTAATCTTCATAAATTCTTCCTTCTAAGGACGCAAAGAAAACGGATGCGATAATTAATAAGGGTGGGTCATCTTCTTCAATTCTTCACACTTAAGAGTCTAGGAAAATGGCTGCGATCATTAATAAGGGTCATCATTCTCAATTCTTCCCTCTGAGGAATCTGGGAAAGGGGTTGTGATTATTAACAGAGGTCATCTTCCTCAATTCTTCCTTCAGAGGAGTCTAAGAAAAGGGCTGCGATCACTAATAAAGGAGGGTCATCTTGCTCAATTCTTCCCTGAGAGATGTCTGGGAAAAGGGCTGCTTTAATTATTTAGGGTGGATCATCTTGCTCAATTCTTCCCGTCTGAAAGGTCTGGGAAAAGGGCTGGGATCATAAATAAGGGTCATCTTCTTCAATTCTTCCCACTCTAGAGTTAGGGAAAAGGGCAGCGATCATATATAAGGGTCATCTTCCTCAATTTTAACCTCTGAGGAGCCTAGAAAAAGGGATGCGCGAATTAATGAAGGAGGGTCATCTTCCTCTATTCTTCCCTCTGAGGATTCCGGGAAAAGAGCTGCGATAATTAATAAGGGTCAACTTCCTCAATTCTTCACTCTGAGGATTCTGGGTAAATGGATGCGATCTTAAAATAAGGGTCATCTTCCTCAATTCTTCCTGCTGAGGAGTCTGCGAAAAGGGCTGCGATAATTAATAAGGGTCATCTTCAACAATTCTTTCTGAGGAGTCTGGGTAAAGTGCGGCGGTGATTAATAAGGGTCAACTTATTTTATTTTTCCCTCTGAGGATTCTTGGAAAAGGGTTGCGATCATTAATAAGAAACATTTCCTCGATTCTTTCTTCTGCGATATCTGAGAAAAGGGCTGCAATAATTAGTAAGAAGGTGTCATCTTCCTCAGTTCTTCACCTTGAGTAGTCTGGGAAAGAGCTGCGATTATTACTATGTGTCATGTTACTTAATTCTTCCGTCTGAGGAGTCTGGGAAAAGGGCTACGATGATTAATAAGGGTCATTTTCCCCATTTCTTCCATTTGTGGAGTCTGGGAAAATGGAAGCGATAATTAATAAGGGTGATCTTCCTCAATTCTTCCCTCAGAGGAATCTGGGAAAAGGGCAGCGATCATCATTATAGTTAATGTTCCTCAGTTCTTCCTTATGAGGATTCTGGGAAATGGGCTGAGATCATTAATAAGGGTGGGTCATGTGCCTCAATTCGTCCCTATGAGGATTCTGGGAAAAGGGCTGCAATCATTAATAAGGGTTATCTTCCTCAATTATTCCAGCTGAGAAGTATGAGAAGAGGGCTGCGATAATTAACAAGGGTATATCATCTTCTGCACTTCTTCCCTCTGAGGAATCTAGGAAAAGGGCTGCGATCATCATTATAGTTAATGTTCCTCAGTTCTTCCTTATGAGGATTCTGGAAAATGGGCTGAGATCATTAATAAGGGTGGGTCATGTGCCTCAATTTGTCCCTATGAGGAGTCTGGGAAAAGGGCTGCAATCATTACTAAGGGTTATCTTCCTCAATTATTTCAGCTAAGGAGCGTGGGTAAAGGGCTGCGAAAATTAAAAAGGGGGGTCATCTTTCTTAATTTATCCCTCTGTGCAGTCTGGGAAAAGGGCTGTGATCATTAATAAGGTTCAACTTCCTCGATTCCTCCTGCTGTGGGGTCTGGGAAAAGGGCTGCGTTAATTAATAGTGTTGGGTTATCCTCCTCAATTCTTCCGGGTTGGGAGTCTGAGAAAAGTGCTGTTATCATTAATAAGGGCCATCTTCCTCAATTTTCTTTCTGCGGAGTCTGGGAAAATGGCAGCGTTAAGTAAGAATGTTGGGTCATCTTCATCAATTCTTCCCACGTAGGAGTCTGAGAAAAGGGCTGTGATCATTAATAAGGGCCATTTTTCTCAATTCTTTCCTCTGAGGAGTCTGGGAAAAGGGCGGCGTTCATTAATAAGGGTTATCTTCCTCAAACTTTCCCTCTGAAATGCCTGTGAAAAGGGCTGCGATCATTACTAGGGGTCATCTTCCTAATTGGTTCCCTCTCTGGAGTTGGGGTAAAGGTCAGAGATCATTAATAACGGTCATGTTTCTCAATTTTTCCCTCTGAGAAGCCTGGTAAAAGGGCTGTGATCATTAATAAGGGTGATTTTCCCCATTTCTTCCTTTTGCGGAGTCTGGTAAAAGGGATGCGATAATTAATAAGGGGGTTCATATTTCTCAATTTTTCGCACTTAAGAGTGTGGGAAAAGTGCTGTGATCATTAATAAGAGTCATCTTCCTCAATGATTTCCTCTGTATAGTCTGGGAATAGGGCAGCTTTCATTAAAAAAGGTGACCTCCCACAATTCTTTTCTCTGAGGAGTTTGGGTAAAGGGCTGCGATCATTAATAATGGTCATCTTCCTCAATTCTTCCTACTGAGGAGGCTTGGAAAAGGGCTGCGATAAATAATAAGGATGGGTCATCTTCCGCAATTCACGCTTCTGTGGAGGCTAGGAAAAGGGCAGGGATCATGAATAAGCGTCATCTTCCTCAATTGTTCCCTTGCGAAGTCTGGAAAAATGGTTACCATCATTAATAAGGGTAATCTTCCTCCATTCTTTCCCGTGAGGAGTGTGGAAAAAAGGCTACGATAATTAATACGGGTGGATAATTTTCCTTAATTTATCCCTCTGTGCAGTCTGGAAAAAGGGCTGGTATCATTAACAAGGGTCATCTTCTAAAAATCTTTCCACTGAGGACCCTGAGAAAAGGGTTGCGATGAATAATAAGGGTGAGTCATCTTCTTCAATTTTTCCCGGTGTGGAGTCTGGGAAAAGGGATGCGATCATTAATCAGGGTCATCTTCAACAACTTTTCCTTCAAAGGTTCTGGGTAAAGGGCGGCGATAATCAATATATGTCATCTTTCTCAATTTTTCCTCCTGAGGAGTCTGTGAAAAGCCCGCCGATAATAAATAAGGGTGGGTCATCTTCCTCAATTCTTGTATCTGAGGAGTCGGGTAAAACTGCTGTAATCATTACCAAGGGTTATCATCCTCAATTCTTTCCTCCGATGAGCCAGGAAAAAGGGCTGTGATCATCGATAAGGGTCATCTTCCACAATTCCTTCTTCTGAAGAGTCTGATAAAGGGAGGCCATCATTAATATAGGTCATCTTCCTCAATTCCTCCTTCTGAGGAGTCTATGAAAAGCCCTGGGATAATTGATAAGGGTGGGTCATCTTCTTCAATTTTTGCCTCTGAACAGTCTCGGAAAAGGGATGCGATCATTAATGAGGGTCAACTTCCTGAATTATTCCGTCTGTGGAGTCTGGGAAAAGGGCAGCGTTCATTAACAAGGGTGATCTTCCTCAATTCTTCCCTATAAATAGTCTGGGAAAAGGGCTGCGATCATTAATAAGGGTCATCTTCAACAATTATTCCTTTTAAGGAGTCTAGGTAAAGGGCGGTGATCATCATTATAGGTCATCTTCCTAAATTCTTCCTTCTGAGGATTCTGGGAATACTCATGCGATAATTAGTAAGAGTGGCTCATCTTTCTCAATTCTTCCCGCTGAAGAGTCCTGAAAAGGGATGCGAGCATTAATAAGGATCAACTTTCTCAATTCTTCCCTCTGTCGAGTCTTCGAAAGGGGTAGCGTTTATTAACAATGCTGATCTTCCTCAATTCTGCCCTCTGAGGAGTCTGGGAAAGAGGCTCTGATAATTTACAAGGTTGGGTCATCTTTCGCACTTCTTCCCTCGGAGGAATCTGGGAAAAGGGCGGCGATCATTAATAAGGGGCAAATTCCTCAATTCTTCCCTCTAAGGAGTATGGAAGTAGGACAGTGTTCATTACTAAGGATTATCTTCCAGAATTCTTCCCTCTGAGGAGACTTGGAAAAGGGCTGCGATGATATTAAGGGTCATCTTTCTCATTTCTTTTCTCTTTGGTGTCTGGGAAAAGGGAAGTGACAATAAATAAGGGTATCTCCCTAAATTCTTCCCTCAGAGGAATCTGGGAAAAGGGCGGCGAACATCATTATAGTTCATGTTCCTCAATTCTTCCTTCTGATGAGTCGGGGAAATGGGATGCGATCATTACTAAGGGTCGGTCATGTTCCTCAATTCTTTCCTCTGAGGAGTCGGGAAAAGGGCTGCAATCATAAATATGGGTCATGTTCCTTAATTCTCCCACCTGAGGAGCGTGAAAAGAGGGCTGCGATTAATAATAAGGGTGGGTTATATTCCTTAATTTATCTATTTAGGAATTCTGAGAGAAGGGCTGTGATCATTATTAAGGTTTAACTTCCTCAATTCTTCCTGCTGCGGACTCTGGGAAAAGGGCTACGTTAATTAATAACGGTGTGTTATCTTACTCAATTCTTCCTGGTTAGGAGTCTGAGAAAAGTGCTGTGATCATTAATAAGGGCCATCTTCCTCAATTCTTTCCTCTGAGGAGTCTTGTAAAAGGCTATGATCATTACTAAGGGTCATCTTACTCACTTCTTCCCTCTGAGGAGCCTGTGAAAAGAAATGCGATAATTAATTAGGGTTGTTCATCTTCCTCGATTCTTCACTCTGATGAGTCTTGGAAAAGGGTTGCGACTATTAATAAGGGTCATCTTCCTCAATTCTTCTCTCAGAGGAGCCTGGGTAAAGGTTTGCAATCATTACTAATGGTGGGTCATTTTCCTCAATTCTTCCCTCAGAAGAGCCTGGGTAAAGGTGTGCTATCATTAATATGGTGGGTCATCTTCCTCAATTTGTCCCTAGGTGGAGTCTGGGAAAAGTGGTGCGATCATTACTAAGGTTCATCTTCCTCAATTGTTCCCTCTCTAGAGTCTGGGAAAACGAGAGCGATCATTAATAAGGGTCAGCTTCCTTTATTCTTTCCTCTGAGGAGTATGGGAAAAGGAATGTGATCATTAATAAAGCTCATCTTCCACAATTTTTCCCACTGAGGATTCTTTAAAAAGGGCTACGTTGAATACTAAATTTGTGTCATCTTTCTCAGTTCTTCTCTCTGTGGAGTCCGGGAAAAGGGCTGTGATCTTCCCTTTCGAGGACTCTAGGTAAAGCGATGCGATAATTAATAGTTTTTCCCTCTGTTGAGTCTGGAAAAGGGCAGCATTCAATAATAATGGTGACATTCCTCAATTCTTCCCTCTGAGGAGTCTGAGTAAACGGATGCGATCATTATTAATGGTCATCTTCCTCAATTCTTCCTTCTGAAAGGGTCTGAGAAAAGGGCTGCGATAATTAATAAGGGTTGGTCATCTTCCGCAATTCACTCCTCTCTGTAGCCTAGGAAAATGGCATAGATCATAAATAAGGGTCATTTTCCTCAATTGTTACCTTTTAGGAATCTAGAAAAAGGGTTACCATCATTAATAAGGGTTATCTTCCTCCATTCTTCCCCATAAGGAGCATGGGAATATGGCTACGATAGTTAATAAGGGCGGTAATCTTCCTTAATTTATCCATCTGTACAGTCTGTGAGAAGTGCTGTGATCATTAATAAGGGATATCTTCAACAATTCTTATTTCTAAGGAGTTTGGCTAAAGGGCGGTGATCATCAATATATGTCATCTTCCTCAATTCTTCTTTATGAGTCTGTAAAAAGACCTGCGATAATTAATAAGAGTGGGTCATCTTCCTCAATTCTTCTCTCTGAAGAAGAGTCGCGTAAAAGTGTTGTTAGCATTACCAGGGGGAAAATGGCTGTGATCATTACTAAGGGTAATCTTCCACAATTCTTCCTTCTGAAAGTCTGGGTAGAAGGTGGCCATCATTAATATAGGTGATCTTCTCAATTCTTTCTTCTGAGGAGTCTGGGAATACCCATGCGATAATTAATAAGGGTGGCTCATCTTCCTCAATTCTACAGTCTGATCATTCTTGGAAAAGGGTTACAATTATTAATAATGGTCTTCATCCTCAATTCTTCCCTCAGAGGAGCCTGGGCAAAGGTTTGCGATCCTTAATAAGGGTGGATCATCTTTCTAAATTCTTCGCTCTGAGGAGTCTGGGAAGGGGCTGCGATCATTACTAAGTGTCATCTTACTCATTTCTTCCTTCTGCAGAGTCTGAGAAAAGGGAAGCGATAATAAATAAGGGTGATCTTCCTCAATTCTTTCTTCAGAGGAATTTGGGAAAAGGGCGGCGATCATCATTATATGACATGTTCCTCAATTCATCCTTCTGAGGAGTCTGGGAAAAGGGCTGCGATCATTAATAAAGGCCATTTTCCTCAATTCTTCTTCTGCGGAGTCTGGGAAAAGAGCTTCGTTAATTAATAACGTTGGGTTATCTTCCTCAATTTTTACTTCTTAGGAGTCTGTGAAAAAGGCTGCGATCATTAATAAGGGAGTGTCCTTTCCTCACTTCTTCCCTCTGAGGGGTCTGGAAAAAGGGCGGTGCTCATTAATAAGGGTCTCCTTCTTCAATCCTTCCTTCTTAGGAGTCTGGGAAAAGGGCTGCCATAATTAATAAGGTTGTCCATCTTCCTAAATTCTTCCTTCTGAGGAGTCTGGGAAAAGGGCTGCGCTCATTAATAAGAGGCATCTTCAATTCTTCCTTTTGAGGAGTCTGGGAAAAGGGCGGTGCTCATTAATAAGGGTCATCTTCAATTCTTCCTTCTGAGGAGTCTGGGAAATGGGCTGCGTTAACTAATAATGGTGGCTATCTATCTCTATTCTTTTCCCTGAGTAGTCTGGGAAAGGGGCTGCGATCATCAATAAGGGTTATTTTCCCCAATTCTTTCCTCTGTGAAGTCTGGGAAAATGGCTGTGATCATTAATAAGGGTCATCTTCCTCAATTCTTCCCTCTGAGGAGTCTGGGAAAAATCCCGCGATAATTAATAAGGGTGGGTCTTGTTCCTCAATTCTTTCCTCTGAGGAATCTGGAAAAACGGCGGCGATATTAATAAGTGTCATCTTCCTCAATTCTTCCTTCTGATGAATCTAAGAAAAGGGCTACGATCATTAATAAGGCTCATCTTCATTAATATTTTGCCTCTGAGGAGTCTGCGTAAAGGGCTGCGATCATTTATAAAGGTCATCTTCTTCTATTTTTCCCTCTGAGGATCCTGGGAAAATGGTTGCGATAATTAATAATGGTCATCTTTCGCAGCTTCGAAAATGAAAAAACAGCGTCTCATGAAGGACTGAACACCAACTCTCTCAGATCCAATTTTTTTTCCACACATTAGTAAATTATGAATTGTGGTTTATTTTAGTTTTGGTTCGTCAGCTAAGGTTTATTACTGAATTTAATTACTATTTATGAGATTTACCTACCTTTTAAACATGTATCATATAAGATACATTCGATCGCAACAGTTTATAAAGTTTTTTTATATATATATTCTATATTATTAGATAACTCTTTCTGAATACCAGAATACAAGTTTAGCTTTAAAAATTAAGATAAACATAAATGAGCCTGAAATGTTCAGGAGGAGGGGGGGGGGGGGTTCTTTAGCACCTTATCTCCCAAGATCGGCCTCTGATTTTGGTAAGGACATGTTTTAGTTTACTATTACAGGATAGTTTTGTGTTCTTTGTACATATTTCTTCTTTATGTACTTGCCAAGGATGGTTTGTCATTTGCACAAATTTATACTGGTATAAATTAAGATCGGGTCATCCTAAACCCTGTTTTTAAGGTTGAGTACCTTTGCTACTGCAATTTTCATTTTCCCTTACTTGTTCTGTTATACCCGATTGCGAATGAAAGATGGTGTTAACTGTCTTCATACAAATCTATCGTATACGATTTTTCAATCTTACTGATCTTTCTCTTTTGTCTTTTTTCTTTTACAATTAATTGTCGTTTCTCTTCTGATTAATGTTTCTATTTCTTTTCGACCTGCATTAAACCCATGCACTTATTTGAGTGAATTTCACTTCGTCTCTATTTATCACTTTTTGTATTTATAGAACCAAGTTTCTATGTTTCTTTTTTTCAAAATATTTTTTTTTGTCTTGCATTTTCCTCTCCCACATATCCTTTTATTTATCTCTATTTTAATCTATTTGCCCAACATTTTCACTTACATAAGGTTTTTGTCTCCTTTCTCTGAGTATCTTGTTTTCAGTTTGTCGTCCTTCTATCCTACACTCAATTTGTCTCTCCGCATGTAAAATACTGCGCTCAGTTGTGCTCTGTTCATTTAAATAAAGATAGTGGCAAGCTTAAAACAATGCATCCCAAAGCAACCAAACTAATACATTCTCACATAAACCATAACTATGAAACTAAGCTGAAATTATAAATTTCCTCAACCTCGAAACTAGAACAATGTGAGGGTAGCTCATAGAAGTCTTTAAGATGTTGAAGAAGATTGACAATAAAATAAATGATAATTCGACTAACAAGAATAGGTTGAATGAGCTGCCAAAAGAATTACCAGCAGTAATAGAGTAGATATTTCCAAGAAAAAATAAGATTCTCAATAACTCAACTTTTAAATCTTTATCATTAGCAAAATATTGATGCTACAATCATATGCTAATAATAAATCATTACTGAACAAATACTACTTTTAATTTTTATTAAACTAATTTATATCAGTTACCTTAAAACTCCTTTGAAATGAGCGGCTCCTAGTGAATATTCATTCATATATACTTGACAGGCTTTCGAGCTCCCATAAAACTATTTTCCTCAATAAAGTTTAAATGTGCGAAATAGACACGCATTTTCTATTTTTTTTACTTCCCGCATATCTCCCGCGGACGGGTTTGCGCCTGGCCAGAGAGACTTCCACTCCACCATTCGAAAACATTATCCGCTGCTTAACCAAGCTGACCCACCTACTATATTTTCATCCTTCATCAGAGCCCGGATATCTGGTTTCCCCTATAAACTTCATTACCTGCGTTTGTATGTCACCCTACACAGCTCGTCCTCCCATAACCATTAGTCTCCATTCATTCATATCCATAGCAGGCCTTTTTGCCTCCTGGATGCTCAGGCCCCGTCCAGAAAGGGCATTTGTCGTACACTTCCTCCACCCCCTTCTCAAATGCCCAAGTTGTCTCCTTCCTATCAATCGAGGTCTATATACTCTCTTTACCAGCCTTTCATTATCCATTCTCTCTAGGTGACCATATCATCTCATCACACTTCTATCAGCTCTTTCAAGCAAACTCACCTTACTTCCACATCTCTCTCGCACTCTTTCGTTTATCACCCTATCAATCAACCTCACACCACAAATACTTCTCAGACATTTAATTTCCATAACTTCAACCTTCTTTCTTTCGCTCGTACTCAACGCCCATGTTTCACATCCATAAATATCAGTGGGAACCACCACTCCCTCATACAATCCTATTTGCACCTGCCTGCTCATTCGCCTCCCTTTCGTGAGACTTCTTATCACACCATATGCTTGCACTTCCTTTTCTATTCGCTGCAATATTTCATTTTCACCCCATTGATCAGCTGCCAGATCCATACACAGATACTTAAAACACTGCACTTCTTCCAGCCTCCTCCCATTTAGAATCACTTGTAGCCCACTATTCCTTCCTTATTGCACCACAGTACCTTGCTTTTGCCTTCATTCACACTGAGCTTCCTTCTGTCACATACAATCCTAAATGTATCGACCAGTGCCTGTAGTTTCTCTTTTGAATCAGCCACCAGGACTAAATCATCCACAAACAACAGTTGTTCAACTCGAACATCTCTCCATTTTCACTCACTAATGCTGCACCACTACTTGCCACTTTTGATTTCACCTCTCTCACCACGCCATCCATATACAGATTGAACAGCCCAGGTGACATCACGCATCCTTGTCTGAGTCCAGATTTTAGACTGCGCCAGTCACCTTAGTTTCTCCCAACCCTTATACATGTTTTACACTCATCATAAAAGCTTTTTATTGATCTTATTAGTGTGCATTCAATCCCAAGAATTCTCAGAACATTCCACATTTCCTTTCGGTGCACTCTGCCACACGCTTTCTCCATATCCATAAATGCCATATCCACACTTTTATTCTTTCCAGGTACCTCTCACATATATTCTTCAATTTAAAAATCTGATCCACACACCCTCTTCCCTTCCTAAACCCCTCTTGTTCCTCTCCAATCATATTTCCGTGCACCTTCTAACTCTTTCACTCATGAATTGTTCATATATCTTTCCAGGAACTCTTAACAGAATTATACCCCTATAACTACCACACTCAATTATTTTACCATTTTCCTTGTAAATACGAACAATATATGCATTCATCTAATCTCCCGGTACAAACCTCTGGTGCATACATACATTAAATAACCTCACCAACTACTCTACACACACTCTCCCCCCCGCTTTCAGCATCTCATTTGTTATCCCATCCATACCAGCTGGCTTTCCACTTTTTGTACTTTTCACTGCCGCTTCCACTTCCTTTTTGCTAATTCATTCACTCTCTCTAATCCTCTCTGATGTCATCCCACCTCTGCTAAGACATGACAGCTGTACTTCTCTAATATCGTCCAGATTTGGCAAATTCTCAAAATACTATCCCAATCTCTTCCTTACTTCATCCATACTAATTACTCTGTAGCGTGAGAGAAGTTCAGGCGAGCGGCTTAAATGCTTTGCTTGAATGACTCTTTTGGGTGGGATTCAGGATGGCCAAGTGGTTTGAGGCTCTCGCTAACGGCTGTCCAGCGACGCGGGAAGAGCGTTCAAAACTCGTTTCGCTACTTTTCTTTCTTTATTTTTCTTTACCCGCTTTCCTACTCTAAGTTATCTACAACTTCACCCCATCTATCCTTCAATCTCATTTCTATCGCCTCTTTCTTCTTTCTCTCACAATTTACTTGCTTCCAATAGTGCTTTTTATTCTCTCTAAAGCACTTAGACACTATTTAACCCCACTTATCATACCCTTCTCTCTTTAGTTCAGCCACTCGATTTTTGACCTCCTGTCGCCATCTCCTATACTTTTCCCTGTTTTCCGCGATTCTGTGCTATATATACCGATTGAACAGTTTACGCTTCTCTTTCACTAGCTATTCCACTTCAGCATTTCACAATTTGCTACCCTTCCTAACTCCCCCTTCTCCAAGTACCCTAATTCCACATGCTTTCCTGGCAGCTTCTCGCATGCTCTCACGCATCAACTTCCACTTATCTTCCGCACTAGAACCCTCAGACTCTCTTATCGCTTCCCACACCTTTGCAAAAACTCTGTATTCTTCCTTGCACCTCGCTTCTTTCAGCTTCTCCACCATTACCTCTTCCTTTTTTGGAAGCTCCTTCGTTTGCCAACCCATTCACACTTTACTCTTACTTATGCTATCACCATGTGATGGTCGGACAACTCTCCCTCCATCCCCCTCTTTACATCTACGTCCAAAAGTCACTTCACATTCTCTCTTTCTATCAAAACATATTCTAGCCTGCTTCATTGATCCTCATTCACCCTTTCTACCACCTGCCTACCCAGTCTTTTCCAGGTATACTTCTTGTACTCTTTCTTTTTAAACCATGTTTTGCCAGCTAACATCTCTCTTTTAACACAAATTTCCACCAGCCTTTCACCATTATCATTCACTTCTGGTACTTCGTATCTTCCAACTATCCCATTTATTACTCGATTAACTACCTCTGCGTTCAGGTCACCCATTACAACTATTTTCTCATTTACATTAAAACCTTGCAGACATCCATTCGGCTCTTCCCAAAAACGCTTCTTTCACACTTTCAGGTTCGCCCACATGTGAACCATACACGCTCACTATCACCCACTTTTTGCATCCAAACTTCATTTGCACTCACAACACTCTTGAATTTACTTCCTTTTACTCTCTTAAACGCTTGAAAACTTCCTCACTCATCAGTACCGCCACTCCATGCTTTGCTCTCACTCTCTCATTTACTCCTGATTTTATCGCTTTCACCCCACCAAACCATTATACACCTTTTCCTTTTAACTTGGTTTCACTCAGGGCCAGAACATCCATTATTTGTTTTTCAAACAGACACCAAATTTCACTTCTCTTCACATTCTGTCCACGTCCACGCACATTCAAACACCCCAAGCTGAGGCACCGGAGTGGCTTTAACCTCTCCTGACCTCTCCTCTCATGGCCATTTCGAGGAATAACTACAGAAGCAAGGATTCCTAGCTCTACCTCTGACATGCATAGATGTATATATAAAAGAGTAGAATAAAAGATTCCTGCTATTGTAGTAAGATTATTTATTTTAACATTATTATTCGGCTTATTAGAGTGAGTTAAGAAACAAACGTTAAGCCCTAACTAAGAATTTTTAATTTTCCGTGCAAGCTAGGGTGGATGGCAAGGATGGTATGTGAGGAGAAAGGTGTAAATTTCATACTTCTTTGAAACATTTCTCATAATTCACCTAAAAATATATTATAAATGTTATAAAATTTACAAAAGCACCATCTTGCTATGTAGAGCAATGTCTTTTAACTTTGGTTTTCTCTACCTAAAATTTGACTTCTTTTCCTTGCATTTTGCCCTCTTAAATCTTCGTTTTTTTTCCTTTGTCCACTTGTCTCGATCTGCCTCTATTTCCTTCTCCTTTTCTCTCTTCTCAGGTCTTTGTCTCAGTGTGAATTGGTGGGCAAGTTAGCAAAGTAAACTGCCGGTTGTTGACGCGGGTGTTCAATTGATCAAACTTTGAGGTGAGTCTTCCTTTGTCCTGACAAAGCGAGATGGGGGGTGTGAGCGCGCCCTGATAATTTCATATTAATCGAAGTGCCGACGTCAAATTTACTTTCAAATCCTTTGGCCAACAATCCGTCGCCGTCATTCAATGGAGGTCATTGACTATTATATGCTCCTTCAAGCCAAAATTTCGAAGTGGACCAATCATGTTTTAGCTTAGATGAGACCAAATGATCTCTTTTAGTAGAGTAGATATCTTCCTCAGCCTTACACTCTTCTTAGCTTAAAGCTGCAAACCTTTGATAGGGTTACATACCTTCCATACGCTTACACTTCTATTAAATTCAAGCTACAAATTTCAAATATTTTCTTGGGTTAGTTATCATCCGCACACTTACCTTTCCATTAATTTTAAATTACAACCTTTTATCGAGATCAATACCTTCTTAACTCTTACATTTCTCTTAATTTCAAATTTTAAACTTTAATTGAGTTACGTATCTTTCATATGCTTACATTTGTCTAAATTTAAAACTTAACAATGAATTGAGTTAGGTACATTCTTCACTAAAACAATTCTCTTATTACAAGTTTAAACACTTTATTGGGTTAAAGCCCTTCTTCTACACGCTAATACATACTTCACTTCATTTCTAATTTTCAAATCGTAATGGGGTTATTTCTCTTATACGCTTGCATTTCTCTTAATTTCTAACTTCAATTTGTTTATTGGGTAAAGAATCATCTTCACTCATACACTTCTCTTAATTTCAAGTTTCAAATATTTATTTGGTTATATATTATCTTCTCTACGTTTACATTTATCTTAAAACTTTAAAACTTTTTTGTTTAAGCATCTTTTACATGCTGAGCTTTGACTGGATTCCATGCTTTACACATTTTAGTGTTGGGTATCTTCCACACGCTCATACTTCAGTTAATTTCTATCTCAGTCATTATATTGCATTAGGTACGGTTTAAACAGTTACACTTTCTCTTCATTTCAAACTTTAAAGCTTGAATTAATTTTATATCTTCTATACGCTTATACTTCTCTTAATTTCAAGCTTAAATCTTTTATTAAGATAGAACTATGTAAACACTTACAGATCTTTTAATTTTAGGATTTATAACTTTTATTTGGAAAGATATCTTTTACATCTTGACCTTCGCTTGATTTCAAACTTTAAACCTATTATTGGGTTAAGTAGCTTCCACTCATACATTTCTATTACTTTCAACCTTAAACTTTTTATTTGGTTAGGCCTTTTCTCCAAGCTTACACCCCAATTAATTTTAAAAGACAAACCTTTTATTGTGTTAAGTATCTTATACACGGTTGAAATTCTTTAACTTTCAAGCTTTGAAACTTTAAATGGATTGAGTATCTTCAAAAGCTTATTTTTTCTAGCTTTACATCTTTTATTGGGTTAAGTGAGCCTCGTGTAAGCGCTTAACCTCTTCCTAGGGACAAATATCACGTCTTATACACGCTTTAAATTCTTTTACTTTCAAGCTTTGAAACATTTAATGGAATGGGTATCTTTCAAAAGCTTATTTTTCCTAGCTTTATATCTCTTATTGGGTTAAGTGAGCCTTGTGTAAGCGCTTAAACTTCTCCTAGGGACAAATATCACGTGTTATACACGCTTGAAATTCTTTTACTTTCAAGCTTTGAAACTTTTAATGGAATGGGTATCTTTCAAAAGCTTATTTTTTTCTAGCTTTATATCTTTTATTGGGTTAAGTGAGTCTCGTGTACGCGCTTAAACTTCTCCTAGGGACAAATATCACGTCTTATATACGCTTGAAATTCTTTTACTTTCAAGCTTTAAAACTTTAAATGGATTGGTTATCTTCAAAAGCTTATTTTTTCTAGCTTACTATCTTTTATTGGGTTAAGTGAGCCTCGTGTAAGCGCTTAACCTCTTCCTAGGAACAAATATCACGTCTTATACACGCTTGAAATTCTTTTACTTTCAAGCTTTGAAACTTTTAATGGAATGGGTATCTTTTAAAAGCTCATTTTTTCTATCTTTATATCGTTTATTGGGTTAAGGAGAGCCTCGTGTAAGCGCTTAAACTTCTCCTAGGGACAAATATCACGTCTTATATACGCTTGAAATTCTTTTACTTTCAAGCTTTGAAACTTTAAATAGATTGGATATCTTTCAAAAGCTTATTTTTTCTAGCTTTACATCTTTTATTGGATTAAGTGAGCCTCGTGTAAGCGCTTAACCTCTTCCTAGGGACAAATATCACGCCTTATACACGCTTTAAATTTTTTAACTTTCAAGCTTTGAAACTTTTAATGGAATGGGTATCTTTCAAAATCTTATTTTTTCTAGCTTTATATCTTTTATTGGGTTAAGTGAGCCTCGTGTAAGTGCTTAAACTTCTCCTAGGGACAAATATCACGTGTTATACACGCTTGAAATTCTTTTACTTTCAAGCTTTGAAATTTTTAATGGAATGGGTATCTTTCAAAAGCTTATTTTTTTCTAGCTTTATATCTTTTATTGGGTTAAGTGAGTCTCGTGTAAGCGCTTAAACTTCTCCTAGGGACAAATATCACGTCTTATATACGCTTGAAATTCTTTTACTTTCAAGCTTTGAAACTTTAAATGGATTGGGTATCTTTTAAAAGTTTATTTTTTCTAGCTTTACATGTTTTATTGGGTTAAGTGAGCCTCGTGTAAGCGCTTAACCTCTTCCTAGGGACAAATATCACGTCTTATACACGCTTGAAATTCTTTTACTTTCAAGCTTTGAAACTTTTAATGGAATGGGTATCTTTCAAAAGCTTATTTTTTCTAGCTTTATATCCTTTATTGGGTTAAGTGAGCCTCGTGTAAGCGCTTAAACTTCTCCTAGGGACAAATATCACGTCTTTTATTGGGTTAGTTATCTTTTAAATATTCTCCCTTTTCCTTTTTACATCTTTTATTTAGGTATTTTTCATACACATAGACTTGTCATTACTTTAAACTTCACATATTTGTGAAGCTGGTTAACTTTCATCTTTTAAGTTCATACTCGACATCTTTACTCGTGTTATCCGTTTCTACTATCACCTATTTTATAAGGTTAGATATCTTCCACGCACTTACTCTTCCTTTACTTTCTACCATTACATATGTATTAGGTTAGGAGTCTTCCACACACACTTCTAACTTATAAGTTCATGACATTTAGTGGACTATGTAGGCATCTCCCACCTACACTCATTCTAACTTCAGGGTTAAAATCTTTCAAAGGATTGGGTATCTTCCACACATTTCTGCTTTTCTTAGATTCTAGCTTCGCACATTTTATAAGCTTGTTCTTTCGCGTGCACCTAGACTTTTCTTATTTTGAAACGTCATAATTTTATTGGCTAAAGACTTACAGACACTTAAACTCAACTAAACTTCTAAATCACATCATATATTCCGTTAGACATATTGCACACACTCACACTTCTCTATCTTCAATGTTCACATCGATTTTGTGGGAAGGGTTAAGTTTCTTCAACACACTTCCGATTTTCTTAACTTTAAACTTAACATTTTATATTGGGTAAGGTAACTTTTACTCTTGCTTTGTTTGTCTTCTTCACTTTTACCTAGTTAAGTATCTTTCGCACACTTTCACAAACCTTAAATTTACCTCATTTCTCGGGATAGGAATCTTTTACGCATATATACTCCACTTGTTTTTCGGGTTTGGTATCATCCACATACTTCGCTGTGTCTTATCTTTGGTATCTTCCACTTTTTGGTATCTTCCACTTTTTCTTTTAACTTCACTTTTTCTCAGATTTTTTGTCTTTCACACACTCGAGACCTGGAAGACCCATTAACTCTCCATGATATGACGAAGACAGCTTTATTGAAAGAAACAGTCATTTGAAAGCCCGTCTGAAAAGACCAATGATCATTGGGAGAAAGATTTCAATTTGGGGATGAAAACGAAACCTAACTTCTTCCGCACAAATTATGTCAGGTTTTATATTTGGCTTACAAGTGGTGAGGCTGTGGTCGTCCCCCCAAAATCACTTTTGCCACAGTAAAATATGAAGGAGGAAATATTATGTTATGGGGCAATTTATGTGCAAAAGGCAGTGGTATACTGCACCGAACCAACGAAAAATGAATAAAGGATTCTAGAAATGTTCTTAAAGATTTTATAAGAGTGATGCTCATAAGCTTGTCCTTTCAACACGCCCGCGACCCTAAACACACATCTAAATTGGTCACTTCTTGGTTGAACAAAGCTAAGCTAATCGTTTAAAATTACTATCGCAGTCGCGAGACCTCAACCCGATCAATGGGAGTTTTCCAAAGACGTATGCAAGTTTTTCTGAACCTAGACAAAAAACTATAACAAGCGTTTGTGTAATTACATTAAAATAAAGCTTATATTGTTGAATATTTGTTATCATATTGTATAAAATATGAATTATTTTTTATTGGTAATGTCATTTCAAAGCGTCATTATGTCTTTATTTCTATATCAGCCTTGTTGAAGTTTTATGTATCGATTAGTACATTCTTTTCAATCTCTCTAAATTCCGTGAGCTTGCTAGGTTGATAAATTATGGTACGAAAATTTATGTTACTAGGTAGGGGTATAAATAGATTCTGGAGAGAAAAGCGACTACTAAGTTTATAAGGAACTAACTTGCTGTATTCCACGAATAGAAAAAATAGATATATAAAAAAAAAAAATAATAAGGCGGGAATTGATGAACTTAATTAATTAAACTTACACTAGATCGGTTCAATATTGAATCATTGGAAACAAACGTGAATAAAGATATTTCTGCTAAGGTCCGAAGGAACAATGAAGGCCTCATTTTAATTCTAAATATTTGAGACAAATACAAGTAATTCATTATAGCCTTCCGGCACTGCTCTTGTTGCATATCTTCTTGAAATCTCACTTCAGCATCATGCCCAAGAATTCCAAAATACGAATAGCCTTCCTTCCCCTGCATATACTTTTTCATTTAATTGCAGTACTCTTAAAAATCAATTTCTGTAATAATTATGTGATGTTTTGTTCAAATCTTAAAGAGAGTAGAGTACAATATTGCCATGAAGTAGAGCGAAATCGACATTCCTCTGAACATTATGGAATTATTCAATGAGCATAAAGGCTTTAGCTTCTGATGCCGTTTGATATATTATGAAAGACCTCTTAGCGGAGAGAAGAGAGAGAGAGAGAGAGAGAGAGAGAGAGAGAGAGAGAGAGAGAGTCTGAACACTTTCCAACGTTATATACACCAGAATTTCGTTTGTGGTTTCAGCTTAACTTCTCCTTAATTGCATAGTTTCCCGTAAACAAACTTTTCTTATGGTTAATAAATGCTTGTGATTTCGCCAGGAAATTTCAATTGAAGGTTTGTACCGAGGTATAACAAGATAAGTTAAAAACTCTCGGCATTGTTTAAGTTTCATTTAACTGGTAACATTGATAATGAAAATGGGCACCAAACTAATGAAGGAATAACGAAATTTGTACCAAGGTAATGTAGGTTTGTGTGCACCTTTAAAACAGTGAGATTTTGTGTACAATGTAAGCAAATGTTTCAATAAACGACCCACGTATTATGGACAAATTTTATGTAAATAGTCACATTCCAGGTAATTTTGAAGGTAAATAAAAGATGCATCTATCATGTATTTTGCATTTGGGGAAATAAATCCTGAAAATACATACATATAAATATATTCAGGCAGGTTTTATGAGCGAACTGCACAAACAAACTAACACAAGGCTGAATATCATTTGTCGTGCGATCAAAAGCCTAATTAACTGAATTTTATCTGCGCAAAGGGGGTAATTTTCAGAGGCAAGGCCTCATTGTTATAAAGCCGGTGTCAACATTCTGTTTTCCTCAATGAATTTCCTTTTTTTGACGCGCAACAAATTTCATTTACATCACTAACGTGTCTGATTGATTGTGAACAAGGAAAATTTGTTGGAAGCGTTTGTGTATGATTGTTTATGTATTGAAAAAAAAGGTAAAGGAGTTGGAAAGAAGAAAATGAGATAAATTAATTAAATAAAAAAGCTAACAGTGACAAGTTATTATATGGTATTATGGCGACTGCAGCTGTTAGCCATGTCCCTTCCTGGTCTTAGTGGTCCTCATGCCTTTGTTCGCCTATAGAAAGTCATCAAATAAAAGTTTTCAAATTGCAATGTCAATAAATGCAAAATTTAAAGGATTATTACTTTGACTTATTAAGAGGCAGATGCAAAGGTAAATGAGAAATAATATTTACCTGAATACAAGGAAGCGTTAGGCCCTTTTATATTAGTATGTAGCTTTGGAGCCTAAGAAAGGGATGAGTTTTGGGCCATGTGCTTAAAAAAGAAAAATAAGAAAGTAAGGCTTAAACAAGCTCGAAATTTTGGCCATCTAATTTTATTATTTAAATATTAGAAATATTTTTTGTTAACGAATTTTGGGGGTTTCTGCCGGATTATAGTGGCTTCAAGGCTCAGGAAATTTAAAGTTGTCATTAGTTGAGTAAAACTCGTAGTGATTGCGTGAAAATGTTAAAAATAAGAGAATGAGCAAGACAATTGACCGTCACCTCCACGGTTCGTCGGCCAGTTTGCAATTTTGCAAGTCTCATAAGAGTATCACGAGTTAACCTTCGACTCTCATTTGGACATAAGAAGTCAATTTTCAAGTTCTTAAACGCTTTTACATCACTGATGGAATGGAGTCCCAACTGAGCACTTAACGAACATCCGAACAAGACATAAATTACCTTTCAGTTCCCACCTATTACTGGTCACAAAAGTGATGCAATTGTGGTTTCTATTTACCAGCGGGTTTGTCATCAGAAACTAACATTGTGATCTAGGCATTAGATTTTTTAGTAAGGAGCCGGCATGAGAAACCCATATAAAATACTTCAAGAGAGACTTAGGATATTATTGAATGTCAAGAAGTTTTAGAAATAGAATTTGGAAACGCTTAGTTATTATAAAGATTTCCGTATATCCTCACTAAGATTTTCAGTCATCCATTCTCTTACACAATCATTATATATATATATATATATATATATATATATATATATATATATATATATATATATATATATATATATATATATATATATATATATATATATATTCAAGTGATCCGTTCTTTATAGTCCGGAGTTTCAATATATATAAGAGAACCAGGGCAGCAGAAAAGAAATGCATTTTTCTTTCTTCATTTAATTTCAACCAACGTTTCGAGGGCCAGCCTCATCTTCTGGGTACTGGAATTATATTTAGTATTAAAACAGAGTAATTCTAATTGACATTGGATAGGTAACATAAGGGGAATGGTCTTACAAGTCACTTTTTTATATAAGTCATGATACCACAACGATAATTGATGGAATTGCATTGGTAATAGCAGCGTTACACAAATTAACATGGAAGTGACGAAGTAAGAGAATCATTAATTTAAACTAAGAAGGTGGTAAAGGAAGGGAACCATCTAACGTGTAATATGTAATGGGAAAGACGAAATTTGGTCGTTAAGTGTGGGTTTACTATCTAAAATAGCCGTACGGGTTTGCCCCTAGCCAAACCTGACTATTCTATCATCCGAATCCACGGCAATTATTGCAATTTACAGGTGAAACTCGAAGACTTTTCTATAGTCTCTACATCTAATACCCTCTCTGATTTACGAATCCTTGAATCCATATATATTTTAGATAGTAAACCCACACTTAACGACCAAACTTCGTCTTTCTCATTATATAATAGAAGTTAGATGGTTCCCTTCCTTTACCACCTTCTTAGTTTAAATTAATGATTCTCTTACTTCGTCACTTCCATGTTAATTTGTGTAACGCTGCTATTACTAATGCAATTCCATCAATTATCGTTGTGGTATCATGACTTATATAAAAAAGTGACTTGTAAGACCATTCCCCTTATGTTCCGATCCAATGTCAATTAGAATTACTTTGTTTTAATACTAAATATAATTCCAGTACCCAGAAGATGAGGCTGGCCCTCGAAACGTTGGTTGAAATTAAATGAAGAAAGAAAAATGCATTTCTTTTCTGCTGCCCTCGTTCTTTTATATATGTATATATATATATATATATATATATATATATATATATATATATATATATATATATATATATATATATATATATATATATATATATAATACTGGTAATTGATTTGTTCCTTGGGAATCTGATATGTAGCAGGAATATGAAGACCCAGGTGATTATACTAATCATTTATTGGCCTGACGTTTCGGAACCTTTACTAGGACCATCTTCAGCGACTATATCGTCTAATGAGAAGGGGAAGGAACATTAATTGATAACACTTAAAAGAATGCATAAAAAAAAGAAAAAAAAAGCGGAAGGCAAGTTAAAATAATAAAATTGACAATAATTAAAATTAAAGTAAAAACCCTAATAATATATAGAATTAAATAATATTACCCAGTGGTATTTAAAAAAAAAAATAGAAAGTGAAATTATAACAAACTGACTTGATTATTACGTATTAAAAGTTACTTAAGTAAACAAAATAACATTATATTAAATTGTAAAAAGGCACACCAAAAAAAGACAAAAAAACCCGAAAATAACGTGGGAGTTGAGAAATCAACTAACTAAACATATAAAACTACTGACGAAATTTATTCGGTTGGTCGGTTGGCTAGTTAATCTATTGAAGTGTTGGTTGGTTATATTGTGTATGATTTAATTAAGGAGGCGTAATTATTTAACTTTGGATTTATTTTAATGATAAAGAGTGACTCTAAGATTTTCAAATCGAGAGAAGTTAAGGCTGAAGATAATATAGTAAATGAATTATAATTAAGAGGATGATGGTGACACTGTGAATGTTGCCTGATGGAAGAGGCTTCAGGTTTAGAAATGGAAACACCAGTCCTATGAGACAAACCCAAGTGCTTCGCGATCCTGCAGTTGAATTGTAAGCCAGTTTGGCATACATAACGACTGTGGCAGGTCGTACATGTATAATTGTAAATTATACAGGATCGCAAGCCCAAAGGGATTGGCTCCTTATGGAGGAAAAAGAAATTTAACGATACAGGGTTGGAGTTAATACAAATGAATTGGCATTGATGGAAAGGATTTCTTCAGATTTAATTATTACGCCGATTTCATCTACGGCCAGTTAGTATCCAAATTTCTCTCCAAAATATACTATCCTCGTCCCTTACTTACTACTGTTTCTAAACAGAAGGTTTTCATTAAGGTACCCTATCTCGAGCATTTGACATCCGAGTTTAACAAACTTCTTCTCTCTACCCTCAACAACTATTTCCCTCAATGCCAATTCATTTAATATTATTTAATTCTATATATTATTAGTGTTTTTACTTTAGTTTTAATTATTGTCAATTTTATTATTTTAACTTGCCTTCTTCCGCTTTTTTTTTAATGCATTCTTTTAGGTGTTATCAATTAATGTTCCTTTCCCTTCTCATTAGAAGATATAGGCGCTGAAGATGGTCCTAGTAAAGGTCCGAAACGTCCGGCCAATAAATGATTAGTATAATCACCTGGGTCTTCATATTCCTCATATATATATATATATATATATATATATATATATACATAGAGGGTGTTCCACTAAGGCGGATCGCAATTAGTAGTAAATATACATTGCAGCAAAATATATATTGAGTTTTCTGCCTCTTTCAACACTACTTTCAATCATCAATATATTGATGATTGAGGGTAGTGTTTAAAGAGGCATAAAAACTCAATCAATATTTTGCTGCAATGTATATTTACTGCTAACTGCGATCCGTCTTAATAAAACAACCTTTATATATGCAACAAAGCCCACAAGGAAAATTAAATTAATACGAGGATTCCAAGTACTTTCGAACTTTATTCCGTGTTCTTTATCAAGGAATAACAAAAGTATTGAAAATTGTAATATTTATAAAGATAATACAGAGGAGAGGAAACGCCCACAAAAAAGAAAAAAAAATCAACAGCAGAATGAATTAATATGAAAAGGAAATCTTAGGAGGAGTGAAGATAAATACAAACTAAGATAATTAAATCAGGTAAATTCAAAAGACTAAAGGTTCACACAAGGATTAAAATACTGCCTAAGCAATTAGGTAGGGAGAAATACTGAACGAGAGATTAATCTCATTGGTCTGGATTTTAAAACCACTTTCTATACATCCTAATTTATTCTTAGAACTAATCTTCCTCTGTACCGAAGACTGTCCATTTACTTTCAATGGCAAATTCTTTCGCCCAAAATTTGGTTTAGATGTGGGTAATTGTTTATCTACCGTTTTATCTAACTTATATATGGAATTTTCTAAACGATTTTCTTCCCCTCTATTTTAGATTGTCCTATAATCTGGTTTCGCTATATTGATGATATCCTTTGCTTGTGGCCCAATTCTTAAAATATTTTTCTTCTTTTGAACAAACTTAATTCTCTTGTACCTTCTATCAAATTTACCCTTGAAATAGAACAGAATGGAAGTATTCTTTCCTTGATTTATTAATACACCACACGCCTTCTGGTTTCAAATTCTCTGTCTATCGAAAACAAACTAATTCTTCTTCTTATATTCACTTTTACTCCTCTCACCATATTAAAGTCAAAATATCTATTTTTATTTCAATGTTTTTCCGTGCCCTTCGTGTGGTGAGTCCTGAATTTTTTTACTTAGAAGTTTCCAAAATTTTGGACATCGGCCATAAACTTTGCTATCCTTTTTATCGTTTTGAACCTCGCGCGCCTTTTAATAATAAGAATAATCTTGTACTTGCTTTTAATCCATCCTTTGCTTCTCTGCCTCATATTTTAAAATCTCTAGGCATTTGTGTAGTATTTAACTATAATAATACTATCTCTATACTATTAGTCAAGAACGCCTCTTCCCCTTTTAGGAATGTATATTGCGTAAAATGTATCGATTGCTCTAAATATTACTTTGGCCAATCAGGAAAATGTTTAAAAAAACGAATTTCTCAGCATAAATATAATGTCCGTCGCGGGGAAGAAAGCAGTTCATTTTATGTTCATCATATGTCATATCTTAATCACAATATTGCTTAAAATTCTGTTAAAATCATCTGTCATAATAACGATACAATTTCACGAAATATCATTGAATCGACCTTTATTAGTAAATTCAAAAATTTTAATTTAAGTCCTGACTTATATAAACTTGATGGTTATTTTTTAAGTTATATTCAAAATGTACTGGCGAACCTTTTAATTTGAGACTAAATATTTATATTAATCTTAATAAACTATTTAATTTATTTTGTGTGCATCTATGTAGCCTTGTGTTTATGTCTGTGTATTTATTTCCATTTGAATAAAGTCTTTAGAACATTTCTACTTATTCTACCTTGTTTTTTAGATCCTGACCTCTGAGGTTAATCTCTCGTTCAGTTTTCTCCCTCCCTAATTGCTTAGGAGGTATTTTAATCCTCGTGTCAACCTTTAGTCTTTGGAATTTACCTGATTTAATGATCTAAGTTTGTATTTATCTTCGCTCCTCCTAAGGTTTCCTTTTCATATTAATTCATTCTGTTGATTGATATCATGCTTTTTTTGTAAGCGTTCTCTCTCCTCTGTATCATCCTTTTAAATATTACAATTTTCAATACTTTTGTTATTCTTTAATAAAGAACTCGAAATAAAGTTCGAAAGTACTTGGAATCCTCGTATTAATTTTTCCTGTGGGCTTTGTTGCATTTATCGCTTACTCACGCGATACTTTGTGAGTTTACCACATACATATATATATATATATATATATATATATATATATATATATATATATATATATATATATATATATATATATATATATATATATATATATATATATATATATATATATATATATATATTATAGAAAAAGAGAAAAACTCACAAATTATCACGAAAGTAATAAATCAAGAAAAGCTCTCAAAGGAAAAAAAACGAAGATTCCTAGTACTTTCAAACTCTATTCGTTGATAATGAAATTGGATTAGAGTTCGACAGTACTTGGAATATTCGTTGTATTGTCCTTATAGGCTTTGTTGCATATATATGTATATGAAAAGAAACTCAACTTGCACGTGAGTCAAAATTATGATAACACCCACAAGGAACATTGAAAAACGATTCCGAGCGCTTTCGTCTTTATTCTAAAAGACCTCTTCATGGAATAACGTAGGTCATGACAGACAATGTCTTAAATAGTAAGAAGTGGGGGGTTAAAACGGCTACCTGCATCAAAACCCTAAATAGGGGATCCAAATTCTTTAAACACTTTAATTTGTGATTTAATATAATTAGATTTGATAGGATCTAGGCTAAATAATCCAGGGCTAATATTAAAATTTGGGAAAGTATTAATAGAGATAAACTCCAAAATATTTCTTGAAATGTCATTTGTACATTTAATAAGAGGTTTAGCACTATTCCAATTAATAGTATGATCCTGACTATAAATATGTAAAAATAATGCAGATTGTTGACAAAAATTACGAACATTAGTTTGGTGCTGTTTAACTCTAACATTTTATTCTTTATCTGTCTGTCCATAATAACATTTTTCACAATTATTGCAACCAATATAAATATACAATGCCTGGTTTAGGGGGTGAATTATTTACGAGAAGGCGATGGATAGTGTCTTCATATTTAAAAATAACATTTATGTTCAAAGGTTTTAGTAAACAAGGTAATTTAATGAAACTTTGGTTAAAAGGTAACACTAATACATTTTTGGCATGAAATTTAGGGATGTTACGATTAAGTTGATAAAATTAACGCTTAGCAGAATTATAGCAATTTTTAAGTACGTAGAAAGGGTAATACAAATTTAAACCTATATTATATATCCTATCAACCTCTTTTTCCAAATATTCGGGTTAAACAATTCTCAGGGCAGGGAGAAACATGGAAGAGAAAACACTTTTTTTGATACTAATATGGTGATCGGAATAGAAACCTTGGTCTGTTCGGTGGATCAAAATATCTAAGACAGGGATGGTGTTATCTTTTTCATTTTCTAAAGTAAATTTAATTGAGGGAACTAACGTGTTGATTTTTTCAAGAAAAGTATTGATATTAAGATCATTAGGCCACAAACAAAGGAACGCCTAAAATTCATATGGAGATCATACATAACAAAAAGCCTAACAATGGATATATTAGTTAAAAAAAACACAATAAAAACAAGAGGTAAATCAATCTAGACTGAACATCTTAGAAGCCATCTTAATCAAGTTAAGGTTTCTAAGGTGTATTAAGGTAGAATTTAGCGGTAGATATGAGAGTGTAGTGTTAAAATTAGAATTTGGTATCAGGATTAGTTAGTGAGAAGGTGTGTATGTAGTTTTCAGGTTACTGGATAGCCCTTTCCTTTCTTTTCTTCTCAGTTCCTATCTTCTTCCGACTCTTTTTCTCTCGACTAAATATTCAATATTAATTTGAGTTTCACTCTTTCTGTACAACCTCCACTTTCTAAATAAACAGACTTTCTCTCTATTATTAATCTCAGGCTGCACAAAGATTGAGAATTGATTGGTTCTTATCTTTTTCCTGATAATAGGGAATTGAAGTTTCATTTCAATTCCCTCTCTTAATCTCAGTCTGTCCTCTCAGCCATTTCTCAGCTCTTCCTCATTCTTTCTCCAGATTTCCACTGCCCTCTAGACCGATTTCATTCTTACTTCCCCAGGTAATTCCTTTGGATTTCTCATATCCATTTACCTAGTGCCTGTAATACATCGGGTACCCTGCTTTTGTACCCTCTGAAGTTTAAAGTTTAATCATGACAGTCTTCAGAGTACTGTGTAGCGGAACAGCTTGGTAACAACAAGGAGTAACAACAAGGAAAGAAGGTACCCTAGGAGACCTTACGGTCCATTCAAAGAGGGTACCTTTGGACTAGCAACCGAGCGGGCACAAGTCTGCTCAATTGTTTTGCGTCCCTAAACGGCCACTTTTCAAGACTTTGTCTAGTCTTGACTTGAACTAGTCAACAGATTCACTGTTGAGAACTTCCAATGGAAGTGCGTTCCACATACTGCAGATACTGTAAGTGAAAAAATTTCCACACAGATTGCGGTTGTAACGCTTCAGTTCAAGTTTGAAGCCGTGATTGCGCGTTCTGTTCTCACTCAGTGTGAACATATCCCGGTAGTCAACATTGTCTAACCCTCGAAGTATTTTGAAAACTTCGATGAGCTGACCATGCAGTCTACGGGTTTCCAGCGAGAACAGATCTAATTCCCTTAGTCTATCCTCATAACTTTTATGTTGGATAGAGAGAATCAGCTTGGTTGCCCTGGCTTGTACGCGTTCCAATCTCACGATGTCCTTTCGCAATGAAGGACTCCAAAATTGTACGGCATACTCCTGGTGCGGTCGGACAAGTGAGTTGTACAGGCACAGTACAATCTCCTGGTTCCGATAACCAAACTGGCGCTTAATATAGCCTAGCATCTTTTGGACCTTTTTTCTCCGCCTCAATGCACTGTTTCGAGAACTTGAGGTCACTAGTGATTGTTACACCCAAGTCCTTCTCAGTGTCGGTGGATTCCATAGCAGTGCCGTTAAGGATATACTGAGATTGGGGGTTTCTGTGGCCGATATGCATCACTTTGCATTTGCCCACGTTAAAAGGCATTTGCCACGTGTCCGACCACTCCCCAATCTTCCCAAGATCTTCCTGCAGGTGGGCAGTATTTCCATCCTTTGCAACGTTCATACCAAGCTTGGTATCGTCGGCAAATTTGGAAATCTTGGCAGCCATGGTAGAGTAGGGTGGCTCTGACTAGTGCCATGTATAGTTTCTTCTTGTGACTGGTCGACAACCGTGAAAACCTCACTGGTTGCGCTAACTTCACCTTTGGTATTCCTATCTTAACCACTACATGTATTCTGTACCCAGTTTTACTTATTTTCAGACACAAAACTGTAGCTTTGTCCTTATATTCATATCTCTTGCCCTCAACTCTAATGCTCTCTACCTTTCTCCTGTTGATGGCTATTACTGCGAATTTATCACTATTGGTCCTTATCTTCCATCTTCCTCTCGTATTTATTTAAGTTCAGGATCTCTTTTTCTGTATTCTTGGCCGCCTTCTTTGCTGTTCTAGTGGAGCTCGCAATAATCTGGGTGACGTCATTCGAGAACTATACATATGCTGTTTCTCAGCTAAGGGAAAACGGTAGATCATTGGTATAAATGGTGTAGAGGACGTGGAAGAGGCAGCTCCCCTGAGGGAGCCTGTACTGTGTATTAAACGTGTGGACTTCATAACATCCAAACACCACATAGAACTTTCTGTGGCTAATTAAGCTGCATAACAGCCTGTTCATTTTCTCCCCAAGCTCCCTCTTTACCAGTTTAGATTTGAGACCATCTCTCCACCCCATGTTAAATGCCTGCTGCACGTTACGCGCCACTATGTCACCATCTTGAACCCACCCCTTGCTTTGGCCAGCTTCTCTGTAATTAGCGCAAGGGCCATCTCCGTACCTTTTCTTCTCCTGAATCCGTACTGTTGGAGTTGAACTTTCGGTTCGTCTCTAGGTGATTAATCTGCTGCCTATAATTTTTTCCAATACTTTGGCTATGAAATTGAGATGCGAGATGGTTCTGTTCTCATCGTTGACTGCCTTTGTCGACCTGCCCTATTTGGGCACAAAAACCATTTTAGCAACTTTCAGTCTGTCCGGGAAGTATCTAATGTCCCAGCAGAATGCATTGAAAATATCCAAATCCACTCCAACACGTTCTCCGGGAGCTGACATACTAGTATGCTTGCCCTAGTTAGCCCCATAGCCCTGGCTCTTTCTATTTGAAGGCTTAGACTACCGTCCCCGTCCTTATTTCCTCTATCTTAATCTTACCATGGTCTTCAATGTCATTCTCCTCCCCGTTATTTCGAGGGATCCTGTCGAGCAGTAAGTCCCTCCCAGATAGAGATTTAATTCTTCCGAAATCTTGGTTTCGTGTTTAGCGTTAAAATTCTCATTATCTTCATCCGTGATATTAAATACCTGACTTCAGTGGTCCCTGAACAACAACTCTATCTTTTCTACTTCCGTAATGTATCCATTGTTTCTTTTAATTCTTAGCTTCCTCTGTAATCTTTTAACAGATTGCCAGAATAGTCTCTGATTCCGTTAACCCTCTAATCTATCATTCAAACCCTCCCATATTTCTCTTTGAAGCTCACGTTTCCTCCTGTATAGCTCAATAGTTGGCCCTATGCCTCTTGTCAGTTGATTGATTGCCTCCAGTTCTAGCATCTAAGATCTTATTTCAAGTGACCACCTCGGAGCCGAGAGTGTTGTCATCGCCAACTTTCGTATGCTAACCTCCTCTGTTGAGTTTATTCTGGACGCTAACCTTTCTTTTTCATGGTCAATATTTTCAACACCTTTGCCTTCCATCATTGGCGGCTGGTGTTCTCCCAGCACCTCTCGGAATTTGTCCCACTCTGCCTGTGCATATTGTTTGCTGACTTAGTGCCAGCAATACTGTGAGTGAGTTGTGATCCGTTAAGAACACAGGACCCGGCTTGACAAAGGTGTTCCAGTGAAAATCAGTATATATCTTTGGATTACATCCGTCGGATAGTTTTATTGGTGAGTCCATTGAAATCTACCATCTACTAACCCGTCTATGATATATACCATATTCATATCTTTGGGTAATTCGCTTTCCATGGTAGTGTAAATGTGTACGTTTGCCTCTTCACACGATGGCTATTCCGTGCTCGTCCTCTGCTCTAGGTTTAAACTTCTTAGAATCTCTTAAGTCCCTTTCTTACTACTCTTTACTTCACTTGTTCCCGCTTCCTTTACCCATTCTTCACTTTCTGACTCTGAATTAGAGACTTCTGAATTTGAGTCCTTCCTCTTTTTATGCTTTTTCCTTATCTTATTAATATTCCTCTTCTTTGTTTCTTATTCTCCTCTACCGCTATAATAATAATAATAATAATAATAATAAGTCTTTTGTAATGCGCTCTTCAAGGCCTGAGGCATTCCCAGAGCGCACGTTGTGCTGAGATGAGAAAGGAAATTCAATGTAAATTCAAGAGGGGGAGAAGGCAATATTGAAAAGACGCGTTTTCAGGAGACGCTTAAATGTGGTAAGAGATGGAGAAGACCTGATTTCAGCAAGAAGAGCATTCCACAACTTAGGGGCGCAAAATGAGAAGGAGCAGTCCCCCATTAAGCAGAGGGATGAACGAGGAATATTCAAAAGAGGTGCATGTGATGACCGAAGGGCCCGAGGGACATGGCGTGGCGAGAGGGCAGAAAAGAGGTAAGACGGGGCCATGTTGTTTAGGGCCTTAAATGTGAAGAGAAGTATCTTGAAGTGAGTATGGGATCTGACAGGGAGCCAGTGCAGTTCATGCAGCAAGGGTTTCGAGGGAAAGAAGCAAGGGCGACGGAGGAGAAGCCGGGCGCCTGACATTTGGAGTGGTCTACTAAGCATCATGAACGCCGCTCTGAACACAGGCTATAATCTCGACCAGTGGAAATTGGCCCATATTATTTTCATTCCAAAACCCTGCAAGCTCTCGGAATGCCCTGCCAGCTTTCGTCCGATATCTTTCTTAGAATTTGCCGGCAAAGTCTTCGAGAAGATATTGGCAAACAGAGTTAACTCTTTTCTTGATAAAGCCAACTTACACAATGAACAGCAACACGGCTTTAGGAGAAAAAAGGTGACTAACACAGCCCTAGCTGTTGTCATCGAAAAGCTTGCAAAGATCAAGGCAGAGAAAAGGCATGCTGACCTTGTGTTCCGCGATGTCAAAAAAACTTTTTACAAGGTTTGGAAGAGAGGCCTACAATATAAGATCCTATAAGATCCTCTTGAGAGGATTTTGTGTGACTACATAATGGAGAAGAGAGCATACATACAAATCATGGAATATAAAGGCCCCGAATTAGAAATCAAATCAGGGGTCATTTTAGGGGGTTGTCTTAGTCCCCGGCTGTACCACAACCACTTTCCGAGGGTTCGATATAAGTTCAGTTCGGTGACGATATGTCGCAAAATAGTACCGCCGCTTATGTAGACAGGGAATTTATGGCAAGAAACACGGTTAGGGAGATAGCCAACTAACATCAACTCTTTCGAGAGAAGACGGAAGATATCAAACAATGCCCCCAAATTCAAAATAATTCCCATGTTTCGCAAGACCTTAAAGAATATACATGTGGACGAGCAACGAATCCCTTACTGGACGGAACGGACGGTTCTGAGGCTCAAAATCACCACCGGGATTACACAAGACATATCGAGCGTACAATCGCGACTAAAAAGAGAGATTTGAAAAGAATTTTATAGGTTCCGTGCATCAAAGAGCGGAGCGGATTTGGCAAGCCATTGGCACCCGCCTTTTCCAGAGTTGTCTCATACACACCTAGACTTCGAGGTAGCTGGACAAATAATACCTTTTAAAAATAGTAAAGCACAGACAGACGGCGCCGTGACTCCTAAGTACACATGACAAAGTCGACAAAATTCAACAAAGGACCAATGTAATGTTCAGGTTGCAATAGTAATAAATCACAACACTAATGTTAGCAAATTTTTTAAAAATTCTGTCACGGAAACTTTTGAAACTATTAAAAAACTGTAAAAACCTTTACCAAAACTTTTTAGAAAAACAGAGCGGGAACAAATAACACCGACCCAAATAAAGGCTTGAATGCCTTAAATTCCAACCTAATTAAATTAACAGGATTAATTTAATAACTATAAACTATACATTTTATAGTTTATAAACAAAACAAGCAAAAATAAAAAAAATCAAAACTTCCAAAAACAGAGCTACCCTTTCACCACGGATGTATTTATTCTGTTTCCCACACCACTTCTATTCTTTAACCTCACTTAAGTTCACCACTTTACTCGCCTACTATATAACCCTCTCAACGATTGTTCCACTGCTAGCCAGATTTGCCTTTAATTCTTTTAACCGTGCTAGACGGGATATCTCAGCAGTCCTAGAAGACCAACGGTTTCTTTGGGAGGGTACGTGAACCCTGGGTTGAAGTAAATGTCCCTAAATATCTTATTAAGCCACCACCGGTAAATTACCTTGATTGAGTGTATGAGTGTACTTCTTAATAGTGCTTTGGGTAGCCCTTAAAGCTGAAGACCAGCAAATGTGCTGTCAACGGCACCCCTGAAATAGATATTTAGTGTTGGTGCCATAATCATGTGCCTACCATTACACAACTCCCCCATTTCCCTAGCATTGGAGGGTACGATCCAATCTTACCTCTTCTCTTCTTCTTTCTTCCCAAGGTGTTCAGACAGGCTGATTAGTGGAACTTGTCCTTGTTGGTGTCTCCCATCGTTACTTTCGGGTTCCCTGTTCAGGCAAATCAGGGCGGTACCTAAACCATAAGTGCCTTACTTGGTGTACCGGCTCCACCAAGTTGACCGTTTAATTCCGGGTCTTATATCTATGTAGTATGGTTTTTCTAATTCTCAAATTTGCTTGTTCTTGTTTTTTAAATATCTGTTTAATTAGTTTTTTTAGTTTTAGCCTTGCTACTCGTAACTTTTAAAATTTTAATAATTTAAGTTATTTAATGCATTCATTTATTCTTTTGTTATTATGTGGTGACATTAAGTTGAACCCTGGCCCTGCATGTTCAAAAAAGGTCGCATATTATATTTTATGTAATATCAGAGGCTTGTATGGTAAATTAAATGATCTAACGGTTGTATCATCTAAATATGGTATTATTTTGTGTGCTGAAACCTTAGTCTCCCAATCTAAAAATATCACTGAAATCCTATTGCCAAATTTTAGGAATCCTCATCAGATTCGTCGGGATGACTTCCCAATAGCACGTGGCTTAGTTGCTTACATACGAAAGGGTTACAATGCCACATAACTCCCTGACCTTTATGTGTGGGTGTCATGAAATACAAGTTGTTAGGATAACCAGTCGTCTGAACATCTTCTATATATTTAGTTTATATCGTAACCCTGACCTTGACGATAATATTTATGATTGTTGTATAACTAAGATGGCTTTGATTCAGGAATCAGATAATAGATCTTGTTTTGTTTTTGTGGGAGATTTAAATGCACATCACCAGCAATGCCTAAACTCTGTTTCACAAACCAACAGACATGGTCATGCTGCCCGTGAGTTTTCCAATTTATCGGGATGTATTCAACTTGTCCTTGGCCCAACTCATAACTCTGGCAATTGTTTGGATTTACTACTTTCTGATGTGCCAGATGTTGTTGAAGTGAATATCTTGCCCCCAATTGGTCATTCGGATCATTATGCTGTCAGTTTCACTTAACAGGTTCCTAAGTTTACTACCTCAAGAATAATTTATCTTAAGTCCCGTGCTAACTGGAATAATAAAGCCAATGATTTGAATGATGTAGCATGGGGTGATGTCTTTAAATCGATTGATCTTGACATTGCATTAAATGATCCTCTTGTACAAATTATATCAAGGAGAATCCCTTCAAAAATAATTAAAAAAAGGTCACAGGACAAAGTTTGGTTTGATGATGCTTGTCTAGATGCTTTTAATCGTAAGCAAGCTGCTCATCATCAGTGATCTAGAAACAAAATACCTAATAATTGGCTGAATTATTCAAAATTAAGATCTGAAGCCCAGAGTATATATATATGATGCAGCCCAAGTAGAATTCAATGAACATATATGTGATAACTTAACTGGCATCACTCAACCACATTAATGGGGGTCTACTTTAAAATCTTTCATTTATAGAGAAGCCTCATCTCTTCCACCTCTCCGTAATGAGAATGGTGTTCCTATATACACGCTGATAGAGATAGTTGATTTTCTTTCATCTTTCTTTGAAAGAAAGCAATGTCACTGGGATCTTGAACTCCCTCCTACTTGCTTTCATACTTAAATTTTGTCTAAGTTTGCCTTTAGATCATCAGAACTAAAAAGCTATATGTTAGAATTAGATGCTTATGGCGGTAAGGATCCTACTTGCATATTTCTTTTATTTTTCAAGAACAATGCTGCAATATTGGCCCCTAAACTGGCAATCCTATTTAGACCTCTTATTCGTGCCAGTAAATTCCCACTTTGTTGGAGAGTTTCCAATGTAACCGCTTTTCCTAAAGGAGCCTCAGCTTCGCATTTACCATCTGAATATAGGCCTATCTCAATAACTACTGTTATATCCAAGACTTCTGATAAATTATGGGCTAGACGTGTTAATAAGTTCATTATAAAAGAATCATTACTACCTTCTACTCAATTTGTATTTAGAAAGGGTGTAGGGACCTGTGATGTCTTGTCTTATTTGGTCCATCAGTTGCAATCTAACCTTGGTGCAGGGTCTAAAGCCAAGCTAGTATCACTGGACTTGAGTTCTGCCTTTGACATAATTAATCATAAAGCTTTGTTATATAAACTTAAATTAATAGGCATAGGCGGCCCTTTTTATTCTATTTTCAAAGATTTTTTATCTAATCGCAAGCAATGTGTGGTTTTTGATGGGAAATGTATTTCTATGGTTGATGTGGTCTCTGGTGTTCCGTAAGGTAGTGTCCTTAGACCTATTTTATTTACTTTATATACTGCTGATATGTGGCAGAATTTAGATAGTAACATGATGGCTTATGCTAACGATGCATCATTGTATTCATTAACTCCATCACCAAGACATCGAGTTGAGGAGTCAAATTCCATAAATAGAGATTTGGTAAAAATCTCTAGTTGGTGTACTCGTTGGGACATGGTTTTGAATGCTGGAAAATCATACTCTATTATTTTTAGTCGCAGTAAAACTTCAAATCTAAATCATCCGCCTTTATTGCTTGATAATATTTGTCTGGATTCCTTTAATAATATTAAGTGGCTTGGTGTTGTTTAAGACAGCAAGCTTACTTTTGAAACTCATCTTCGTTCAGTTTCTTCCTACATTGCTCAGAAGACCGGTGGTCTACTTAGAAAATGCAGAAAAACCTTTGTTAATAATAATGCAGTTTTACGTTCCTTCTTTGCTTTTATTTCCCTAAATTTGAGAATTGTTCTACTGTTTGCATGTCGGCTGCGGATTGCCATCTTAGATTGCTCACTAGAGCAATCAATAATATTAAATTTCTGTTGCCCAATCTAAATATTGACCTGCATAAACGTAGATTGCCCAGGTCATTATTTTTTTATTTAAGATTGTAATTAATAATGAACATCCATTCCATCCTGCTCTGCCTGAGCCTTTTACGGTAGCTCGATTCACACACGTCACTCTAATAACTTTATTAATAGGAACAGCAAAGCGTTTTGTGTTGTTAGATGTAATAGAACTCAATTTACTTCGCTGTTTCATTCCTAATAATTGTAAGGAATGGAATGAACTGCCAGAAGAATGTGTATCAGCATCAGATATTACATCGTTTAAATCTAAAGTAAATAAATTTATTGTTTAATCAATGACTTTGTTTTTAAATATTTTTAATATGGTTTACTTTGTTTTTAACATATTTTCTTTTAATATGGTTTCTTTGCTTTTTTACTTTTTTCTTTTCTTGCTGTATGTAAACTTGTCACTAACTGAATAATTTAAGAAGGATTTTTTGGAGTATTTAAATAATAATTTCATCTTAGTTTGGTTATGACTTATGTTTTTTTATCAAAGTTATTTCTAATAATTCTCTTATAATATCAAAAGACAAAATGGTGAAGTTCAGAAAAAAATATAGGAATCGAAATTTTGTTTTTTTTTTAAAACCCAAAGAATTAGAAATGGTGAAGTTCAGAAAATTTATTTTTATATATCTTCTTCTATAACTATATTTTAACAACGTGATATTTTGAAAGGGGGAAAATTTAGTTTAGAGTTCCTTTTTAAAATTATTATAATTGGCGAAGTTTAGAAAATTTATAAAAATTTAACCATGGCTGCATTTTTTTAGATTTTAAATTTTAATATTAGTAGTGAAACGCAAGCTCGCCCGTAGGGGGAAGTAGCGAAGCCATTGAAAGGTCCTTTTTTTGGAAACTTCTGTATTTGTATAATAATAATAACCAGGCAATGGCTTCGCCACTCCCCCCTGCGGGAGAGCTTGCGCTTTGCTACTAAGATTAAAAATTAAAATCTAAAAAAAAGCAGACATGGTTAAATTTTCTGAACTTCACCATTTGTAATTCTTTGTTTTAAAAAATTCACAAAAATTCGATACTTTTATTTATTTCTGAACTTCACCATTTTGTTTTTTGATATTATGAAAGAATTATTAGAAATAACTTTGATAAAAAACATGTCATAACCAAACTAAGATGAAATTATTATTCAAATACTCAAAAAAATCCCTTTCTTAAATTAGAGAGTTTGTCAGGTGATAAGTGACTTTTGGATTCTCGTTGAGAATTCAAACATACGAACGCACATCTATGTCAGTTAAATTTCTTGGTCACCCTTTCCGCACACGATTAACAGTAATCTCATCAACTCTAAATTTAACAATAATATTCATTACAGATGAGATTGGGATATTCAAATTTGCCGTCTTTTTTCTATATCCATTTCCTTGGTTGTGCAGCTTAATCATACCATTCCTATACAGGGATGTGGAGCCACCGAAAAAATCTATGGCTCCGGCTCCGGAGCCGGAGTGGTAATTTTCTTGGTCACGTATCTGGCTCCGGCGCCACGGCTCCGGCTCTACATTAATTATTACTAAATTTAACAATAATATTCATTACAGATGAGATTGGGATATTCAAATTTGCCGTCTTTTTTCTATATCCATTTCCTTGGTTGTGCAGCTTAATCATACCATTCCTATACAGGTATGTGGAGCCACCGAAAAAATCTATGGCTCCGGCTCCGGAGCCGGAGTGGTAATTTTCTTGGTCACGTATCTGGCTCCGGCGCCACGGCTCCGGCTCTACATTAATTATTACTATTACAATATTTCATTTTGTCATATTTATATATTTCATTTGCGTAATGAATTGTAATTGTTTTTAAATACATTATATCGCTAAAAAAAAATAATAAATTTGTTATTTTTTATAAAATAAAATTCCTTTTCTCTAATACTATAATACTAATCTTTTTTAGTAATAATATTCTCACGAAAGTAAAAATCATAACAAAATTAAGACTTTAAATAAATAATTTCAAAATTCAAGTTTCCTTTTATATCATTAATTCATTATGTCTTAATGAATCACTCCCAAATTAAAATCTCTTTTTATATCATGATATTTCTAGCTGAACAAATTTGTTCTTAAAAAAAAGTGACTCGATTAAATCTTTTTTCTTAGATTTTTTGGATAGTTTCCTAAAGTTTCTTCTAGGGTCGGTTTTGATAAGCAATCAAATTTTTCAATTTCGGAAAATGATCGGTAAATCTACTGTTTAAATTTGGTCTTGGGACTAAGAGATGATTGATCACATTCTAATTTAAGGCATTGACATTTTGCTTTTGCGCCATGCTGTTTATCCATTACTTTCTCAAAATCAAACTCATCAGATGAAGATGTTGCAATATTTTCCACTGGAACCATTTCCTGCTGTGACTGAAGAGATTCTTCCTTTGAGCTGTCTTTTACTCTAATTGTTATACTACACAGGTCATTTTCTCTTTTCTTCATGGAGGATTTAATGCTATCGGCAATAACACCCGTCTTAGAAAGATAATAAATCAGAGCTTTCCACTCTTTTAAAAACCGGCCCAGGAGATAAGTCTTCACTTTGAATTTTTTGTGTTGATACATATGGCTGGTATAACACCCTTTATAATCTCCTAGTTAGTCCTAAATCACTTATGATAAGAACATTTCTGGATTTAGCATGTCACATAGTACAGGTTTCAGTTCTAGTAGCCGTTCTATTATTAAATAGGTACTGCCCCATCTGGTAGCCTGGTCTGAAATTGCTACTTTTCCAACTCGTCTTTTAAAGATTTCCTTGACTTTGTGTTTTCTTGCTGCTAAAACAATCTCCCTCAATTTAGATATTACATAGGCAGCATATTTTTCTGCTAGACCCTCTCTAATTGCCAACTGCAGTGATGTGCACCGCAACGCATGTGGTAAATTCTAGTGAAATTTGTTATATCTACTTCTTCAGAAGATTCCATTTCAAAAACTTTACCATTAGAAACCTGTTCATAAAATTCTCTAATAATACCATCATCATCTTCTTTTTCTTGATTTTCATGTTCGTAATAACTCACAACACAAAATGAGAAAAAATAAGGGAATATTTGTTTGAAAAATTAGCCAAAAAAATATTTAAAATATTCCATTACTTTTCCAATTTTTTGCTTGCATTTTGTATTGAGTTATCAGGAACAGTTTGATCACACATAATGCAATCTTCAATGACTCCTTCACTATAAACTTGTAGTTTTTCCATGCTAATTATGTACTTTTAACACATTCGGTTTATATCCCCCAATGTGCTCTCTAGATAGTATATATAAGCTCTTTGTACAAACGTTATTTATTGACATAATTCAGATAAAAATACACAATGTTCTTTTATTACTCTTCACTATAAGAAAATTTCAAAAAGACAATTTTCTATGACTAATTATCTTTATAAGTAAGATAAAAACAGGAATCGGAGTCGGGCATTTTATAAACGACTCCGTCCTTACTACAAATGCCTCTGACTCTGACTCCACAGCTATGGTTAACTTAAAACTGGTAGGTTTAAACTTGGTTCACGACTTAACTACTTTTATCTTCATTAGTGTGTTATCGTATACAGTATAGAAATTTTTAGCTAGTATAATTTTTTTTTTTTGCACTTTCTAAAACAATTATTAATATGTTTTAGGAAAAAAACTTTTTAAGTTCTATCCCTATTCCTTATTAATCCTACTTTCAGAACTAATTACGCAATTCAATGCGTTATATTTTCGCGTTGCTAAGACACTGAAAACGCCGCCAATTACACTGTGTTGCTAACTCAGATTTGCTGTCTTGGGCTAAAACTGCTTTAAAAACCGGTTAAAATTTGTCAAGTTTTTCCAGTTTTCAGCTAATATTTTTTCAATAAAAATGATATTTTATGTGTTCACTATTGCATCAAATATTATAAAATATGTAAGAATATAGAACAATAACTTAATAAGAGAACAAAGTCGAACGCTCGAACTGTCGAATGAAAACGTTTTATAGACATGACTCTTGGCCCTGCAGCCTGCACTACAACTGTTGTGCAGAATATAGGGACCAAGATGGAGAAACTTATTATTGCATAATGTTATCAGCTTTTAAAAGTTTTCAAGTTTCAAACTATGAACAAGAATTCATTATTCACAATTTTCAGTTAGCTAAAAACAAAATTTAAACCTAAGTTATAAAAAAGTCATATTTTAGGGTCATCGCTGTGACATGTATCACGGGCGCCAAACATAGTAATTAGCAAATATTAATATTTATAATTGTGATTGAATCACTGTATTTGCAAACTTTTCGAAAAAGCCACAGAAAAAAAATCTCCAAAATATATACTAACTTTTGAAGTTTTAACAACGCGCTTTAAAACAGATGCGTTATGCGTTTTAAGTACTTACGCTATTTTACATTGTGCGAGTAACAAAAAAATGGAATTTATGGCAAGGCTACTACAAACTACAAAATTAGCGTCATATTATTATTACCACAAATAATCAGTTAATTAATCGTACATAGATAAAAAATAATACTTGGTGCATTAAAAAATTGGGAAAGACATTTTCATATATCAATCAAATTAGCAATTATGTTTCTTTATTATTAATTAACATTAAAGTATTGTCGTTATTTTGGGATAAAACTGTCTATTATGTTGCATGCACAAACATGCAAATGCATGGTAAATTCAAGGAACTCTACTGCTATCATTTTTAAATTTATTATCAACTTTATAAATTAAACTATTAAAGCCCAACTTATTGGTAAGTTTTATTATCAATGCATAATTTGAAATTTCGGTATACTATAACGGTAAAAGAAACCTCTGGAGCCGTGGCACGGAGCCGTAATATTTAAGTGCATGGCTCAGGCTCCGGCTCCAGCGGCTCAGGCTCCGGGTCCACATCCCTGTTCCTATATGCTTCTGAGTGTTCGGATGTCTTCACCATATTGTTATTTCAAAATTATTGTAGAGATGATTTTTCAGCCGTGTCTAATACCATAATGAACACCCAAAATGTTAGCCGTACAAGTAACCTGCTGTCTTGGATTAGTCTAGAATATTCCATCAGTCATCTTCCAACATTCTTTACCACTAATTCTAATAATTTGATTTGTTAAATCAGTATTATGTAAACGTTTCCGATACTTTTTTGCTTGTGTTTTTCCAATAAACACCATGTTTGATGTTAATAATTCAAAAGGCGCTGAAAGATCCAGACCAACGTGTCTAATTTCGCGGCAGCAGCAATAGGAAGACTTCGTTCCGTTCTCTTCAACTACTCACCGAATGCCTCTGTGCTCGGATTTAAACTTGCCAACACTGGCATGAGCACATACATTGGTACAAGAATAGGAATTGTAAGAGGCAAATTGGACAAACTCGCAAAATTTAGAAACCTTAACCAACGCAATAAGAGAAGACTATACACTAGTTTAGTTAGGTCCAAGCTGGGGTATCCTGCCACACTGTTAAATGCTGTTTTAAAGAAGGAAACCATAAAACTCCAGACGGTGCAGAATCGAGAACTCCGGTTTATCACCAACGCTAGGTAGTATGACTACTGGACCTCGCAAAGCCTTCACGAAGAGACAGGGCTGATACCACTCAACATCTATATCTACCAAATGAGGACGGGATATCTGGTCAAGGCTAGAGGATATTATCACTTTGGAGACCTTAGCAGCCCTTGAACCTGAGGGAGAAGAAGGTGCCGTCAAGAGTTACCTCCCCAATACCAGAAGACTAGAACCCGCACCTATATGTGGTTGAGCAAGCCGGAGTAGAAACAAAATATCAGTTTAAAAACAATAAATAATAAATAAACAAATGAACTATTTAATCAATTGAAAACTAAAGGATCTCTTAGTGAGACAACATTATAACAAAAATAATAAAATAAAACAAAAAAGAAAAAATATATATCCCGCAGTGAGACAATGAAATAAAAACAATAAAGGAATAAAAATGATCCCGCAATGGTACACTAATATCAAATAACGGAGAAGGCCCGATCACCGGACACTATTGATCTCTATTACTTCCTTCCTCTTTTATCTATTTTTCCCTCGCATCACTTCATTACTTCTCCACCCTCTTATTCTATCTTTCTAAATAAAATGAATGAAAATGAATTTCATTTCATCGTCCGTCGCTGTGATCTCGGAGAGTCAACAACTACTCGCTCGCTCTTCCCCTGGCCTTTTGGAATCAGGAGGCGAAGACAAAGACAAGCTGTACGAAACGCCCTCGGCCTACCAAAGGCATACACGGAGTGGCCTGCCTTGAGTAGTATTCGGCAAGGACATTGGCTGTTGGTTGATCTCCACCTACGTCACTTCCCCCCTCTCCCCAGAGAGAAATTATACTATATTTGGGACTTCACTAAACATGATGGGCTAAATACCCCCCTTCCCTCCCTGCCTCGATGGACTCGCAACGTGGATGAGACTCTACACATTGTCTTGGTGAAACTATGCCTTTCATTTATAGAGACATAATTTCAGGCATCGGGGAAAGGAGGTTTGCAATCTAGCCCACTGCGGAACCCGAGTTAAAGAGGCAACCTGGATTTGGGTAAGAGTTACAACCTTCGGGGAAGTTTTTCTTACCTACCCTACGGATCCAAGCTAGGACCATAGAGGCAGTGACACTTGTTTTTATGTATGCTGGAAGTAACTCTAGATAAACAAAGCTCGTCTGAAGGGGTGGCACTCTCAGGTGGGGATCGTTGATTCTGTTCCCTCCAATCATCAAGTCCTCCATGCTTTTGCACCCCAGGGGAGCCCGATCACGTCCACACTTAATTATTCATCCTTCACCCCAGTCTCATCTGTTGCGGGGCGTGTTTGGTGGTTGGGGCAGCCCCCCTCCCCCTGCACAAAAACGCGAAAATAACTCGCTTTCTGGATACGATTGTAACATGGGTGGCGAAACCACCCTACGCCTTTGACACAAGGACACGACCTACACCCACACTAACAAATACGGAGATTTTAAGACTTTCGTACACACTGGATACCAACATAATAAACACACACACTGGGCAGACTGATTTTCAGGTCGCAAAATGATGCCTAGACCTTCCACGCACGCGCACACAACTCCCTCATAAGCACGGAACACTACATCACACTGACTGACGCCAAAGTAAACAACCAAATACGCATAAGTCGTACCAGTCCCCTCTGGCTGGAAATCAGTACGGAGGAGATACTCGCTATCCTCAAAGAATAGTACGGCGAAGACCCAGTCCAGGACCTATAATACAATAAACACAAGTCCCGCGCCTTAATAACACTACAAGACGATACATAAACAAAGACACTGTTTTACCAAGGCATTTAGATCCTCGGCACAAACAAGTACACGCACCAAATGGAGCTTTAATACAACCTTTGACCCTATCAATGCTTACGGTGCTACAAGACTGGCCACCACAACGGCTCCTGCAAATCAGAGCCGGTCTGTTCTCGTATGGTATAAATGGTCACTTTTACACGATATGCACACACGACAATCCCCGCTGTGTTAACTGTTGCAGCGGGCACGTTGCGGTTAGTTTAAGATGCCTATACCTTAAAAAGAAGCGAGCGGACGTCGTCACGGAGCTCAGGAGGCCCAGACACAAAGCTACACAAAAAAACCGTTACCACATTCAGCCCCATTCACTCTGCCCCACCACCTCCACTCACAAAAACATAGGCCGCTGCTGTTAGCGCGCACTGGGCCACTCATCCCACCTCACCACAATAACTCTAAAGCGCAACTGGCCATCGTACTTTCATCGGTGGCAAAGGACATATCTGGGGTTGCCCTCGCACATACGCCGAGGCCCTTAACTAGCTTTACGCTGCGAACGGTCTAGGGCAAATTGTCTTTCCGGAGACACTCTTTACCTGATTAGACGTACATAAAAACGCACGACCACCGCTCTTTCAGACACCCAACACACGCAAACACCGTACACGGAAACACTATAACCCACGAACACCACTCCTACCAACACCCAAGTCTTTCACCTCTACCGCCCTCACGACTAGCTTCATACCACCTTCATCTGCTTATCTTGTCGTTTCTACCCCTCCTCCAGTTGCCACTCCTCTTAACGTTATCATCACTCCCCCTCCTTCTCCAGCCTTCCACCCCATCCTGCTTCTCCCATTCTTCGTCCCGTTCCAACTCCTTTCCTCGCTGATCCTACTCCTTCCCCCGTTGATTCTACTCCTCTCCCCGTCGATCCTACTCCCATACCCTCTTCCAACGCAGCAGCACCCTTTTATAAGCGGCTTTGTCTCTCCTCCATCTGTTTAATTCTCTTCTCTCCATGATCCTGTTGTCACTCCCACCATTCCTGACTCTCTTGCCATCGTCACTCTCAGTCTCTCATCTCTTTGTGATCTTTCTCCTACGTCCACCCATCCTGATCCTACTCCTCTCCCGCAAAAACTTACACCGCACCCGCCAGCTCACACTTCTACCGAAGTCCCAATCCCATCTTAAGCTAATCCCACCCAGACCACTGTTTACACCCATCCCTACACCACCCCATTCTTTTCTCCAGACACTATCTTTACTACACCACACACAGTTTACTACCCACAATACACGCCGACGTACGAAGACCTCTCGGCGGAGGCTAAAAGTCTGTCGAGTGATGACCATCGACTATACGCACAGTTACTTAACATGCGTCTTGCTGCGTATGGTTTGTGGCAGATAAACTTCCCCGAAAGTATATTTGCCTCAATCGAAGAACATAAAAACGCACGCTCGCCGTAATACCCAACACCTGTACTTACACAAACCACACACGATCTCCTTCACCTCCTATGTCACTCACAACACATACCCCACAACCTCACCACACCCGTGGCTTCACCACTCCCCAAACTAAACGCAACACCATTCACACTTAACCCGATCGAAAAAGCTACACTACACACCTTAACAACACTCACTCAAGCGGTGGCAGAAGACTCGCAGCCTGCTCGTAAGCTCCGAGGAAGAAAGCAACCGCTCGCACGCTACGCTCCTATTCCCAAATGCGGCAGTCTACTATATAGCATAATTAACAACACGTACACTAATAATGTTCGTCTAAACAACACGCTTGACACAATTTTCAGGGGATAACAGGCACGTTAACCAACACCTACACTCTACTACAGCATCACGAAGCAGTGTCCCAGGGCGCGTGCGCCTCCTCCCACCGGCTGGCTTACCCTCCTACTGCTCCAGTTACGAGACCCTAACACACAAACATATCCAATAACACGCCGCATCAGTGTATAGCCACCGGTGTTTCTACCTTATTCTATCCGGTCATAAGTCATTTACAACCGCTCCTCTCTGTCTAAATGATCTCATGTGCTCCCACATTCATCCCTCTCTTTCACTTTCCATACTTACCTTACTTTGCCTTTTGTTTTCATTTCATTCCGATTCCACCATTCTTCTTGTTAAAGGAGAAAAAGACCAGCTAAAGAAAGTCTGAAGATGATTGCAAAGATCGAAATCTCAGCTATTAAAGTTTGTTTTTTAACAAACGCAGTTACTTAATAAAGAGAGATGAACGTAGAAGTAATCTACCATATAAAAAATGGACGAGAGAAGACAATAAGAAAAATAGTTTCCAAAGAAAAGTAATTAAAGCTAAATATACAATGGTTTGTAACAAAATCTACATATATATTGATATATAATTTTCTTTTCACATCTTTCAATTTTTCGTATATTTGCCTTTACGTCTGGGTTGATGCCGTGGATAAGTTCTCCTAAATTCATTAAAAGTCAGATTTTTAAGTTAATGGAAGAAGAATCCTTTAGAAAAACACTTTATTCAGTATTTTCTACTAACATTTTTCTGTAGAGGATGGTTCCATTGGCTTTGACTTGTGTTGTTTTGAGGGGCTACATTACTTAGGTGGTATGACATTCTTCTTGACAATTTGGTTTCAGTCATTCCAATATATGAGTGGGAGAGGAGCTGACAGTCTCCTAGGTTGTATTTGTACTCATATATCAGATGAGTCCTTAGTTTAGGTTCGGGTATAGGCTTCTGATTTATTTTAATGATTGCGGCTAGTTTGATAATATAGGGTTAACAATATTTTTGTCCTGTATTTGTAGGTTTTATAGATTGATTGATAGTTTCCTTAATTACGCCTTCGTCAAGTTCGGTACGCAGTCCTCATCGTGTTATTGTAGAAAAGTTTTATGTTATTTTTTATGCTCTTGTTTCCATTGCTTTGTTGATCTTTGAAGTAAAATTGGTCCATTTTCTTCTTGATGACTACCAGTACATCGTGTTTGCTGAATCTATTGTTGACGAATACTTGTGTTGCCCTCTCGATCTCATTGTGTGTATCTTTCCAAGTTTGGCAGTAGGTGAAGGCACGGTTGATATAAGCTTGAATTACATTTTTCTTGTATCGTTTTGGGCATTCATTTTCTGCAATCATGCTGAGGCCATGATTGGTTGTTTTAAAGTATACGAGGGGCGGTCAATAAGTTTTGCAATTCGGATATAAGGAAACGAGATATGAGGAAAAGTGTTTTATTATTTTTCAATATAACTACCCTGGACTTCAATGCACTTGCGTCACTTGTCCCTGAGGCTTCGAATTCTCTACAACCAGAAATCTCCCGACTGCTGTTCAATCCACTCCTGGACGGCGAGCTGGACATCTTCATCGTCCCCAAACCGGCGTCCTTCAGCTGGCGGAATAAAGAGTAGTCGCGAGGAGCCAGATCTGGACTGTAGGGGGGATGGTTGAACTTCTCGAAACCCCACTCACGCAGGGCAGCTTGAGCAACTCTCGCCTTGTGGACTTTGACGAGGTAGAAATCAATCATGGGGCGTGAGGTTTCTAGGGACCCAACGGGCAGAGACCTTGGTCATGGCCAAATTGTCGTGGATGATGTTGATAACACTTCCATGTGATATTCCAAGTTCTCGCCCGATTTCTTCGACCTTCACCCGTCGATTTTCGAGAATCTTCCTCTTCACACGGGCCACATTGTCCTCGTTGGTCACGTCTGATGGGGGTCATGGACGGGGGTCATCTTCAAGGGAATCACGACCATGGCGGACCTAACTCCCTATTCCAGCGAGCAATAGTTGCATAGTAAGGGACGGTGTCGGTGTACACTGCAACCATGCGTTCATGGACCTCTTTTGCATTCTTGCCTGCCTTGGTAAAAAATTCGATCACTGCGCGGTGCTCAACCTTCTCCATTGTTGAAAAATTGTGACTAACGATCTGCGATCAGCTACTGCTTCTTAAATAGAAGAGGCAGGAGCGTGCGGTTGCAGGTACTGACTTGTCATAACTTGTCCTAACACCCCCACAAACAGCCATCCCCCTTCCTCTGTTTTTCCCTACCAATTCGCAAAACTTATTGCCCCCTCCTCGTATATATATATATATATATATATATATATATATATATATATATATATATATATATATATATATATATATATATATATATATATATATATATATATATATATATATATATATATATATATATATATATATATATATATATATATATATATTTATATATATATATATATATATATATATATATATATATATATATATATATATATATATATATATATATATATATGTGCAGGAAGAAACCCTAGTGAAGGATCGATTTATTTTCGAAATTAAGTTTCGACGGAGACATCCGTCATCTTCAATCGCTGGCAAACTTTTTAATACAGAGAAATGCTTAGCCTATAGACACACAAATTTACAAGTCAGAATGTAATTAGATGGAGGGGGGGGGCGGACGGGCGTTTGGCGTGATTTTTTCGAGCAGCCATGCTTTGAGGAAATTGATTCTAAGATTGGATTTGTGTTCTCTCGTAAGCACCTCTGAGTATTTTGAGAGAAGTGTTCTTATATCTCTTCTATGACTCATCGTGGTTGAATAATATTCAATGAAGTACAAGAACGTGAATGTAAATGCAGTAAAGGAACCACAGTGGTAGGATCGATTTATTTGGGAAACCAGGTTTCAACGGAGACATTCGTCATCTTTAAACGCTGGCAAACTAATGAATACAGAGAGATACTTAGCCGAATTTCCGATTTTTAAATTTGTGTCCTTAGGCTAAGCCTCTTTCTCTATTAATTAGTGTGCCAGCGATTGAAAATGATGGATGTCTCCGCCGTATCCTGCTTTCGCAAATAAATTGATCCTAACACTGTGAGTTTTTTTTCTTGCATATATATGTGTTACTGTACTTTTTTGGATATATATATATATATATATATATATATATATATATATATATATATATATATATTTATATATATGGGTAAAAATCACGAGAGGTAACACGTAAATAAGTATAAATATTTGGTTGTACCACGTAAGGAAAAAAAAAGATTGATTGGAGCTCGTACTTTCGTTATCTTAACATTTTCAAACTCATAATGGTTTATGAAATAGAGAGATTGTATTTATACAAAGCACTGCTTTCCCTATAAGGTCAGATTTTTTTTAGGACCTCTGATAAGTTTGATTTGAGGGAGAAAGATAGGACTGGATCTAAAAAAACAAACCGTGGCAAATATTTACATTTCTCTCCTTTGTGCTGGAGATTAGGAACGATTCCAAGATATTTCTGCTAATAAAATCATTTATATGCATTATGGTATCTGCATTTGACCAGTTAATCTGGTGGCACATCTTAAGCCTGTGGACGGCCAAAGCACTATTTGAATATCCTTTGGATACTGCATTTTGATGTTGCTTAATTCTTACAGAGATATTTTTAGAAGTCTGAACTACATAGAATAAATTACAATCTAAACAAGGTATACTATATATTGCATTATTATCGTTCCTTGGGCTGTGTTTTATTAACATATTTTTTAATGTATAATTGTATTTAAAAGTTACATTTATATCAAGTTGTTTTAACATTGATACTACATACAAGAAATTATCACGGTAAGGTAAAAGTAATATGTTGTGTAAAGGTTCTGTTTTCCCTAACTTGCGGTTATAGAATGTTTTTTTTTTTAGCTTTATACATACAGTTTTTCCCCAAAAAATTTAGGGCAATACAGATTGAAGGCAATCTTATCAATTTTTGCAAATTCTTGGTCTATATAGTCAGAACTACATATTATGAGTGCCCTAAGACACATGGAATAAAATACTAATGTTTTAATATTTTTAGAAAGACCTGATCAAAATGGACATAGAATAAATTATTTGTCGGTTTCTTGAAAATAAAAAACTTAAACCTGTCTGGTTGTCTAATTATTAGGACATCTACACAACCAGACAGGTTTATTTTTTCAGATTCATGTTTTTGAAGCAGAATTTATGACAGCTGATTTTTTTTAATCGTTTTATGAATTACATTGGTGGGAATTCTATTACCACAAAGTATTTATAAAGAAAACGCAACTTAGCGGAAAATGCCGTTTAAGTAGAGCAAATTTTGTAAGCACGAGTAATTAAATTTGAAATTGGTTTATTTTTAATGAAGGTGGAACAAATTAATTATATTTCATTCCAAGATCTGTGAATATTAATGTTTTTTTGAATTGAGTTCACCATTTGATTATCTAGTTTAGTAAGTTTGAGATCTAAGAAAGATAATGTGCCGTCAACTTCAGTTTATTCAGTAAACCTGATCTTATGATCTTTGTTGTTTAGGTAATATAAAAACATTTGAACATGTTCTGGGGGTGTGAATACACGTCATTTCTGAAAGAGATGGGCATTCCTTCAACCAGATTTCCTCACTAAAAGGCATAGAAAGATATCGTTGATTACAAACCAGCGGTACAAAAGTGAGTAAAGAGGCTATCAAAACTAGTCATTTTTTAGTTTACTAAGAAAATGAAAGATTATAATTAAGCGTATTTAGAGCTGATCAAATTGGGCCACAAGGAATCTGATATGTGCGCATTAAGCAAGCCGCAGAGCATAGGGGGATGGGTACCTGATGCAAACAATCGATTGTATTCACCTTTGGTTATCATTTTGTCGTTTTTCAGCTTAAAAAAAATCCTATAGAGCTAGTCCTCAAGCGTTAGAATGTTACGAAGGTCACCTTTAACACGAGAATTATCCACAAGTTTGTTCATTTTTCCGAATAATCCGACCTATTCATTACAATGACTCCTTGACCTTTGTCCGGTTTACAGATGAATATAGTTTTGTCTTTGAGAGATTTTTTAGGCATTGAAATTCATGTGTTGAGAAAACGTAATCAAACTTAAAGCTATTAAAACCGTGGAAAGAATACGGTTAATTTAGTTTAGAAGACCTAAAATTGTTAAAAAATTTTGTATTATTTAAATAAATAGCTTAAATTGCAAGCGTTTAAATTAAGTTTCCATCGCAAATTGACTCAGATGACTCCCAAAGTAGTTAAATATAGTTTGCCTCAGGTTCAAAATATAGCACTTATTTAATCTTAAATTTTTATATTTAAAAGATGGTTTGTGTTTTAGCGTACCTTAAAACTGTGTCGTTGATAAGTGAAACGATACAAATGTAATCAAATTTGCCCAAAATGCCACACAAAGTATCGTTCACCTTCCTAACCATCACAAAAGATTTTTCCATGATTTTTTTTTTATTTATCTAAAAGAGTTCGTTGAAAATAGGTAGACACTTTCTATAACTCAAGGATTATCAGACTATTTTAAAATAGAGAATACCAGGAAAAGGTTTATTATGCCTTTTACAGTTTAGAAGAAACAGACCGAGGACCAGTGTATCCTGCTTGATTCAGAGTTTCCTCACTCTCTTCAACGAATATAGTCCCGGTTTTCCATGTCGTTGATTAAGTATAGAGGTCGCTGAACAGTTCTTGGGGAATCTAACTCGTATAAAGAAAAACCAGGCCAGGTTACACACGAACATTTATTTAGCGGAGCTTTCGGTAAATCTTCAGCGTTATAAATACCACCGTTAAATATTATTATTTTTGAAGAGTTACACTAAATATGAATTAAAAAAGGCCAGAAATAATTCAATAACACAAATTATGCTTACATACATGACGAAACAAATTCTTACCAAGTCTAATACCAATTGGATAGCACAGAAGATGCTAAAAGGGCTTACCAAATGCTCTGCTAAATAAATCTTTGTGTGGCCTCTTATATATAAAGCTGCGAGCAAAAAGGTATTGGTAAGGTCAGACACGAAGTCTAGTATAGGACTCGATTCGTATATTCGTTAAGTTGGAATCCGTTTTTTTCTTATTTATATTCTACAGGAACATTGTGTTCCTTTCATAGTATATTCAAATCCTTTAAAATATATTATAGTAAATAAATGTTGGTTTCGTAAACGAGTCAATATTATGCGAATTAAAACGTATAAGCAACATGGCTGAATTTTGTTTTAATAATTATGTGCATTGGCATTTTGTCATAAAAACCTAAACCGGAAGTTTCTAAAACATTATCATAATGATTCTGGGGTTAACAAGAACGTTCGAGAAGGCCAGATTAGATGCTAATTTACATGTAAGATTTGTCAATTGGGATAAACTCCTCCAGAAACGTGGACGAATCTTGTACTTTCTTATAAGAGACGCATTATGGCTGTTTTTTAGGTTAAAATAGAATATACCAGTTGCTAAATTCATGTTATTTATGACTTTCCGTTTTTTCAAATTATAATTCTTTGTCATTGTTAGATCCGTTTTTATATTACTATTTTGTATTTATAAGTAGCCTCAATAGAATTGGAAACTTTTAAAAGTAAGCAATCTCAAAATAATAGCACGCAGCCTCATAAATATATATATATATATATATATATATATATATATATATATATATATATATATATATATATATATATATATATATGTATATATATATATATATATATGGCTTTGTGCTATTATTTTGAGAGTGCTTTCTTTGCTCAGAAGGTGGATCTAAATTAAAACGGAGAGGAAAATGGAGCTTTGGTAGAAAATCGTTGAATTTCATTGTCTTCCAACCTCAGGCAAGAACGTAATCTTGAGAAAGCGGTTTTAAATTAATATATTTTTTATTGAAAAATATCGGTGATTCTCAGTTTGCTCGCAAACTCATAAAAGGGAAAACCGAAACTACTATCATAACAATGAGCATATTCTCGTCGCTGTAGATTATGATCATAATAGGTATACACATCCATACACATACATGAAGGCGTGAATACACATCGAAGCTACACGTGTGTGGAGTCGATGGAAATTCGGTGTACGATCAAAGACAATCTGAACAAGAAGGGAGAGTTTGTATTTAATGTGAGCTTTGGTGAGGAAAATAATATTCTCAATTTTTCCCTCCATAAAAAGTGAGCAGGAGTTTTCTCAAAGAAGGGGCGGCGAAGAGAACAAATTGATTGCTAAAGGAATGTATGGAAGAAAAACTAGTAACTGAAGATGAAGTCCAGAATGAAGACAAATAAACGCCCTTAGATCCACTCAAAGCGAACACAATTCTGACACAACTTTTTCTGCTAAGACAGTACATGTATAGAACGACCATCGAACAAATTGCCTATGTGAAGTTTCTTACGAATTGATACATTCGACCAATTTAGAAACATGTAAGTTTTTAAAGATGACTAGGAAATAAATTTCTAACAAAATCCTCCTAATGAAAGAGTGAGATCGAATTTATGATATGAATCAATTTTGCAAATGAATGCGATCAAATTCAATAATTTAGAACTTCCTAAAAGTTACTGCGACACAAATAACGAATATTAAGGTCACTTAGAGAAAACTGCTCTCCAATTTAAGAACATGAAGCTTATTCATATGAAAGTGATTCAATGAAGAAATGAAAGTTTCTTATAGATAGCAGTGATCCAATCCACGGACATTTTTCTTTTTACAAATGATTGTGACCCAAGTTGGAAAAATTAACTTTTCTAGAGATAATTACAACCCAATTTACGGACTTGAAACAATTTAGAAATGATATTAAGCAATTTTGCAAAGAACCTTATTAAGCATGGCTTGTAACTTTTCATCAATAACTACGACCCAATTTACATACAGTAAGCAACCTCTATCAAATGAGTAAAAGGCATTTCAAAATCATGAGTTTTTAAAGATAACTGCGAGCCAATTTAAGAACATAAGATGAGTTGAGTGCGATCCTATCACATACATGATGTTTTTACAAATTACCGGAGCGATCCAATTTAGCAACATGAAATTTCTTACTATGGACCGCAAGAAAATATATGATGAAAATGAACCACCTTAAAGATGAAAAAGGTCCAATAGATGACCATAAAGCTTTTAATAGATAACTGCTACAAAAGAAAGGCACATGAAGCTTCCTACAAAAAGATGCTATGCTTTTCAATCATAAAATTTTCAGGACGTCAGTTGTAGATAACTACGAAACACCGCTACAAAATGGACCGGAAGGAACTAGATCCTACAGCTTTAGTCCGTTTGACCTTCCTGCCTTCTCTAAACATTTAAACCATGATACTATGGAGAGATGACACCTGGAGATTAGAATGTAGGTTAAGGGTCATTTGATGAGGCACAAACAATTCCTACTATCATATTTAATAAAAGAGCTTTTGCTAACCGAGTAGATACAGCGTTATTCTTTTAACGTAGCAGTAACGGGTTCGATCATGGAATGAGTGGACACATACTTAGGGATCTGGCTAGCAATTGGTAGGTATTACAGTTCGCATCAAACACCTAGCCATTTAAAACACTGCTTTGTTTCCGTTTCCATCTTAGCAGCGCAACACACACACACACACACACACACACACACACACACACACACACACACACACACACTCTGTTCCAACGGATCGTGCGGATGGGTATATATATTCGCATACCTCTGACGCGAAACAGGGCCTCTTGACCCGGGGCGACGAAGGTTCCTACCCGTATGCTGTTTGGTGCCAAAACAATACTTCCTGGCACCTTCCCGAAAGAGGGCCGTCCCTGTTGCTCTCGGGTTCACCGGTGATCGTCATACTGACCCTCGCTGACCGAAGTCCAATGAAATGAAAATGTCAAACATTCATTTGCGATCCATCCTTGATTCCATTCAACTTTTCGAGTTTCCTCAAATTAAATATTATTGCAAATTACTGAAAATTATTATCAAATGGTTCTTTTCATTATACACTTTTTTTTATTTCGACATTCAGCATTGCCAAAATGATCACTAAAATACACTTTTGCTTCTTATTATTTCAGTATTTTTTTCACCAAAGCCTAAACAAGTCGCAACTTGGGAGTCAAACGTAGTTTTATAAATACCTCAGCATGATGTTTTTCATAAATAATCAAGATCATAATTCGTCAAATCCGTCGCTCTGTAATAAGAGAATTAAGTTCAAGCCCCGGGATTAAAACTTGTATCTGAAACTGTCTTTGTAGTATGATTTACTCACATAAATTACCTTTAGCCTAAAATGCTCTCCTACTTCTGAATTTTTACTTTGAACATAAATAGAAATATGAAACACATTAACTATAATTCCCTTTTAAGTGTCATTTTAGCTTTGTTTATTACAGCAGTACAGCAAACATTTGAGTACATAAACTGGTGCGTGGAAAATTTATACTACTGTTTCAATATAACAGTTTTCAAGATGTCTTGGCAACCACCATAGTTATCTGATTTTTTTTTGTCGCCAGTGTTATTAGAAAGACGCCGAAAACGTTGTCATTTATTGTTGGCAAAGTACCATGAACTACTTCTTAAGTTGCTCTCAGAAATTAAATTTTGAAGCATACAAATGTTTGTTAGAATAGTTTTTATTGATATAAACCATGAATTATACAATCATCCTTGGGATTCTAGAGTTCTTTTTCTCTCTTAATTCTTCATGTAGATTAGTATACGTAGCTACGAAGTCAACCTAATTATTTAGTTCTAACGTGGTATTCATTTGGACTTTGCTTATATTTGAGCTGTAGCACCAAAACAAAGTAAAATATAAAGGTTACTGTATAAAATTAACAATTGAATAAAAATGTAACACCTCAAAATAAGCTACTGATAAATTGTAGTAAAATAATACTTATGTAAAATGGCAAAAATATTTTTAACTAATTTATAAATTTAATTACTGGCAGTTGCAAAGATTTTTTCCTCTGCAAAGAATATTTTCCAACAAAAAGATGAAATAAATGAGCACATACAGTGGCGGCCATAATGATTCGGATACTTCAAACCCAAAATAGTAAGTAATGTATGATATATTACAAATATAAAATAAACATGGCTATAAGTTTTACATGTAAATTGTACAGGTCATGATGGATGAAACTACAAGTTGCGTGAAAAATAGCATTTTATTACATAAATATGGTGGTCAAAATAACCCGGACAGATGACACAACAGACATAGATGAGAAGGTACAATGATTCTAAGTTACTCAACAAATTTCACTATCAATTATGCACTAACATCTGTCACAGAAGCTCACTAGCCGAAGGCATTCTTCTGGTGTTATTTTTTCCTCCGTTCCTCATTTAAGATTTTCTTTACTCCGCTAGCGTCTTCCACAAATTCTTAATCGGATTGGGTTCGGGTTCTGAGCATGCCAGTCCCTGGAACTTACTTTCTCCTATTCCAGGAAATTCTTCACTAACTTTGACGTGTGGCAAAGTACGTTATCCTGCAACAGAAATGAAAGGTTGGGCAGAGGCAGCTCTCATATGTGGCACAGCATGTGCTTGCAAAGGTTTTTATACATTAAATCATTGACTCTGCCCTGCCAGTAGACAAGTGGGACAGTGCCTTCCGCCGAAATTATGCCCAACACAATAACACTTCCTACACCAAACGTGACGCTTCTCTTCCTGCAGTTCACAGATAAACCTTGGCCACGTTTTCAACAAAAGAACATTCTGCCATCTGAATTCAACAAATCGTGCTGCGATTCATCACTGAAGTGTACTTTGGACCATTGGTTTTCTGCCCATAGAACGTGCTTGGTGGCTAATGATAATCTAGCTTTCTTGTTCTTAAGGCTGATAAATGGCTTGAGTGCTGGTGTGAGCGATTTTAAAGATTTTTCCGTCGGGCGGCGTGATACTGTCTTCCTAGAGATACTATTGCTCATAATTTTAATTACTCCTCGTGAAAGCCTCGCTGTAGTCATGTATTGGTCCTTTTATGAGATACGGACGATGGTATAGTAATCTCTCTTTCAGTTTTCCTTAGGCCCTCCAGTAGAAATTATACTGATACAGAGCCTGAGCTATCACGATGTGATATAATATTATGTACAACATATCTGGGGAGTTTAACCTTTTCAGATCTGGCTCTGAAAGAAAGATAAGCATCTTGACGTAGCTAAACAAATAGATCCTGGATATAGGCAGGTGTAGTGACTTCCCTAGATATGTATGCTGCTCTAAATTTGAGAAGATAATGACTGAAAGTTCTAGGAATTTATGAAAGTAAGTTAATACCCTTAATTAGTTGATTGTCTTAAAATTAAAAGTAATAGAATTACGCTGTTAGGATTAGTTTGACCACTATATTTTTGCAGTAAAAATGCCTTTTTTTACATAACTTGCAGATTCATTCATCCTAACATGTACAATTTACATGTACAACTTTTACCCATGCTTAGTTTATAGCTGCAATTTATTATGCATTACTTGCCATTATTTAATTTGAATCTACTATATGTTTGGGGAAGGAAACGTATTTTTCAGAATCATTATGGCCGCTGCGAATGTTTGATTGGCGATACTTCCTGGAACTAGCATGTGGACTAGCCCCTCGAAAAGAGAGAGTATCTTGACATTTCTCACTGCTTCTCCATCTATATTTTCTCACTTTCACACAATATAAGGTTGCCTTAACTTTAATCACCTAGAATCCCTATGCAATGGTAGAGTGAGCCCCTAAGGAGAGACGGATAGAGAAGTAGAGATGAGGGCACTTAATGGTAAGAGTGACCCTTGGGGAAGTGTCTGCTAGGGCAGGTCTATTAAGGCGAGAAAATGGCGAAGTGCATTCACTAGTTTAAAATTTCTCTAGAAACTAACTTTGTTTCCAAAGTAGGACAAAGGGGTGCTAGCCCCTTCACTCAAATAATAGGATGGCATGGACCAACTTGAATCACGGAGAATCAATCTTCATATAGACAACAGAAAAAAGAAGCTCCATATAAAGAAAATTATACCATCACTTTACGGTGAACTAAATATTACCGCAACCAAAATAAATGACACTTCAATTGGTATGGCTTTATATGTCATCAAGAAGAGTGCGCGGAGAAACTGGTTTCAAATGAAGGATGCAAACCTATGAAGAAGCTAGAGATAATCTCCAAACTATCGTAGAAAATAATAGTAAAGAGGTCTATAATTTGTCCCCAAATTGTCATGTGAATAAGCTCATGCACAAAAGAAGAGATCCAGGAAGAACTAGGGGAATGAATACGTTCCTCAAGATAACATAAATCGTGAAATTTTGGTGACCATACTCACATTTTTAAGATAATCTGCAACATACTTCGCGTCTATTTGTCTTTGGATTGCGGATACCCCTCGACAACATAGAGAAAGAAAAGATTGTTCATGTGTAAACATGCTTCCACTGCTACGATTTGGATAGCCACAACTTATATAATTGTACTAACAGGGGCTAGTAACCATGTTCTGGATGTTCACAAGAGGAACATTCTTGGCGAAAATGCAACTCCACTTACGAAAAATGCAAACGTTGCAACGGTACACAGAGCACAATGGCAATAAGCTGGTCATCGCGCAAATAAATCATAAGAAAGAAAGAAAGAAAAACCGCATAGCAAATGAGAAGAATGGTAACCAGACATATACTAGCGTAATTAAAGCAGTTATTCAAGAGGTAAAAAGAAAAGAAGAACAAAAACAATAATGATTGTGTACAAAGGAACAGGCCTAAGCATATTAACATGCATAATACGAGTATATGCCCACATATTCAATAACGGACAAGCAGGAACCTTCTCAGACTACTTAACCTAATGCTTGGTATAACGGACAAAAGATGTAGTTACCAGCGAACCATCTCTCAGCGAAAATCTTTGTAGTTACCTGTAAAGCAGGCATTGGCTCAAACACAATAATCCAAAATAAAGAAAACACGCCCACAAAAATTGCAACGGAACGCACTGCGACTGGAAAAAAAGAAATCTGAAACCAAATCATAATCCATTGAAACTAACACAAGAGAAGTAGAAAGAATTGAAAGAGAAAACACGAACCTCTGACACATACTCTGAGAAAGAAATTAAATAAAAAGTTAATAAGAAAACCAATGACACAATCAACCTCGGTTGCAGAAAATCAAGTTGAAAAGAAAGAAGAGTAAAGGAGAGCAAATAGCAAAACAAGAAAAGAGAACGAGGCTTGAGAATTCGAAGCACAAGAGTTCAAATTTATGTTTGGGTGAGCGATGCACGGAAAGAAAGAAAAGAATAAGAGAGCAAGAAACAAAACAAGAAAAGAGAACGAGAATTGTGAATTCGAATTTATATTTGGGTGAGCGATGCGCACCTCTTCCTAAAAATACAAAGAAGAAGGCTGCTAAATCGATCAGAAAAGGACAATCGAAATTGATATTCCACTCGCATCATGATGAAACGGCAATAGAGAAGCTTCTCTATGAACAGAGAATTAGAATATTCCAATCAGTTATTAAAAAGTAGAAAAAGATGCCTTCGGCATCATTGAAAAAGGAAGATGGTTCAAGACAAATGCAGCAAAGCTCCTAGCTCAAAACGAACGAGCTCACCAAGTACACGCTTTATAAACGAACAAAAAATGAACTCACAATAGATAACTGAGCAATTGAATCAAAAATATTACTCAGTTGGAAAAATAAAAGAGAAACATAAAGAAACATTCAGCGAATTGGGCCCAGATATAATTATTATATCAGAACACGGCATCAATCAAAGAATCGACGACCTCAAAATATCTAATATATAATTGCATCATTTACACCACAAACAAACTCTATTGTCTATAGCTAGTTCGAGGGCGCAAATATAGCAATAAAAATCTAATCTCTTATAAACAAGAAAATTAATTGACGAATTTCTCACTTCACTGTCAATTTGGAAGTGAATTTTACTTCACTGGTAATAGCTGCAGGATATCAACTCCCAGTATAAATTGTCTACTGATTCACCCCGTAATAGAAATAAACTATATTCTTTGTTCATGTAGAAGCTTTTTTATGCAGCCAAAACATATTTTAAGAGAGTAGAACGCCAATTGCACTGCATCAGGCTACATCAGCGGGAAAAACATGATTATGAACAACCTGAAACTAATAGAAAGGGCCATACTCAGACGGCTGTGCCCGAAATTTGCAACGTTTAGCAAGGATGGTGCCACAACAAATCTGGATATACTTCTAAGAGTCACAAATATGCCACAAACATATGGAGCCGGTTACTGTCTCATGCAGTAACCACATAAGTATAATGCTACATGTAAATCAAAATCCATTTCAGATCTCATTTCAGGCCAGGAAATCATAAATACGGGCTAACTGTGATCAACTTAGGACTATATGAAACGTCTACCGGCCATCCGTTTTATAGGGAGAAACATCACTGAACATTCTAAAAGAACCTCAAAGTTAACCGATGACATCAAAGGGGTGGACAGGAAAAAGTGTTCTATTAATTTCTTATTGAACATTATTCCACTCGAAATGGATAAGAGAAATGATAATGAAAGTTAAACACATTAAAGAAATATACTAAAGCATAAAAATAACGGAAACAGAACAATGAATGTATTACCTACTCCGACGCCTTAAAAATGTAAAGATGTTCTTGGGAAATGATCAAGAATCCAAGAACTGTGATGAACTGGTCGCGAGGCTATAGGGAGAAAAATGAACCTAAAGGTATGGCGAACCATCACTAGGATCAAACGGAGACCTCCAGATCAAAAATAAAGGTAAAATTGAAGCGGTAAGATATTCGCCATCTAAAAAAACAACAACAAGCATTTCGACCACGAAATGGGAGGAAGATTTAATGCCCAAATAAGACTTAATACTCAAAGAAAAATTCCAGCAGAAAGAATTGAGGAAAGGACCAGAGGTCACTGTCACCATCAAGAGAGTAGTGTGATTCAGCTGTACAAGCAAAAGCGCCTGGGCCCACAGGACTCGCGAGATAAAATTACACCCAAGGCTCACTAAATGTAATAAATGGCATAACGTACCTGCTTATTATTTTTCTAAACAAGGAATATTATCTAGAAGGCTTTAAGATTGCGAAAATGATATTCATCCTTAAACTGAGAATACATTCAACAGAAATACAAAGATTTCTATCTCCTAAACTTCTCTAAAATCATCGAGAAACTACTTAATCGAAACCACAGATTACCCGGAAGAGAATGAAATCTATAATAAAAATTAATTCGATTTCCAGAAAGGAAGGTATATCACAATGGGAAAATCTTCAATTATCCTAGTTTGTAATCAACCCAGGATTAGGATTGCCTTCATTGTGCTGCCATTTGCTCTCTTGAATTTTTTGTCCACCAATTTCCCTTTCACTTGCCTTTAAAAAAACTCATGTTTCTTGTTTCATGTGCTTATTCACGTCAAATTTCTCTTTCTCATGTAGTGTATAGATGTATAGTTTTCAATACAAGGTTTCTGCATTTTTCCTTGTGCCTTCCAAAGGTTTTAGAAAGACAGAAATTAAATATAACGAAAGCCCTGCGGTGGTTATTACCACCCACAACAACTTATATTTGATCTTTCTGAATAATATATATATATATATATATATATATATATATATATATATATATATGTGGTGCGGTGGTTTGAAAATCAAAATTCGACAACCGACACTGTATCAGATTCCAGGGGCGGGGCATCGTGCCTTGCAAGGAAGGAGTTTTCAAAGAATCTTTCTAACACTCCCAAAAATGATTATATCAATCGATTCTCTTATAGTAATCCTCGTTTTCCGTTACAGAAAAAGGCATCATTCTTATTCAATTCTTCTGTTGTTTTCGCTAAATAGATATTAAAGATCGGTAAAATTCGAGAAACACGAGACAATTGGTGCGGTTAGTATAAAGCAAAAATTGACAACCGATACTGCATTAAATCCTGGAGCAAAAATTTGTTTTGAGTTTCTCAAATTTTACGGATCTTTAAAATCTTTTTAGCGAAGTCAACAGTGAAATTCAATAAGAACAATGCTATTTTATGTGACGGTTAGCGAGGATTACTATTCTATTATCAACTGATACACTCCTTTTGGAGGGTGTTAGAAAGATTCTTTGAAAACTCATTCCTCCCGAGGCACGATGTATGCTTTCATGATATGTTGCAGTGTATTTTTGCTTATTGTATGTATACTAAACTCGAACTATAAAAGAACGACTTCAACCGGTTGCTCCTCAATCGCGTCCAGACCTTCTCTCATTATTCTTTTGCTTTGTATACATAATGTGTTTGTAGTCACTTAACTTGTGTTTTAATCGTTTACAGTACCAAATCACTAATTTATTAAACACATGTAGTATACAAATTGTCCCTGTGAACGAGTAAATGACAAGCAAAGTGACTACAGACACACTTTGTATACAAAGAAAAAGAATAGTGGGAGACGGCCTGGACGCGACTGATGAACAACAGAATCGAATTGAATCGAATATGTGTATAGAAAAAACAGAAAAGGATCAATGTGGAAGCCACAGGAGATCATGATAACAGAGGAAATGGTTCGCAAAAACTTAAAAAAGGGATAGAGAGAGTTAATTGGTCGGTGGCTATACACCAATGCGATGTGTTGTTTTACGTGCGTGTGTTTGTAGGACATGACTGGAGCGGCAGGAAGAAGGGTGGGCGGAAGGGAGACTAGTATTCATAGAAACGCGCCATTCGCGCTGCTGGTACATTTATATGTCTATGGGTGTTAGCTCATGGTAGTATCGTGCTGCAATGTACCTTCGTGCCTCCACAGCGTTTTGTCTGATGTGTATGTGTATGTATGTGTGGTTTCTTGCGAGTTTCCCGGGTTGTCGAGTTAATCGCGCGTAGGCGTAAGTGTTTAGTGGTGTTAGTTTGTTGTTTTCGTGTATTGTGACCAAGCTAGTGCACATGGGGACGCAAGAAGGCGCGCTTCAGAGCAGAGTTATGGGTGCGCTGTGCTTCCCTGTGTCTAGTGTGTGAACTTCAACAGAGAAAAACTAAAGGAACGACATCAAGAATCTCTACCTCAGCTTGCTTCCCAGTTGAAAAATCAAGTCTCCCTAATTGACTATATTTCATTCCTTACCTTCGCCCAACGTATGGTAAAAGCCTACATGACCAAAGTAAAACGGACTCATGCACGCAAACTCTTCTTCAACTCTACTAGATCCAGAAAAGGTAGTGTTTAACTTATCTGACTACCAGTTAACTTCACGAGAGAAACTACTACTAGATTTTTGTCTACCACCAACTTCCCTGGACAAAATTAAATTTCCCTTCACATTTGAGACGCTATTGCAACGAATTAAATCCTAACCCATACGAGTCCTATTTAAAACCGCACAACTGAGGATTTATAAAATCGCCTACCAATTTGTTCATAAGGTGAAACGTTTTCGTACAATCCCTATTATTTCCATAAAGATGATACAACTCTATCGCCTAAAAAAGCTGGAGCGTCCTTGTTGAAAGACCCTTTACAAGGTGTTTCAAACTTTTCATTCAAGAAACTCTTTGTCTTATCTTATTCCATTTTCTCATTTAATTTTTATCATTGACTAATTATAATCATTTTAAATTACTACTGATAATAATAAAAAATAGCGGAGGAGGGCATGATGAAGAGAATTGTGCGTCCTTCGGGTCTCTAAGAATTAGAAATACACATTAACCACAAGTTTTTCATATTTACTATTATTTTATGAAGAGAGAGCAAACCATTCTGAGTTATTTATACTTAAGTAGTGTTTATTTATTAATTTTATATGTAATCTATTCCTATCAGTCTCTAATATACCTACATGTCCAAGTGCGTAATAGTGCAGACCGAGGGGAATTAAGAATTTTTAAGAAACTATATTATGCTGGTCAGTGATATAGGAAATTTTCCTCCACAGGGAACATTCCAATTTCATTTGTAAGGAAAATTTGAGTTACAAACTAATCTTGAAATACGTAGCGGAGATATACACGCTTTAATAGTACAACGTTATTTACCTCGGGAAAAATTTCACGGACGTGTCCCTAGAAAGAAAATTATGCTGAAGTAAGCTCAATAAGAATCATGTTTCATGTCCACTAAAGACCATCTGCGAGATAGCCAAGCTATGTAAATTAGATAAAATACTATGGTAAAAAAAGACAGAAATCGAGATCTTTGTTAGAAACGACGTTTGGCGAGGATCTGGCCGAGCCCTCAGTGTTGCTGGCACAGGCGCATTAAAAATGATAGATGGGATTATGAATTTTAAAAACCATGAAAGCATGCATGATGAAAACGTGAAACAATTGGCAAGTAAACTCGGATTTGAAAGGAATTTCACCTTTAAACAAGATGATACTCCCCAAAATACCATCAAAATCTACTCAGAAAATATATAAAATATTACCATTATTGTAGTCGATTCGCCTTCTTAAATTGAAGACTTGAACTACATTTAAAATCTGTCGAAAGAGCTGAATAAGCGTGTGCACAATGGAATAGAAAACTTATGTTATACCCATACCTTATCAAAGTGAAGTCTAAACCCCAAATACTTTTGAAACTATGAACCATATGTAGGTGCTGCTCATACTTATGCACGCACATGTACCTTTGTGATATGACGTCGCGCGATGTCTTGATGAAAGAGCAAATGTCTTCTATTGATAAAAGCTGCTGGCCTTTTTCTTCAATTGCTTCATGTTGAAAGTAAAATGGGCACAAAAAACACCTTTGGTGATAGTCTGATTTTGATTAAGAAATTAAAAATGCATTATACAATTAATATCACACGAAAAGCAAAAGGGAGTCTTCCGTAGACGAGTTCCCCAGTTCCAGATAGGGTAGTGTTTTTTCCTCAGGACTACTCCATTATCTAAAACGTTGATATGAATGTAACTCGGATAGGTCGTGAAGAATCCATTGGCCTGATCTTGAAATTTTGCCTCGAAATGACAATGGCAGTGCCATGATTTGAATATAGTTAATCAGCTGCTAATTGTTCACTAGTTATCTTTGGATTTTCCCGAATTGTTATTTTTACAAGATCTTGATAAAATTCCACTGGTCGTCCGGACCGGAATTCATCTATGAGACTAACGTTTATAGAGCGAATATTCTAAAACTATACTTGGCACTGGCTCACTATAAGTGTTCCTTCACTGTATACTTTATACAACTTTTTTTCTTCTTCCCAAAGCATAACGCTGCGAATCTTCTCCTTTGAAACTGATATAATATTCATCATACAATGATAAGGCACATTAAATTAGCATTAATAATCTCCGTGGGTACCTCTATCTACTTTAAACACACTAGTGTCAACTGGTCCATCTACTAGATCTCTCACTGAAACTTTGCTGGTTGGATACCCTTCCACTTTTATCAGTGGTTCCAGCATTTCTTTAATCTTCAGACTTTACCAGGAAATGCAGGAAAGCCCAAGGTTTAAGATATTGCACATGGCAGATGGCTAGGATCAAGACAATGACCAAGTACAACGCATTGAATCTCTTTATAAAACTACATAAAAATCATCGTGTTCTACTGAAAAGTAGAAGAACCGCAATTAACTCTCAATGAAAACAGAGGAGCATTTGGGCTAGAATTCGGTGGCCTGTTCGTTATAGGAACTCGAGATGCAATCCAGAAAATACAAAACAACAGACTGTTATCCAAAGAGAAGAAAGATTTTAATGTCAGGTTCAACGAATACCAAAGAGACTGAGATGATATATCTTGTAATAACAAGACTTTAGAGAAAGAATACCTGCAGCAAGCAGCGAGGAATAGAAGACAGCAACATAGACAAGAACAAAGTAAATTTAATTACTTTAAACTTCACAAACTTTCAGGTTTTACTCCATTGTGATATTTATCATGTACTTAACTATTACTGCCTTAACATGTTATAATACTTTAAAGCTGCAGCAAAAACAAAAAGCAGTTTTTCATGTGGATGACATTACCTGGATTGACTCAAATGGCATCACTGCTAACACAGCGAAAATGATTACCATCAGCCTCATCATGGATGTTCCACCATCAAGACACTGTGACAAGTGTGACTTCGATGTTTCTAAGGAAGGTCATGGAATGTGATCTCATCTACAATAAAAATTTACTACCATAGTTTCCTCTGCTTCGAAAGCTGGAGGGCATACCCAGGATAACTTTGTCATTTCAATGTTAAATGTTAAAGTTTTGTAAAGACACAACACTGAAGCTGATCGCCGTTGGATTAAAAGCTACATCTAGAGGATGTTTGGATAGACTTGTCCAAGGAAACCAAAAATACAAGCTCTCAAAAGCAAATAAGGAAAGGAAAGGAAAAACAGTAAGGATATACTACAAAACATTCTAGCAGCACAGAGGCTATCAATGTCCGGCTAAAGATAAATGAAACTTGAATTATCTCAAAGACTTTAGCTGTGCTAAATTGTGGTCCACCTTCATGCACTGAAGGGAGGTTATTTAGATTACCTGTCATCGCAAATTCTTCTCGCATAGTTCAGGCTGATGCTTAAATGGATTTAAGGGAGAAATGGGAACTTACGGATAATGTTACTATCATTGTTATTAACGCTACATCCATTAACACTAGAGCTCGGGATGTAATGCCCGTTGACATCACATCCTGGAAATCCTAGTAGTAGCAGTTTAGGAGAAGAGGTTTGGGAAATCAAAGGGGCCAGATTACACCTGGTAGGAGCATTAAGATGATGTTTAGATGGAGTTGTATAAAGAAACCAAAGATGTAAGCTATCAATAGCAGAAAACTAAAGGAAAAGAAGAAAAGTGAAGATATACTACAAGATATTCTAACAGCAAAAAGGCTTCCAAAAACCGGCTAAACGGAAATGGCCAAACTAGCATCAGTGTTCTTGAAGGAAGGTTTTTTAGAGATATTGACTGGAGTCGACTGAATGCTATTCATCGACTCAGAAACCTGTACTCCATGAAAATGCTGATGTTTGCAGATTAACTTGAATAGGGCAAAGCCACTGTATTAATGCTTTAAGGACTTAACACCTTCTTTGCGTTGTTCTTCCCCCGTGTAAGGATGATATCAATTTATGCTGAAGATGCCCGATGAATGAACTCAGTCTAATCCAGGAAATATTAAAGTAAAAGAAAAGTGACCCAGAACTTGCTGATGGAGAACTTAATAAAATGGAGAAAAGCACAAATTGTATCTGTCGCTCTGATGCTCTGTTCAACATTAAATTGAGTGATACGTTGAAGAATGACATTACTGCCTAGTTCCATCCCACTACAAAGCTAGAAGGCTTCAAAACAGGAAAGCCTCTATTCCTCAGAGCCACATCTAAGACCACCGAGGACGATTTCAATGGCCCAGAATTACATTTCCTGCTGGACCCATTGAACATTAGATCGAAGTGGCTTCTGGAACCTGGCACGTCTTGGCCACATAATGAGGACTACAGAAAAGCGTTTGAATATGTTAAGACTATGAAAGAGGCTAATCACATTGTTGAACGTAGGAGCAAAACGATGAGCGACTTTTCAAATATTATAACAACACATACCAAGGAAATGGAGTATCTTCTTCAAGCCATGAAGTTCAACAGACGCTGCTTTCAGAGCATCAATAAGCAAGCTCTCAACAAATATCATAATGAAATTAATCATCACACCAATTAATGCTTTCACTTCTTGATCGATTAAACTCGTGGCAAAATTTGTTAATCTCAAATTTGTCCATAACAAATGTGACTTGTTTACCGTGAGTATAAGAAAACAAAGTTTGTGATATTTCTGAAATTTGATATGTACTAATGTGCAATTTATTGTTTCAAGAATATCATAATTGTATAGTTTAGAAATTGAATTGAAAACACTTTAATTTAGTTCCAATTTTGTTACTCTATCTTGTTTAGATAAAAAGTTATAGTGCAAAACATGATTCAAGGGAACCGTAAACAGGTGCTTTTGACCGATTTCAACGAAAAAATTAAAAAATCTATCCTCCAATGCTTCCTACCTTCCTAAGTTAAAATCGTTGTAATTTCCAGCTATATTGAGGTTATAAAGCATTTAAAACTGTAGAAAAACATATGAAAATAAAGAACAAGTGGAATTTTGAACAGAACTATCAAGTCATATGTACCTAGGCTTAGAGTTTAGTAGAGTAGGCTAGTATATAAACAAACCTGATTTCGATTATTTCTAGCCATAATATTATAATAAACATGAAAAAATGCCGCATTACTGATGGGATCTCATAGGATGACCTAATATTATCACTAGTATGGGAAGATAAATTAAGACTGATTATAATTTTTTTTAATTACAAAAGATTAAAAGAAATAACATAATGCAAATAGCTTTGCTTTCCGGAATTAAAATGTTAAAACACCCTGTAGACATGATTATTATTATTATCGTCATCGAACATTATATAGTGTGATCTTTGACTTTGTAATACTAAAAAGTCTATTTTTTATATTTCTTGATTTGCTTGGAAGTAAAACTCTTGATTTCATTTGGACGAAAAGACCTGAATTTTCAAAAAGAAGCTAAGACCAATGTTGGTGGGCACCACTGCTAGAAACACCCTGATTTTTTTTCTCCGGAAAGTGGTGAAGTTAGGGAAAGCAACATTGTGTGAAATGTCTACAGACGATTATGTTTAAAAGGATAGTAGCGTTGGCACTCGAGACTCTCCTCAACCTTGCCAATGAAAATGTTTTCTAAAATGCGACCTGATGTCATCGGCCATTGAAAAAATCATCCGTATCCGACAAAACAAAAAATGCACTAGCTACTAATGGGTTGTTATTTAACATTTGAACACATTCAATCTGAATGCTGTATTACCCACCCACACCCTAAAATTCTCGTCATAAAGAACCAAAGACTCTGAAGAAAGACGCCTCGAATATGCATTCGCTACTGCCCGGTCACTGTTGACATAACGCACCGCCTCGTTCAAAGGGAGACGCTTATCATTCTCTCTGGTATACATTTCCCAACATTCGCCAATTCTGATCAACTGCTCCCGGGGTTTGTGGAAATCGTTCTCGTGGTTTCATGAATTCTACTTGTATTTAGTTTATATTTTATGTTCCTTTTGATAGCCTAGATTGTGTACTTCGTAAATTACATATCACCTCCTGAGAGAATTATTATGCACGAGAGCAATGACTTCTTTCACTGCACTGTGCCACGTTGCGATGAAGATATTATAATAAAGTATATTGCAGTTCTTGGACTAATGTTATGGATTTTATATAAACATTAGAAAAAAGTATACGAGGGTTGCTTTGTATTTACTCCTGGAGACTAGTTTCCAATTGAAAATCTCATTATTTGTGAGGAATAGTTTCGATGTATAAAGCTATCAGAGAAGCTGAAGCTTAATTTTTTAATTGTTTTGGAACAATGAAGAAAGGTTGTCGTAAAATTAGTCCTGGTCGATTTACAAGGAGTGAGTTATCACTGATCATGGATAAAGAAAGTTTTCCTGGTGTTCGGCAAATTTTATTCCACCGATTATCGTAAATTTTTAATCTTCTAAGCTTCTAACTTTTAACTGAATATAAATTCAACCTATTCTATATTATATAATTCAATGCACAAATGATTTAATCGAAGATTTACTTTTAAAACCACATTTTAATATTTTTTCATAATTCTTTTTAAAAAAAATTTATTAACACTTTTATACATAATTTATTTTTTTGAACATAAGCTAGAAGATATTAGTTTTTTTTTTACATTTGACATGTTAATATTCCAATTTCTATTGATATTACTCAGCTTCCGATTTAAGACACTTTCGGTTTATTTATTTATTTAGTACACTTTAATTATCAAAATGCTTTTGTATCCATTAATAAAGAAATCAACGTTTTTGGGTTTGGGAGACGGAACAAACTGTCAGTGCATCGCTAAAGATGTTTTTCCTTCTGTTAAACATCGCTATTTAACTTTTCGTGAAAACTTTGAACGCCAAAACACGATGCGCTTTTACGAAGACTTTTCTCGTCATTTTCAAAATAGACCTAAAAAAACGAAGGAACACGGGCTAGAATAGCCTGGTCACAATTCGATTGTTCTATCTAAAATGTGGCAAAAGAACCAAGTCGAAGCTTCAAAAGAGAAGGAAATAGAGACCAAATAAAAGGATACTAAACGAAAAAATATGGCTTCAGTGACAGGGAATGGTGACATATTGCGGCTGTTTATAGTTTCATAACAGCATATATATATGTAACTTTTTGACGTAGAACAAAGCAAATATAGAATATATATATATATATATATATATATATATATATATATATATATATATATATATATATATATATATATAATATATTATAAATATATTTATATATATATATATATATATATATATATATATATATATATATATATATATATATATATATATATATATATATATATATAACATTGCTCAAAGAGAACTTTTTTATAGTTAATTTGAATGAAAGTTTGTTAGTAGGATAGAGGCTGATTTAAAACAATCTTTCTTTAGGGGTAGCGAATTTATTCGAAAAAATGTTCTTTCTTACTAAATGGAATATGTTTCATTCGAAAGACCTTTTCCTCGATTGATTTTTAATAAAAGCAGTCATTCGCTATAATTATTCAAGTACTTTGATTATAAAATGCTGTTAAATTACAAGGATATTTTTAATGATCTGCTTACAATTATAATTTCGTTTTGATATATAGCTTTTGACCAGTGAATTAATGATTGTTGTTTGTCTAAGTGAAATGTAACTTAATACAGCAAATTCTGTTACAAAGATAAATACTTCAAACACAAATGACTACAAAAAATTGGTGCTGGACCTTGCATTTCAAACAGGAATATCTTTCTTCATTGGATATTGATGTTAGGAAGAATTTTTAGGAATGGCATGACAAAAGAAGTATATTAAAATATTGGCTATTTGAGAAGCTATTAAAGCATTTAAAATAATCTTTTGGAGAATACTATCCTATTGGTCCGAAGAAATATTTAATCTCTTTTTTTTTCATGCAAAACGTTTAAATGAATTGTGCCTATTGATGCTTAACTGTTAGTAGTAATTGCTAACTCTAAAGAACGAATAAACAGAGGGATCCATTATACCCGAAGTCACTCTAAAGAGGGTTTGTGGTGCTGGAACCACATTATGGAATTGCATCTGACTTAAAACCACCTCCTCAAAGACGAGCAGTTGGAAGTCTTATGAAATTCTATGATTGGTTCACAGTAAATTGGTCCTCACAGTTTTTTTACTGAGCGAAGGCATTTTGGACACTCCTTAACCGTGACCTCATTTACCCGGTAGCGAGATATAAATAGAATCTGTATTTCGTCCAAGAATTCAAAACAAAAAATCTTTATCATGAAATGAAATGGAAAGTGGGAGAAAAAGTTTTAGATCTCCGTGCCCCTTCCCCACCACCCGACCAGTCCCTCCCAGAGGAGGGGCCCGGTCTGGGGAATGAAGCGAGGCCCGGTTCCCTTAGCGTTCTCCTCCCTCGAGGCCTGAAGGCCCCGAGAAAAAAGAAATTCGGGGAGTGGGAGAGGAGGAGAGAGGGGGGGGGGAGAAGAAAGAAGTAAGGATAAGACAGTCTGAAATAGAGTCAAAGGTTTGAAAGTTGACCAAGTTGACCTGTGGACCTGCCGCATTTTGGTAAAAAATATACATAGTATTAGCAGTCATTATTCAAGAAGGATGAACATTATCTTACCGTTCGCCTTTTCGAGACCTGTTCCCACAATTTACGAGGGAATACAGAATCCAGCTGAATATTATCCTTTATCCTAAGGAAGCTCGTTTGATCAATTAACCCAGCTGCTACTCGAGAAAAGATCCCCTTTTCGCACTTTAAATAAAAGGGGCATATAACGTCCGAATAGTCCTACCTATAGGTTTGTGTAAGACCGAATTTGAGTTCTGGGATTGGGATAACTTAAGTGGCAGAATGTCTGGGTGAAGTAAGAGAAATATTGTGCAATAGGATAAATATGTTGAGGTGAATGAAAGAAATGAGGATGAGGAAAATAATGATAATGAATAATGAAGAAAGTCATTTTTCCTTTTATTTGTATGGTACCTTTGGTGATATTTGGATTTTTATTTTGGTTCTGCATATCGTTGTCTTATAAGTGGTTCCTTAGTCTTCCGTTTAGGATTTTTTCCAGGAGTTTTCCAATAAACTCCAACAGTTAGATAGGTCGCTAGCATTTGATATGGTTTTTGAGTTTGCTGGGCTTAAGTAGAAAGATCATCCTTGCTGTGTTCAATGCGGATAGGATCTATCCCATGTTTAGCCATGTCTTAAAAATTCTAATTATTGAATATGAGTTCCACTCGCCTTGCAAAAAACATTAATAAAATTTCTGAATTCTCATATATAGTAAAATTTGTATAAATTTGATCAGTAACTAATTTAAACTTGTTTACTTTTTTGTTACATTGTCAAGTACAGTAAGCGGAGCTAATAAATTAGAAAAAAAAATCGTAATTAGAAGAGGTTGTATGTGGGATCTTTTCCATAATTAACATTTCAACAAGACCGTAGGCATACACGTGAATATTCATAAATTTGATCCTAATTCAACGGAATTTCTTTCACTATCAGCTGCTCTCTTCTCTCAATTACAGTTACCTATATGGGACACGTGGTTTTGAGATCGAAAATATTGTATCGAGGAATACATAGTAGCCATCTCTGGCAATTCCTTTTTAATTTATAAACTAGGTAGACAAATATGAATAACACACGCCGCCAACACGACAAGTAGAACATAAACACTGCACTATACTAAAGACAGCAAAACTTTGAATGAACACAAGGAACCCCCAAACGGAAGGGATAATTAAGCCTTTTATCTTCTGATTTCTTACTGATTCACGAAAGATGCTTTCGAGGCAAAAGCTTATAATCCGTACATAGGGTAGCATGATAACAGATCATGTGTCGTAGATATGCCGCCTGATTATCCCTTTCATACGCAGTTTATGCTTGTTGCTTCTTTGTCAGTTTGCTAAGTAGAATGAAACTGAACGCAGAGATACATTTAATAATTGGGGGAGAGCAGCCCTGACTGCAAAGTTAAGTTATCTCGGACAAGTTGGTATGGAAGAAATTTGGCAACGGGTACTGTAGCTTGTTTGAGTTCACTAGTTCTTCTCTTGTGGCATCGTATGTTTCCCGAGCATCAGCATTCGTTACTAGTTAATCTACTTTAGATTGTACACGCAAAGTTCCTCTAAAAGAACAAGAAAAGCAGCATAATAGGAAATAATGCTACGATTAGCTCACCATACCTATAAATTGACGTAGTACTTTGTAATCTGTCAGTAAGGCATTACTTAGATTTCTATATCCTTCCGTTCCTGAGTATTTAGTCCTGAGCCAGATATGTGATGGAATAATAAATAAATCAATCAATACATCAATTAGACTTTGAAATTGAGGTAAAATATAACGTGTCCGTTTCGTCATGCCTTTCAAAGAGCGAAAATCACCAACTGGTGTGTATTATCTAGAAGTCTTCTTTTATACCATATTAAGGGTTGAAGCCCACAGTAATTTGAATGGACTTACAACACCCTATTTTCATACGGCAACAAAGGTTTCTCTAGCAACTTGTAGGTTGACGTTTTTATTATTTTCAAATTTAATAGCGTGTCAACCTCAGCATTAAATGCTTCTGTTAGATGTATGAGCAGCGGATACGGCTTAGATCGGAAAGGTTTTTGGGTGGTCAATTTGATGTTGGGTTCAAATTGGTCTGCACACTAGGAATTTCTGAGATTACGTTACTGAATTCCTTCAGGAGCTCTTGTAGATGGGTTTCCTGAAGAGGCGACAGCTAGTCACTCACCTTAGTACAGCCGACAAGGATTCAGTTGCGTCTGGCAAGACGTGTAGGGGGTATTTTCTGGCTTGCGCTCTGCAAGCAACTTGTACTACACTTGGGGGCTCCATGGGATAATTAGCCTCCATAGGTGTTTCCTCATCTATAGCCACAATCTGGTTAACTATTGCTCGTCGTTGATACTTCTTGAAAATATTTACGTGGAAAAGCTTCCTTCCTGTTGATGTTTCAATCTAATAATCGACGGGTCCAGTTTTTCAATCACTGGATAGAGGCCCTTCCATTGGCTCAGTAATATGTTGTTTTCAGTTGGGAGCAACAAAACTTCCTCACCTGAATTAAATTTTCTATTTTCAGATTTGTAGTTGAAGTAAGTTTTATATTTATCCAGGTTAACATCCGGATTTTTGATACGCTATTTCAGCGCTTTTCTCCAACCTTTGTCGTAATTCGAGCAGATACGATTACGAAGATTGGATTTCCTGATACAGTTTTTGATTTGTAAATAACTCCTTTAAAGTGCTCAAGGGGCCTTTTACATTCCTTCCATGTAGTAATTCAAACGGAGCGAAAACCAAGGTGCGATAAGAAATTTCTCTATACGCAAAGATAGCTATCAGAAAATACCTGTGCCATTTCCTTGGCTGATCGGCATATAATTTCTTCAGAATGGCTTTGAGACTGCCATCTATCATTAGGAACATTCCATTTTGGCTGGGTGGAACGGAGTCATAAACAAGGGTTTTATCATAAGCAACTTGCCTACATATTCCATCAATTGGGACGTAAATTGGTAGCCACGATCCGACAATATCCCTTTCGGCAGCCCAATACGGGAGAAAATCGTGATGAGTGTTTAGGCACAAGAGATGCTGTCAATCTTCTTAAGTGGCGCAGCCTCAGGGAATCTGGTGGCAAAATTGACCAGGATTAAAACATAACTATGGTCCTCACTTGAAGGTAGGTGAATCGGCCCAATTAAGTCAATCGACACTCGAGACAAGGGTTTGAAGATTATTGAGCCCTTATGTAAGGGTGCAGGCACGACTCGCCCTCTAATCGCGACCTTCTGGCAAATGTCGCACGAACGACAGTAACGCAGGATTTCGTCTGATGTACCTGGCTAATAGAAATATCTAAAGACCTATTGTGCCGTCTTAAAGTGGCTAAAATCACCCGAGAAGAGACTATCGTGGGCGGTTCGAAGGATGAGTTTGACATGGGAGTGAGGGAGACATAATACTTGGGACTATGTATTATTGTCTGCTGAGCGCTCGCGGTAAAGGTGGTCATCCTTTACAATGAGAGATTATCTTGTTGCCCCGAATAGACTCTCGTGGCTTGTTTTGTGCCTTTATCCATTGATGGCGAAGAGATTCGACTCTTTCTGATATTTCATAAAGTCTTCGTTCAAGACAGTTGGCCAAACTGAAGCGTCGGGGATTTCCAGATGTGCAGGCGCTTCGGATTCTTTAACCGCTTGAGATCGGGTGGTCACAAGTTAAACCACGGGGTAGGGGAGGGCGGATACCCGGGGACTCTGGCTAATTAAAGCAGCACAAAACTCGATGGGGGCTGAGATGACCTCGGCCCAGCCAGTGAAGTAGGTGTATTCGATGTAGCATCTCACAATAGGAAATCTGTTAGTGCACCCCAGGTAATCGTGCACTCTTGCAAACTTGTCGTCATCCGGGGTTACAGGTGAAAGTCATCTGTCAGATATCACGATGCACGTGCACCCTGTGTCGCTTACGAGAGTTTAAATCCGGCAACCGTTCACCGCTCCAGTTTCGAATTGGAGACCTCCATGGGTGCTTTTATCAAACAGAAAGTTTCCTTGGTGGCCGGCGGGACTCGGTTTGGTTGAACAAAGAGGAGCTTCTGGTTGCGACGGCGGTTGAGCAGGTGTGTTACTTATATTGTGCAACTGGTGGAAATGGCCGCATCTAAATTGATAATTCTGAGGTTAATTAGTTCTTACATGACCCTCTACTCGGCAGGAGTGATGGGCGATAGTTCTTGTGGGGAACGACGAAACAGGGGGATTATAGGACAAGGGTTTTATATCACATTTGTCTGACGGTGATAAGGATTTAGGCTTAGACGGTCCATTTATCTTGATGAACCTTTTCCTGTGTTGGGGAATGAATTTGGTTTCATGAGCCTTTGCTTTTGGAGAGTGTGGTTCCGTTTTTTCTCCTTCTTATGTAAGGCAATTATGACTAGCCACGTATACATGCGCTTCATCGATGCAATCTTTAAATGTTAGGCAATTCCGGTCTTAAACGGAGGATCCGATCTCCGACGAAAGTGACGACAAGGGTTGGTCTTTGAGGACGAAGTCAACCAAAGCATTGTAGTCTTCGGGAATTTTGGACGCGTCTAGCTAGAAATTTAAATTACGCTGCAGGGAATAACCAAATTTACGAAATGTTTGATTAGGCTGGATCTGAGAGTGCCGGAACTTTGCATGGTAAAATTCCAGAGTCATGTTATAGGCAGCAAGCAATTCGGCTTTTAACGTGGAATAATCAATGTTTTCCTCTGATGAGATTGAGATGAAAATCTCCCTGAACTGGGTACTAAGTAAAGGCAATAATTTGGCTACGCCATCTGTTTCAATACCCCAATTATTCACCTCAAAGATTTTCTTGAAGTGAATCTCCGAAATCTTCTCCTTTCTTGAAAACAGGCAATTTTATGGACTCGGGTTGTTGCACATCGGACCTCGAATTAATTGAAATCCTTTCGTTTCTGGTCCTGGTTATTTTCAGTTCATGCAAACAAATTTTCTCTCTTTCTTTCTCTTCTCTTTTTCTTCACGTTCTTTCTCTTCTCTTCCCCTTATTTCCGATCTTACTGCTCTCTCATCATCTTGGATGTACCCCAATAAATCCTTTCCATTCAATCTAAGAGACTCACCTTGTGCTTTGAAAACTTCGAAAGACGACAAGCTGTCGTGTTCACCAAACCTTTACACATTTTTTTTTAAAATACAAGAAAAGAAGCTCGCGGGTTGGTCGAAACCGATTTAATCGTAATTCACTCTATTAATTTCATTCAGAGGCACTAACAGAAGTGCAAATGGGCTTTGCTTTACCCCAAAATTAAATCACAGACAAAAAAAAACAAAAACACACTGAATATTTCGCACAATTCCAATTTTATCCTGTTCGCTCAATCGGAATAATTTCTGGAGTCAAGATTTTAGCAAAATTCCCTTACTATGATTAAGACGATGGCCTCGGTGTCTACCCCTCAAGTACGCTAAATACACACAAAATAAATGCAATTCCTACTGAATCTCTCAAATATGGCGCCAAAAAAGAAACAGAAATTCCGCTTGGGAGAATTAGTGAAGCACAGTGACAGAAATATAAAACTCTTCAGAACTTATAAATAAATAAATTTAAAAAGTCAATGGGATAATGTAAACAAATTTTAATTATAGGTAGCCTATGCAAGAAGATTGTTTCTCCACAGTTTTCTGATAGCCAGAACTAAATCTCACACCTGACACAAGTTTAATATATATATATATATATATATATATATATATATATATATATTATTCTATGTCGTAGGTCAGGTTAGATTTCCTTACCTCCGCTTGCGTCCTTTAACTCGGAAGGGAACGTGGCAAGACCGCAGGACACTCTGCAATTAACCGCCTTGCTCTGAATAATGCACTTTAAACGTGGGTTGCACTAAATTGACTAAGAATAACTATTTTTACTTGGCCGAATTAAATCAACTAACTAGGCCGTTTTGGATATCAAACTATACGAAACAAAATAATCTTTACTCTTGTATAAACAAAAATAAAAGAATGGATACAGCATACAAAAAATGCCAACTAAATGGGCAAAAGGTTTACACACGTCAACTCCAGGCAGGAGCCGTGAGCACGTATCACGTACACACAAACGTTCACGAACAACAAAAGGCAAACTACCATCTCTGATGGATCTTTCGCCCGAGAATTTTTGTACCTGAGAGAAAGGCTTGGGGTGGAGGGTAGGAGCGTTGAGCTCGCTGGCTTTTCAATGGCACGGACGGGGTTTGCATTTGGTCAATTAGTACTCGACCTGCTTAAAGTTATGAAGAAGAATACAACCTGTCTTCTAACAACCACTGCTAGCCTCGAAAGGATAGAGAAGCTGATCCGAATACAGCAGTGTGGGATTCTCCTCGTTCCTAGATCTTATTTCTTCTTATTTAATTTTCTTCTTGTCTTCGGGCTCTTGTGGTAAGGGAGGCCGAGAGAAAGAATTCTTCCGCGATGCGTCCTCTTTGGCAAAATAGTAATCTTACCCAGGACAACGCTTAACTATTTATATGGGTTTGCCTGAAGTAAATGATACCGAGGCGCCGGAAGTGGATTTTACTTTATCTATATTGAGGCGTCGGGAGTGAATTTAGACATTTCGCGCAATCTTGCGCAACCTCTTGTTGTTACAATTAAGCTCACTATAGCGCGTGTTATCAAACGTAAGTTACTTAAAAAAGAAGCCGATCGTGGGTTCTTTCCATCGTACCCGTCTCTCTTTCTCACTCTCTATCTTTGACAAACTAACTAGAGCTATTCAAGAAGTGATTGCATCCTTACCACACAACAGGAGGCGTTAATTAGCCTGGAAGACCTGAGAAGGACAGCACTTCAACTGAGAGTTGATGAAGACCTTGTGAGGCATAAATTTGTCCAATCTTTATTTCCAAACATCGAACCTATTAATGATAAGCAGAATAATTTGACTCTTATACAGCTAGGAAAACGCACAGATGAATTAATATCGTAGAAATTACAGTGACAGTGATAAAAATACTATTACTAATAGGGTGTTGTACTTCAAAGGTGATGAAAGTTTTCTTCAATCAGTTTATAACCAAATCAATAATATTTCTTAAAATATAAATTTAGTGCCCAATAATCCAATCAATAATGTGTCTTATACTGTTCATTCAGTGCCGAATAATACGATAATTATATCTACGGGAGTGGGGCATTATCATGTGAATTAAATGCCCCTTGTGTGTCGTGATTTCTTGGATCATTTTTATCTACCTATCAGCATGTGCTTGCATCTGACAGCCAGATACACCTTGTTTCGAAAGTTTATCAATCTAATGCGCGTGTAGTGTCCTTAGTGATCAACGACCTTCTGCATCTTTCCCTTAATTGTAGGATCCTTCTAAGAAAATACAAACCAATATAAAACCCAAGGTAATTCGATGTGTGATCATATTCACCCACCTCCATGGTGTGTATAACTGATACCGGTAGGTTCACCAAATTTTTCGGTCGTCCTAGACAATTTCCACAAAATAACCTACAAGATGCTAGAGAACCCTTGGTTGCTCTAGTAAAATAGGGAGTTGTGAGGGCATTCAAATTAGTGTGGGCTTCACCCCTTAATATGGTATAAAAGAAGACTTCTGGATAATACACACCAGTTGGTGATTTTCGCTCTTTGAAAGGCATGACGAAACGGACACGTTATCTTTTACCTCGAATTCAAAGTCTGATTTATTCATTTATATATTGATTGATTTATTATTTCATCACATATCTGGCCCAGGACTAAGTACTCAGGAACGGAAGGATATAGAAATCTAAGTAATGCCTTACTGACAGATTACAAAGTACTACGTCGATTTATAGGTATGGTGAGCTATTATCGTAGCATTATTTCCTATTATGCTGCTTTTCTTGTTCTATTAGAAGAACTTTGCGTGTACAATCTAAAGTAGATTAACTAGTAACGAATGCTGATGCTCGGGAAACATACGATGCCACAAGAGAAGAACTAGTGAACTCAATCAAGCTACAGTACCCGTTGCCAAATTTCTTCCATACCAACTTGTCCGAGATAACTTAACTTTGCAGTCAGGGCTGCTCTCCCCCAATTATTAAATGTATCTCTGCGTTCAGTTTCATTCTACTTAGCAAACTGACAAAGAAGCAACAAGCATAAACTGCGTATGAAAGGGATAATCAGGCGGCATATCTACGACACATGATCTGTTATCATGCTACCCTATGTACGGATTATAAGCTTTTGCCTCGGAGGCATCTTTCGTGAATCAGTAAGGAATCAGAAGATGAAAGGCTTAATTATCCCTTCCGTTTGGGGGTTTCTTGTGTTCATTCAAAGTTTTGCTGTCTTTAGTGTAGTGCAGTGTTTATGTTCTACTTGTCGTGTTGGGTGCGTTTGTTATTCATATTTTTCTACCTAGTTTATAAATTAAAAAGGAATTGCCAGAGATGGCTACTATGTATTCCTCGATACAATATTTTCGATCTCAAAACCACGTGTCCCATATAGGTAACTGTAATTGAGAGAAGAGAGCAGCTGATAGTGAAAGAAATTCCGTTGAATTAGGATCAAATTTATGAATATTCACGTGTATGCCTACGGTCTTGTTGAAATGTTAATTATGGAAAAGATCCCACATACAACCTCTTCTAATTACGATTTTTTTTTCTAATTTATTAGCTCCGCTTACTGTACTTGACAATGTAACAAAAAAGTAAACAAGTTTAAATTAGTTACTGATCAAATTTATACAAATTTTACTATATATGAGAATTCAGAAATTTTATTAATGTTTTTTGCAAGGCGAGTGGAACTCATATTCAATAATTAGAATTTTTAAGACATGGCTAAACATGGGATAGATCCTATCCGCATTGAACACAGCAAGGATGATCTTTCTACTTAAGCCCAGCAAACTCAAAAACCATATCAAATGCTAGCGACCTATCTAACTGTTGGAGTTTATTGGAAAACTCCTGGAAAAAATCCTAAACGGAAGACTAAGGAACCACTTATAAGACAACGATATGCAGAACCAAAATAAAAATCCAAATATCACCAAAGGTACCATACAAATAAAAGGAAAAATGACTTTCTTCATTATTCATTATCATTATTTTCCTCATCCTCATCTCTTTCATTCACCCCAACATATTTATCTTATTGCACAATATTTCTAACTATTTCTCTTACTTCACCCAGACATTCTGCCACTTAAGTTATCCCAATCCCAGAACTCATATTAGGTCTTACACAAACTTATAGGTATGACTATTCGGACGTTATATGCCCCTTTTATTTAAAGTGCGAAAAGGGGATCTCTTCTCGTGTAGCAGGCTGGGTTAAGTGATCAAACGAGCTTTCTTAAGATAAAGGAAAATATTCAGCTGGATTCTGTATTCCCTCGACTGCTTTGTCTGCTTTATCAAGTCGACTCCCGCTTTGACAGCAATCTTCAAAAATTTAATAAAGTGAATTTTTAGCGAGATAGTGAATAGAGTGATTAAATTGTTGATAGTAGCACGAACGTTTTTTCATCAATTTATTGATTCATAAGTGGACCACTGGCTTTCGTTGTTCTACGACAGTGCGGGGACGGATCTTCGCTCCTACGTGGATTATTGTATTGAGGTAAAGTACAAATTTTATTTTGGACATTGGCCCATTGATCTCCACCACCTCTTTCTCCCTCAACACTTTCCTATACAAGTGTCTTTTCATATACTTTTTCCCTTATGTGTAAACACCCAGAGAGAGTTGGGATGAATAAAAAATGAGAGAAACCCTTCGAATAACTCTTCGGGTCCTCTCGGAGGGCCCGAAGCCGGATAGAGGTACGGTCTTTGAAAAAATATACACGAATATCAAAATTGCACTGGTTCGACTCATAGACATCCCCAATGGTTACTTTGCCATTTGTGCGAGGGAGGCTGATTGCGAGGCCTTAACCTTAAGCAAGGCAGTTGAATGCCTAAAGACGATAAACCTGATACCACACACACCACCCCAAATAAAGACACACCGTAGTGTCATTTGCAGGCGCCTCGACTCTTGGGTTGGGAGCCACTCAGCAGAAGACATTAAAAACGAAATAGAAAGGAACCACCCTTGGGCGAAAGTTGCTGAGGTTTTAAAATTCAAAACGTACACGCACGTCTTCAAGGTTGTATTCGAAGATACGGTTATGGCGCAAAAAGCAAAAGAACTAGGCTTACTGTTGTTCAGTGTTAGAGTCTGCTCGGATGAAATTGAGAGGGAAGAATTTGTCGATTTACAAATGTGCTTCAGATGCTATAAATACGGCAAGCACTCCACCTGAAGCTGTCCTGAGAAAAAAGACCTAACCCTTTGTTCCATATGTGCAGGTCGCAACCATTTTTGGCGCGACTACAAGAGCACATCATCACCAAAATGCTTAAACTGCGAAGGCCTCCACTGGACTATGTCCATGGCATGCCCGGTCAGGAAATCGGAAATCCTCAAAGAAACCAAACTACGACGTGAAACAGAGGAGAAAAAGGTGAATTCAACATACGCCAAAGTCGCAAAAGCCGCTATTGCCGAAACGAATAACCAAAGAACCTATCTGCACATCGAAAATGAACACTCCACAAAAATTATGTGCTGCATTTACTATGCACACATAGCAAACATAACACGCCCAGGAACATTCACAACCGAGGTCAACCGTATGCTTGTAAAGAACGGCTTACAGGAGATGTGGTTCCCCGACAACCCGCCGTCAGAGGAGGTTATGCGCATAAGTGTAGCCCCTCAGTGCCCAAAACCGTGCCAGAAGGTACCCACCCCACAGAACACAGCCATCACACGCGACCCACGACTCAACAAAAACAAACATACTCCACAGACAGAGAAACAAGCGCCACTTACACCCCAAAAGACTGACACAAATACACCCAAAACACACGAAAAACCACCAACAAAGGAAGCGGTCCGACCGAAAGAGACCAGGTCTCCGAGGTCGATAAAAATCTCAAAATCACGTGGCCCCAAGTCAACCTCCTCATCCCGAGGCAGAGAGACCCAGTTGAAATACCACTCGAGAGGTTTCAATTTGAAACTATATGCCCCCGAATCGGCCCCGTTCCCCACCGAAATCGAGTCTCACAAAGTGTCTGAAGGCCTTAAAACCGGAAGATACAAGTGGGAATGCTCCGATTCGGTACCGGAACGGCAAGTTGAGGAGGCTCTCTCGAGGAACATGGTAAAACTGACCACCGACTGCTTTCACACAATTACAAATACAGAATTTAGAAAAAAAACGGAACGGCAGGGAGCGCACCCCGCCCAGTACACCACATGGGGCTAAAGTGGACCGCGAATAAGCGCCCACTTTAAATCCCATACATATAAAAAACCACACGCTACACAAAATCACTGACAGACTAACAATAATACAGATGAATGTCGATGGGTGGGACGGAAAAGGTTCCATCTACGGCAACATCTTGCGACAAAATGACCCTGACGTAATACTCATTAATGAACACAGAATGACCTCTCATAAAGAAATAAAAAATTTTCAATACGACGTCATCAGCAAAAATCACAGCCAGGAACGGTATGACGGCTGCGCAATAGCCGTCAAAAAAGGTTTAAAATACAAAAGACTACCCGACTTAGATGAATCTTACCTTGCCATTGAGGTAGGCACTACCCTGGGGGGTCTAGTCGTGGGCACAGGGTACCAACCCCCAAGACGCGGCTATGTACCCTTGCACAACCTTCTACAGATCCTCAACCATAAGAGAAACGTAATCTTTGCTGGGGATCTGAATGCAAGATGTGCAGCATCAGGGTATACCTCCTGCAACAATGCGGGTAGAAACATCGAGGTAATACTAGACAGACGCTATGCGACAAGAATCGGACCCGAATTCCCGACATTTATTACAGGTAATGCAGCAACGAAGCCTGATATTGTTTTAACCAGTATCAGGTTTTCATACAACTATTACATTAAACCAGGCCCCATTATTCTAAGCGATCACCAGGCAGTTAAAATCACAATTGGTGTAAACCCCATTCAACTAGAAATCCCAGAACGCAAAAGCTATAAGCAGGCGGACTGGGAAAGATATAAAAACTACCTTCTAAATTATATCCCAGACCCTTTAATTGACGCAAATTCAGAAGAAATAGATGAGGAGCTGGATAAAATCACTGACCTCCTTATAAAAGCAGATAAAATTAGCATTCCCCGCATTAAGTATAAAACCCTTCCAGCTCCTATTTGGACCCCTCCCATGAAAGCCCTGGCCCAAGAGTATAAAGACCTGTCCAATGTAATAGCGCTGATAGGCCCCAACCACAATGCCCACAGACGAATGAGACAGATAAAAGACGAACTTCAGACACTCATTACAGACCAACAAATACAGGTATGGGACAGACTAATTGAGGGACTTGACATAGAGAGAGACTCACGGACTTTTTGGCAGACGTACAGACGTTTAAAAGGACAACCCCCTCAAAAGAAAATTGTACTTAAACATGACGAAAAAGAAATTGACGAGACGACAGAGATTGAGGAAATTTTAAGGACTTTCTGGTCCTCAATCTTTAAAATTACCCCCGAAGAAAACGACAATTATGACCTCGATTTCGAAAATAACATTATCCAACAGTTAAACACGCAAATACATAAAACCTCCCCTCATCATTGTGTGTCGCAGGAAAGAGCAATGGAGGGCTATGGGAGTAAAATAACTGCCCAAGAGCTCTCCATCGCACTAAAATCCTTTCGTCAAAGAGCACCGGGTACCACGGGGCTGACCAGGGAGAATTTCATTCAGGCCCCGCCTAATGTTCTGAGTGGGCTTCTTAACATCATGAATGCCGCTCTGAACACAGGCTATTTTCCCGACCAGTGGAAAGTGGCCAAAATGATCTTCCTTCCCAAATCGGGAAAGCCCCCGGACTGCCCCGCAAACTTCCGACCGATATCTCTCTTAGAATTTGCTGGCAAAGTCTTCGAGAAGATATTGGCAAATAGAATCAACTCTTTTCTCGACGAAGCCAACCTGCATAACGAGCAGCAGCACGGCTTCAGAAAGAAAAGAGGGACTGACACGGCACTAGCCGTTATTACGGAAAAACTTGCGAACATCAAAGCAAGTAAAAGGCATGCCGACCTGGTGCTCCGCGACGTTAAAAAAGCATTTGACAAGGTTTGGAAGAGAGGCTTGCAATTTAAGATCCTGTAAATAGGCCTCGACCCCATCCTTGAAAGGATTCTATGCGATTATATAATGGAGAGGAGAGTGTATATACAGTTCAAAGAATACAAAGGCCCTGAGTTCGAGCTCGAATCTGGGGTCCCACAAGGGGGGTGTCTCAGCCCCCTTTTATACAACATATATACACGTGACCTACCACAACCTCTTTCCGAAGGTACGATATTCGTTCAGTTCGCTGACGATATATCGCAAATTTGTACAGAAATACGGCTAGGGAGATTTCCAACATCAACTCTTTCGAGAGGAAATGGAAGATTTCGACCAATGCCCAAAAATTCAAAATAATTCCCATGTTTCGCAAGACCTCCAATGATATACGGGTAGAGGGGGAGAGAATCCCCTACTGCTCGGAAGGGACGGTCCTGGGGCTCAAAATCACCACAGGGGGATACAAGTGTCATATCGGGCGCACAGTCGCGAATAGCAAGAGAGATTTGAGGGAGTTTTATAGGTTCATCGACCTAACTCGCTCAAATAAACTCAAGATATTCAATGCGTGCATTCGCTCGAGACTCTTGTACCCCCCGGTGCCGTTGAATGCGTGCGCCTGGACCCACATTGCGAAACTACAGACCATCCAGAACAAGGCGGTTTTACTCATTACAAATACCCGGAGAAGAGAACACAAAAAACAGGTGGAGCTCCACGCCTCGGTTTGATTATCTCCGATCAACGTGGCGCTCCACGAGAGAGCTAAGAGGATATGGCAAGCCATTGGTGCACGCTTGACCTCTGAGTTCTCTCGTACACACCTAGACATCGAGGCCGACAGACAGATAAGACCATTTAAAAGCAGTAAACTACAGTCTGACAGTGACGTGACTCCCCAATATACACTACGTGTTCGACAATAGACGAGACTCAACCAACCAGTGTAATGTGAAAGTTTTTTAATTAAAATTCAAATCACTAAAATCAAATCCACTTAATTATTAATCATTAAATCTAAAAATTATCAAAATCAACCTAAAATTTTTTAGGAAAATAAATTTTTTTCAAAAACCCAAAGCGGGATGTAAAAACCCCCGTCTCTAATAAAGGCTTGAATGCCCCAAAATAAAAAAATCATCATCATGATGAAAACCCATAAACAAATTAGCTATGCTGATTTGATTAAATAAACTATAAATCCTAAAGTTTATAAATAAAAGACATATCCAAAACACAACATACAGAGCTACCCTTTCACCAGGGATCTTTTTATTCTGTCTTCCACACATCATCTATTCTTTAAACTCACTCCTTACCCACTTTACTCTCTTACTATTTTCTCTCTAATTCTATCTAATTTCATCTCTTATTATGTCCAATGTCCAATGTCCAATTCTGTATTCCCTCATAAATTGTGGGAACAGGTCTCGAAAAGGCGAACGGTAAGAATATGTTCATTCTTCTTGAATAATGACTGCTAATACTATGTATATTTTTTACCAAAATGCGGCAGGTCCACAGGTCAACTTGGTCAACTTTCAAACCTTTGACTTTATTTCAGACTGTCTTATCCTTACTTCTTTCTTCTCCCCCCCCCCTCTCTCCTCCTCTCCCACTCTCCGAAACTCTTTTTTCTCGGGGCCTTTAAGCCCCGTGAGAGGAGGACGCTAACGGAACCGGGCCTCGCCCCATCCCCCAGACCGGGCCCCTCCTTTGGGAGGGACTGGTCGGGTGGTGGGGAAGGGGCACGGAGATCTAAAACTTTTTCTCCCACTTTCCATTTCATTTCATGATAAAGATTTTTTGTTTTGAATTCTTGGACGAAATACAGATTCTATTTATATCTCGCTACCGGGTAAATGAGGTAACGGTTAAGGAGTGTCCAAAATGCCTTCGCTCAGTAAAAAAAACTGAGAGGACCAATTTACTGTGAACCAATCATAGAATTTCATAAGACTTCCAACTGCTCGTCTTTGAGGAGGTGGTTTTGAGTCAGATGCAATTCCATAATGTGGTTCCAGCACCACAAACCCTCTTTAGAGTGACTTCGGGTATAATGGATCCCTCTGTTTATTCGTTCTTTAGAGTTAGCAATTACTACTAACAGTTAAGCATCAATAGGCACAATTCATTTAAACGTTTTGCATGAAAAAAAAGAGATTAAATATTTCTTCGGACCAATAGGTTAGTATTCTCCAAAAGATTATTTTAAATGCTTTAATAGCTTCTCAAATAGCCAATAGTTTAATATACTTCTTTTTTCATGCCATTCCTAAAAATTCTTCCTAACATCAATATCCAATGAAGAAAGATATTCCTGTTTGAAATGCAAGGTCCAGCACCAATTTTTTGTAGTCATTTGTGTTTGAAGTATTTATGTTTGTAACAGAATTTGCTGTATTAAGTTACATTTTACTTAGACAAACAACAATCATTAATTCACTGGGCAAAATCTATATATCAAAGCGAAATTATAATTGTAAGCAGATCATTAAAAATATCCTTGTAATTTAACAGCATTTTATAATCAAAGTGCTTGAATAATTATAGCGAATGACTACTTTTATTAAAAATCAATCGAGGAAAAGGGCTTTCGAATGAAACATATTCTTAGCATTTAGTAAGAAAGAACATTTTTTCGAATAAATTCGCTACCCCTAAAGAAAGATTGTTTTAAATCAACCTCTATCCTACTAACAAACTTTCATTCAAATTAACTATAAAAAAGTTCTCTTTGAGCAATGTTATATATATATATATATATATATATATATATATATATATATATATATATATATATATATATATATATATATATATATATATATATATATATATATATATATATATATATATATTCTATATTTGCTTTGTTCTACGTCAAAAAGTTACATATATATATGCTGTTATGAAACTATAAACAGCCGCAATATGTCACCATTCCCTGTCACTGAAGCCATATTTTTTCGTTTAGTATCCTTTTATTTGGTCTCTATTTCCTTCTCTTTTGAAGCTTCGACTTGGTTCTTTTGCCACATTTTAGATAGAACAATCGAATTGTGACCAGGCTATTCTAGCCCGTGTTCCTTCGTTTTTTTAGGTCTATTTTGAAAATGACGAGAAAAGTCTTCGTAAAAGCGCATCGTGTTTTGTCGTTCAAAGTTTTCACGAAAAGTTAAATAGCGATGTTTAACAGAAGGAAAAACATCTTTAGCGATGCACTGACAGTTTGTTCCGTCTCCCAAACACAAAAAACGTTGATTTCTTTATTAATGGATACAAAAGCATTTTGATAATTAAACTGTACTAAATAAATAAATAAACCGAAAGTGTCTTAAATCGGAAGCTGAGTAATATCAATAGAAATTAGAATATTAACATGTCAAATGTAAAAAACCCAACTAATATCTTCTAGCTTATGTTCAAAAAATTAAATGATGTATAAAAGTGTTAATTAAGTTTCAGTTTCTCTCATAGCTTTATACATCTAAATTATTCGTCGCAAATAATGAGATTTTCACTTGGAAACTAGTCTCCAGGAGTAAATACAAAGCAACCCTCGTATACTTTTTTCTAATGTTTATATAAAATCCATAAAATTTGTCCAAGAGCTGCAATATACGTTATTATAATAGATTCATCGCAACGTGGCACAGTGCAGTGAAAGAAGTCATTGCTCTCGTGCATAATAATTCTCTCAGGAGGTGATATGTAATTTACGAAGTACACAATCTGGGCTACCAAAAGGAACATAAAATATAAACTAAATACAAGTAGAATTCATGAAACCACGAGAACGATTCCCCCAAACCCCGGGAGCAGTTGATCAGAATTGGCGAATGTTGACAAATGTATACCAGAGAGAATGATAAGCGTCTCCCTTTGAACGAGGCGGTGCGTTATGTCAACAGTGACCGGGCAGTAGCGAATGCATATTCGAATTGTCTCTCTGCAGAGTCTTTGGTTCTTTATGACGAGAATTTTAGGGTGGGGGTGGGTAATTCAGCATTCAGATTGAATGTGTTCAAATGTTAAATAACAACCCATTAGTAGCTAGTGCATTTTTTGTTTTGTCGGATACGGATGATTTTTTCAATGGCCGATGACATCAGGTCGCATTTTAGAAAACATTTTCAGTGGCAAGGTTGAGGAGAGTCTCGAGTGCCAACGCTACTATCCTTTTAAACATAATCATCTGTGGACATTCCACACAATGTTGCTTTCCCTAACTTTACCACTTTCCTGAGAAAAAAAATCAGGGTGTTTTTAGCAGTGGTGCCCACCAACATTAGTCTTAGCTTCTTTTTGAAAATTCAGGTCTTTTCGTCCAAATGAAATCAAGAGTTTTATCTCCAAGCAAATCAAGAAATATAAGAAAAAGACTTTTTAGTATTACAAAGTCAAAGATCACACTATATAATGTTCGATGACGATAATAATAATAATCATGTCTACAGGGTGTTTTAACATTTTAATTCCAGAAAGCAAAGCTATTTGCATTATGTTATTTCTTTTTTCTTTTAATCTTTTGTAATTAAAAAAAATTATAATCAGTCTTAATTTATCTTCCCATACTAGTGATAATATTAGGTCATCCTATGAGATCCCATCAGTAATGCGGCATTTTTTCATGTTTATTATAATATTATGGCTAGAAATAATCGAAATCAGGTTTGTTTATATACTAGCCTACTCTACTAAACTCTAAGCCTAGGTACATATGACTTGATAGTTCTGTTCAAAATTCCACTTGTTCTTTATTTTCATATGTTTTTCTACAGTTTTAAATGCTTTATAACCTCAATATAGCTGGAAATTACAACGATTTTAACTTAGGAAGGTAGGAAGCATTGGAGGTTAGATTTTTTAATTTTTTCGTTGAAATCGGTCAAAAGCACCTGTTTACGGTTCCCTTGAATCATGTTTTGCACTATAACTTTTTATCTAAACAAGATAGAGTAACAAAATTGGAACTAAATTAAAGTGTTTTCAATTCAATTTCTAAACTATACAATTATGATATTCTTGAAACAATAAATTGCACATTAGTACATATCAAATTTCAGAAATATCACAAACTTTGTTTTCTTATACTCACGGTAAACAAGTCACATTTGTTATGGACAAATTTGAGATTAACAAATTTTGCCACGAGTTTAATCGATCAAGAAGTGAAAGCATTAATTGGTGTGATGATTAATTTCATTATGATATTTGTTGAGAGCTTGCTTATTGATGCTCTGAAAGCAGCGTCTGTTGAACTTCATGGTTTGAAGAAGATACTCCATTTCCTTGGTATGTGTTGTTATAATATTTGAAAAGTCGCTCATCGTTTTGCTCCTACGTTCAACAATTTGATTCGCCTCTTTCATAGTCTTAACATATTCCAACGCTTTTCTGTAGTCCTCATTATGTGGCCAAGACGTGCCAGGTTCCAGAAGCTACTTCGATCTAATGTTCAATGGGTCCAGCAGGAAATGTGATTCTGGGCCATTGAAATCGTCCTCGGTGGTCTTAGATGTGGCTCTGAGGAATAGAGGCTTTTCGGTTTTGAAGCCTTCTAGCTTTGTAGTGGGATGGAACTAGGCAGTAATGTCGTTCTTCAACGTATCACTCAATCTAATGTTGAACAGAGCATCAGAGCGACAGATACAATTTGTGCTTTTTCCATTTTATTAAGTTCTCCATCAGCAAGTTCTGGGTCACTTTTCTTTTACTTTAATATTTCCTGGATTAGACTGAGTTCATTCATCGGGCATCTTCAGCAGAAATTGATATCATCCTTACACGGGTGGAAGAACAACGCAAAGAAAGTGTTAAGTCCTTAAAGCATTAATACAGTGGCTTTGTCCTATTTAAGTTAATCTGAAAACATCAGCATTTTCATGGAGTACAGGTTTCTGAGTCGATGAATAGCATTCAGTCGACTCCAGTGAATATCTCTAAAAAACCTTCCTCCAAGAACACTGACGTTAGTTTAACCATTTCCGTTTAGCCGGTTTTTGGAAGCCTTTTTGCTGTTAGAATGTTAGAATATCTTGTAGTATATCTTCACCTTTTTTCTTTTCCTTTAGTTTTCTGCTATTGATAGCTTACATCTTTGGTTTCTTTATACAACTCCATCTAAACATCATCTCAATGCTCAAACCAGGTGTAATCTGGCCCCTTTGATTTCCCAAACCTCTTCTCCTAAACTGCTACAACTAGGAGTTCCAGGATGTGATGTCAACGGGCATCACATCCCGAACTCCACTGTTAATGGATGTAGCGTTAATAACAATTATAGTAACATTATCCGTAAGCTCCCATTTCTCCCCTAAATCCATTTAAGCATCAGCCTGAACTATGCGAGAAGAATTTGCGATGACAGGTAATCTAAATAACCTTCCTTCAGTGCATGAAGGTGGACCAGAATTTAGCACAGCTAAAGTCTTTCATTTATCTTTAGCCGGACATTGATAGCCTCTGTGCTGTTAAAAATGTTTTGTAGTATATCTTCACTGTTCTTCTTTTCCTTTACTTATTTGCTTTTGAGAGCTTGTATCTTTGGTTTCCTTGGCCAAGTCCATCCAAACATCCTCTAGATGTAGCTTTTAATCCAACTGTAAATCAGCGTACAGTGTTGCGTCTTTACAAAACTTCAACATTTAACTTTGAAGTGACAAAGTTATCCAGGGTATGCCCTCCAGCTTTCAAAGCAGAGGAAACTATGGTAGTAATTTAATTGCTTGATAGACTAAGACGATCATTTTTGTTGTAGATAACATCACATTCCATGACCTTCCTTAGAAACATCGAAGTCACACTTGTCACAGTGTTTTGATGGTGGAACATCCATGATGAGGCTGATGGTAATCATTTTCGCTGTGTTAGCAGTGATGCCATTTGAGTCACCCCAGGTACTGTCATCCACATGAAAAACTGCTTCTTGTTTTTGCTGCAGCTTTAAAGTATTATAACATGTTAAGGCAGTAATAGTTAAGTATATGGTAAAAATCACAATGGAGTAAAACCTAAAAGTTTGTGAAGTTTAAAGTAATTAAATTTACTTTGTTCTTGTCTATGTTGCTGTCTTCCATCCCTCGCTGCTTGCTGCAGGTATTCTTTCTCTAAAGTCTTGTTATTATAAGACATATCATCTCAGTCTTTTTGGTATTCGTTGAGCCTGACATTAAAATCTTTCTTCTCTTTGGATAACAGTCTGTTGTTTTGTATTTTCTGGATTTGCATCTAGAGGTCCTATAACTAACAGGCCACCGAATTCTAGCCCAAATGCTTCTTTGTTTTCATTGAGAGTTAATTGCGGTTCTTCTACTTTTCAGTAGAACACGATGATTCCTATGTAGTTTTATGAAGAGCTTCAATACGTTGTACTTGGTTATTGTTTTGATCCTAACCATCTGCCATGTGCAATATCTTGAACCTTAGCCATTCCTGCATTTCCTGGTAAAGTCTGAAGATTGAAGAAATAGAGGTACCCACGGAGATTATTCATGCTAATTTAATGTGTCTTATCATTGTATGATGAATATTATATCAGTTTCAAATGAGAAGATTCGCAGCATTATGCTTTGGGAAGAAGAAAAAAAGTTGTATAAAGTATACAGTGAAGGAACACTTATAGTGAGCCAGTGCCAAGTATAGTTTTAGAATATTCGCTCTATAAACGTTAGTCTCATAGATGAATTCCGGTCCGGACGACCAGTGGAATTTTATCAAGATCTTGTAAAAATAACAATTCGGGAAAATCCAAAGGTAACTAGTGAACAATTAGCAGCTGATTAACTAAATTCAAATCATGGCACTGCCAGTGTCATTTAGAGGCAAAATTTCAAGATCAGGCCAATGGATTCCTCACGACCTATCCGAGTTACATTCATATCAACGTTTTAGATAATGGAGTAGTCCTGAGTAAAAAACACTACCTTATCTGGAACTGGGGAACTCGTCTACGGAAGACTCCCTTTTGCTTTTGGTGTGATATTAATGGTATAATGCATTTTGAATTTCTTAACCAAAATCAGACTATCACCAAAGGTGTTTTTTGTGCCCATTTTACTTTCAACATGAAGCAATTGAAGAAAAAGGCCAGCAGCTTTTATCAATAGAAGACATTTGCTCTTTCATCAAGACATCGCGCGACGTCATATCACAAAGGTACATGTGCGTGCATAAGTATGAGTAGCACCTACATATGGTTCATAGTTTCAAAAGTATTTGGGGTTTAGACTTCACTTTGATAAAGTATGGGTATAATATAAGTTTTCTATTCCATTGTGCACACGCTTATTCAGCTCTTTTGACAGATTTTAAATGTGGTTCAAGGCTTCAATTTAAGAAGGCGAATCGACTACAATAATAGTAATATTTTATATATTTTCTGAGTAGATTTTGATGGTATTTTGGGGAGTATCATATTGTTTAAAGGTGAAATTCCTTTTCAACCTGAGTTTCCTTGCCAATTGCTTCACGTTTTCATCATGCATGCTTTCATTGTTTTTAAAATTCATAATCCCATCTATCACTTTTAATGCGCCTGTGCCAGCAGCACTGAGGGCTTGGCCAGATCCTCGCCAAACGTCGTTTCTAACAAAGATCTCGATTTCTGTCTCATTTCACCATAGTATTTCATCTAATTTACATAGCTTGGCTATCTCGCAGATGGTCTTTAGTGGACATGAAACATGATTCTTATTGAGCTCACTTCAGCATAATTTTCTTTCTAGGGACACGTCCGTGAAATTCTTCCCGAGGTAAATAACGTTGTACTATTAAAGCGTGTATATCTCCGCCACGTACTGCAAGATTTGTTTGTAACTCATTTGATGAAATCTTTAGATTGTTTCTGTCTTCAACATCGACGTAATATCACTAAGGCTTAGTTTATTTAGTCTACCTTAACGCGGACGATCTACTGTGATGCTATTAGATTTATAATTCACACAAATTTTCCTTACAAATGAAATTGGAATGTTCGCAGTGGAGGAAAATTTCCTATATCACTGACCGGCATAATATAGTTTCTTAAAAATTCTTAATTCTCCTCGGTCTGCACTATTGCGCACTTGGACATGTTTCCTCGGCGAAAACCTAACAACAATTGACAAATCTCACACGTAGATTAGTATCAACTTATTCTTCCTAAACTTTCTAGTTTACTTTAGAATATTTTCGAAACCGTTTAAAAAACAAAAAACCTATCCATGTTGCCTTAGACTATTGCACTCGCAAAATATTTACTCTCATACAAAACCAGTATTTATTTACTATAATTTCCTGTTCTAATTGTTTAAATATACCATACAGGGAAATAATGTTCTTGCTACAATATATGCAAGAAATACTGATTCGAACTTAAAGAATATCCAATATCTAACGTTAACTATACTTATGCACGCAACTGTGCCATACAAAAGCTTAACGAATTCCATACTCGCTCGACGACTTAGCCACATAAGATTACTATCTTTTTATGATTTTAGCCAATCACCTGAAGAGAATGAAGATGTAAACAACATAAGAGGTCAAAACACCCTTAAAATACTTTTGAAGCAAAGACAAACTATTTTTAAAAACATAGTATTAAAAAGTTAATAATAACAAATGTAGGTATATTAGAGACTGATAGGAATAGATTACATATAAAATTAATAAATAAACACCTCTTAAGTATAAATAACTCAGAATGGTTTGCTTTCTCTTCATAAAATAATAGTCAATATGAAAAACTTGCGGTTAATGTGTATTTCTAATTCTTAGAGACCCGAAGGACGCACAATTCTATTCACCATGCCCTCCTCCGCTATTTTTAATTATTATCAGTAGTAATTTAAAAATGATTATAATTAATCAATGGTAAAGATTAAATGAGAAAATGGATAAAATAAGACAAAGAGCTTCACTTTCTCGAATGAAAAGTATGAAACACCTTGTAAAGGGTCTTTCAACAAGGACGCTTGAGCTTTGTCAGGCGACAGTGGCCATGTTGTTAAAGCGACTTGGCAAGTTACGATGGAAGGTTATAGTGTTGAACAGCGTGTGTAAATCATCAAATGTTATTATCAAAATCAGTGCTCCGTTCGAAAAACGTTCCGCTCATTACGTGATTTCTATCCTCGCTACAATCGTCCTGCCGAGTCCACTGTTCGACGCTTGGTGGCCAAATTCAAGGCAAAAGGGTCGATCAACAATCATCCAACACCCATACATTGCGGAAACACAAGGTTTGCTGCAAAAATCGCTGCCGTAAATGAGAGTGTACGGGAAAATCCGAGGCAGTCAATTTCTCGTCGTTCACAAGAACTTGGCCTTTCTGCGACTTCAGTTTGGCGAATTATGCATAGGGACTTGGCTCTGCAACTCTGCACCCGTACAAAATTCAACTTACCCAGGAACTTAAGGTAAACGACCATTGATAACGCCGTGTGTTCACTGATTGGGCTCTAGAGCAGTTCGAAGTTGCCCCAAATTTCCTCCCCCCAAATCATCTTCAGCGACGAGGCCCATTTTTGGATCAATGGATTTGTGAACAAGCAAAATTGTCAGATTTAGGACGAAAACAATCCACAAGAGATACACCAGCACCAATTGCATCCCAAATAAGTCACTGTTTGGTGCGGATTTTCGTCTAACGGAATCATCGGTCCGTATTTTTTGAGAACGAAGATGGGATTGCCATAACCGTCAACGGCGAGATCTACAGATCGATGATACGCAACTTCTTGTGGCCTCAACTGGATTATATGCCTGATATGGATACTGACGACATGTGGTTCCAACAGGACGGCGCTACGTGCCACACTGCGCACGCCACGATAGACATTTTGCACCAGCGATTTCAGGGCAGGGTTATCTCGCTCTGCGGCGGCGTCAACTGGCCACGGAGATCATGCGATTTAACGCCATTAGACTACTTTCTTTGGGGGTATCTTAAATCGCAGGTCTATGCGAATAATCCGCAAACAGTTGATGTCCTCAAAGTCAACATAACGAACACCATCCAGCAAATTCAGCCAGATTTATGTGACAAAGTCATCGAAAATTGGGCCTCCCGAATACGTTCCACCAAGCGAAGCCGCGGCGGACATTTGAACGACGTCATATTTCACACTTAATGCCATAAAATGTACTTTCAAATTTACAATAAATTTAGTGCATATATCACACACAACTTGTTTTATTTGCATTTAAAAATTAGCCGACCTTATTGAAAGACCCTTTAGATATGAAGAATTAAAAGATATTTGATTAGTATTATTGGCATTGTGCAATATATTGTATGGTTGATTAATTAATGGTATAAGCGTGGCAAAAGACCTACCATCAAGAAACCGAACAGCATCGTATTTTCCGATATAGTTATTTTTATTGACTTGGTAATATTAAAAGGTATATATTGTATTAAATTGTAGAGGGATTAATTTATTTATTTTAAACAAGGTAAACTCTTTTTTAATATAAAAAATAATTTATTCAGCAATGTAGTTTCCACAATTATTGACAAATGCTCTGCCATCGTTTAACTAAGCAGTGCAAAACTTCCTTGAAAAATAATTCATTCGGTTTTGATGAGATCTATTTTTTTATATACTTTTCCACCTCTATATCGAAATAAACTTCGTCATTTAGATATTGTAATAACTAAGCAAATTGTAATCACATGATGTGAAGTTTATTAATTATGAAGGATAAGGAAGAACTTCCTAACCTATTACATACATTTTTGACCTCGGTCAAACGTGTCAGTGTGGGCGTGCTTTGTTTTAAATTAGGAAACAACCTTATGGTTGACCAACGATGGGCGTTTTGTTGTTTATTTAAATGTTGCAATTGTTGAAGATTCAGATCTGCGGCAACTGTTTCTTTATTAATGAGGAGCTCATGATTTAAAATAATCTTTTCAAATCCCACCAAATGCAATGCAGAGACTTTCTTCTGTTTAACACCACGTCTAGTAGGAATGGGGTTTTGTTTGCAATCAAATCATTGTTTTTTGAGCTTAATATTGCAGTTAAGAACATTTTTTTTTTCCTTTTTCGTAGGACTTCTGTTCACAAATGGCACCCGGACATTTCGGGACCAATAAAGCAATATTCACACGATGAGTCAAATAGTGTGGCACTCGTAAACAAAAATATAGTAATTTTTTAACAGTTTGAAGCGAATTTAGCACAAAAATATCTCTAAGAAGCAATTTTTCGTGTCTTTTATGATCGACACTAATTTCTAGACATCCTAATATAATATTAAATTTTATTTTTTAAAACCTTAAAGATATCTAACATGAAAGATAAGCAAGTAGCTTTGCTTTCAGACACAATTTTTTACTCCTGTTTATTTATTTCGATAGTTTAACAGACAGACACACAAACAGCTCTCTGATTATAATAATGATGATTAATATTATTGTTATTAACATATGGAAATAAAACTGAATTATGGGAAGCAAATATGTGTAAAAATATCTAGAGTTGCTTGAGAAGAGTAAACTTTATAATTCAAAAGAAATATTATTACTCGTCTCACCACCACACGTACTACTCTTACCTTTCACTAGTTCCAGCACAAGAACCTGTCTCTAGCTCGCGTGTCGCCATCAGCGATGATTTATGAACGTCGTGGCAAGGAAAATCTCATACTGGGAGTCGCTAGAAGGAAGTCTCTGTCCTAAGAAAAAGGGCCACACCATAATGAATGTTTGGAGCGCAGCTGATGCACACGAGGAGACAACTATGTTGGACATGCAAATAAAGGCCTCGAGGAAGATAGCCAGGGAACTTTAGGAAAATCATTGGCGGAAAGGTAATAATTAAATAAATGATGAGAATTGGCACAAAAATAGGAATTTGTAACCTGAACAATATATCAAAAGATCCGTGCTATCTCGCCTAGGTTAGCCGCCATAGTGCAGTTCTATTTAAATTCAAATATCTCGTAAAATTCTAGTTTTATCTAAAAACAAAAGTAAATTTAAGTTGATGATAACTAAATGGCCGATAGCGATAACCATAATAGTTTACTAAAAAGAAGGAACTTCATATGCAAAATGCTAAAATCATCATGGAATTCAAAGCAATAAAGTATCTTTTTCAAGACAATTTACACAGGCTTATATAAGAAAACATTCCTAAACAAAGGTTTTACAGCAAAGCTTTTTTTTTCCAAAAACATATATATTTACATATAAAATCTTTATTTATCATAGAAAATAATAAATTTACGATGGAATATAAACAGAAAACCATCATGCCAAAAAGTCATCCATACCAAATCAAACGGTATAAAAAATTACGAACTTTGTAAATAATCATTTTATTTTTCTAACTAAAACTCTACACTACAATGAAAACAAAAACTTTCCAAACTACAAGTTTATAATGTTTTTTTAGAATTAAGAAGGTTGTCTGAAAAATAATGAGCTAAATATTAATAAAATATGTAGAATTAGTATCATTTGTACAAATATATAAAACATAAACCGTTATAATTACATTTATACTAATATAAACTACAAAGCAAAGATGTTTCCCCATCATAATTAGTCAGAAATTATTATTTGTTGATTAGTACGCAAATAAACATAAAAAGTAAGAAGACGGTGTGAGTTTATAAACTATATATAAAGATTATATAGAGTTTTTATTAAAGTAATTAAGTTTTGAAATACATTTGAATGGTTCTGGAGAGAGGAGAAACTCAGATTTGACCGACAACTTTGTCTCTCCTCTTTTCCGACTATCTATTCCCCGAAGTCTCCCGCTATTTAATCATCATGATCTCCCTTTATCTTCCCCCTTTCTATTCACCACCCTCTGCCCTTCTCTTCCACGTCCCTTCCTTCCTCTTTCCCGCTTCTATTCCTCCCTCGCTATCCCTATCTATTTCCTACTCTTTCTCCTTTACTTCTTCCTCTTTCTTCTTTCTCTTCCTTTAACTCATTCCCTCTCACCTTATGTCTATTTCTATCTCCCTCCCTACCCCAACCTCTATATACCTCCCTCCCTCTAACAACCTCGATATATCTCCATCCATCTCTCTCCCACGATCTATCTCCTTTAATCTCCATCCCACTATCTCCCACCATTAATCTTCTTCCCTCTATCTACCTCCATCTATTAGCTACCATTTATCTCCTTACATCTAGCTCCATCCATTTTGCTACCTACATTGATCTAGCTTCGCCTATATCCCTCCATACTCTTATCTCCTTTAATTAAGCTTCGTCCATATATCTCCCTTCATCTAGCTTCCTTCATCTATCTCCTTCTGTCTATATCCCTTTATTAGCTCCATCCATCTCTCTATCTATCACCCTCCATCTATCTCCTTCCATCTATCACCATCCATCTATCACCCACTTTCTCTTTTTCTCTCTCTCCTCTCTCTTTCCCCCTCCCTGTCTCACTCCTTCCCTCCTACCTACCCTCTCTCTCTCTCAATTTCTATTTCCTCCTCCTCTCGCTATATCTTTCTCTCCCTCTGCTTCTCTCCACTTTATTTCTCTCTATCTCTCTCCCCCTTTCCTTCTCTCCTTCTTTTTCTTTCTCTATCTCTCAGAAAAAATAAGATGAAGAAGAAAAAAAAGAAAAATGTAGAGATACAAGAGGAAAGCGGCAAGTCGCTTCCGATGGGAAAGAATAAGTCACCTGCTGACAAATGTGCAAGAGTCACCCTTATTGGTGATTCTCAAGCACAGGGCCTGCAGTCTCTGCTCGCGGCCCGCCTTCGCACTAGTTTGAAGGTAAGCTGCCTGCCAGGATGTGGTAACCACCACATTAGAGTAAAGGCTGAGAAATCCCAGATTTCTGAGAGCTCAGTCGTTGCTCTAATGGTCAGTGGAAACGACCTCTACCTGAGAGGAGGTAGGGTAGGCCCTACAGATAAAATCCTCCACATGGTCATGGGTGCCGTGGACGACTGTAGGTTTAAAACCCGCAAGCGTGTGGTAGTCGGAATGCTCCCGAGGAGAGGTCCAACACGGACCGCTCACTCGATGAATGTCTCTTTAAACCGGCGCCTGGCAGATTTGTGTACGGCAGAGGAGGTCTTTTTTGTGGACCCGTACCGCACCTTTTATGGTAGAAATGATCTCTACCAAAGGGATGGGGTAAATCTTTCCTTTAAAGGAAAGGCCTTTCTGTCGAACATGATCCAGGATGTCGTCGAGAGGACCGAAAGGAGTATCTGGCCCAGAGTGAGGGCAGACGTACGCCAGTACGCCCGTGTCACTCCAGGAACGACCTTCTCAGAGGTCGCAAAAAGGGGTGCCTCACCAACAAACAAGCCGGGAAACGGAAGAGCGTAGGGAGTCCTACAGTCGGGGACTCCCTGAAAGTTCTGTTCAATGCGAGGTCAATCAGGAACAAGTTTCCTGAGCTCCGTGGCCTCGTAGCGACGGAAGAACCCAAAATGGTAGCCATAACAGAATCGTGGATAAAAACCTCAAACCAAGACTTTGAAGGCGAATTCACGGTTCCTGGCTACCAACTCTTCCACAAAGATAGGCCAGACAGAGAGGGTGGCGGTGTAATGTTGTATGTCAAGGATACAATCAAATCTACGAACTCCAACATTATATCCGATCACGAGCTCCTAGGCGTTGAGCTTGTTCAAGGCAGAGTGTGCATCGTTATGAGCGACTTCAACAGACAAGTTGACTGGGAAACCAGAGCAGCCTGTGGCGAGAGCTCGCTACTCCTGGAGTTCGCCAACAACGAGTTCCTCACTCAATGGGTCAGAGAACCGACGAGAGGAGACAATATCCTCGACTTGGTCTTCACCTCTGAGGATGATATCGTTGAGCCTTCTGAGCTTAGGTAAGTTGTCCGAGGTGTTGCAAATGCCATTCAACTAATTGCAAGGTGAGGCACATCAGTCACGCTAACTCTCAAGAAGACTACTTTTGTTAGGTAGGCTTTTTGAAGCGACCGAATTGGAGAAAGTTTTAAGCGTGCAATCAGCAGCAACCTAAAGTTCTCTAGGCAGTGTGCCAAGATAGAAAGGAGGACCCAGAGACTGCCGCGGTACATAAAGAGGCAGTTTCCTTTCCGAAACAAGGAGATTGTGCTCACCCTATACAACTCTTTAGTCCGGCTGCACATTGAATACGCCGTACAATACTCATTACCATCGCTGCGAAAATATATTGAATGGCTAGAACCGATTCAGGCCAGAGCCACCAAATTGATTCCGTGACTTAGAAGAAAAGGATACCGATGCCACCTACGATAATTGGAGCTTTTTCCTGTAAGCGCACCGTATACGTGGCCAACTCATCGAAGTGTATAATATTATACGTGAAGTAGAAAACATGGACAACAGGAAGTTGTTCACCTTGAACAGGAATCCCATGCGCAGTCACGGTTACAAGTTAGATCTTCTAAGATTTAGGATAAGCGATTGCGGAAACATTTGTTCATACAGTATCTGTGAGAAATGGAACCATGCTCCAGTAAAGGTGGTAAACAGTTCAAGTCTAGGCTGGGCAGAGTACTGCTCGTGTATATATGTTCCTTTTGTTCCGTACATGAATAACTCCGTTATTTTTTTCTCGGAGAGTGCTTGACTTCTTATATTTGATTTGTTTAACTAGTGGAAAATTCCCAACATTATATATCTATTTTTATGAGAGTATGCAGGTGAGGGGATAGAAAGGGTGTGTGGATAGACAGCGGAAAGTAGACCAGTGGTGAAAAGAGAAAGAAGTGTGGTAGGGTGCAAAGTAATGCTAGAACCTGGTGATCAGGCCTATCGCTTTCCAATTTTTATGTTTTGTAGTTCCGTTGTTGTTTATCGTTTTGTCTATACATATATATATACATGTATATATAATATATATAATTTGGCGTTCAAGCCATTTGTCTTCATATTAGCCAAAGTATTTGGTTATGCTGTGCGCGTTTGCTGTTGTTTTGGTAAGTCGTTAATTATAACTTACTATGTTTGTTTTAATGTCTTTGTTTTTTCGTAAATTTGTAGTGTGTGTAGTTTGTGTATTATGTTTCTTCTTTGTAGTCTTGATTGATGTGTTTCATCTTCTTGTGTAGTTTTCCTTCTTCGGTAGTTTTGTTTTGATTGATGGATTTTGTCGATATCAGGAAATTTTTGTCAAAATCGGTTGGTTTCTTGGTTGGTTATTTAGTCTTGGTTTGGGGCAAAATCAACTCATCTTGCGTAGAACGGCACTTCAGCTCCGCCAGCTAAAATCCCAGCGGAGCTTGTAAATCTGGCGCGACATACTGCTCTTCTATTCTGGTCAATCATTTGTACGATTTCCTCGTCCAACTCTCGATTAACCTTTTCCAGCATATTCCTTGTCCGTTCTTCGATGAGAACGTTAATGGGGGGTAACCCAGCCTCCCGGTGCAGTTCTTCCTATGATCTTCTTTCTCTTCTGCGTGTACCTGTAATTAGGTACGCGCATTTGTTCTGCACCACTTGTAGTCTCTTCTTCTGTGTCTTTGAGACACACGAGAGGGCGGAGGCGAGGTATAGCAACGTTGATCTTACTAGTGCAGTATAGATCTTCTTTTTGTTGCTTTGACGAAGATTTCTGAACTTATACAGAGTCTTGACTGCAGCAGTGGCCTTGTTGATACGTTGTTGGATGTGCTTTGTGTACCCGGTTGAGGTGATCGTCATACCAAGTACATTGCATTCATTGATGTAGGGATATCGTCTATCCCCCACCCTGACGTCATCAAGTAGTCTCCTGCCTATGGAGACTACTTTGAACTTATCCTGGTTGGTGCGGATTTTCCACTGGGCCTCGTGTTGTCATCCGAGCTTGCCAAAGCGCATTCCTCCATGGACAAGTGATTATCTGGCTGAAATCATCAGCGAATTGTAAGTTGAGGCAAGTGGGGCTTACAGGGACTGGGACATCAGCGGTGTAAATCAAGTAGAGAGTGGGAGGCCCGCATTGAGCGGAAACTTTGGCCCGTCCGTGCACCCTAAACTGATGTACGCCGCTCTCTCCATGACATAGTCACAGAGAGTTCTCTCTAAGTTTTTACTTAGTCCCAGTCGTAAGATCTTGTTCTGCATTCCCTGTTGCCACACCTTATCGAACGCCTTTGATACATCCCGACAAACAATGTCCAAGTAACTATTTTCCCGTTTTGCATGGGCTAGCTTTGCCATGATGACGTTAATCGCCATCTCCATACTTCGCTTACTCTTAAACCTGAATTGGCGTGGGTTATAGAGCGAGTTTTCCTCCAGGTGAGACACCAGTCTTTTGTAAAGGATCTTCTCGAAGAGCTTCCCGCCAAATTCCAGAAGTGAAATTGGCCGGTAGCTCTCCTTCAACTTGGGGTTCTTTCCGTGCTTAGGCAAGAAAATCATCTTTGCCGTTTTATAAGCGTCCGGAAAGTATCCCGTATTGAGACAGGCGTTAAATATTCTTCTCATTTCTTCGATGACACAGGCTGGTGCCTTTTCAAAGTTAAGCTTTGTAAGCCCCAATTTACCTGGGGCTTTTTGTTGGAATAAGCAAAGCGCGCCGAGTAGTTCTTCTTCTGTAATCTCGGTGTCTTCGTCGCGTTGTCTATCCACCTGGTGATGAGGGTGCGTCTTATCTATTTCTTCGTTTAGCTCGTCGATGATGTTACTTTCGAACTCTAGGTCATAGTCTTCGTTTTCTTCTTCAGTTATACTGAAGTTCTTTTCCCAATAACTTCGGAATATCTTTCAACTTTTTCTTCTTCTTCTTCGATGTCTCCGTTTTCTTTCCGTAGCTCGATCTTATGCTTCTTTTCAGTCTATCCTTTAAGAATTCGGATCTTCTTCCAAAATTTTTTGGGAGTTGCTTCGTGATCGAGGCTATCGATCGCGTCCTCCCATCTTCTGTTCTGTTGTTCGAGGATCAACGGGTTCAATTCTTCTTTGATTTCTTTACTTCTTTGCATCGAGGGAACCGATGCATTCACGATGTTGTATTAATACATTATCTTCAGTTCACGGTACAGTTCCTTCATATATTCGGTCCACTCGTAGGTCGATATGGTCCTATATGCGGAATGAGGGATACAAGCCCTATCTGCGTCGATGATTTGGTTATTGAGGTCATCGAGTGCCTTGTTAGTCTCCTCGAGAATTGCCTTGTCCAGGTTGGGCGGATCGTAGGCCTCGAAAAGGTGCGTGTACCGTTCCCAGTCTGCTCGCCTGTAGTTCTTCCTGACTATTGTTGGGACTTGTATAGGGTTCCTATTGATAGTGAGTAGGATCCCTATATGGTCACTACATGGCACCTCGATTGGTTCCATGTAGTAATTGAACGATAGCTGACGATTCACCAGACAGATGTCTGGCTTTGTGGCACATCGTTCTCTGACATAGGTGGGAAAGTCGGGGCCTATCCGCTGAGCAATTTTTCTGTCCAGCAACAGGTCCAGGCTTCTCCCTATACCGTTGAAGGGCCTGTAACCAGATTCTCGGCATTTGGCGTTCAGATCCCCCATTAGTATAGTGGGGGCTCTTCTGCCAAATAGGCCAGTGAAAGTGTGAATAGGCAACACATCTCTCCTTGGCGGTTGATATCCGGTTGCAATGACCAACTTTCCTAAGTCGAGCTTGACCTCAATCGCGAGGTAGGATTCTTCTAAGTTCCTTATCTGCTTGTATTTGATCCCTTTCTTTATTGCAATAGCATAGCCATCGTACCGCTCTTGCGAATAGTTGGTGATCAACACATCGTAGTTCCAGATTTTCATTTCTGTATTACGCATGTCGATCCCGTGTTCTGAAATCAGTATGATGTCTGCATTAATTTCTTTGAATACATTTCCGTAAAGAATTCCTTTCGTCGTCCAGCCGTTGGTGTTGATTTCCATTATTTTCAGTGCGTTACGTAACATGGTGAGTTGTTTTACCTATGTTTCTTCTTCCCCTTTTTTAGTTTGGGGGCCGGTTGGGCGATTTTACTTGGCCCAGGGTTTTCCTTTTTCGGACGGGGGCTCGGGGTCTTTGACCTGCTCTTTGTGGCTCATGTGCGAGTGCAGGGGCCCTCTTCGCTGTCAGATGAGGAGGATCCATCCTCACTTCCAGCCTTTTCCTCTTCTTCTTCTTCCTCGGTTTCTTCCGATGATGGTGCTTTAATCATCTCCTCCAAACCGGATTTGATGTTGTTATTCTTAATGACTGAGTCTTTGAAAGCCTTGGAGCACTCGGGTTCTTCAGGCATGACTACTGTCGGGAGGTTGTTCGCCTTCAGGAGCACGTTGAGCACTTGGTTATAACAACCAGGATTCACTGCATTCACCACATTTGCATGGGTTATGCAGATCAGAATCTTTGCACTCAGATCTCCGGTGTAGTTGAGTTGTGCAGGTGCCGATGCAGTCTTCACCTCGACACTCATCCTAGCGGCCCTTGCGTGAGTCGTTTCCTTTGCCTTCCTTTCCTCTTCTTCCTTCCTCCTAATTATTTCGCGGCGCTTTGGGCAGTTAAGGGCCATCGTCCGATGCTCCCCTTTGCAATTGAGGCATTTCTTCGAGGAGCTTTCGCACTTGTCGAATCTGTGCCCTTCTGTGGCGCACTCACTGCACCACAGCTTGTTTTTTTTTCGGGCAGGTCTTAGAGGTGTGGTTTTCAAGTTGTAGCATACAAAGCACATTTGTATGCTGTCGAATTTTTCCTGCTGGATGTTCTCCCTCGGAATTCTCATATTGAAGACGAGAATACCATTTTGGGTGGCCTTCCTTGCCATGTCCCTGGTTGAGAATGTTATCTTAAACACGTGGGTGTGTTCGCGGAATTTAATTATCTCACAAACTTATGCCCACGGGTTGCTCCTAGTAATCTCCTCTTTTAGCTCATCTGTCTTGTGTTCTCGTACCCAGCTCTCCACTTTGCGGCAGCTTACGCTTCTGTTCGTTGCCACTTGTGGGGGGTTTTCACTTCCAATCCTGTTGTTTGCAGGACTCTCGCTACCTCTTCCGATAGGAGCTGGTCCACATCTTTGGTCTCGGCACACATGGCGATGAATCCCGATGAAACTTCGATGAGTTTCACCAGTACCACCTTGAGCTCGATGTAGAGGGTTTCGCAGAGGTTCTTCTTCGTTGGGATCTGTCTTCCGGCTATGGTCCTTAAGGGGACCCTCTTAGTGAGGGCCTCCATGGTCTTGACGTTCCTCTTCTTCCTTCTTTCCCTGTAACAAAGTGTAATTAATGTGCATTTTGTATGTGAAAAAGTTAGGGTGTGGTAAAGGAAGTAAAGGATGGTGTGAGTAGGGCTGGTAACGGGCTCAAATTAATATGAGAAAAAACGCCCCCGTCCATTTTTCCTGTTGTTCTCCCGCTCGTATGCTGCCAGTATGATGGCTGATAGAGTGATGGGGTGGGTCTCGGGTGGGGACCTCAGAGGGTTGAGCTTGGTGGACTTAATGCATAGCGGCCGAATCAACGACCGCTAAGTTTTTGCCCCCCCCTCACGGGTACATACGCCATAACTGCATCCAACTACATAGAGACGGGTGTACTTCCCTCTATGATTCTGGCCGGGTACCCCGGGGTATGAGGATTTCTCCTCTGTCCGGGACTCGAAGTTATGCCCCAGTATCGAGACAATTTCTGACTTATGCTTCTGCTGTGGGATAGTCCTCAAACCAGTGTTCACATAAGCATTTATTTATGCCAAACCAAGTGGCTGGCATAGTTAAGTCGAAATCAATGAGTGGCAGACATCCGAGCGGGTTCACACGCAGAGCGATGGACGGGAGCAGTGAGATGCTTAAGCCCTCATTGATTTACGAGGCTTCGAAGTAAAAAAAGGCTCTCTCTTCTGAAGGATGAAACTGGGTTCACCTTAAGACTTCCAGAATAGGTGTTCGTTTCTGTAGGCAGCGCTCAAAAGTCAATCAGGCACTAAAACAAGAAAAAGTGCTGTATCCGTAAATGCTTCAGCAGAACGCAGTAAAACGGATTTTCAGCCGTCTTTTTTTTATATATCTATTGCCATATGCAGCGTTTCGAGTATTTAATTAAACAACTAGGGCAAAAATATACTTTAATTACATAAAAAATTGAAATATTAAAACTTTAAATTCACTAAGGGTATGATAAGAAGATCTAAATAAAAAATAATACTAACAATGAGTACTACGCGATGGTTGACGCAAAAATTCACTTTACTACGTAATGTAACTAAAGAACATAAATAAGTTGTAATCCTTTTACTTTTAACTAAGAGAGAGTCTGGGGTGGGATGACCTTGAACGAGAACCTCGTTGGGGCGATGATTCGAGGCGTGAGGCTGACTCGGACACACAGCTGTCCGTCTCGCTGAGCTAATCCCGAGGTAAGTGAGGCGCGTGTGGCGATGCTTCTTGACTTGAAGATATAAGCGAGGGGATTGTGGATGTACGATTATGCCAATCCTTTGGTTACACTTGCGGACTTTTCGATGATGAGACTTGACCAAGAGGTGAATTTTTTCTCGAGTGTCACTTCACATTGGTATTCCTCAATGGTGAGGGATATCTCTGGTTTTATTCGGAAAACTGAGATAGGGGGTCTCTCTGAAGGAGATTGGTATGAGAGTGATTCTCTATACCGCCGGTCTACTCTTCGATGTAACCAAATGAACAGCCTCGGGAAGGAAAATCCTGTTCGGTTCCACTTCTTCTTGATTCCCTGATTTACTCAGGGACTGCTCTTCTTCTCTCGTTTGCTACCTCGATTCTCCTCTTCATTTTTCAAGATCGAACTATATATACGTCGATTATCCCCTGGGGAGGGGAGGGGACATGAGTGCCTACCTTTAAGCCTCTCTCCTAGTTCATCCATTTTCAACGTTGTGACCATTCGCTCTTCTGGTTTACGTCGGAGAAAGTGGAATTTTGTCTATTTGGCGAAAATAGACCTAAACAATAGAAGGGGACAGTGAGCCTGTTCCTAATTTTTATTCTAAAAGCTATCCCACCATCCTTTGTTTATATCAACGGACTACTAAATATGCTGATGGTACTACTTCTTTGCGAGCTATCTCGAGGATTTTGGGGACAGCGGGGCAAAAGGAGGGAGAGGGGTAAAGTATCAGGCCATATGGAACGTAACTGTTGACGCTGTGTAACCAAACTAGCGTCTGTTTCTCCTCGTGATATTGATTTCCACACACAGCTATTCTGTCAAAATTCTTACGTATGATCTTTTTCAACACGCCTACGACATTTTTTGGTTTCCATACTACAATATTGCGGGGAAAATGTTCGGCTGTGAGAGCATTCATGTTCTCGTTATACTTTCCATCATACCTATTGTTAGGCCTTGGTATACGGTGCTTCCTCGGTATGGTTCGCAAAAACTTATGAGAACTGCATTTCCTTGTAACTCTTCCTTGTACCACACACACACTCTTTCTCTCCCTCTTTCTTTCAATCTATCTCTCTCTTTAAAAACTTCTTCGGAGCATAAACACCTCTTAGCTTTTCGTTTATCATTCTATCTTATTTTCTCTCACGAAGATTCAGCCTCAAATTATTGATTATTTTTAACTTTGCTACTCTTAAAAGATAAAAGTTGGGTTCACTTCCAAACATCAACATTGTCATAGCATACTCTTCTACAACTTCCTGACACAGTCTACACTCAAACTAGCATTCACAAACGATCTGATCGTCCCAAATATTTTTCTACTCTCTCTACACCTCCGGTGGCAATCTACTTCATCTTTATCTCTACCATTAATGCTATATCTGCGCTAATATTAAAAGTTTGTCTTGTGTAAGGATAACATCCAGGGCTCTAATATCACACCCCATCTTCATCACAAAGTCTTTTCTCCTTTGACGTTTAGCATCTTGCGAATCTCATTCACTCTCAACCACTAAAACCAGGTCATCAACATAGAAAGAACATATCGCTCAGCATTCCTCATCAATCTCACAACCTTTTCATTTAATCCTAGTTTTTCATCTACCACTATTCCATCTACTAGTCTTAATATATTAAACAACCATAGTGTCATGACAGAACCTGATGTCAAAACAATCACTGCGGTCATATTTCACCCTCACGCACTCCTTACTTCCAACAGTAACATTTATCCACTCTCTACAAGTTGATCACTCACTCTAAACATTCTTCAAACCTGTCCTAATGCTTTTCTCTATCAAAACTTTCTCCAGATTCATCACTCCAGTATACTTTGCCTCTCTTATCCGTCGTTTTTCAGCTCTCTCGGCACAAATACCTTCTCCACATACTTCATGCCCACTTTAATCCCTTTGTTGATCCACCTTCAATCACTTAATTATCCTTTTACTCCCAATCAGAAGTCTTCCATGCACCTTGCCTACCGCACTCGAGTCTTATCCTCCTACGTCTCTTACATTAGTCCTTTTCCCTTTCACCCAACGCTGGTATCATCCTTCTTCCAGCTTTTTGCTTTCTACACTCACCACCACTTTTTAAAATCTACGCGATTATATCATCTACGCAAGTTGCCTTACATTTTATCAGATCTGTCACATCACTAACAATCTCGTTCGTGCTTGATTTCCTACTTTCATACAACTCCTGATCCACACTCGCGAATACAATCATATTCACGTTTGCCTGATCTCCTATACCCATATTAAAACCATCCAAATTACTCTCGACGTCTAATTATTACTTTATTTTTCATGGGTACCACGCCATTATTATACGTGATGTTCACACAACTATTATTTATTATCAGCTATTAACTATTTTCATACAACTGTCCAAATACTTCATTTCCTGCTTCACCGCTTTCATCCCAAACTTCTTTTTTAAAGACCATCTGGAGGACGGTCTTTTTAAAAATGGTGTAGGAAACCATTAACCATTGCAAATACAAGAATATTAGTCCAATTCTTTGTAGCATTTTTCAATCCTATGGCAATACTTTAGTAAGAGTGTTGGCAAAGTTATCCTGGATAGATTAGTTGTCACAAAAGTGTCGTTGGCTTTTAATTTTATATATTTAGGGGATACAGCGTGAAAGCAAACATAATGAATCCAAGTGTAGTGGCACTGAATAAATAAAAAAATGTTATTAGCTTCTATTTTACCACTGAAATTTCAATCTCCATACAAGGAAAAATTGCCCCCAATTCTTTAAATAGGAAAAAAGAAGAATTAATTTGGAATATAATACTCGTTGTCGTTGGCTTATAATCTGTTTAAATATATCAGCTTCGAATTGTTAAATAAGTGCTAATGGTATTGAATTGGGGTGTAGAGGAGGCTGAATAGAGGTAGCACCTTTGACTACTGACTGCCGCATCTCACTGGAGTGTGAGATGGTCATGTCGACTGGTCTTCACTCTCTTCCCAACTCTCACATGCTGGCTCCAAGCACCACACCCTGGTAATCACTTCAGCAGGTGGGCTAAACCATGTGAAGGGAATTAATCTATAGCAGCAGGTAGATGAGAGGGGAAGGGTGAGTATAAAAAGACTTATACATCGGTTGGCTTCCCAAATCCGCCTCTCTTCATGGAGATGGGGAACACGCTTAAGTTAGTAGAGCCTTGGGGTTGGCAAGTCTTTGGCAAGTGCCCAATTATACTCCGCTCAAATTCTGTTTCATGCCTGCTAGAAATAACAGCAGGCAGACGCAGGCAAGGGGTCGTTACCACCTGCGCCCTTAAGTCAATTAAGTCAAGTAATTAATTTAAAGGAACAAAGTCATTAGCCAACCAATAATACTTTGTTAAATTAAAGTGATAATTTACGCTAATTGGCAATACATATGTAGATTGGAAATCCTAAAAAGTAGTTGATGGCATTTATTCAAGAGAAAAGGTCGTTATTTTTAACCTTGCTACTTTTAAACGATAATAGTTTAGGCCAGTAAAATGGTAGAAGTACCTTATGCTTAGTTGCAAACGATGAACTTGGATTTCCTAAAAAATATTCGGTTTGTTAGACCAGAAGTGCGACTATTCCCTAGAGGTGAATAAAATAATATGTACGGAAATATACCTAACATCAAGCGGATAAAAACAAGTTCGAAATCCGTGCTCTATTATATAATAATTCAACTGAATGAATTAAAAGACCTTCATCGAGGGAAAGTGCAATATTTTTAAGCACTTTTATGCATGGCAAATAAGAAGTATCCAGAACTGTGCTATTTTATGCATATTAACAATTGCTACAATCCAGAAAGCTCAGGTTTGAGGATCATTTTTGCAAATTAAATCTTGATATTTCGTTCCAATATTGTAGTATTTTCAATATGGCGCATTGCGTACTAGCATAAAAAGGATTGTGCTCCCTAAACCTCTATGACCACCAATTCTTCCTATATCACGTCTCTGGTACAGCTTTTGGCTACCAAAACTCAAAGCTAAAATATTCAATTGAGCTTCGTGGACAGTGAATTCATTTGTTAAAATTTATCTTCATCAAAAGGCAAACTCCTGGTATAAATATAAAGTGATTCAGCGATATTCCCTTTCCAGAGAGTTAAATCTTGACGAATGGCCTGTCTTTTTCCCTTCCCCAACGCACTTGTTTGAAATGGATCCTAAAATACGTGTGAAAGAGAGGAGGGAGGCAATAAAGTGCGCAAGAACAAAGAGATAAAAGATCAAGGGGACGAAATGGGAAAATTGATAGTAAGATTAATAAAAAGAACTTATAAAAAAGATTCATGGCTGAAAGAAATAAAACTTGAATATATTTAAGGTGTTGAAGACCTTACAAGCAATATATAGGTCGGTAAATTATCTTATGAACTCTTGAAAAAGAGAGTTTGAAAGAAGAGTGAATGCATAAAAGCATTTTTTTTTTCTTGAGTTATTTTAATTACAGATGAAATCAAAGTATAAACTGAATATCTTTCAGAGACAAAAAATAACAGTATATTGTTCGATTTTTTTTTATGTTGCAACTTGTCCCTAGGGGTTAGTTTTCATGGTTTGGACGTTTAGTAAATTAATAGTATTCTAACTCTTCATATTTAAACTATTCCTGTGTATTTAAATTCAACGGTATTTTTCAACAGGTTTGCAGGAGACTCAGGATCGAGCATAAGACTTGACATATAGGTGACGAAATTATCCAAGCCAGATGGAGCACTTTAATTTCAGTTACTGATAGTGATCAGGGAAATGCAGGAGTAAAGGGTGAGGCAGAGAAAGGAAAGAGATGAAGGGGAGATAGAGCGGAAGGTATACAAGATAAAAGAGGTGCTTCAGGGATAGGAGGGCTGAGTGTCTTTATACCAATTCTCGTAGTCTTAGAAATAAGAAGAATGAGTTATTTAGTTCTATTATTGATCAAGATATAGATATAATATGTGAAATATAATCATGGGTTAATGAAAATAAATGTAATGACAATGTGAGTGAATTTGAACTACAGGGTTATGATATGTACATTAGTCAAAGGAGAGATAGAACTTTTGGTGGGTTGATTATTTATATCTGAAAAAGCATTGATTCAAATCTAAATAATTCTATAAAGCAAGGAGTTGATTCAATAGGGATAGATATTAGAGTCAATAAAAATATGATAATACACTTGGGAGCCTTTTACAGACCAGCCGGACAGACTGATTGTATTGATGAGTTAATGATTAGGGAAATAAGTAAAGGATGCGAAGTAGATAAAGTTATTCTTGGTGACTTCAATTTAAATTCTGTGTACTGGGAAAATATGATAGGAAGGGATAGAGCGAGATGTAAGTTTATAGAATGCTTTGAGGTTAACTTTTCACTCAATTTGTTAATAAGCCAACAAGGGATGCTAATATAATTGATCTGGTTCTTTCAAATGATGATCACTTGGGTCAGGAATTGACTATCGGGGAAGCATTGGGAAATAGTGATCATCAGATGGTTCATTTTAACTTGGGAATAGTGAAAGATAGAACATCAACAAATTCAACGAAAACTCCAAATTTCTATAGCGGCGATTACGATAAATTACGAAACTTGCTAAATCAGATTAGGTAAGAGATATAATTCAGTGATAAGAATACTTATAGGATGCGGGACATATTTAAGACTATATTAAACATAGTACAGGAGCAGTGTATCCAAATGAAGGCTATTAAGAAGAAATGTAGGAAGCTATTGTGGTGGAATCAGGAAAGAGCTAGGAAAATTAATGTGAACAGGGAAATAATTAAAGGGCTTAAATGCAGGTAAGGCATCTGGCCCAGGCAACATTTATTCTAGGTTAGTCAAAGAAGGTGTAGATAGTATTGCATTAGCTCTTGAGAAGATAGATACCATATAACTAGAGTTTGGATAAAAACCTAATGATTGGAAATTAGCGAATGTAGTGAACATTTTTAAAAATGAAAGTGTAAAGGACCCGAATAACTTTAGATCAGTAAGCTTAACTTCTAGTTTGTAAAATCTCGAGAAGATCGTTAGGAAGGGAATCTCTGACCATCTAGAGAGTGATAGGTAAATAAAGGAAGCTCAGTAGGGGATTAGAAGATCTAGATCGTGTTTAACAAATTTACTGTATTTTATGGATCATGTAACTAAATAATTAGATAAGGAAGAGAATTTTAATGTAATTTACTTAGATTTTGGCAAAGCTTTTGATAAGGTTCCACATAGGAGATTAGTTCACAAATTAAATAGGCATGGGATATGTGGTAAAGTTTTAAATTGGAGACCTGAATGGCTGAAAGACAGGAAACAAAGAGTTGTACTGAATGGAGTGTGGTCACAGTGGACGGAGGTTATCAGTGGCGTACCTCAGAGGTTCGTTCTAGGCCCTTTATTATCATAGTTTATATAAATTATTTTGGGCAGCCTGTAAATAGCAAAGTGTCAATTTTTGCTGATGACATTAAATTCACAGCTGTAGTCAAAGACTTTGAGGGTAGCTTTAAAGTGCAGAGTGACTTCAATAAGTTGTTAGCTTGGGCTCAGATGTGTTATGACTTTTAACCTTAAAAAATGCAAGTTATTAACATGGGAAGAGATAATAGGGAATTTAGCTATGAAATGGATGGGCATTGGCTAAATTCAGTTAAGCATGAAAAGGACTTAGACATAGTAGTATATAGGTCACTGAAGTTTTCGAAGCATTGTATTGAGGCAAGGAATAGAGCAACTAGGGTGCTAGGATACATTAAGAGGAATGTTAGCTACAAGAGTAAGAAGGTTATCCTTAAACTCTACAACTCGTATGTCAGGTCACATTTAGAGTAGTGTATACAAGCATGCTCACCACAATTTTAGCCATGATATTAACCTGCTGGAGTCAGTGCAAAGGATAGCAACAAAAATAATACCTTCCCTGAAGCACCATAAATATAAAGATAGACTGAGGGTACTAAATATGTTCTCATTTGAGAGAAGATGTGTGAGGGGAGATATGATTGAGGATTTTAAAATATGTTCTGGGATGGATAATTTAGATTTTAGCACGTTATTTGAGTTGTATGTTTGTAAGAGGACTAGGGGTCACCACTTAAATATTAAAAAACAAAGGTGCAGGATGGATGTTAGAAAATATTTTTTCATCAATAGAGTGGTAGATTACCTGAATAGTTTGCCATCTGAGACAGTAGACTGTCCAAACTTGAATGTATTCAAACGCAGATTAGATTATTTTATGGGGAGGGAGGTTTAACGTTTTTTTGAGGGGGAGGGGGGGTATTCTGGACTCATTCCGGTGGATGCAGTTTTTTATTATTGTATATTATGATTGATTTGTATTTTTACGAGCCTTGATTATAATGCTTTTTGTTTTTGACACAATCGTATGGATTGTTTAAATTGTATATTGTAGATGCATGATCTGACACAATCCTATGGATGCATTTTGTGGGTGGAATTTGACAGATGGGGATAACCTTTGATAGGCCCTTGTGGCTTTTGTGATCCTTGGAATTGTTGTTATGCTATGTTATAAAGGGAAATTTACCTCCCTATACATGCGCATTCTGATCATCTCCACGCATTTGATGATCACATCCAAAAACTTACTAACTACAATTAAGAATAAGTACATATGACCAATCGGCGATCGCAAAACATTTGTATTCAAATTATGTTTTGATGAATTTCTTTTACCAAAATTTTCCTGGATCATGGACAAGATGGCGTCATCACTACGATATTTGTACCTACATTCATGATGCCATTTTAGATATTCACTTATTCCATCATTTAAAATACAGCGGTTGGACAACATAATAAAAACTAGCTGTTTCTACTGTCCTAATTCTATCAGCGATAATAGAGAAATAAAAACTTCAATTATTAATTAAATCTTTCATTTGACTTTTCGGCCCATCAAACATGATGTTGCTAAGCTTATTTTATTTTTATTCTTTAGATCCTTGTAGAAATACACGGCAAAATGAGAAGAATTTCATATTTTCAGAGAGGGCAAATTTTAAGAGAACCGATGACTAAAGACTCTGGTACTAAAACTTCTGACTTGTACAATGGTTTGAGAACTGTGTTTGAAATAATTTTGCATTCCTCATCGCTGTAATTGTTAAAGACAGGCCTAGATACCATGATAACGAAGTGGATTATATGGATTCCTCTCACAATTGACGATTTTAATATTATTGGACAGCTGTGTTTTTTATTGGAGCAAGGGGCGGAAAACCGCCTCCTTTCGCCACTTTACTGAAGAAAGTGAATCAGAGTGCTTTAAGAATGGTTTAAAATTATAGAAACCAATTTCAGAAAGATATATGAGTTAATTTCTTCATACATTCAAGCAAGTAGTATTGCGAAAGGACAAGCAACCCTATATCAAAAGATGCAACTTACATTTAACAATGTGCTTCATTATTTTTTCCCAACCCTATGAACATTTACAAAATTATTCAATCATGCAATCGCAAGTAGAGATGAATCTTGCCATTTAGGAATTCTTGCGTGCCACAGAGGAAGCCAAAACAGGACAGAGTGAGTCGAAATAAATATTTGAATGAGGATCTGGGTAGAATTGTTTACGTAGGATGAAGTGAAAATGTATGGCTTATAGATGGAATAGGCAGATTTGATCATTCGAGAAAGAGAGAGGCGCTTTACTTCAATTTACCTTATAGTATATTGTGGAGAGTTCGAAAACGTCCCTTTTGTAAAAGCCTCATTGGTCTTCTCTGGTCATCTACTTTCTAGTCATCTTCACTTACCAACGTTCACCTCCTTATGACCTTTGCTCACAAACCATTTTACTTAGATTCCTTCCATTGGTTCCCTCTTTTTACTGAATTAAATCCATACAAAGTCTCTAGAAAACCACACCATAATATGACCCTGGTCTTCCTTAATCCCACCGAAGCATCACAAAAAAGAGTATCGACTGTTTCAGTATTTCATCTTCATTTAACTCACTCTGGAGGACCCCTAATTTCCTGTGTATTCAGAGCGTGCTCCACAGTCACCCCCACCCTCATTCCTTGGTAATAAAATCATTGCCACCGGCAGAATAAAACTGGCCAGGATTCGCTTTCAGCTTGGTCGCACGAAAAGCCAAACGAGATCAGAGATGAAGACGAAAACTGCGCCTCGAATATAGCCAAATCTAATTTTCACTAGCACATAGATACAATAATACAAATACAGAAGGAATAAAACAGCGAAGACGAATTCAATGACACGAATACAAAATAGGAAAAATAGAAAAGATGCTTACAATGACACTGATACAGAGAAAGAAAAAATAGAAAAACGAATGCAACGCCACGAATACAAAGAAGAAAAAACAGACAAGACCGACGCAAATACAAAGGAAGGAGAACAGAGAAGACAAATTCAATCAGACGAATACATGAAAAGGAAGATGGTATGGAGTGGTAAACATGAGGAGCTTTCTGACATACTCCATAAGCTTGGAGGTAAATTATCTTCCTCGACCCGACAATACCTTTTTAGGAATTCCTACCCGAGAAAAAATGGAAATGAGGGCTTCGGCGCACGAAACGTTATCAATGCGCTTAAGGAAAACTGCCTCAAAAAACGGGTAGTGAAGTCTACCAAAGTGAGTACGCAACTTTGTCCTTTACTAGACTGGGGGTGAATGGGGCCAATAAAATAAATGGCCACACGAGAAAAAGGTTCCATGATGATCAGGCTTTTCTGAAGGGGGGCTGGCTTGACGCGCCTTTTTACCGATGTCTTTTGGCAGGCATCGCATGATTTGCAGTACTCTGCAATTTCCCTGGCCACACCTGGCCAATAAAAATACTTAAAAACGCTCTGGGAGATTTTATTATGACTAAAATGACCGGAGAATAAACTATTGTAAGAAATCTGGAGGACTTGGGGGACGTGAGAGTGGGGACGACACAAGGTGTGTGTTTCCGTCGGAACATCTACGATGTAACAGCTCATCATTGACAAGGTATGAGATTCTTATTCCACCACGGGAAGACTCTTGCTCCTGAATCCTGGCTTTCTCCAAAAGGGGAAGCAGAGTTGCGCACCCCTTCTGAGCGTGGGCAAAATCCTCGTCCGAAGGGTATCGATCTCTGGATCGATGGAGTTTTCTGAAGGAACGGGTTCCATGGAAGCCTTGGCGGCCTGGGCATGCCGAGGCCTCTTATTAACTTTGGGGTACAAGTTATGGCTACTTGCATAAATATCAGCCTCTTCTAGGCATTCTTTGAACGTAGAGCAGCGCTTGTCTTTAACGAAAGCACGGATTTCAGGATTCAGGGAAGCTGAGAATTGATCTTTTAGGACGAAGTCCAAAAGTAACTCGTACTCTTGGGGGATTTTACACAATCTAACAAAATTGGAAGTGTTTCTGGATGGTATAACCAAAATGGTGAAAGGTCTGACTGGGGTGGATCTTTTCGTGACGGAAACGGGCACGATAGAAGTCTGGGGTCATATTTACGGCAGCTAAGTGTTCCAACTTGAGGGTAGAGTAATCCAAAGTGGACTCTGAGGGGAGCGAAATCTATATTTCTCTCAACTGTGAGTTTAGGAGGGGGAGCAATTTGATAAGATATGATCCAAAATCTTCTCCTTCTTTAAAGACGGTTAATCTTACTGATAGTGACTGTAGGGTTTCGGTCCAGGAGTTAATTGGCATTGAATCCAATTGATTACGGCTTAATTCCAGTTCATGCTACCTTATTCTCTCACGTTCCTCCATTTCTGCTTCTCTTAGTTCTTTTTCCTGCGCTCTTGCTTCTTGTTCCTTCGTTCTTCTCTCTTCTCTTTCATTTCTCTCTTCTTCTTGAATATAAGTTTATAATTTTCGGCCGGACCACTTTGCTTGACTCTTGAAACGGTCAAACGAAGAAGATATCTTCAATCTTCTTGGATTACTAGGGGCAACGTGGGGGTCGAACCAAGTAAATATTCGTTTGAAAAATTTAAACGGTTCACACAAAATCTTTGGGGAACGTTTATTATTTTTTGATTGACTTTCCCTCCTTTTGCAAATACAATGTACGAGAGAAATAATCATAACAAGAAAATTTTAGCAGTCATTCGGAAGGATATTATATAATCAATATTTGTAGAAGTTGGGATAGTGGAAGATATAGTGGGTAAAAATTAAAGCATAGAGGGGATATTTTTGGTCTCTTAGGGAAGAAATCGCTTTACTTTTATTTATTTTTACCTTTGCTTTTATTATTTGTTTGAACTTTTTGTCCTATGTTTGGGTAGTTGGGTGAGCTTTAGTGTTCTTCTTATTGTTTGTTTTCAAATTCATATAATTAGGGGTACTTATTCATGTTGCAAATATTCAGCTTTCAAGCCTTTGTTAGCTCTATTTGCCAACGATTTACCTCGTGATGTTGTATTAATTGTATTGTTTGCTGTTTCATTTATGTATGTATTGATGAAATGTTCTTCTATGTATAATTTGGTGTAATGTCTTCTTGTGTGAATAGTTTTGTACTTGGGAACCGAAGTTGGCGTAAGACTTTTGCCCGTAGCCTCGAAGCATATTAAGTCTGCCACCTGTTCCCAGTAGCTCAGGAATGACACCATTCGTTAGAGTGTACCAGACTTGTTTTCAAGTTTTAAGATGACAACATTAATGGGCTCCAAACGTTTCCTCCTGTGCAAATCTCTTTGCCTAAGGCGATCACGCCTTTTGACTTTGTTGATAAGCAGAGATGCAGTGTTCTTGACACGTTGTAGCCTTTTCATCGAGGACTTGCTAGCCGCTTGAGTAACCATTGCGGGGTAGATGAGCTAAGCCCGGACATACATCAGATATATTTTCGTGATGTTGGCCGAGCTAAGATCTCTAAACCTGTATAGCTTGGAGATTTCTCTCCTTGCCAGGATCCGCCTCTCCGTGTGGTGTCTCTAGTATCCATGGTTGGTGATTTTAAGACCCAGGACGGTGCCTTCGGCAAAGTAGCCGTATCTCCTCCCATCTATGATGGTGGGCGATGTCAACTCGCGGCTCAGCGGGACGATCTTGAATTTGTCCCTGTTGGTCCTGATCTTCCATCGTCTCTCGTACTGGTTGATGTTGTTAATTTACGCTATTGTACGAACTACTTGTGCCCTTACTTTCCTCTCCGAGCATGGGACAATTTGAGTGATGTAATCTGAGAATTGCAGATAATCGTGTCCTTGTGAACCGGAGTTGGGAGATCGATTGTGAAGATCAGGTAAAGCAGAGGACTAGGCAGCTTCCCTGAGAAACACCCGCCTTGAGTTCGAATTTAGGACCTCTGTAGCCCTTAATCATGACACAGGCCCTTCTTTCCATGACGAAGTCCCAGAGGATCCTTTCCAGGTTTAGGTCTAACTGGAGGTTCAGGATCTTGCATTGAAGTCCTTCCAGCCAGACTTTATTGAAGGTCTTTTGCACGTCCCTCAACACAATGTCTACATAGAATCCGTTCGCTTGGGAATATGCTACTTTCTCTGTTCAAAGCGCCAGGGCGGTATCTGTGCCCTTTTTTCTGCAGAACCCATGTTGTTGGGAGTTATGTGCTCCTAATTCGCTCAGTTGAGCTTGTAGCCTATCTGCTATAATCTTCTCGAATATTTTACCCTGTATGTCAAGAAGAGAGATCGGGCGATAGTTAGCCACCTGGTCTGGGGGCTTGTTTACCTTCGGAATAAAGATGATTTTGGCCATCTTGTACCCGTCAGGAAAGTAGCCTGTATTCAGGGCAGCGTCATTGTGCTCGCTAAACCTTGAATAATTTGCCTTGGGGCATTTACGAGGTTGTTCTTCGTAATCCCAGTCCAGCCTTATGCCCTCTGCTTGAAGGACCTTATGTTGTTCAAGGTCTCTTCGACAATTATGGGGCATCTCTGTTTAACCATCACTCTTTCCTGAGATACTTGCGTGTGTGTGTAGTTTCTATGTATCACTCTGCCTAGGTCATCGAGCAATTGGTCTCGAAGTCCTGGTCGAAGTCGTTGTTCTCCTTAGGGTAAAAAGCGAAAATCTCTTGCCAATGAGTTCTTAATTGTCCTTTGAGAGACTCTGGGTCATTAATGATGTCGTCTCCATCTTTGATTTGGGTTCTGGGTCTTAAAGGCAATCCCCTAATTCTTCGGATGTTATTCCAAAATCTTACAGGATTGTTCTCCCTGTCCAGCCTCCCATTGATATCATTCCAGATTGTTCTTTGTTTTTCAATTATTGTGTTTTTTAGTTTCTCTCCTAGTTGCTTCATTCTGGTTGTCCTTTCCTGATTGGTTCCTTTCCTGCCGATCTCTACATATATTTATCTATGTTCCCGTGCGATTTCTCTCATCTCGTTCGTCTACCTAGTTCCTAGAAGCAATTTATAGAAGATTCTGGGGACGCATCTCTCGTCGGCATGTAATAGGAGATTGGTGATCTTGTTTATCTCCTCATCAATCTCTTCGAGATTAGCGTCTACCAAATCAGCTGGATGGTATGTACTGAGTATCTCTCTATATAGCTCCCAGTTATCTTTAGCGTAACTTTTCCTAAGTGGAACGGGCTTGAGTAGTGGAGCAAGCGAGATTGTAGTGAGAATCGGGAGAAGGGTCGCTCGGTACCACTGGTCTTGGCTCATTGACGATGTTGAAGCGGAAGTTTTTGCTCATTAACCCACTGTCCAGTTTAGTTGCCGAACGTTGTGTAAAGAAGGTCGAAAAATCTGGCCCGACCCTCTGGAGTCTGTCTCTTTCGAGTAGCCGCTCCAAATTTCTTCCCCTTTGGTCGGTGCTTCCGTAGCCTGATGCACCGCACCTCGCATTTAGCTCACTGACAAGCAATGTTAGTTTCCCGCGCCCAAAGAGGTTGTAAAAGTTAGGGAACGGCAGGTATTTAAGTCGTGGGGGTTGATAGGTAGCCGCCACGGTCAGGTTTCCAACTAGGGTTGGTATTTCAACAGCCATAAATGACTCATCTAGGTTTGGGAGTGTTCTTTATGTAATGTTGTTTCGGATCACGACGGCTGCGCCATCGAAATGTTCCTGTGTGTGGTTTTTGCTCATAACTCTGTAGTTTTGTAACTTTATTCTGTTTGTGTTTGTGTTAACGCTGTGTTCAGTGATCAGGATTTGGTCGAGCTCCACTTTACGGAATATGTTTCCGTAAGGAATGTGTTTCCTTTCCCATCCCTTGACGTTAACTGTGAGTATTCTTAATGTGTTGTTCGTGTTTCCCATGTTTGTGTTGTCTGGTGCTTGTGTGTTTATGTGTGTGTGTCTTCTTCTAGTGCTTTTTGTTAGGTGTCTTTTTTTCGTTCCTGATTTTGAAAAAATCTGCTTTGCTTACGGCGAGGCAGGAGTCCCTATAGAGTTTTATTTTGGTCCCCATGAGCGCTGTGTCAATTAGCGCTTCCTGGGTTGGCGAATCATAAGTCCATGTCAGTATGCCAGTTGTGACTCCTTAGATGATTTTCCCTGTCTTGGACTCCTCTGGGCAGTAGGTTTCAGCTTTTCTGTAAACTTAATTTAGATCTCATCACTGTCATATTTTTTGTCCTGTCAAGAACTTTTCCTTTCGCTCTTGCTCCTCGCTCTCTCAATAATCTTAGGATGCTGAGATCACTCTTGTTCATCCTCAGAGGAAGAAACAGAGCTTAAGCTGTTGCCTTCATCCTGCTTGATTCTTCTGGCTGATCTTTTCTCACTCGCTTCCCTTTTCTTCCTGGTCTTAATTCTGTGGGCCCTGTTTGGGGACCTTTGAAGAGCTGGGGTTGATTCCGGGATGGTATTTTTCCCTCTCTTTCTTCTTTGTTTCTTTGAAAAGCCGTCGCTGGTGCTACTTCCTCTGGCCTCTATCGCATCTGGAGGACCTTACCTGATGGTGGGTTTTCCTGGAACCACATCTCTGCTAAGCCATTGTTTTAGAGCATAATGTTTAGCACTTTGGCGAAGCAGCCCGGGTTCGTTAGATGGCGGACATGGGCATATAGTATGCAAGTGAGGATTTTTGTAAAGTTTATAACCTCCTTGCCTATCTTCAAGTATGTTCTCTGCGCGGCGATGTTCTCTACTTTTCTGAGGGGGCGGCTTTTGCCGCTTATGCGTAGGAGGTGTTCACCCTCCTAATTCCTTCTGCCTTTTTCTCTTCCGCCTTTATTTTCAGGATCTCCTCTTTCCTGGACCAGGACATTGCCATTGCCATATGTCTTTGTCCGCAGTTTGGGTACTTCTCTTCTTTAACTGGGCTTTCACGCTAGCCGGAAAATGGATTTCAGCCATGTTTATGTGCAAACGGTTTGAACGTTATTAACTTTTTTAATCTATCGTGGCGCTGATTGGACAATTATTGCACTGCTTATGTCTAAAAGCTGATTGGTTAATTTGCTAACGCTAAGGTCTGTTATTCCCAAAATTAATATAAGTATGACGATTAAATGTATTTCAATCATGATTTGTTTAATTTTGTAGTATTATAAGTAGATGAAATAAATATTTATATAGGTGTACTTTTGTGGAAAAGGAAGGTAGAGAAAGAGATTTCATTATTATTCAAGAAGAAAAGTTGTCATTACGCTTCGTCCTTTCGAGGCTTATTCCGGGTATTTACCAAGGAATAAAGAATCTACCTATATATATATATATATATATATATATATATATATATATATATATATATATATATATATATATATATATATATATATATATTCCTTTATCCTAAAGAAGCTCGCTGATCACATAACCCAGCCTATGAAACTACAAGAGAGAACTCGCTACCGAGACTCTATAAACGAAACACGCGATATACGTGAAGCCTAACTTTTCCCCAAAATAAATATTCAAAATTATCACACTAAAAGAACATTAAAACTCTTCCTACATGGTTAGGACTGGTTAATCTTTCTAATCCGGCTGAGGATTAACTCGAATATTCCGGTAAATGGAATACACAAACACACAGAACGGGTCCCAACTAATAATTTAAATTTTAAATAGTTAAAAGACTAAAGTTCCACTGATCTAGAACTAACCTGAACGTACTTCGGCCAAAGATCGAAAAATAAAGAAACTTCAATAATGAGAGGGAACTATTAAAACTCAAGGGGATGTAGATGAACTAAACTGATTTACTATGTAATAGACCTCACACAATTGACACCAGTTTTTATAATATAGAAGCAATATATATATATATATATATATATATATATATATATATATATATATATATATATATATATATATATATATATATATATATATATATATATATTTATATATAATATATGTCGTGGTACAACCACTCTATTGCATACACTACTCCTATATATGTGTGGGACTTAATCACCTACTGCAACGCGAACCGTTGAAGGACTGTTCGCAGGGATTAACGACCGACTAGGAGGTCACACTTGAGGCACTGGATTTCAAACTCTTAATAATCAGACAGAGTGAATAAATGGGTGGCGAGATTTACTTGAAAATGCCGAGAATATCGTTCAAAGTTAGTTAAAGATAAAACAACAAAAATATAATTTTATTTACACAGATCAAAATAAGAATAATAATAGGAAAAAATGAGTTATTTAAATTGAAAGACTCTCTTGATAATTATGATGAGAAGGGATTCTCAAATAGAATTAATTGATTAGTAACTAGGCTCAGATAAAAAGGAGGAACTTGACAATACTAATAATGGAGGGGTTTCGGTCTTACGGGTCGGTGAATTCGAGGAAGGTCCTTTTTGCGATGAGGCTAGTGGGGAACGATCCAATGAGGCAAGTGGGACACGGATCGAATAAAGCAGGTGGGGCACGATCCGAATGCGGCAGGTATGGCACGATCCGAACCAACCATTCGATGAATATAGCCAAACTTCAAAGATGACGTTCGACGGGGAATATGGGAATTCTCGTAATTCGACGGAAAGTAGGAATCTTCTTTTCCTCAAAGGTAATCGATGGAGATTTTCTTCGGTTCAATTAAACGAAGGGAAACTTTTGTGCAAATTCAAAGGCTTGCCATTTACAGAAGCTACCAATTGACTTGGGTAGAATTACGGCAGAAGAAGTCTTACTGTCTGACGAACGTCATGGGATGAGACGATAAGGACGGCCTTGAGGTGCGGGCTAGACTCGTCGAACTTCAGAATAACGCGAGTATTTGTATGCCCGATTCTGAAGGGGAAGAGGGAGTTTGGAGAAAGGAGTCACAAGCTTCATACATCTTAATCCTGAGTCGGAGTTGATTCATCATTTATCAGCAAGGGGCGAGACAGAACGGCTCTTTCACACCACGTCACCGGGAGAGGGGGGTGGGCTTGGGACACGTTCGCACGATTGGGAAATAATTTCGCAACGTGCTAAGGAGTCGAAAATTCGAGAATTCTCGAACAGGAAGTGACGTTGTCCATGGCGCGATACCATAGCATGTAGTCTCCGATAAATTCGGGGGGACCAGAGGTTGTTCTTTTACACGTGACCCAAATACAAACGATAGAATACTGCATACGAATACAATTACATGAATATAAAGAAAGAAAAACAGAGAAGACGAAGACAATAACACGAATACAAAGGAAAGAAAACAGAGAAGACGAATGCAATGTCATGAATACAAAGGAAGGAAAACAGAGAAGACGAATGCAATGGCACGAATACATTATTCTTCTATTTCTTCTCTTCCCTCTTTGTGCCTGTATATCTACATATATGGGGCCAGTACCTGCATGTGTTATTCCTGGTATTTTCAGACATGTATGCGATATAGCTATCACGCTATGCACGAATATATTCACATACACGAGCATTTTTACATGATGACGTCCCACCACAATATTTTAGTAAACACGTCTTCAATTCGTACCACAGCTGATATGAGTTACGAGTATTTATGATAATAATGCATCAGAATAACAATGAGCGCTGTAGCATTGTTGAGGTAAATGATAGAAAACCCACCAAGCGCATTCACAGATATAGGGAGAAAATAGATAGAACATAAAAATATAGCGGTCCAGGAGGTTTTACAAATAGATAAATGAAAAACAAGCAGGTATTGTCATTTAAAAGACGTATCAGCATGTACCCTACTTACCTTACCATTTATCCGTCGTACATACAGGAGATAAAAAATAGACCCTTCCTTGTACCTCTTATTCTACACAAGAACGACCAATCGATACCTAACACGCCGCCCGAATCCACAGACATACGAGGGGCGGTCAATAAGTTCTGTGAATCGATAGGGCAAAACAGAGGAAGGGGGATGGCTGTTTGTGGGGGTGTTAGGACAAGTTATGACAAGTCAGGACCTTCCACCACACGCTCCTGCCTCGTGTATTAAGAAAGCAGTAGCTGATCGCAGATCGTATGTCACAAATTTTTCAACAATGGAGAAGGTTGAGCACCGCGCAGTGATCAAATTTTTGACCAAGGAAGGCAAGAATGCAAAAGAGATCCACGAACGCATAGTTACAGTGTACACCGACACCGCCCCTTCCTATGCAACTATTTCTCGCTGGAATAGGGAGTTCTGTCATGGTTGTGAGTCCCTTGAAGATGAAACCCGTCCAGGACGCCCGTCAAAAGTGACCAATGAGAACAATGTGGCCCGTGTGGAGAGGAGGATCCTTGAAAATAGACGGGTGAAGGTCGAAGAAATCAAGCGAGAACTTGGAATATCACATGGAAGTGTTATCAACATCATCCACGACAATTTGCCCATGACCAAGGTCTGTGCCCGTTGGGTCCCTAGAAACCTGACGCCCCATGATCTACTTCAACGTCGTCAAAGTCCACAAGTCCAGAGTTGCACAAGCTGCCCTGCGCGAGTGCAGATTCGAGGAGCTCAACCATCACCCCTACATTCCAGATTTGGCCACTAGCAACTACTTTTTATTCCGCCAGCTCAAGGATGCACTGCGTGGACGCCGGTTTAGGGACTAAGGAGATGTCCAGCTTGCCGTCCGGGAAAAAAATTGAACAGCAGTCGGGAGATTCCTGGTTGTCGGGAATTCGAAGCCTCAGGGACAAGTGGCGCAAGTGCATTGAAGTCGAGGGTAGTTATATTGAAAAATAATAAAACGCTTCTCATATCTCGTTTCCTTATATCCGAATTGCAAAACTTATTGACCGCCCCTCTTAGATAGAACATTGAGAAATATATGGCTCCAGAAACAAGAAGGAACAATATAAACGTTCTTCTTCGCTCTTTCTTGTCAGTGGTAAATATTAAAATACGCTGTATACTGCCAAGCCTCTTACTTTCCAAAGCTTATTACCCAGCTTCATCGGAATAATTATACTCGACTATAACTTTCCACCTATACCTTGTTGTAACATTATAAAATAATTTTTAAAAGAATAACGCACAGTGCGCCCTCGGCTAGGTATAAATACGACACTTGCACAGACATTTTGCGTGTGACGATTGTGGAGTGTGGATAAGAGAGACATCCATTTTACTGCTCAACTATTTCGTTCATCATATTATTTACTTAAGTTAACTAATTATTTTTCAAATTCACTGTATTCACATTTACTCTCATTGTATTATTAGGAAACAATGTGTGCACTCAATCCCCTATTTTTGTTCTTTCTATGTACGTTCACAACTGTAATGCTACACAGCTGGACAAAAATTACCTTTAACCACCGACTTTCAAAGTTTACATATCTCTCGAGATTTGATCTCAATATTTTGTATAAGTATTTTAACCATCATTCTACTTTACTAATGTTTGATGAGTCGAATTGATATTTAGTTCACAAGAACTAATATATTTATACTCATGTATTCTTTTAACCAACGAATTAGTGTTATCATGTAAATACTGACTTAATTACTATTACGCAATATGTACCAATTTAGCAGAAATATTCTCTATAATTATTTTAATCAGCATTTGACTTTAATGATATTTGATATATTGAAGTAATATTTTGTTCACAAGAACTAATGTCATTTGTACTCATGTATCAATTAAACCAGTGAATTATTGTACATCTTACCTTTTACTTTTATTATTCTCCTTCCCATGCCATTGAATCTTCATTATTGTATTTTTACCTAAGTGATTAATTAGGATTGAATTATATCATTGTTTTGATTCGAATATTCCTAATTGTTGCTATTTCCATCTTATTTCATAATTGCTATGTTTTATGTGTACCACACAAATGTAACTACATTTGCTAATCAGAAGGTTGGGTGTTCTTTGTAGTGATCATGTACACAAAAGTGGGCATATTCATATACACGTCCTTTCTTACACTTAGGCATTGCCTAACTACTATTTGAGCTTCATTCATCTTTTCTTAAAACTCCGTTGACACAAGCCCCTCGCGAGTCTGTGTTAGATTCACACGATCTCACTCTTTCTCTCTCTCTCTCTCTCTCTCTCTCTCTCTCTCTCTCTCTCTCTCTCTCTCTCTCTCTCTCTCTCTCTCTCTCTCTCTCTCCCATGGTCGCACTCACCTTCTATAAAACAAGAGAGATTATGCTCAGGAACCCAGATTAGCCTTAGAAACACGACTAACCATTTCCTGCATATTTCTTGTTCTTTCTTCTATGACAATGTTAATGGTAATTAACCCACCCCCCTGTGCAGCTCTTCCTGGCGTCTTCTCTCATGTCTGTATGTACCTGTAATCAGTTACATATATTTATTTTGAACCACTTGTAGTTTCTTCTCTTGTGTCTTCAAGAAACACGAGAGGGCGGAAGTGGGTATAGCAGCGTCAATCTTACATGTACATTGAAGATCTTTTCGCATTGCTTTGACGAAGATTTCTGAAACTGTATGGAGTTTTGACTGTAGCAGTGGCCTTGGTGATTCTTTCTTGGACATGCTTCATGGAACCGAATGAAGTACTGTTCATTTCGTGTACATAGCACTCTGTAACAGCAGAACGTCTATCCTCCACCCTGACGTGGTAGAGTAGTCTCCTGCTTATGGGGACTACTTCGAACTTTTCCTGGTTGGTGCAGATTTTCCACCGGACCTCGTAGGTGTTAAGATTTTCAATTTCTGCTGCCGTCTTACGAGCTTGACAAGGCGCATTCCTCCATGGACAAGTGATTATCTGCGTTAAATCATCGGCGAATTGAATGTTGAGGCTAGTGGGGCTTACAGGGGCTGGGACATCAGCCGTGTAAATCAAGTAGGGAGTAGGGGACAGCCCCCCCCCCCCTGTGGGAGGCCCGCAGTGAGCGGAAACTTTGGCCCGTCCCTGCACCCTAAACTGATGTACGCCACTCTCTTCATGACATAGTCACAGAGTTCTTTCTAGGTTTTCACTTAGGGCCAGTCGTAAGAACTTGTACTGTATTTCCCATTGCCACACCTTATCAAATGCCTTTGATACATCCCGACAAACAATGTCCACGTAACTCCTTTCGCGTTTTGCTTGGGCTAGGTTTTCCGTGATGACATTAATCGTCATCTCCGTACTTCGCTTCCTCCTAAAGCCGAATTGATGCGGGTTAAAGAGGAAGTTTCCTTTAGGTGAGACACCAGTTTTCTGTTAAGGATCTTCTCGAAGAGCTTCCCGCCAAATTCTAGAAGTGAAATTGGCCGGTAGCTCTCTTTCAGCGTTGGATCCTTTTGGTGTTTAGGCAAGAAAATCATCTTAGCCGTTTGATAAGCATCTGGAAAGTATCCCGTGTTCAGAAAGGCGTTATATATTCTTCTCATCCCATCGAAGACATTGGCTGGTGCCTTTTCAAAGTTTAGCTTTGTAAGCCCCGATTGTCCTGGGGCTTTTTTTCGGAATGAGCGGAACGGGCCGAGTAGCTCTTCTTCGGTAATCTCGACGTCTCCTTCGCGCTGTCTATCCACGTGGTGGTGATGGTGCGTCTTGTGTATTTTTTCATTAAGCTCGTCGATGATGTCACTTTCAAATTCTAGGTCATAGTCTTCGTTTTCCTCCTCAGTTACACAGTAGATTTTTTTACAATAACTTCGTAATAGCTCTTCAATTCTTCCTTATTTCATTTCGATGTTTCTATCTTTCTTTTGTAGCTCGATCTTCTGCTTCTTCTCAGTCGATCCTTTGAGATTTCAGAACTTTTTCCATATATCTTTGGAAGTTGCTTCGTGATCGAGTCTATCGATTGCATCATCCCATCGTCTCCATTGTTGTTCCAGGATCAACGGGTTGAATTCATCTTTGACTTCTTTACTTCGCTGTATTGAGTGAACTGAAGCATTCCTGATGTTGATTTCATACAATAACTTCAGCTTATGGTATAATTCCTTTATGTATTCGGTCCATCTGTAGGTAGAGATTTTCCTATACTCGGATCTAGAGATACAAACCCTATCTGCGCTGATGAGATGGTTATTGAAGTCCCCGAGTGCCTCTTCAAACTCGTCGAGAATTGCCTCATCCAAGTTGGGCGGATCGTAGGCCTTAGAAGGCGCGCGTACTGTGTGCAGTCTGCTCTTTTGTATTTTTTCTGACTACAGCTGGAACTTGTATTGGGTTTTTTGATAGTAAGTAGGATCCCTATATGATCACTACATGGTACCTGGACTGGTTCTATGTAGTAATTGAAGGGCAGCTGACGATTTGCAAGACAGATGTCTAGTTTTGTGGCACTTTCTGCTCTGACAACAGTGGGGAAGTCGAGGCCTATTCGCTAGGAAATATTTCTGTCCAGCAATAGATCCAGGCTTCTCCCTATACCGTTGAAGGTCCTGTAACCGGATTCTCAGCATCTGCTGATCAGATCCACCATTAATATAGCGGGCGCTCTTCTGCCAAATAGGCCAGTAAGAGTGTGAATTGGTATCACATCGCTCCTTGGCGGTTGATATCCGGTAGCAATGACCAACGTTCCTAGGTCGAGTTCAACCTCAATCGCGAGGTAAGATTCTTCTAAATTTTGTATTTTCTTTTATTTAATCTTTTTCTTTATTGCAATAGCGGCCCCTTCGAACCGCTCTTGCGAATAATTTGTGATCAAAAAATTGTAGTTCCAGACATTCATTGCTGCCCTACGCGTGTCCATCCCGTGTTCCGAAATTAAGATAATGTCTGCATCAATTTGCCTGAATACATTTCCGTAAAGAAGTCTTTTCATCGTCCAGCCGCTGGCATTATTTTCCAATATCTTCAGTGCGTTCCCTAACAGGGTGAATTGTTTTTATCTATGCTTCTTCTTATTCTTCTTCTTCTTGAGGGCTGGCTGGGCGGTTTTACTTTCCCCAGGGTTTTCCTTTTTCGGAGTGGGACTTAGGGTTTTGGGCCTGCTCTTCTTAGCTCGTGTATGGGTGCAGGGGCCCTCTTCGTTATTAGAAGAGGAGGATCTCTCCTCACTTTCAGCCTTTTCTTCTTGTTTTTAGTCGTCCTCTTCGGATTCCTCCAAACAGGAAGCTTCGACGATCTCCTCCAGTCCAGACTTGATGGTGTTGTTCCTTATGACTAAATCCTTGAAGGCCTTGGAGCATTCAGGGTCTGCAGGCATAATTACTGAAGGGAGATTTTTCGCTTTCAAGTGAGCATTGAGTACCTGGTTATAGCAGACAGGCTTCACTGCATTAGCCACATTTGCGTGGGTAATGCAGATCAGTATTTTTGCCCCCAGATCTCGTCATGTTCATCTGTGCAAGTGCAGATGTAGTCTTTATTTCTGCATTTTTTTTTGGCGGCGTTCACGTAGGTTGTTTCCTTAGCTTTTCTCTCTTATTCTTCTTTTCTTTTGATGATTCACGGCGCTTGGGGCAGTTTAGGGCTATGGTCCTATGTTCTCCTTTGCAGTTAAGGCATCTCTTCTTAGTACTCCCGCACTAATCAAATCGATGTCCTTCTGTGGCGTATTCACTGCACCACAGTTTGTTTTTGTGCTGGCATGTCGTCGTAGTATGGCCCTCAAGTTTAAAGCATACAAAGCACATTTGTATGCTAGAAAATTTCTCCTGCTAAATGTGGGCGCCTGGTATTCTCATATTAAATACCAGTATTCCATTCTGCGTAGATTTCGTGGCAATTTCAGTGGAGCGAAAGTTATCTTAAACACGTGGGTGTGTTCGCGAAATGTGATTATTTCCCGAACTTGGGCCTAAGGATTGCTTTAGGTAATCTCCTCTTTGAGCTCCTTGGGTGTATGCTCACCTACCCAGCTCTTCACTTTGCGGCAAATCACGCTTCGGTTTGCTGCCACTTGTGGAGGGGTTTTCGCTTCCAGTCCTGTTTTCCTGAGGACCCTCGCTCCCTCTTCCGTAAGGAGCTGGTCCACGTCCTTAGTCTCGTGATATAAGGCGATGAATCCAGTTCAAACTTCAATAAGTTTCACCAGTGCTATGTTTAGTTCGAGGTGCCTTTTTTCGGGGTTCTTCTTTCCGGGGATGGTCCTTAGGGGAACCCTCATAGTGAGGGTCTCCATAGTCTTCTGCCTGCTTACTATGTCCTCTTGTGACGTCTTCTTTTTTCTTAGACCAAAGTGTAATTATGGTGTTTGGAGTGAAAAAAAAAAGTTATGAAGTAGTAAAGGAGCCAGCGGTTAGTGAAGGTATGTTGGGATACGAGTCCAAAAAATGTGAAAAAACGCCCCTGTCAATTTTCCTGTTGGTTCCCCGCACGTTTGCTGTCAGAATGATGGGTGGATGGGATGGATATCGAGTGGAAACCTCAAAAGGGGTGGTAAATTATGGTGGACTTGATGCTGTAGCGGCCGAATCAACGACTGCTAAAGTTTTATCCCCCCCCCCTTAGGTACTTACGCCATAACTGCATCCAACTACATAGAGAAGGGTGTACCTACCTCTATGATTCTGGTTGGGTTCTCCGGGGGATGAGGATCTCTCCTTCGTCCGGGACTCGCAGTTAGGCCCCAGTTTCGAGATAATTTCTGACTTATGCTTCCGCTGTGGGCTAGTCCTCAAACCAGTTTTCACATAAGCTCCTAATTATGTCAGTCCAAGTGGCCACCATAGTTAAGACAAAATCGATGAATGGCAGACATCCGAGCAGGTTCACACGCAGTGCGATTGGTAGGAGCAGTGAGGTGCTTGAGCCCTCATTGAGGTATGAATCGTCGATGGAAAAAGTATTCTCTCTTTTTGAAGGATGAAGCGTAATTCACCGAAAGACTTCCAGAATAGGCGCTCTTTTATGTAGCCGGTGCTCAAGGTCCGTTACTAAGCAAGTAAAAATGATTTATCCGAAGGTTGTCCGCAGAGCGTAGTGTCGAAAATTCGGCCGTCAGAATAAAAGAAAACGTTTGAGCGTAACATTAGAGGAAACGGGCCAGTCTGGGAGTGGAATTTTAAAATAATTTTAAAAATAAAATGGATAAAATTCAACTCATCATATATTATAAAACAACAAAAGCCAGCTATCTCGTGATGAAAAACAACAGCTGCCTAAACTCCTCGAATCTCAACATAGTTTACGAGTTCATCTGCCCCGATAAAGACTGTAAGCTTTATAACAACTCAAAATATATTTGCATGGCAACTATTACACTTTCGAAACGTTTAACCATGCATCTGCAAGGCGGAGGGCCTAAAAATGCATGGAGAGTCTAAATAACATTAACCTACGAGAGATATGCTAGTTGACAACACCGTTATTAAAAAAATAGGTTATTAAAGCTAGGATGAACATCTTAGAAGCCATATTAATAAACGAAGATAAGCCGGCCATCAACAGTCAAGCGACAAGCTGGAATCGAACATTAAAATTATTATAAAATTCCACTCACCGGACTGGCCCGTTTCCTCTAACGTTGCACTCAATCTAAATTGAATTAATACCCCTTAAAAATCGTTTTATTTCATTCTTTCGCTTGTCGCTTGGATTGTTCTCTCACATACTCGTTGAACGGTAAAGTCCAATTCTTTGAAATTTGGACTGGATTTCATTCGAATGAGGTTGATTAAATACCGTTTTGTTGTGCGTGACCTGATATTCTATCAGTAGTGATACGTTCGGAAGTGGCTATTTTCTCCTTGGCTTGCCTGGATGGAGGGAAAAGAAGAAGTAGAACTCCTCTGCACTGCCTGAAGATAAAGTTGCATTTTGTTCATTGGGCATTCATTCTTTACCACCTTCTCCAAACCACTTTTCTATATTTTTCATAACGGATCCCTTAAAATACATACTCACACGCCCAGATTCCCTCTCAAACTACATCCTTGGGTGTAACGGCGTAGAGATGAGAGAGACGCGGCGTATTTCCCTAAGGACCTTGCCAGGCCAGCAAAAACCAGACAGGAGAAAAGACTTCGAGAGAAATTACGGCGAGCTCAATATTGCGCTCATACGGCTAATTGATTTGCCAAATGGCTACGCGACTGTCTGTTCGAGGGAGGCTGACATCGAATATCTCTCCTTCCCGCGTGCCTCAGACAGCCTTCGGAAAATTTATCTCGCACCTCAGACACCGCCACAAATACGCACACATAGAAGTGTGTTCTGCCAAAGCCTCTACCCGTGGGTTGGAGGCCACTCGATAGAACAAATCACAGACGAGATTCTTCGGAATTATCAGTTGGCAAAATTAGCCTAAATAATCAAATTCAAAGACTACACCTACGTTTTTAAAGTTGTCGTCACGGAGACCATAATGGCAATTAAGGCAAAATAAAACGGCCTTCTCCTCTTTAACGTCCGCATCTACCCCGATCAGATTGAGCGTGAGTAGTTCGTTGACCTGCAAATGTGCTTCAAGTGCTACAGGTACAACGAACACACCACTGCCACTTGCCCCAACGTTATACTCATAGTTTGTTCTGTGTGCGCCAGCCAAGACCATTCCTAGCGCGAATGTAAAAGCTCGTTCCACAAATGCCTGAATTGTGGTGGCCCACAGAGAACCATGGGAATTACCTGTCCAATAGAGAAGGAACACATACAAAAAACAAAGGATAAAGGCACAAAAGAGAAGGGAAAAAGCCTAACGCCACCTACGCGAAGGTTGCAAAGGCAACGGTCGCAGGGAGTAGTGTTGCCTCTGCACCAACGTACCTGCAAATTGAAAATGAGAAATCAACAAAAATAATGTGTTGCATATATTATGCCCACATTGCTAACCTGACCAACCCTGGCACCTTCGCGAAGGAACTGAACACCATGCTCGTGAATAACGGCATGGGAAAAATGTGGTTCCCGGAAAACCCTCCGTCAAACGAGGTTCTTCGAGTGAATCTCCAACCCCAGACCGAGAAGAGCAGCCAAAAAGCTCCGGACACGAGTAATGACCTTTCACGGGATCTTCAAGTACAAACTATGGCTGCCCGCCAGAAGGCACAAACTGACCCACAAACACACCCAACTACCCCAACAAATGCACAAGTCAAGCGGAAGGAAGCTGCTTCTGTGAAGCCTAAGAAGGTGGAGCATTCGCCCCACCCCAAAAAGGCCTCGCAGTCACGTCGACCGAGTAGGTCCTCGTCTTCAGAGAATCGGGCTCCCAGATACATATACTACTCAAGGATAATAAACCTCAGAGTATATGCTGTCGAAGGGAACCAGTTTCCTGACGACGCAGGGCCAGAAGATATTGATGATGGCTTTAGGGCTTGACAATACAAATGGGACTATGAGGCTGACATACCTAAAAATCTGGTAAAGCAGGCTCTCTTCCGCGACCTTGTCCAATTCTCAAACGACGCTTACGTTGTTCTCACGGATGCAGAGTTCCATAAAAAGAGACCCGGCAAGGGGAAGACTCCTCCGTCCTCTCCCCAAGGAGCAAAAGTCGAACAAGAGTAGAACACTCTTCGCCATAACATCTACGCTACATTACGATCATAGTATCAAAAGCTTGCCGAAAAATTGAAGAAGACCTTAACCAAAAGGTAACATCAACACAAACATGAACACTCTTACCGATTATGATAACCCAATTTACGACAACTTTCTACAAAGGCTTGAACGCCAACCAATTAAGACACCAAAAACATTCCTGCTTTTGCGCGCTTTATTTTTACTTTACTACGTACTTTTGCTGGAGATACCCTTCCACCAGGAAAATATACCCACTTCAAAATTATACTAAACTTACCTATACTATGCTTGTCCAAACCCTTTCACTACTATACTCTCTTAATTTTGCTCTACTAAAATATACTTACTATCTTGTTATGTCGAATGTCTAATTATTTCATTCTGTCAGATCCTCACTCCACTCATTACATCAGGAAAGGAGGCAAGAACATTTCAAAACGCTCCGAAGATGATCAAAAGCTCAGCAATTTAGCTTGGTTTTTAGCAAAGACATTTATTTAAAAGATATGAATACAGGACAAGTGATCCACCATCTACAAGATGGACTAAAAAGTTGCCAAAGGAAATTAATTGAGGCAAAATACACAATGGTCCTCAACAAAATTTGCATTCAACTACACTAATATATATATATATATATACATATATATATATATATATATATATATATATATATATATATATATATATATATATATATATATATATATATAATACTTGTAATTGATTTGTTCCTTTGGAATCTGATAGGTAGTAGGAATATTAAAAGCCAGGAGATTACACTAATCATTTATTGGCAGACGTTTCGGACCTTATTAGGACCATTTTCAGTGACTGTATCGAATAATGAGAAGGGTAAAGAATATTAATGATAACAGTTAAACAGTTAGAAGCATGCATTATATAATGACTAAAGGAGCGGGGGGAAACAGGTTAAAATACATAAAATTGACAATTATTGAGATTAAAGTAAAACACAAATAACAATATATAGAGTTAATTGATACTATCCAGTGTAATTTTGAAAAATAATAATAATAAGTAAAGTTTTAAAATAAACTGACTTGAATATAAAAAAATAAATGTAACTGGAGTAAACAATAAAATAACCATTATATAATGCATACTTCTAACTGTTTAACTGTTATCGTTAATCTTCCTTCCCCTTCTCATAAGTCGATAGCTGAAGATGATTCTAGTGAAGGTCCGAAACGTCCGGCCAATAAATGATTAGTGTAATCTCCTGGGTCTTCATATTCCTAATATATATATATATATATATATATATATATATATATATATATATATATATATATATATATATATATATATATATATATATATATATATATATATATATATATATGGACAAGTGATACACAGAAACAAGAGAGAAGAGATCCTACTGGAGGTGACCCCGAGGTGCGAACGAAAAAGTTAAATTAATGAAATGTGTTGTCATGGTTTATGTGTCCCGTTAGCTCAGTCTAGGTAGAGAGCACTGGGCTATCTAACCAGAGGTCTAAGGTTAGAGTCCTTATCGGGCAATGTTTTTTTTTTCTTTGATTTTCACGGGCCGATAGCTTTCTGTCACTCAAAGGAGGGATGTCGTGCTTTTCCAATTATATATATATATATATATATATATATATATATGTATATATATATATATATATATATATATATATATATATATATATATATATATATATATATATCAAACAATTATATTGAAAGGAGAATTGCAGAATTAATCATCATTAACAAAGGTGATAATTTCAATTTATCTGAAGGGCAATATTAATTCAACAAATATATCTCGAAATATGTTGCAAAATTCATCTATAACCCGCCGGAAACGTACTTCACGGGGATTAGGAATTTGCCCCCGGAACCACGCAGATATTTATGTTTTGCAGTTCGTTTTCTCTGTTTTCATTTTGTTTAGTCTATTGTTCGCCTTTATATAATGGAGTCACTTGCCTTGCATTTTATTATACAGTTGATAATGGCATCATGCCGAAACTAGTCCTGTTTCTTAAATAAATCAGATTTAAATATTGTAATTTATTATTATTTTTTGCACTGGTTATATATTGCTTTAATTTTATATCTTCTAATATATATATATATATATATATATATATATATATATATATATATATATATGTATATATATATGGCAAAAGGTTTAGAGACTAATATATATTTTAATTGTTTTCATTTGTTATTTTTAAATTTACGTGATAGAATAATTATTCTAATACCGCTATTTAAATTATCGAAGGTTCATTAAAAAAATAGCATTTTAGAAATAGTAGATAAGTAAAATTGTACATTTCTTAGCTTAGTCCAAAGTTGGGTTCCCATCCTGTTCCTTTCGAAAGTGAGTTTCTAGTCCTTTAAGCTTTTCTATTCGATCAAAATGATAAAATAATAGAAATATGAGTAAAATGAATGGTGTAATTATAATTTATTTCGTAATATCTTTTTGTTGCTAGAGGTATTGCATCAAGGAGCCCTATTTTTAGGATCATTAATGACTCCTGTGAAGAAATCCTCTAGAATTCTCAAGAGCTTCAATTGAACGATATGATCGCCTCCTTGTAAGCTCCCAGCTCAAGGATCGGGTTGCTCTAGTGCCAAATTTGTTCACCCTTGGAAAGAGTGGGAGTGACAGGTTTTGCGCACAAGGTGAGGCAGAGAATTTTCAACAAATGTCTTCAGTCGATAAAGGCTACAGAGAAACCTTATCTCATAAAAAAAACATTGCGGATAGGCCTCATTTTTGTAGGAAATATAAAGAATGGACTGTTGAAACCTGGAACAAAATGATATTCTCTCATGAAGCACAAATCCGCTTGTTTGGAGTTTCTGGATGATCTCTCCTTAGCATGTGAAAAGGAGACCGCTTTCACGAGTCCTGTGTCATGGCCACAGTGAAGCATCCGGATACACTTCATATCTGTGGCTACTTTTCATCTAAGGGAACTGGAGTACTAACAATTTTTCGCATGAATACTGCTATGAACTCAAATGGTAACGAAACCTGCTTAATAAGCACCTTTTCAAAATAAGTCAGGACTAATTTAGGGGCTGATAACTTTAAATTTAACATGATGGTGGACGTTGTTGAAAACCAAAGCAATAACAAAGTTCTTGGATGAAAATAACATCAAATTTGGGGGACCATAGCTAAAGAGCTCGATGGTTTGGAACCCAAAAGAGAATTTGTGGGCCATAATCAAACTGGTGCTTCATAAACAGAACCCATCAAATGGGAGCAGTTGCGAGTTCTTAGTGAACTAAAAATTAGCAAAATTAGTCAAGATATCATAAAAAATTAGGCCTCCAACATACCTAGACTAATTAAAGCAGTCCTGAAAAACAAGGAACATCATTGTTGATATTGAATACCTGCATTAATTAACTGTATTTATTAATAAATAAGTTTAGGCTCTACATTTGCTTTATTATTTCACCTTCAAATTATGATACAAGCATACTAAAACTAAAGGCAACTTCTTATTATTTCTATAAATTTTCTTATATGAAAAATGTAGTAGTCTCGAAACATTTGTCCATGATTGTATATATAAATAGATAGAGATAAATATTAATTAATCGCTCAGCAGTTCATAGCTCAACTCTTCGCAGCATATGACATGTATTTTTTAGTCAACTCTCTCACTTGCTGATCAAATTATATATTGCATTCTTTCAAACACAAACTATATCACAACAAAACAGCATGCTCTTCATGCAGAAAACCCACGGGACTGCTAACAGCATGCTCTTCATGCAGAAAACCCACGGGACTGCTAACAGCATGCTTTTCATGCAGAAAACCCACGGGACTGCTAACAAATTCACTTTACTTAAATATTTACCTAAAAATATTGCTTAAAACTTTTATATAAAATCAAAATCATTTTATACCTGATGCCATATGGTTTCGGTGCCCCCACTTTTCAAAATGAGGTACACAATTTTTAAGCATGCCAATTAGTCCTAAAAGCAGTAAATCAACCGACAATAATGAACAATGAACTATAATTCTTAAGTAGTATTGGTAACTCTCTTAAAATCCTGCCGTAACTCCTTCCACCCAAAATATAGAATTGAAATTCTATCATTAAATTAGGCAATAGATTTTCCTAATTCATATTTTATTGGTAAAACGTTTTTAAGATTAGAAGTACAACTCCGAAAATAAGTCTTGTATAAAAAATCTTTTAAACTATAGATCCGGGAGCATATCTGATGAAATCCTGTAATCTAACTAAAACTTAAAGTCATACAGCCCCTTTGCTATCTGCTACTGCGTCGTGAAAGGTGTCCATCAGAGAATGTTAAGCAATACGTTGAGTCACTGTGACCACTTAGGGTCACAAGCCTATCTACTACGATACGACCTTCTCGTAACAAATGTCATCCCACGTCAGACTGCACCGTGCACCAAAGTGCCAAACAGGACTTGACTGCGTGCCCCAATTACCGAGTGAGGGACTTAGGCGCCGCCATTGATCATTGGTGCCACAGTACACATTTACAAGGCTAGAAGGGAGCACGCTAGTAATGGAGACCGTGATCTGCCATTCTTTCTAGTAAATACTCTTCATTATCCCTCCACAGGCCTGGCAACTCCTTAGGTCAGAAAGAACACCATTTTAACTTTATGTATAGGAATACCACACTCCTATAGTTAACAATACCCAACATGGGAGCAAGTGAGGTGTTATTTAAGAACACTGAGGAGCTTTATCTCTGAACCTACCGCAGTACAAAGTCGTCTTCTGGTATAGCATGGGACGAGTACGTACTGAGGGTCAGACACTTTTAAAAGAACCTCGGTGGTTTGAAGATTAAGAAAAATCAAATCACCACGAAACCGCATTGATTGAATACATCGAGAAAACAACGCTTCTTGCTCGTACGAGCTTTGGGTTTAAGGGGCATAGACTGTTATCTTTAATTTGGAGGTAGTACCTTACTTTTCCCAATTTAAGAAGGCATTACATTTTATTTTTATCCATTAGTGAATTTGTGCCAAGTAATATTTGGTTTATTATGACAATGAAATAAAGAAAACCTGTGGTTCGTGTACGATAATGAAGACAAACTTTTAGGCCGCACTTAAGCGTTTTTATTGCAAATTATTCCGGTACACTATGAGTGTTAAGTAATTTTAAACATGTGAGTTTTGTCGAAATAATTGAGTTATAAGTTACATTTTTATATTTCCGTGTCATTTTTTAAGAATTTGTTTTTAACTAGAGTAGGCATTGTTTTATTTCTTGTAAAAAAGACAAATAGTAAGACATATTTAGTATTAATAGATTAAGCAAATGAGCTTGAACTCAACCTTGTGTAATCTCGGTGATTCCAGCGATAAAGAAGTACCGTGTTTCCCGCAACCCCCTTGTCGTAGAATTCTTTCTGATAAGAACCCTACTTACCTGACACCACTTTTATTTAGTGTCGTAGAATGCCCCCCTTTTTTTTCTATTCTAAGAGTGCTAAGAGTGTCTAATATATATTGATATTATAAGAATATTTTAAAGAACAGAGCCGTTACCAAACACGTAAGGATATAAAAGAAACGCCCACTAATTCACAAAATAAACTTATATTTTATCTTTAACCATTGAATACACAACCTTTATACATTAGCTACAGCAATACTCTAAATATTATCCTAAACAAAAATTAATTGAATTAGTTTACCCTCCAAAATTTGGTTAACGTTCTCTACACAAAACAATAATATAAGAATTAGGCTTACGGACTCATGTGGAGTTTAAAGGGCCTCAGAAATGTTATTGACTCACGACGCGTTCCGTGTGTCCAGTTGTAGATGGGTGAAATTCCACGGTCGTTTTGGCAAGGGTAGCAGCTGGGGGGTCCACACGTTCTTACGGGGGGAAAGGGTTCTTTAAGGACGAGAACCAGGACGGTGCTTTATGCAACACCTAGGCAGTCGTGGTCTCTCTGGCGAGAGTGAGTCGAACTTGTTTCTTAAATCAAGTTAACTTGGAGTGCGGTGAGATCACCGAGTAACGAGCTCGAGGAGGAGCTTTTCTCCTTCGTTACTGATTTTCTTATGGACGAGGACTGAACTCGGGGAGGGTCTTCTTCAAGGGCGAGGATAACGGAGGGGGGTTTCTCTGGCGAGAATAAGTTACTTAAAGTTTGGTGTGGCCACCGAATAACGGGCTCGAGGGGGAGCCTTTTCCTTCTTCTTCTTAATTCCTCAAGGACGAGGAATACCTCTGGTGTTTAAGGTGCACCAGGATATGAGGAGTCTCTCTGGCGAGAGTAAGTCGAACTTACCAAAGTTCACTTATCGTTTGGTTCGATAACCAGGGACTTAGCTCAAGAATGAGCTTTTTCTTAGCCCCTTAAGGTAGGTAGCCCTGCCTCTCTTGCAGGGTACTTCTTGGTCTGGCGACCCAAGTAAACTACCTCTCCAGTCTCGGTAGCTCGGTTTTGGATCCGAGGACTTCGTCACCTAGAGACTGACGTATACTACCAATCCAGTCTAGGTAGCTCGGTTTTGGATCCGAGGACTTCGTCACCTGGCCTGACGTATACTACCAATCCAGTCTAGGTAGCTCGTTTTTGGATCCGAGGACTTCATCACCTGGCCTGACGTATACTACCAATCCAGTCTAGGTAGCTCGGTTTTGGATCCGAGGACTTCGTCACCTGGCCTGACGTATACTACCAATCCAGTCTAGGTAGCTCGGTTTTGGATCCGAGGACTTCGTCACCTGGCCTGACGTATACTACCAATCCAGTCTAGGTAGCTCGGTTTTGGATCCGAGGACTTCGTCACCTGGCCTGACGTATACTACCAATCCAGTCTAGGTAGCTCGGTTTTGGATCCGAGGACTTCGTCACCCGGCCTGACGTATACTACCTTGATTTTCCTCAGAGTTCCTCATTTATACCTCGCACCCCCACTGGGGGAGTGGTAAGGGGGAGAGGGGCTTGAGGACGGCCCCAGGAGAGTTCTTTTTCCAAACGGTCTTTCCCACGAAGTCAAACATCGGCTCCTCGTTAGCCATCGAGATTGGGAGAAACCCGTCTCCAATTTCTTGTTCGACGTGAAACTGGATCTCACTCTCCTGGGGGAGATCTTACCTTTTTGACCTTTAGGGTCTTTCATGGCACTGGGTTGTGCCACGTTGTGGTTAAGCACTGACCCGCCGATGCCTGGGGCGGATGTCCTTGCGGTAACCGCCTTGGGACTGCATCACGAGTGAACGAGGGGAGGGGGAGTGACCATTCCCCTACACCCCTTTACCTTTGAACCAAGTCCTTTTTTTGAAACCATGAATCAAGGTAAAAACCAAACTTCCCCCACATACCCCTAACTCAGTAAACGTTGCACATACACACACACTGAAAGCCACAGGAGGCCTTCATACTGCGCCGTAAGTTGCGACAAGGGACATAGGAACAGTTAAACCAAGAGATTCATGGTTTATCGAAGGACCTCCGTAACGCCCAAGAACACGAGCGCAAGTTTTTTAAAACCACCATAAGAAATGGTACCGATTACCGTGAACTAAAGTAATAGATTCGAAAGGGAAGAAAGTTGGTGTATGAGTCTGAAAATTTAGATCCTTCCTTTGATTAAGAGTAGGAACTAGGATATCTTGACCTCGATCACACAGCTTGGACAAGCGTATAATACGGAACCTTTTTTGTGAACAGATCCTGCCAGTAAGGACCTCTCCTGTATTAGATGACCCCCTCTACGTTAGACTAATAACTATAAAAACAATGCGCTTATTGGTAGTAATAGGGCAAGTAAGACCGCTGCCAACTACACAGCTATGTTGGATACCCTAGCGGCCAGTTCATTAGTGAAACGAACTATTGCGAAAAATTGGATAACTCGGTATGCAGGCCGATATAAAATAACTAGACCCCCTTTGTTAAGGGCATAGACTCTGCTCAGCAATCTAAGTATAAATCACCCAGGATAGTAATGAAACTCCAGTGTGAGTGGTGCAAGCCTCAAACGAACAATCAATTATAGGCATAAGCGGATTGCGAAAGAAATATCAGTCATGTCTGATGGACAATTTTAAAACTTCACTTGCGTTATCAGCAACGAGGGTGGAGGACAAACACTTGATCTCTTATTTCAAAAGTGCGATTTTCTTGCTTAATTAAATTGAAGCAAACAAACTAGTAGTGTTTTTAGAAACTTAATTGAAACCTGGAACAACACCAATATTTACACAATCCTATAGACTACCGTATTCACAATTTCAACTTTTTAAGGAGCAATGCTAGAACATGCAACAGCAAGGCATCATTGGCCATTCAGTTGGCTCCTGATCTTCCCCAATGATTCTAGTATCCAAAAAAGATAGAGGAGTAAGCATGAGCTTAAACTTCGAAGCCTAAACAGTGCTACCATCTAGGACTGGTTTCCAATACAGGACATGACCGAAACAATCCAAAATTTAGACATGGCAAAGTACATTTCTTCACTAGAAATGGCTAGTGGATATTGTCAGATAGAGATCTCACTGAAGTTCAGACCTTTACTGCGTACTTCGGCTATTATCAATTCAACGTTCTAACATTTGGTGTGAGAAATGGACCAGCTAACTTCTCTACGATGATGAACTTAGTCCTTTCTCACCTATTAGGGGTGGAAGCTCTTTTTTATCTACACGACATCATAATTTTGGATAAGAACCTACCAACCAATTATGCCAGACTCCCTCCAGCATGTATTTGATAAACTGATTGAGGAGAAACTAAAATTAAAACTAGCAAAATTCAATTTCCTCCCAAAATTCATAGAATACGTTGGATTTTTACTGTCTCCTCTTAATGGATCAAACCCGATCCCAAAAAGACAACTTTCCTCAAAAGTACCAGACGCCTCAATCTGGGGGTACTTCTTTATTAAATACCGAGGCATCTGTTATTATCGAAGTCTATAGAGATTCAGAGGCAGTTGGAAATATGACTTACAAAAATACACTTTAGTGATAAATTTGGTTGCAATGAATCGGTACGCTTCTTTCTCGATGAGTGGCATTGCATCAGCATTGAATATGGTAATTAGATTGAGGTTTCCAAAATTGAAATAAATGTACTACGTATTGTTAGGTTTACCGACTAAAAAGACTGGAGAGCAGTAGGGAGTTTGTGATGGTAAAATAATCTTCATATCAAGAATTATATGGACCTCTTTGTCAATTTTCTTCTAAAATAAAATGGCATAAGGTAAAACTTATTCCAAATCCACTATGTGCAATTAAGAGGAATAAGATGTTCATAACCTGTTGCCTTTCAAGCTTTTCATATTATTACCACAAATACAAATACCAAAGATTGGACTTCGATTAAGTTTGGGGTAGAGTTTGAAATGGCTTCATCTTCTCCTAAATTACCAAAGTAATGTCAGATTTTAGGATATATATTAAAATAAAAATAACTTATGACTATTGAAATATTTAATCATAGCATAACCTCATTTGCCTCCTAAAATCTCATTACATCTGTCAACAAACTTATAAATACCAGGCTTGTAAAATTCTTCAGGTTTTAATGCAAAATATGAATCCATCTTGTTTTCAACCTCATCTCTTTGTTCAATCTAAGACTAATAAAATGTTTCTGTATTCCCCTAAACAAGTGATAATCAGAAGAAGTAAGGTTAACATAATATGGAGGATGGAGCAATATTTCCCAACCGAACTCCTTCAAGAGATCTTTGGTTATTAAAGCTATTGAGGACAAGTATTATCGTGATGGAGGATGATACCGCTTCATTTTATTAATGGTCTCCTGTTGCCCAATGCGGCTTTCAAACGTCGAAATCAATTGCAGTATAAATTAGCATTAATTGTTTAATTGTTTTTTCAACAGTTGGTAATGAACAATTCCTTCACAATTACACCATACATTCAAAATGATTTTTTGGGAGGATGAAGTTCTCCTCTCCGTTGTTGAGAAATTCTGCTACCTCGACTGATCTACCAGCGGCGGAGTTTAACGCTATGATATAGGATCTACTTCTCATCACCAGTAACAAGCCTGGGAAAAATTATGCCTAAAGGTGTTCGTTAAGGTAATGACTAACATCAAGCAGTTCTTTTTTGCAGATTCGCCGCAAAAAGTTCCTGCGGGACCCATTTTCCAATCACTGGAACCTTTACAATCCTCTTCAGTTGGCGTAGGACAGTCGTATGAGTTACGTTAAATTGTTTTATGAGTTCCCTAGAAGTTGTTTAGATTTTCTGTAACAACAACTTCCAACTCTTCAAAACGAATCATTTTGTCCGTCTTTTAGACTGAAATCCCCATTTTTGAAGTGGAAAACCACCTCCTGCAACATCCCTATAAGTGCTCTGAGTAGATTAAGCTACTGTAATTTCTTATGAATCCAGGGATTAACACATGTCTAAGGTGATCTTTATATTATGAACAATATTTTTATAATCTAATTTAAAATAGTATAAATTACTCATTGTAGCATTCCTAAGCGATAACAAGAGGCACAAATTTAATATGTAATTGTAAAGGCAAAACGACGAACTAAGTTCTCTCAGCCCCAAAACAATAAATAAATAGGGCCAAAGGAAGGTGCTTAGATATTTGCGAGGGTGTAATAATACAATGAATGATTCAAACATATTAAATAAATACAGTGCACAAAAGATTATATTAAATACAATATAAACGTATCAAATAAATACAGTGCACAAAAGGATTATATTAAATACAATGTAAACGTATCAAATAAATACAGTGCACAAACAGGTGCATTAAATATGTCACATGATTAAACCACCAACGACAACACGTCGTTACAAAATAAGCACTGCTACTCAGGACAGTCGGTACAGAAACTGAATATACGCTCCCCATCTTACGTCATTTATAAATAGCTGTAGGTCTCTATAACGAGAACCTAAGAATGGGGCGTAAGATGAAAAGAATTATTCCAAATACCTGTCGTGGAAGTAGTGAAGCAATACACGGATGGCGGTTGTCCTGGGAACAGGAAGAGTCGCACGAGACCAAGCATATGCCGACGTCCTGGTCAGAGCGAGAAAGACGAGTAAATCTGGAACTTGCAATCGGTGCAGCGGCAGATGCTGGCAGGGTCGGTAGATATAAGCAGGATATCGCTGTATGAACTCCTGATCGGTTCTACTTCTTAGAGTCGGGGGGGTCCCTATTTATACCTGTAACTAATGAGCACCTACGTGACGAAATTCATCCGGCTTTCAGTTCATCGACCCGCGCTTTAGTCGCCATGGCATAAATTAGGTAGTAAGTTATTGAACCGCGTTCCCAGGAGTTACGACTAAGGTACAAATGGGTTGTAAAGCACGTGGTAGGTTATTTTTACATTATCTCCGGAACAAGAATCTACTGAGAGTAGATTAAAACATAAATTCAACACAACACATACATAAAAAAGGAAATTAAAAAAGAATACCCCGGGAAACTAACAACAATAATAATTAACTAGGAGACTTACTCAAGAGGTCGGCACCTAAGTTGTCCTTTCCAGCAATGTGGACAACTCTAAACTTGTAGACCTGAAGAGCTAAGTCCAACGAAGTAGTCTGTCATTTTCCTACTTAAAAGTTCCTAAATACAAAAGAGGCTTGTGGTGAACTTCTAAAACAGATTCTTTACCACGAAGATAGAAATAAAACCTAGTGAGGGAAAAAACAACTGCAAGACATTTCCTCTCGATGGTGGAGTACCTCTTCTCTTGGTCAAAGAGATTCTTACTTGAAAAGGCGACAGGATGTGGACATTCCTCTTGATACTGTAGGAAAACAGCTCCCAGTCCATGAAGAGAAGCATCAGTCCTCAAGACGAAGGTCACATTGAGATCCGGGAACTGTAAGACTGGCTCTAAGAATACTGGGGCTTTCAGATGGCAGAAGCGCTCCAAGAGATCATCGTTCCAAGGTTGAGGTTCTGAGATAGATTTGCTTAGCAGGTCCGATAAGGGGCCCGCGTAGTTGGAGGCTCACGGGATAAATATTTTGTAAAAGGAGACTAGACCAAGGAATAATCTTAGCATTTTTTTACTCGTGGGTGGAGGTATGCTTGTTATAGCCTCAATCTTGCTATGCCGGGTCATAATGATGCTCCGTCCAGAACGAAGCCGAAGGAATTAAATGGCGCTAACCTCAATCCGACACTTGGGTGGCTTGACAGTCAGGTTGTGATCCCGTAGTCGTCCAAAGACTCAGTTGAGAGCTTCAAGATGTTCATCCCAATACGCAGAGAGCACGAAGATGTTGTCAAAGTAGAAGCATACGTTAGGTAGGCCAGCTAACACAAGTCTGATCATGCGGATGTAGTTGGCGCAAGCAGTAACCAATCCCAAGGGCAGTCAAACCCTTTGCCTTATTGGAAATAGGTACCTGGTAGTAAGTCTTGCAGAAATCTACTTTACTGAAGAACTTTGCGCCCAAGAAATTGTGAAGATCTTCCTCCATGTTAAAAGTAGGTTCGGCATGGAACACAGTGACAGAATTAAGTTGGCGATAGTAATGGCTATTCTGTAGGAACCATTAGTCTTCCTTACCATGATGGCGGGTGAACAATGAAGAGGAGGAGGATCGTCTGATAGTCCCTTGCTGGAAGATGGTCTCGACCTGCTTCTCAAAGACAGGCTTAAGGTGAATAAGCACTAGATATCTCTTGGCCTGTACCCTGTCGGTAGTAGTTAAATTAATGTCATAAACAAGGGTGGAGGTACATTCAGGTTCATTGAAGAGAACATCCTGGTACCTATTCATAAGTTCCTGAAGCTGGAAGTAATGGTCTCAGTTGAATGTTCCAACCTCAGGGCCGTCAGTTGAAGGAGGGTTGAGCATACCATCTGGTGTCAAGAGCAGCTGCAGACAATCAGTGTCTTCTTCCTCAACGACAGTCATTTTCTCTTCTCCAGGAGCTGTATGTTCTTCCTGGGTAGAAGTTTTGGCCAGCACTTCCACCTGCCGCACATGGGCTGTGCAGTGACACTTTTTTAACATATTAGCATGATAAAGCCTGACTCCTTGAGGAACCTCAATAAGATAGTCAATCTTACTACGCCTCTCCAGTACCTTATATAGTCCATTCCAGGCAACGAGTAGTTTATGGGTATCACTAGGTAACAGTATCAGCACTTCATCACCTGGCTTGAATTGACGGTTCTGACTTGAGATCAAAGTAAGTCTTGTACCGGGAACTGCTATTGTCAGCATGTTGGGCAGCAATCTAGGAACACTCGGCCAGCTTCTCTTGAAGTTTGATGATGTACTGAAAGCTGGTTCTTTTGTCTTCCTGGAAGGTGCAATCTTCTCACAGATCTCTCAGAACGGAGAGTGGACCTCTGATTAAACGAGCATACAGTAGTTCAAAGGCCAAAAATCCAGTCCTGTCGCTCTGAACTTCTTTGGGGGCAAACAAGGTTGGAATGACATACTTATGCGACTCATGAGCTTCTCGACACATAAATTACAGAGGATAGCCCTCATAGGTGCATGTAGCCTCTCGATCCTACCATTTCCACTAGGGTGGAAAGGAGTGGTCACGATCGGTTTCACAACTAGCAGCTTATGAAGTTCGGTCATCATGTTGGACGTAAATTGCGTCCCACGGCACGACAGTATTTATCGTGGAATCGCAACTCTGGAGAAAACTGTTAACAATGCTTCAGCGACAGATATCGAGTCTATGTCTTTTAGGTGTAGAGCCTCTGGAAAACCCGTAGCGAAGTCAAGGAAGGTAAAGATGTACCTATGTCCGCCGAAAAATGCTGGAGAAAGTGGTCCAACCAAGTCGATGTCCGTGCGAGCAAATGGTTTAGTGATGGTGGGCATGGGCTATAGTGGGACTGGTCGTACTCTTCCTCTTGTTGAAAAGCGTTGACACTTGTTAGAGGAACGGCAGAAGGCTCTAATGTCGGTTCCCATGCCAGGTCAATTAAACTGTTCTGCGACCTTTAGTTGTCTTCCTATGTGAAAAATGGCCAGCCAAGGGGCTCTCATGAGCAACAGAGAGGATAATAGGGCAACAATCACGGGGAACAACGAGGGTTGAATTGCATACCTTGTCGGAACGATCAGACGTCAAATATTTCCGGTAGAGGAGGCCGTCAACCATGACGAATTGGTAGCTAGATCCGTTCCTCAATTAGGCAATTTCCCCAGAGGCGGCTTTAGCTCTAGCGGTAGAGAGCGTTTCACAAGAAGACCATAACCCAATATACCTTATATTTTAAAATAAATGTAAAGATAACTCTGCAAGCAAGGAAAATAAACAATCAGAGCTAAATAAAGAACACAAGCAAAGTTAAATGAATAAATATCTAGAAAGTTACTCTGCAAAAATAAGTAAATGAAACAAGCTAAATAAATGACATACAATGTAAAGTGGCAAACGTAACTAGTACGTATCAAAATACGGGCAAAAGCACAGCCGCGTAAACAGAGGCAATCAACAAACCTTAAATGCAATAAATGACACACCCTGCAAAGTGTCAAACGTAATTAGTGCACAATAAACACGGGCAATAGCACAGAAGGCTAATAATCCTAATAATCCTGGCAAGGTCGCCACTTCTAAAGGCAAAACGAGGAACTAATTTCTCTCGGCCCAAAACAAGAAATAAATAGGTCCGCAGGAAGGTGCCTAGATATCTACGAGGGTATAATAATACAATGAATGATTCAAATGTAGTAAATCATTACAGTGCACAAAATGATTATATTAAATACAATGTAAACGTATCAAATATATACCGTACACAAATAGGTGCATTAAATATGTCACAGGATTAAACCAGCAACGAAAACACGTGGTAACAAAATAAGTACTGCTACTCAGGACAATCGGTACAGGAACGGAATATACCCCCCTGTCTTACGTCCTTTATAAATACCTGTAGGTCTAGATAATGATATTCTAAGAATGGGCCGTAAGATGAAAAGAAATATTCCAAATACCTGTCGTGGAAGTAGTGAAGCAATACACGGATGGCGGTTGTCCCGGGAACGGGGAGAGTCATTCGAGCCCAAGCGTATACCGACTTCCCAGTGAATGCGAGAGATACGAGTAAATCGAGAGCTTGAAATCGGTACAGCGGCAGGTGCTGATATGGCCCTCGCTGTATGAACTCCCGATCGGCTCTACTTCTTAGAATAAATAATGTGTATAGAAAGAACAGAGAGGGATCAATGTGTAACACAGGCGAACTGGCAGTCGTAGAGGAAAAGGGTGCGGAAATAACTTGAGAGAGGATAGAAAGAGTTGATAGGTCGGTGGCGAGACACCGATGCGTGGTCTGGTTGGGTGGGTCTCGGGGTGTTCTTGACTGGACGACGGTTGGAAGGTGGTCAGGAAGGAAAGCGTGTCTGCTTAGTCGGAAACGCGTTATCCATGATGCTTTTAATTTATGCGAAGAACGGTATGGGTTGCAGCTGGTCATGGACTGCGGAGTATCGCAGTGCCATCGCATAAGGTCTTGCGTGTACTGCGGTGTATAAAGGGTCTCTGGTAAGTTTTCCGAGTTGTTTTGTGAGTCTGGTGTGAGCATATGTGTTTAGGGGTGCTAATTTGTTGTTGTCGTGTAGTGTGGACATTCTCGTGTACAAGGAAGAGCGCCAAGCGCGCTTCAGAGCAGAGTTCTGAGTGCGCTGAGCCTTCTGCTGCCACGTGGCATCGCAGCTACGAGTGATAGTGGGGCGTACGCGAGAAGAGGTCGCACGAGTGTTTTATATGGGTGTAACTAAAGTTTTTTGCATCATTGTGTTTGTACGTGTGGCTCTTGCTTGTGTTATGTTCTGGTGTATATTGAACCAGAGGGTCTTGTCAAAAGTTACCTAAGGTTTTTTGTATGTTTTGTGTAGTCGATCCTTGTTGGGTTTAGATGGTTCATGTCTAGTGTGTGTAACAAGATTTGTAGGTTATGCAGGAAGTGATCTCCTGGGCCGAAGAGTGTCATCTGTGGCTTCTGAGGATTCGTGGCAATCAGCCATTTATTCTCGTATTCTGTCTTAGCGTCTAGTATTATTTGTGGGTGAAGCGCGATCTCATGGGTGGTGCGCGGCCGCTGACGAGAATGGTCTCGTCACCGGCGTAGGACACTGTATGTGTGATAGCTGTTTTCGGGTGGGCGTGGAGTGTCGTTTGTGTACATAATGTAAAGTGTGGGTGCCAGTACGCTTCCTTGAGGAACGCCTAAGTGTGGTGTAAAGGGTTGTGAGAGAGTATTGTTGAATTTTATGAGGCATCTCCGTTAAGTGAGGTAGAGCGAGAGGAGCCTTCTAGTGCTGAGAGGTAATTTTGTATCGTTGACAAGTTTCCAACGGTGTCTTTCCTACAACAACACCTTATCTAAGGCCTTCTCCACGTCCTTGCTGATGGAGAGTGTCTTTTGATGTACCTGGCGTTTTTTTCTGCATTCTGTCATGAACCATCTTTACAGACGCCTGAGTGGACTGGCCCCTCCTAAACCCATATTGTTGGGGAGAAAACCAGGCCCTCTCTTCCAGGTAGTCCCGTAGACGGCAGTTGATCATACTTTCAAGTATTTTGCCTAGGTGCTCTAATAGAGCAATAGGCGTGTAATTGTTTGGGTGTTTGGGGTCTTTGTTTGTTTTGTGTAGAAGTATGTTGTGAGGGACTTCGAATATTGTGGGGAAGTGGCCTGAGGCTAGTGAGGCGTTGAATAGGTATGTAAGTGTGGGTTATATGTTTGCGGGGAGTTTGTGTATTAGTGTGGTTGGTAGCATGGAGGGGCCGGGTGCACGTATTTATGTTATTTTAATGTAGTGTTTTGTTTCCTCGACGGTGATGGAAGTGGTCAGTGTGGATGTGTAGTCGAGCAGCTCTATTCGTTTCAGGGGGGCGAGAATTAGCTCGTAAGCGTGGACCCGACACCACTCCTGGACTTCCTGGAAGTGCTCTTACGTGTGTGGTTTGGGTGGGTTGTGTGCGTGCATTGTGTCCCAGTGGGACCTAAATGCGTCGTGGATGACGTTAGTGTCTGTGACTGTTTGTTTATTTACTTGGAAGGTGATGAGTTTGGGAGGCCCAGTGCCTAGCATCCTTTTTACGAGCCACCAGAAGATGGAGAGGTTAGTACAACTAGAGTCGTCCGCGATGCGGACGACCTCTCGCCATGGTCGGGCCCTATTTAGCTCTACGTACTGTAGGATGCAGGCACGTAGGTGGTTGATGTTGTGTTGTCGTGGGCCTCTAGTGTAGTGATTGTTGTACTGTGTGATAAGCCTTTGCGTGTGTATGGAATATGTGAAATGTTTTTTGCATGTGTGGATTTTGTGTGGTGAGTATAGGTCGCGTGCTGTGGTTATAGTGTTTGAAAATGAGCACCAGTGGTTGTCTAACATGTGTGGATTGGTGTTGTCTGGGTCGAGGTTTTGTGGCGTGTTATCTTTTATGTGTCTCTTGAACTTTCCCAGTTCGTGTTTTTGTAGTCGAAGAGAGGTGGTATGGGTATGAATATGGGAGATGTGGATATGATAAGGCATATCGGTATGTAGTCAGAGAATACGTGGGAACCCAATGGATATAAGTGTAGAAGCGTGTAGCGTAGTCGTTGCGGAATACCACGTCCGGAGACGTGGTGCCTGCGCGAAGAGCGAAGAATGTGAGGATAGCCGGGCCAATGTGCTCGCAGCGGTAGCGCGGCAGAGCACCAGCCAGGTACCTCCTGGCATCATTCGTGGTGTTTAAAAGGAGGGTTGGGTAGAAAACGTATTTTGCAGGCTAGAAAAGAGTCATCGTGTGTTTGGATGAGAGGGTGGTCTATAGAGCGCTTTATAAGGATAGCTGATCATAGGTGCGGCGCTTGTGGAGTTAGATATGTGTGGTATCCTTTAATGTGGAACCTGTTGCTAGTAGGGTGTAAGCTGGTCGAGTTCAAGAGTGTTATGACAGGTCTTTGTGTATTTAGGATCCAGTTGGCAACAGCATGGTGAATACCGTGCCAACTGTGGACGGAGTGCACGTAAGGCTGATTTAGCTGGGATCGTTCCCCTCTACTTTGTTATTGCCCAGGAGGCATGGGGAGCGAGTACCTTTACGCACGTCACCTGTGGTTTTGAAGGAGTGTTACAATGAGTTACAATGAAAGAAAGTACCCTAGGAGACCTTAAGGTCCATTCAAAGAGGGTACCTTTGGACTAGCAATCGAGCGGGCACATGGTTGCTCAATTGTTATGCGTCCCTAAACGGTCACTTTTCAAGACTTTGTCTAGTCTTGACTTGAACTGGTCAACAGATTCACTGTTGACAACTTCTATTGGAAGTGCGTTCCACTTACCGCAGATACTGTAGGTGAAAAAATTTCCACACAGATTGCGGTTGTAACGCTTCAGTTAAAGTTTGAAGCCGTGATTGTGCGTTCTGTTCTCACTCAGTGTGAAAATATCCTGGTAGTCAACATTGTCGAACCCTCGAAGTATTTTGAAGACTTCCATGAGCTGACCACGCCGTCTACGGGTTTCCAGCGAGAACAGATCTAACTCCCTTAGTCTATCCTCATAACTTTTATGTCGGATAGAAGGAATCAGCTTGGTTGCTCTGGCTTGCACACGGCCCAATCTCGCGATATCCTTGGGAAACCAAGGACTCCAAAATTGTACCTCATACTCCAGGTGCGGTCGGACAAGTGAGTTGTACAGGCACAGTACAATCTCCTGGTACCGATAACCAAACTGGCGCCTAATATAGCCTAGCATCCTTTGGGCCTTTTTTTGCGCCTCAATGCACTGTTTTGAGAACTTGAGGTCACTAGTGATAGTTACACCCAAGTCCTTCTCAGTGTCATTCGATTCAAGAGCAGTGCCCTTAAGGATATACTGAGATTGAGGGTTTATGTGGCCGATATGCATTACTTTGCATTTTTTCACGTTAAAAGGCATTTGCCACGTGTCCGACCACTCTTCAATCTTCCCAAGATCTTCCTGCAGGCGGGCAATATTTCCATCCTTTGCAACGTTCATACCAAGCTTGGTATCGTCGGAAAGTTCAAAAATCTTGGCAACCATGTCACCGCCCATGTCTTTGACGTATATGATGAATAGTAGTGGTCCCAGGACAGAACCTTGAGGCACCCCGCTAGTAACGGGCACCCACTCAGAAGACTGTCCATTCACCACCACCCGTTGCCGTCTGCCACTTAGCCAGTTCTCGATCCAGCCGGCTACCTTTCCGTCTATGCCAAGCGCTCGCACTTTCCGGAGAAGGCGGTGGTGTGGTACCTTATCAAAGACTTTCTAAAAGTCTAGGTAAACCACATCCACCACCTTGTCCCGATCGTGCTCACTGAAAACAAAGTGGAAGAATTCTACAAGGTTCGTCAGGCATGACCGTTGCCTTTGGAAGCCGTGCTGGGAACTCCTCAGTAGCAGGTTTGACTCTAAATACGACGTCACTTTGTCCACCATGATGCTTTCCATGAGTTTACTGACTATCGAAGTCAGACTCATAGGAGTCACCTCCGCCTCACGCCAGTCTCTAGGAACGCATTGGGTCCGGATTGACATGTTGAAGATTGCGCTCAGGTGTCGTGACACTTGATCGCGCACTTCTTTCAACACTTTAGGTAGAAACCCATCCGGGCCAGGTGACTTATTCGTCATTAGGTCACTGATCTTATTTTTGATTTGTCCTTCGGTGAAGTCCATATCCTCCAGCTTTTCCCCTGAGTAGGAATCCGTCGGCTGGGGGATGGGACCACACTCTTCAGTTAACACTAAAGAGAAGTAGTCGTTGAGGAGGTTAGCATTTTCTGCATCTGAATGCTTTAATGTCCCCTCCTCATTCCTCAAAGGGCCAATCGTTCGACGGATTAGTTTACGGCTGTTTACATATCCAAAGAACTCCTTGGGAATCTCCATACAGAGTCTCGCCACTCGGAGTTCCTCAGACCGCTTAGCCGCCCTTATGCTGGACTTCATTCTCCTGGCTAGCCTCCGGTATTCGTCAAAGTCAACCGAGATTTTCGATTGCCGGTACACAGTTCTTTTCTCCCTAAGAAGTTGGCCGGTTTCTCGATTAAACCACTTTGGTTGAACAGAAGACCGACGATGGCATTTCAGAGGGATGAAACGCGATTCAGGACTCATGAATGTGGTTTTGAAACTATTCCACGAGTCTTCAACAGCATCGCACACTTCTAGTCTCCCGTCAGTCACTCCAGCACGGAGGCTTGCAAAGTCTGCTCTTCTCAATTCAAGTTTCCTGGAATGTCTGGCAACAGACCTTACCTTCGGGATCTTGACGCTAAATCTAACTAGCTGGTGATCAATGCCACCGAGCTCTTCGCCTACAGAGATATCCTCAATGATATCATCCTCAGAGGTGAAGACCAAGTCGAGGATGTTGTCTCCTCTCGTTGGTTTCCTGACCCATTGAGCAAGGAACTCGTTGTTGGCGAACTCCAAGAGTAGCATGCTCTCGCCACAGGCTGCTCTGGTTTCCCAGTCAACTTGGCTGTTGAAATCGCGCATAACGATGCACATTCTGCCTTGAACCAGCTCACCCAGCAGCTGGTACAGTTCCCTGTGGATTCTGTGGTGTTATTGGGTGAGGAGGCCGTGGTAGAGGGGGAAGTGTGTCCTGCGGGGGGGGTAGAGAAAGTAAGAAAGTGGGTGGTGGTCGTGGAGGGAGGGTTGGAGAGAGTAGAGTCTGGGAGGGAGGAATTAGGATCAGAGGAGGACGGAGTAGAGCTAGTAGATGGGGGGCTAGATATGGTATGGGAGGTGCAGATTATGAGAGGAGTGGTGTCAGGAGAGGGAGGCGGTTCGGACGGGGAAGAAGGAGGTGTTGAAGAAGAAGAGGAGGGAACAGCAGGGAGGGGGTTAGTCGGCTATACGCGTGGTTGTGTGTGTTTGATGGGGGAGGTTCTTAGTGGAGTTTTTTGGTTTAATGCGGGGTTGTTGCGGTGAATGTGGTGGTTTCGGGGGAGTAGGAGGTGGCGGTTGTGGTATCAGTGGGAGAGGGGTTAGAGGATGTAAGAGAAGGGGTGGGGGGTAGGAGGGGGGAGTGGCAATAGGGGGGAGTTGTCTGAGTGTCTCTATTTATACCCATCACCAATGAGCGCCTTCGTGACGAAATTCAACCCGCTTTCAGTTCGTCGACCCGCGCTCCAGTCTTAACGGCGTAAACTAGGTAGTATAGTAAATTATCGAACCGCGCTTCCCAGGAGTTACGACGTTAGTTACAAATGGGTCGTAAAGTACGTGGTAGGTTATCCTTACAGTAATAATATCTAAAACTTTATTCTAGAAAGCCAGGCATTACTTTCCTTCCAACCTAATAGTTGGACCTCACTTTTTTTTTGCTAGTCTTCTCATTTGACTCGTGTAGAAATATGGTAAATCTAGTACCGCGGATGTTTTAGTATTGCTTTTAACTAATCTCCATTCTCGACAATCAAAAAGTGGACTTGTCTACGGCGAACAAACTTCTTTAACATGTTTATGTTGTACAAACAGGTCTAACTAATATCTCAATAACTTAGTCTAATAAGATTTTTCGGTTTAATAGCTTAAAAGGCGCTCTCCATTATATCTTCAGTTTGCAATGGCTATTCCAAAGCAGCAAAAGTACTTCGTCGTAAACGTTCAATATTCAATTACTCGCCTTCTCACTAAAATAATGCCTGTCTAAATTTCCTGTTGATATCTGGATGTTGGGCTGATCGTTATTCACGCTGTCTCATCTAGCCTTTATCTAAGATAGAAGGCGTATTGGTACATTGAGCGAAATTCATTATTAAATTTTTCATTTGAACGCAACTCTCAGAGGTTCTAGAGTGGGCCGCGTACTTAGCAACCATAGAGATGTTCGATTGGTGAGAGAATAACAGTGGCATGTGGTATTTTTTATCGCATCTAAAAGAGCAGGGGAAATATTGTCATGCTATCTACCAAGATTCTTAGCACACAATTTCTTTATAATGCTTTTTAAAACGCCATTAAGCCTTTTGCACATACCGTTGCTCTACGCAAAGTAAGGGTTGGTAAAAGTGGGTTTTTCCGTTAGCAGTTTATGTACTTCTCCCGGTAGGTCAGACACAAACGCTCCTTTCCTTGGTCACTATTTACTTTGGGATTAATATTTGGGAAAATATAGTCAGTACAGCTTTAGCAGCGTGGAGGTTAGCTTAAGAAAGGTCAAAGGTGCAAACATTCCCAGACATAGTCTGGCAATATCACCTTAGTTTATGGCCCACAGAACGTTTAATCAGTTCGAAACCCTGTCGGGCGCCCCCCTTCCCTCCATTGTGCTCGGTTATCCTCCCCAAATGGAAAGTTGAAAACGAGATCTATCACTCCCCCGCCAGCCGTTCTGAGGCGCCAGTAACTTGGAGTTATTTACACGGCTACATTCTAAGTCTCCAATGAGACGCCAGGTGTCTTACACCTATCTCCCTAACCCCGTTTCTCGCAGAAACTCGCCGTATTTACGCGAGCGACTCCATTCATTGGGAGTGAGAGTTCTTCTGAAGTCCGTCCGTCACGTTCTGGGTCGAGTCGCCGTGTCGATGCCTGTGATCCCTTGCGCGGATCTTACCTTCGTAATCTCTCTGGTCAGAGACGGATTACTCTCCTTCGTTATTCCCAATTCGCAGGGATAACCGGGATCAACACTCCGCTCATTCCCTCCTCTCTACAAGGTCCGTCTACCTTAACCTCAACCGTGAGACAAGAGCAAGGAAGTCCAAGAAGTCCTTCCGTGCAGACTCCCATCTGGTCGCCGAGACGATACCTGCCCCTGGAGCAGACTCTCCCTCCCCACTTCGTGATTTCAATTTGGAGGACAACTTGGAACCTGATCTACGCTCATTTTCCGCTCTACGAAGTCCCTCCCGAGGTTTCATCGAATTCGCCGCCGCTGAGGTAACTCCAATGTCCCAGTCCTGTGATTTACCTCCCTTTGATTCACTCTTCTCCACCCCCCCCCCCATAATTCCCCACATTTAATTAATATTATCTTAACCCGCGTTTAACAACGGTCTTTCAAGTGACTGTTACAATTCCCGGTCTATTTCCATTTATTCTTTGCCCGCCTGTATTAACAACTGGTCACTTATTCATTATTATATTAGTTTGCTTAGTCATCGTGACAATTATAATTCAAGAGGTTTTTCTTTCAATAACTCCTGAGCTGAAACGACAATTTCGATTTCCCCCCTTTTATTGGCCAACCTTGGATTAACGCAAGCGAATATAAATTAGGCACAAGCTCTTAGCCGGGACTTGCCGGCCTTATTGAATACCCGTTGGCTCGAATCTGTATAGAGCGTTTCACCACCGTGTCTTTCGTCGACATGCAACTATAATTTAATCGAGACTTCGAAATGGAGCTGCTTCGGGAAACTGAGCTGGCTAATCCACTAAAGTTATAATAAAACTGTGGTTCGAGAGGTATGTTGGAACTCTAGGGGGCAATCATCAGGACTTTCTTTACACGTCTCGTCTGCGACAGGTTTTAGCAATTTGCACACGACAGACAGTAGCTTCGAATTTATGTGAAATACCTGACCATTAGAATTGTGTGAGTACCTTGTTAAGAGTCTTCTGATGGCAAACGTGGGCAGCGAGAGACGAACATTAGACAAGTTCATTACTTTGTATCAGCACTTCGCTCTAATTCTAATAAGTAGCACTTTGTTTCCTACTTTCTAAACCCCTATACTCCTAATACTCTCTTAAAAAAGAAAACTGTTGACCTACGAATATTGAAATTTGAAGCTAATCTTTATAACGTCAGTCTCTTCTCTTGGTGCCTTTTCACGGATCTCTAGCCAGAAGAGGCAAGTGCCTTGCAAATGGCGAAATTCAGTCTGCGTCATATCCAAGGACGACAGTAATCCATTCATAACAGTTAAGGAAGATGACTGATGTAATGGAGCAAAGGGAGAAAAGGGGATGTTTTGCAGTTTATCCTGAGCTCAAATTGTGAGTTGAACCAAAGTGTTCTTCGTTTTTAGCTGCAACACAATTTCTGTACCAGCAGTCTATCCCATGAACAATGGACACTCGATATAGCACTTGATAACCAGAAATCGATCTTCTCTTCTAAGGTAATCGAAAAAAACTTAATATTGTCACTCGTGCTACTACGTCACGTAGGAGTTTCTCCGAGACAATAATGTAGTCTGCACTAGTGTCACGCCAAAACGTAGACGATGGAGTACCATTCACTCTACTAAATGGTAATTGTATTTATATCAGGCTTGTTGAGTTAATTAGTACTCTGTGCCATGTTAACTACATTCTGGTTGACTTCAGGTTCTTTATGCACACTTTGATTAGAATCTCCACCATTCAGCACGGTAGACTTCTCAGCCTTTGCAATAAGCAGTAGTGCAACAGCATTTACTTTGGATGTCTCCTTGGTTCCCAGAAGCAAAAACATTTCATAGGGCCAGATAGTCTGGCTGTAACACCTTAGTTGGTTTTAGAAGAGAACTTGAATTCTGGTAGTTTTTCTTTCTGTAAATTGAAAAGGTAGATTGCGTTGTAACAGGTTTTTTCTTCTTAACATCTATCCTAACTATGGTCTTGTGGAGATTGATGTAAGCATCGGCAAGAGCTATAAGGTGCTTCAGCTATTTTCACTGCTGTTTGTTGAGAAAGGTCAGTAGCTCAGGACCACAAGATGCTCAACTTGATTTTCAACAAATAAAGCTTACTAGCTATCTTTAACTTCTGTAACTTTTAGCCACTGCCGAAGGAAATGTTTCACTATTTCTACTCAAGTAGTATACATATCATTAATAGACGTTCGAAGGTTCTGAATTACCTTCTGTAGAAACCTGATGTTCATTTCAATCCACTAGATATGCCGAGACAATCGTCCTCTTCAAAAGGTGAAAGTGTGAACTTAGGCATCATGTACCAAAGCAATTTTTGCCTTTACTTGATAATGTTGGCGCTTTGTTTGGTCTGTAGCTCAGCGATTTTGTACTTGGGTTCATGTTTCACTAATTCATGTTATCGATCTTTTTTATCTCATTTCTTTCTCTTTCTTTCTGTCTTGTCTCTGAATATTTTGTTGCTTAATTACAAATTTAAATCAGTACTGGTTAGATCGATTGACTCTCCAAGAGTTTTTAGTTTGCACAACGTATTAATTCTTTCTAAACATACATGGAGATACATAAAAATCAGGGGCAAATTTACACACTACAGCGAAAAGCACAATTCAAAATATAATTCGGGAACAGTGATCAGACTCGTCTGCACACTGGGACATCTGTAATAGCCGATGACGTAGGTCGGCTGCCGAGCGGAGACAATGTAGTAGAACTAGTTGACCTCCCTCAATTTACTCTCAGCTACTGATGTGTAGAACTCGCATTCGTAGTCTAACTTGTAACCAACAAAGGAATGGTAAACAAGATAAATTATCAGCACGACTAAACGTCGCGGAAAGGAGAATGATGCGTGGGTACAAGAAAACCTACGGCTGCGAATTTGTTTCATCTATGTGAGATGTTCAAATATCAGATCAAAGAAATGATAGGAGTATAACAAATCCAAGTCAACCAAATTTTTAAAGCGATTTGGTTCAGTGTGAAAGTGTGGAGCGCGTTAAAATTGCACCTTTTTATCCTTAACAAAGTTAGCGGAAACCCTTTCGGTATATCGAGAAATGCAATTCAGACAGCCTGTTGGAGTCGATGCTCCAAGGTGGGCGCATCAAAAGAGATCCATAGATCATCCTAGAAGATAGTAGCGTAAACATCGTCTGACATCAAAGAAGTGATAGCTTTAATCGTTTCCAAGCAAAGATAATGACGCTAAGGGCACTTCTCTGAGTCAGGCTCTCTTCCTGAAAAAATAGACCAGCGAGCGATGCTCCCATCAGTATATGGGATCGATAATCTGCAGGAATAGCGAAAGAAAATTGAGAGAAGTCTCTCTATGCTCATGTGGTACTATTGGCCTTTTCTAAATCAAAGAACATAATGGCAAAGTGCTTTCCACCAAAGAAAGCTTCGTAGAAAGAATTTTTCAGCCGTAGCGACGCATCTGACGTGGGAAAGAACTTGCAAAAGCTGCACATGGCAAAGAAAGGCGATGTCTACTGTCTATAAAATAACCTAGCTCATCATTAATCATTTTTTTATCAACTCTGTCACGTAGAATGTTAGATAAATTTTAGAAAAACCTACCGGGGAAAGTAATCTCTCCCCAACATGCATGGTTGACCTTCGCTAGGAATTTTAGAAAATGCCATTCGCCCGGATCCTGTTGAACTATGCTAATACTTCGCCCATACCCCCACTAAGTCATGGGTCAAAGTATAGCGTACGGGATATCGCACATACCCAAGGCGGTATGTGCGCAGGTAGATAGAAGGAAAAGCAGCTTGAAAACACGCAAACTTCTCTAAAGGCTAGTGAGGCAGAATTACAGCAAGAGAACGAGGAGAAAGCGGTCGTGAAAGACTCCGTCACGGATTTGCTGAGAGCTTGTGTTCCAGTCCTCCTGGAGGACTGGATAGGGGAGCTGGAAAAACGTGTCACGAATCCTATTGAGAACTTCCACACATCTGACAAGGGAGATTTAGCATTGAGCGAAGACAAATGTGCATGCCATGGAGAGCGGCGAATCTTCTTCGAAACACCAAAACCTATCCCTGGCTCTACGAAAATTACACATGGTGAAATCGTTGGTTAGGAGCTTTTGACGATTATAGGCATATTGCTTCTCTCTGATGACCATCTTTCACTCAGCCGAACACCACGGTAATGGACAACATAAAAATCAGCCAGAGGTTTGAGGAATGGTAGTTAGGCTCGCGGCAATGAAGGTCCACGAGAACTCAACGACCCTATCAAAGGACCTAGACTCCTCGAATAAAATTCATTGATTTTCTTTATTTCAGATCAGCGCTCACACTCCAAGCACCAATAGGGTAGCTTCTCGGGCGACAATGCGAAAGTGGTCGTTATTATGAAGGTCATCTAACATACAACCAAAAATCAGTTTGTGTTTCTGAAGAACACAGTCATAGATCGAGGCAAGAAAATTAAGCGGTTCTCAGACAGTCTTGAGTTTATTCATCTACAGTAATGATATTGATTTCAAGCTTTTTTTTATTTCTATCAGGACCTAACTCCTGTGATTGTTCATGTCCCCTTCCCTACCAAGTAGGTCCATACAGTTCAAATTCCAGATGAGCTGAAGGGCATGGAGGACCGTACAACCACGTGACTAAAATGCACCATTGCAAAGTCAACTGATATTGGAATATGCACAGAAACGGTAGAGTACCACTTATCAAGATTTAGTTTCACCTCTACTTCATTTAAGAAGGTATCTAAAGCTAAAAAAGGAACTGAAACATCATGTCGAGTATAATTTATGCATATGTCTCGTCATACGATCATCCTGTGATGGCGGGATTTTGAAACTCTTTACGTCGTAAGGGTGGGAAAATGAAACGCGGTCAAAATGGTCTCCTGCAGACAGACAGCGAATAGGACTGGGGGGGGGGGAGACAATCCTCTAAAGTTTCTCTCAATTAGCTTGGAGTTCACGCGAATTCCATGCAAGGAAGTATATTTCTGAAACTACATATATTGACGGAGCTTTCAATGATTTCCGTGAATTGAAGAACCCCTAGTTGAATAACTGTGGCCTCCCTGGTACCATAACTCGCGGGCTGCTGGAAGTGAAGAGCGCTGAAGGCGGTGGTTTATTTCAGGACTTACTAGAAGAGGATTGAGTGATTGCACGAGCCTTTATTTCTTACTACTTCGGAACCATTAGCATGCAGGGCGGTTCTGTGTTTTGTAAGGTTTCTCGTCCTTTGGAGGAGCCCGGCATCGGAGAGGGGTTGGGTACCCGAAATTTCTCTGTTGCTACCCTCCTTTCGGCAGGTAGAATTTAGAATCCTGGGATATGGCCTCACCACTACATTACATAGTTTTGCCTCCTGTGAGTCTAATGGCTTACTGGAAGCGTGTGACCTATTTACTTTTTGAGGAGGAAGCGATTGTGTGAGTGGGGAGAGAACGCGCACGCAAGCGCGTGGATCCGTCAGCTCTACCACGGAGACGCCCTGGAGAGAAACCTCCCTTAAAGGTTCCTAATATGCCTGGTAGGTACCGTGCTAGTAGGTCAAGATGAGCAAAAAAACGAGGGTGCTTTCTTAAGTTGAAAGGTGAAGAGAGGACTAGGTCACGCAGACTACAAAAGCACCAAATCATAAGCCTCTCGGAAAGAGATTTGTTTGCAGCCTGTAAAGCAAGGACCTCCTTCTCACACAAATGCGAGTCACATTGCTTTGAGTAACATGCTGCAGTTCACCACAATTCGTTCATTTAGCAGTACACGATACAACTTTATCGTGTAATGTCCTGGACCAATTAACCCAATTTTTGTTTTACCTGAATTTGCACGCCGAGAGGTTATATTAGTGTTATCGAATCAGTAGCAGTGAAAGCATCGCTGCGGTAACGGCACGAAAGTGTTATCGCAATAGTGCTCAATACAGCTCACACCGACTCAGGGAGCTTATCTAGTTGGACATGGGGGAAGTTTTATGGGTGGGTCTTAAGGCTTTTCCCTATTTTGTCATTAAACGCAAAATCTTGACCAGTCAAAGCTTGGGGCGAGCTTTCCGTTATGTCTTCTAGGAGCCATTCAACGATTTTCCTTGCAAAGTCACCTTTGACGAAATCTATGGTAGAGGTTAAGGTTATCTGTCCAAGTGATTCATCGAGAAAGCAAAGAGAACGCACAATTGCCGCAAAGGAAAGGTCAGTCACATTCATCAGGAGGCTACCATCCGGAAAACGAGTAACATTAGGTTTACTACCAAGAAGCATAGGTAATACCTGGCGATGATAGAACATGTGTTCCATGTAAAATATGTTCCCATCCGGAGAACTGATCACTAGAAAGCGTTTGAAACCGAGGGGCTCGATGACGCAGGACAGCCTCTCGATCAGATAAGCAGCGTCACCGAGGCTTCTCTGACCATGGTTTCTACCTTTTGGGTCACCCTACATCAATTGAGGGCACCCCGTAGCTGGGTGCGCCAATTTTGGCCTGGTCACCAACTTAATCGATAGGAGATTCGTCCGCGTATGAAACAAGCTTGGAAGGGATAATCCCATTGTTTTCCTATTTTCTTTATTTTTTTTGTTTTGAGAGAAAGGTGAGGAGTGCACACTCTGTTTGAGCCTCTTATGAGGCCGAGAGGCCAGACTCGCCAACCTCGGTCCTGTCCTTTAGCGCTCTAATTAATATAAACCAGGCTAAGAAGCTGCTGCCTTCTGATTATCCCTCACCGCGGAATAGGCCTCTATCTGGCCATCTCACAACCCAAAATGTCAAGGATATCAAGCAAGGACTCGCTATACCCATGGCAGGCTTTCATTATATATGTCAGGGGGAGGCGTATGCGAGCCGAACCTCTTCGGGCTACTTACGGGGAGCGGACGCCACCACTAAAGAAGGTAACAATACGCGGATCGAGGAGAAGTCAGGAACTAGCCCAATGTACTGTGTGGCTTCTTTGCCCTTCTAAGAGGGCTTGCTCTATCGACATGCTCTCATCTGGATCGGAAACCCTGCGACGCTGATTCCGATAAAAAAGATAACGGAAGAGGGGGCCACTTAACCAAATAGAGTGTCGCCTAGGGGTGACTCTGGGGAAAGGTTTAAGGAAAAACTCCTTTACTCGAAGACATAAGAATGGTCGAATCCCCTCTCCGCTCGAAGTAGTTTGGATAGGCCAATGAGAAAGCATACAGAGATAATTCATCCACGGTGTTGGAGCTACTCGCTGGGGTCTCTGGAGGTGGTAAAGGGAAATTTACTTTACCAGTTAAATGTGGTAAGAGAGGCGCCCCTCCACTTTTTAAAAAGGTGTCATAAGTCAGCTCGTCCACCTTGGCACCTAGAACGGATGAGACAACGCTTTGACGTAGATCTTCTTTATCCTTGAACACTCTAATTAAATTCCTTTAGTCATATTCATGATCAATCTAAAAACAAATAAAAATATTTATGGGAAAATTAAATATGACCTCCCAATTCCTTTAGAGGTATTGGTAAATGGTCCCATTAGCTCAGAAACATCAAGAATATGATCATTTACACACAATTAATTGGCCTTGTTTAAAAGATGACATAGTACTTGACAACCCACCCTGCCATATTCGATGACTTTCTCCTTGAACTTTAACTAATAAAAGATTGGGCCGGAGTAGCCAGATCATCCGTTCACTGGACACAGTGAGAGTCAGTCATTGACGCTGCACCCCCTGATCTAATACCCTCCCCAACCATCGGCCTTCTGGCAACTGCACAAAGCTACCAGAATCACTTAAGATAGTAAGAGGAAACGTGGTCCGTAAGGATAGGTGTCCTAGTAGTGAGGTTGATATACAAAAGAACATCATTGTAGAGATATACGATTTAACCGATGCAGTTAAGAAGTTGCGAGTTTTATATATATATATATATATATATATATATATATATATATATATATATATATATATATATATATATATATATATATATCGAGGTCTTTCTCATGGCGAAGAAAAACAATGAAAGAAAAAAAAAACCCATCTGGGTTTCTCTAAGCCACTCTACCCAGTCTCCGGTAACATACAAGTACTATAAAATGGTAAATTTAGGAGACAATTATTCCTGACCTCTGCTCAAAAGGCCTACCCTCTGAGGGTGTATTTATAAACAAACAAGTCAAAAATTCAAACTGTCGATCTCGTATTACGCTCTTCCAGAGCGACACGACGCCAAGCACGGCTGAATTGATACCCACTTCTGTCGTTTCAACATGAGATCCATTTTCCCTAAGTTTAAAATGTCTAGGAAGAGAAATAATAGAGTCACAAAAGCCAGGGCACCCTCGGGTCTTCCCTTGTTATCCCTCTCCCCCTCCCATTACCCCGCGGGAGTAATTATAGTATAAAACTTTTCGTTGGGAGAAAAAGAGGACTTTTTTCGTTTCGTCACGACATCGATAAGAACTTGCCGGGATAGAATTCCTCCAGCAAGTTAAGAAGGACTTTCATTTTCTTAAGCAATACCAGATTGCACCAAACATAATCAGCACAGTTCGATTACCAAAGATCGTCAGTTGATCTTACCTCCAAGTACCGTCAGCATAGTTCGATTACCAAAGATCGTCAAGTGATCTTAGCCTATCTGAGTTTGACACCCCAAACTAGATAGATTTCTCACCCAAAAGAGAAGCTCTACAAGCGAAAAAAAATCACTAGAAAATCATACAGCCATCTTTAAGCCTCGTCTGAGAAAACCTTTACGAGGTCAAACGTCCAACGCTTTGCCTCTTCAATCGGCGTTTTGTTTTGGTCAATTCTATTCCGTCGCCTCGAAATTCCGCGTGACGTCACTCGTTCACCCCTCGTTCGAAGTAACGCACTCTATTGAGAAGCAAATAAACTACACTCACGACGCCTCTCCTGACAAGATTCGAATTAGAGGTATTTTGTTTGGATTCTCTAGGTTAACCCCACTACCTTATGTGAGTAATCAATTCTAGTTTCATGTCATTGTGCGTTTAACGTAGATTATTTGTATATTTTAAAGACGAATCTTTTTTAAAGAAAATTGTTCCCCTTTAAATCAACCAAGTCCTAGTTGGGCTAGGACTTTGGCGAATGGGAATCCCACGCTTCACTTTGGGTGAAGTTAACCTCATCGGGTATGGTTAGCCGCTAGATTGAATGCTGATTTATGTCGCCCTCAATGGGCGGCTGCCATTGAGTTGATCCATGGCTTGTATTTTAATATAAAGTGTAGGATTCGGAATGATAGGATCGTACGATGATTAGAATTGGAGGTAAAAAACATACGAATAACATTTTTATCTATTCAAAGTTAATGTAATAAAAATGGGTTGTATTTTCCTATATATGTGCTGTGCATATGCCTCGAAGGAATAAAAAAAGGTTTTATTTCCCTATAATTGAATGTATTGTACATATGTATGTATAGCTCGAAAGTGTAAAACCAGGTTTGATTATTCTATAATTTAATGTGTTGTACATATACCTCGTAAGAGTAAAAAAAAAAGCTGTTTTATATGTCTATCAATGTGGCCTTGACCTTGACAGGATTTTGAGTCTTGCGGTCATGTACGAAATAGTTTTTCATACGGATTATTACCGTCCTACGCCTATCCGAACTATGGTTGCTACAATTGCAGTCACATAAACAAAGTAAACTGGAATCGTGATGGCATCCTTTAGCTAAACGCACTCATTTTAATTCAATTTCGCTCGAGGTGCAGGACTGGCTTTCCTGTCCATTATCGATGCACCAGAATTGAAATTTCACTAAGTAATCCAGGAAAGGAAAGTAGCTTTATAACCCCAAAATAAGTGTAAGGGAAAAAATAAAAACAAATGAGTGTTCGAAACAGAATTATGGAATAAAAACAAATAGTAAAACCTAAAACATTCATCAAGCCTAAAAAACACGGTATTTCTACAGACTAACGACTCCAACGCATCCGAAGGCGCTTTCTTATACATATTTCTATTTTAAAAACAACAAAACCTACTTTAGGCACGTAAATTTTTAATTGCAGTTTATTTTGAATAAACAAAATTATGCTAGGGTAAGATGGTTGGTTATTTTTTTCATATATATGTTTAGGTTTGGTCAATGGGGGAAGGGGGAGGTAGTTTAATTCGTTTTTAGTCAATTTCTTTAGGTTTTGTGTGTTGTTTTTCCCGTCAGAATGGCACCAAACAAGAAGCCGATTCTGGCTAAGTTGCCAAGACTTTACGTTAAAATTGTGTTCTTGTGTAAATATTAGTAGTTAATTTATAGTTAGCAGAATTAACCCTGCACAAATAACCAACTAACTGTAACCAGCTACATTGTAGTTAAATTACCTCCTACCTACATGTGCCGCTAATCTTCATCGTGGAGAATGAGTATTTATTGAATCGATGCGCCCAATCTCTCTCTTTCGCTTTGGCTTCTGACGTCATACCGACAGTGCTAGTAGCGGCAAATAATAACTCAGAAACCAGTGCTTTCTGCGCCAAGTAAAAAGCAATACACAATTTAGATAGGAATTTATAAATAAATTTAATGTATGTTTTTCTGCAGAAGCAGTGGTCATTAATCTAGATAATTACCCAAAACACACTGACATAAGGACTTAAGGCTTAAACACAATCACAAAGAGCTGAAAATATTTAAAGGTGCTCTTTTATACGTGGTCTACGTCTAAAATTTACTCTTTAGCATAAGGTCTACGGCAGAAATCTACGGTAAAATATTCTATAAGTAAATATTTATTCAAAAATTATATAAAATTATTTATTGGAAAATCTATATAAGTAAATATTTATTGAAAAATTTATTGAAACGTATAAAAATCTACTATTTATAACAGATCAAATTTTGGGTAAAAGGGCAGTAAATTGGTCATCGTCATCCTTCTTTAACATCCTACAGAAGCGACCAAGATGCCATTGTAACAAGAGCGCGGAAATCCCTATTTATTTCTTGAGTGTTGTCATTTTTGGTATCCAACCACAAGCGCTCAATGGCCTGCGTATGAGCGCCTGATACAGAATCAACATAGTAATGTTGGTAGTTAACTTTAAATTTAGAATATCCAATGTTGTTAGGACCTTGATATGACGCCACTCGTCTAAATAGATGACGGAGCCATGTTGACATTCCCTTTGAATTATTAAACGTCTAACTGCTTTTAATGTCTGAAGCTACCCACGGTTGGTATCCGCGTTAATTACAAGTTTACTTTGTCTCAAACTATTTATCGCTTTACTCTTAATTTGCAGTTGTATAGGTACTGCACTAGGATGTTAGACCTCGCTCAAATTTGCAGACCGCACACTAACAGAGGTGTGCACCGGTTTAAATACATAAAAATAAACACACAAAACCTTACACACTTCAGACGAAGGCATAACGACATAAACACATTAAAACAAAGTTTTAAAAACAAAATGAAAACGACAAAAAGACTTAAAAATGTACAGATAAAGGCAAAAGGAATCAAAGCATAAAGACAAAGACAAAGACAAAGACATAACAGCATAGAAAGAAACACACAAGGGCGTTTAGAGGCAAAGGTAACTGAATTATAACGCTAATGTCGGGCTCATTGTTATTATCGGAAGCATTTTTTTTTAAACATTAGGGGGAAAAAAGTTCGTCCAATCTACAGAAATCTTATTCAATCATCTAAAAAATCAGCCGAGGGAGAGGGAGGAGGGGAGGCAATGAACAAAAGAATAGTAAATATGATCCAGGTTAAGCCTCAAAAACAGAAAGAGCATAGGCACACATATTAAAAAAAAACAATTAAAAAATAATTAAAGACAAAGTCTAAAACATATACATACAAAGGCATAAGGACTTAAGCACATGCAGATAGAGGAAAAAGACAAGCACATAAAGCTAATGACAAAGATTTAAACATATAAAGCAAAGAAAAACATAGAGAAACAAAAACCTAGACAAAAAGACCTACAAAGAATTAAACACATACAAATAAAAATATATAGACCAACAGGTGAAGTCGCAAAGGCAGATATATATATAAATGACATGAGAGTTTACAGAGTCATAAAGACAAGTATATAAGACCAAAACACACATACACAAAGACCTTAGGATTTAAGCACATTGACAACGACTTAATACATAAAGAGAAAGGAATTAATACATAAAAATACAAAGATAAATACGTAAAACTAAAAGCAAAAACTAAGTCTTAAATCATAAAGACAAAGAATTAAATACATACAGCTAAAGAAATAAAGACTTAAGCCCAGCGAGATAAAGGCAGGCCTGGAAAACATAAAAGCAAAGACGAAGACATTAAGACAAACCCTTGAGCACAAAAAAACTAGACAAACACATAAAGATAAAGAGAAAACTTGAACAGATTAACCAAAAATATAAAACATTAACCAATAAAAAATTAAGCACACATAAAAAACGAAGACATAAAACATAAATAACAAAACATAGACGCCCAAACATTTAAATGGAAAGACAAAAGGTGTTAAAACATAAAGACAAACACATAAGAGCAAATAAGAATAACAAACAAAGACAAAAACAAGCCCATATTAACAAAGACAAAAGGATAACACATAAAGTCAACGACATAAAGAAAATGCGGCATTAAGGTCCCTTACATAAAAATATAATGTTCGGCTTATGTTGGTGTCCTACATTGAGGAAGTCTGAAGAGAAAACTAAGCAAACCTCGATGGACTATTTATAAAATCCTTTAGGATAACCCTTATAGTATATGGTTTACCAAGAATCTTTACAAAGACAATATTTTGTATCAAAATTAAAAGCGATGACCAACGAGGGTAATTCATACAGAAAAGTTTTTAAAAAATGGTGAAAATCGAAGTAAAAGTGTGTGGAAAAGATATTAGACAAAGATCCTCCGACAGGTATCTTGGGCCGATATGGAAAGCATCCGCGGAATTGGGGACGAGAGGATACGGCATCCTCCAGATATCAGTTGTAGCATGGGTCCTGTGCTACAGCGGACATCCCATAGCAGGATTTCTAAGAATAACGCTAAGAAACCTGAATGCCAATAACGCGAAAATATTAATCAAAATCCAGTGGTAAAAATTGTCTATAGCTTAAATATCCCAAAGTGTGAGATTGAAATTATGAAAAACCCGAAGGTTGAGATGTGTTCTCCACCACCCTATCTAAATTCTACCTCCCGTAGGACGCCGGCGCCCTGTTTTTACCACATTACTTTCATACACGCACACGCAGAGTGAGAGAGAGCGAATAGAGACAGACAGACATAGAGTAGAGATAGGGTCAGAGAGAGTGTCCATGAGAGAGAGGCTACATAAAAATCACAAAACAAGACTGAATAAAATAAAACGCAGAAAGAAGCACACTCGGGCGTCGTGGGCAGGCGAGCATGCACAAATACCAAAGCATGAGACCAAAAAGAAACAATGAAAAAAAATTACAGAAGCTAACCTCCACCAGAACGACGCACAGTCCACAAATGTGTGTGCAAGAATTGTCTCAAGTACAGAGGACAAAGTGAAGAGACACTGCTCTTCACAGTACCGGGAGAAGTAATGTGCGCGAAGATCTCCTCATGGACTCTTTGGCGCCCTCATCGGCGCGTTCATTCCACGCAGTCTCTACTAATCCAAGTACCCACCAGAAGATAATCTCTGTATCCGACCAGCTTGCAGCTACCGTAGCGTCACGGATACCGCGGACTAGGTGCTGCAGAAACTGTAATGGCAAGAAAGCACTCAGGGCTCGCTATATATCACGATCCGATCTTCCAACTACACACAACGCGTTATATTTCGTATTTATCAGTGTAATGCAGCTCAGTCGGCTATAAAGACAGACGTATCACCTAGCAAAGCCCCCCTGACTTAAAAGAGAGAAGAAACGGCCTGAAGGCCGACCTACGCTTCTGATATAGAGTCATCCCTGTGCACAGGCACAGTCAACGATGATATGCAATGAGCTCACAAAAGGTCGAACGCAATAGTCCTGACTGTGTGGAAGGTTGGGAACAGAGGTGCGCCGACAAGTAGTCAAAACTCGTACCTTCCAGCTACACTAAGCTCTCCAAGAAGTTTCCTACCCCTAAACACAAGGTGATTTATGTATGATTTACATCTCTTGGCGGAATAGGCACGTTCAAGATCGGCGGCGAATTCTATGAGGGCTGTTAAAGACAGATAAACGTCAGGCTCGCGCTTAGAAGCGCACAGTGCACTGTATGCGGTCCAGTTTAATTGCAATTTTCCCAGCATCGACAAGCATGATCTTAATAGGGGACGTGGGTAACACATCGGTTGCCAGATGGAGAACGATATGGTAGATAACGTTTACCTTCCATAAAGAATTATAAAACACCAGAGCAGTAGCCTAATTAGCATACCAAGACCTGAACGTTAAGGAACTAGGAATGCCCATGGCGCGGATAAAAGAGAACCTAAGGCTACGATAAATGGCTTCCCAGGTGAGCCGTTGGTAAAAAACAAGACCAAGGAAACGGTTTGAGCCCGTACTTCCAGGTAAAAAACATTTAGGAACAAATCTGGATGTCTGTGGGGGGGGGGGGGTGAAGCTGTGAGTAGAGACAGAAGCACACTACCTTACTTTGGGCCAAGGAAACCCTAAAGTTGTTCGATTCGGCATAGCGATAGATGCATTGCAATGACTGTTGAAGTAGACGCGCCAGAGTTGTCATCTTGGCCGCACCGAAAGATATTGAAACATCATTTACGTAGAGCGTAGTGAGAATATATTCCTGCAGTACCGAAGTGATATCGTTGATACTCAGACTAAAGAGTGTAACACTGATGAAACTTCCTTGAATAACGCCCTTTTTCTGCCCCATTGGGCCGGAGACGACTCCCTCCTCACACACAAGTACATGGCATCGACGATCTTCTAGAAATTGAGATATGAGATATTGGGAGGCGTCCCCTCGCCCATATGATGTGGTGGATTTCTATGTAAGGTATTATAGGCCTTCTCTAGATAAGAAAAAACCGTTGTGTGATGCTGTCTATGTTGGAAGGCCTAACAGATCGCATTTTCCAGCGGTAACAGAGCATCAGGCGCGGAATGGAACTTGTGTAAACTGCAATGTGCAGAAGATCTCTAATCTAAGTTTTACCCAATTCTCCATCAATATGCTCACATAGGAGGTTAGAAAATTGAGCCAGGACTGTAACCTCTGTCCAGATCCTATTGAAAAATCTAGTATAAAAGCTATGCCTCACTCAAATCCCTTTCAAAGCACGAAATACGGGACAGTGTCAAGACAAGGGTTTATGTCAGCCTATGAATCGAAAATGAAACTCACTTTATTTAGCATAAACCTGCTATTAAAGAGTTCTCTGTTATTCTAGCTATAGTATAGTCCAGCTGCGTCCTTCAGTGAAATTACAACGTGTATCGAATGATGGAGCAGCAGCATCTCGGTGAGAGAATAATGAGAACGCGGTTGCGCAAGACGCCGCCACGGACGCGCGATCCCTTCTTTCGTTTTCCTGGAAAAAGCAGGAAGGGATATTTTGAAAACTTTCCTCGAATACTTTGGACTCGCTGGCCCTCCTCAGCAAAAGGGGTGTTCTCGTTAAATGAAGACTCATATGTCTGCTAAGAAGAGCAGCGGCCGTGTATCGAAACACACCCGAACCGAGCCCCTTCTCGAAAATCCTTCGGGCAGTGCTGAGAGCTGTCTCACACTCGAGCGCCCTTCAAGGATGCGGACAGCGTGCAAAACTACCCGAAGTTTTAGGAATAGTAGTTAGGCCCAAGAGATAAGGTAGGCGGAAAACGAGTCAACGGCCTTGACTGGGGCGGATTACTCATTATTTCTTAAATATGGACCACCGAGGCTTTTCTTTTCAGAAAATGATAGTTGAATGGATAAGTGATCATTACCATGAAAGTCATTGACCTATATCCGGCTCGTCGATCAAGTCGGCAAGGACCAAACTCCTGGAGTTGATTGTGTAGCCTCCCTAACAGAGGTGGCGCATATCTTTGAAATCCCTGGGGAAGAGAAAAGGCCTTGTCAACCGTGACACGAGGTAGTGGAAGTCCCCCAAGCGAAGACAGCTGATGTTGGAATGTACATACGCAGAACTATCAATATACCTCTTAATTACAGGCACGTGGCGTGAGTAAATTGAGGATAGACAGAGACTGTAAAGCTACTGCAATTCATTTTATGAAGACCCCCTTATAAAGTAAATTGTCGGCAAAAAGTAAGAATTGCTAAAATTAATTGCAGCAGCTTCACAGTTTCTGCCTACCCTGAATTTACTCACGGTACGTGCCTGTGTTATCTAGGTTTAGCTTTATTGCCCCTGCCGGAATGTAAGTATTTTTAGCAAATAGAAGAACGGAGAAATTATGCCGGGTGTAAATCCCGAAATCTCCTGCTTCAATCCTATCCCATCGTGGTGGCTCGCTAAACTTTTTTACCGCAAGAAGTTTGGTAGAGGGCATGTGGCAATTGTGGCCTCCTGAAAAAGATAGCCGGGGGGGTAATAGGACGAGACGGGATATCTCTTCGAGAGAAGGACCTCTTGGGGGAGGTTGAACTAGCCATGACAGTCAATTACGCCCTCCTCCTTAAAATATTTGACGTGATCCCAATTTCGGTCTCCGAGTCACCCGATCAAGCAATGGGTGTGGGTGTGAGATCCGTAGTTTCCTTTGTGTTGTACTCATTTCTGGCGACAGTCTTGATAGTCCCTGAAGAGGGACTCTAACGACTCGGTGGAGTCGCGCAGCCGTTTCGCCTTAAGTGAAAATGTCATGTGGGGGAGGAGAGGGCCGTAGATTTAGTAAAGGCTGGGTGTGAACTCTTTGTGCCGCCAATTCTACCAGAGGAGCAGCTGGTAGAGTAGAATCTGCGGAAGGCTTCTGAATGGTGGCGCAAGCAACAGTTTTTTTCAGGTCTAGAGGGGGTGCAGGGGCAGAGTGTGCCTGCTTTACAATTGAGGCATAGGACGTCCTAAGTCGCAATACGAGCGACAAGACGGACTCCTTAGTTCCGTGAAACGATAGTTGGTACGCACCCTGAACGGCCAGGATATTTTAAGGGAAATACGCACAACATTCTTACGAAGAAGCAGGATTTGAATCTCCGCAATTGGCTCACTTGGCCGTAAACGAACAAAATACTGCCGAGTGATAAAATTAGGGGCGGAACTACGAGGGACACTTAATATTTCCCTGTGAAGGTTCACATCCGCAATCTTTTTACGTGACGGCGCATTCGTCCTTCACCAATAAGCCTACCTCTTTCGACTTTGTCTTAACTTGCTCACCAGTTTGTCTGTACGTTCGCATTTCCCAATGTCTTTGTTTGTATGTAAGTGTGTCCTTTCATTGCTATATATAAACCAATGTTCTAGTCTTCCCTTACTTTCTCTCTGAGGATGATACAAGTGTTTCAAAATGCAGGAGTGAAATAAAGTGTTTTTCTAAAGGGCTCTTTTCCTTTCCCTTTTAAAATCTGAGTTTTAATGAATTTCGGAGAACTCATCCACGGCCTGAATCCAGACGTAAAGGCGAATATACAACAAATCGAGAGATTTGAAAAGAAAATCACAAATACATTTCTTCGATGAATATTTATCTATATATCTATTTATATATATATATATATATATATATATATATATATATATATATATATATATATATATATATATATATATATATATAATCCATATCCATTACAGTTTTAGTGTTCTAGCAATTTTGCCGTGATCTTTTGAACGAGACGGTCGTAAATAAACATCCGTCTTTTTGCAGATTTATTCGTGTATCGAATGTTCGGTAAACTCCAGAAATGTTAGGATTTGTTTATGTTCCATTATTTAACTGCTTCTGCTCTTCAGTAACATCCTAACGAATGGAAACACTGCTTCTCGCTCTTACCAAAGCTTAATTAACACTGGGTATGGGTGGCCACCCCAGGAGAAGGCCTATTCACTTGATCGAGAAGCAGAGACTATGGAGATTACTTTGGGAGAGTCCTCAAGACCACGAAGATTTCAACTCTCACCAGTTCTACTGGGTGAAAATTTGTCCATCTGCCCTGCCTTTGAAGACTAACAAGGATACGCCCAAAGAGTGGTCGCACTTTGCCCAAGTGGGTAATGGTGTTTTCACTCAGTTTGGCCATGAAATAGGGAAAAACAAGCTCCATATCAGTGTCCTCACTAGTCTGAAGTTTAATCCTCGCTAGAACTCGATCGCGGAAATTGTTGGACGCTTGAATGTCCCGAGGTGTCCTTCCACTCCTTATGAGTCACGGTTTCCTTACAATTCTTGACTCTGCTCGACACGCAATTTTCCTACATGGTGATTATTATTGACAACAACAAAGTGTCACTAAAGGCATATTCGCTCTCGTTCATCATGGCAAAAGCACTCGGAATCGCCCATTTCTTTTTTTTAGCTAAATCTATCCTTCAACATTAAAACAAATTTTTGTATGCAAAGTAATTCCTATTTATACGTGTTTGTTTGAACCGGCCCAGAATTAAAAATAAATAGAAGTTTCTCCATATTTACAATGTTCTGAGTGCAAATTTACGTGAGCTTAATTGTGTGCATTACACTCATTTGCACTTTCCACTGTGCTAACAATGTGTGACGGATGCGGGTGGTTGGATGATTAATTTTGTATCGAGGCTAAAATAGTCAGATGTTTTGTGTTTTGGCAGTAATTCATTTTTACAGTTACAAAAATTTTCATTTATCCCCGTAGAACATTGATTCAGACACCACGAAACACGATAACAGTCGTTACGACAAATATTTTGATCACATTTTTGTTGCGTGGTATTTACCTCTGCCAAAACATTTGGCCAGGACTGTACAAAGCAGACTTTACCCGGCGTGATTCAGAGCAAATCATAACATAAATCATTTTTTATCTTGTTAATCCTTTAACCAGCCTTTTTATTATTAACAAAGGTAACAAAAGATGAGTAATTTTCTTTTTAGTTTGTTACTGAAAATCGTGCCTATAATGAGAGCCAACCAACTTAATAGCTAGGAGAAAAGCGAAAATATATCAAGCAATTACAGAGCCCGTATATAATCGGGTAAACGATTTAGAGATGGGAATTTGATTCCAGAGTATAGATGCTGAAATATAGAAACTTTTGATATACCTACGAGTATGTATGGTCGGGTAAATTATTTAGAATCGGCCATTATAGTCCCATGTATATAAATACAGTTAATTCACTTTATTATTAGTATGAAAATATCTTTGGATTGACACTTATGAGGTGAAATATATTTTCGGTTTCAATCCTCTTTGTCCCCTTAATTTTCCAGTTAAAACAAATGTAAATACTCACAATCCGCTCATTTCTTTCCTTCCTTCTTGTTTCCATCATTCCCTTATTCCTCGCCGCGGATGCCGCCACCCGTAACAACTGTTGATAATGGCATCTCATTTCGCCTAATTTATGTTCATCAGTCGCTTCCACACACATAAAACATGTGGATGAGGATGGACACTTATATAAAAAATCAAATAAACGAAACTAAAAATGCAGTAAAGGGAAGAAAGAGATTACCGGGTCTCAGCCCCGCTCGTGAAGCAGTTTTCACAACAGATGGATCCTGTTTAACTAAACTCCATCCCTCATTTTATGAAAGTGAGAAAGGAGTGAGTGAGTTAGGCGTTGGGGGGGAGTAAATTACCCCCCCATCCTATTAAAAGCAATGAGGTCAGCTCTTAATTACCACAGAGAGGTAGATGCGCTTGGATGACGATTGACTTACCATGAACTTGATTATGGACCCCATTCCGGGACCTAGTTATGATAATGAGGGTAAATATGATGATATTTATCAGTTCTCTTCATATAGGTCATTGATATTGAGAAAGAGGAGGCGATGTAATCCAACGAAGCCATTTTCAAACAACAGAGACTGGAAACGGATGCAAGAGCAAATGTTAATTAATACCTTATGATATTAGGGATACCAGGGGGAAGTTATGTAAGTATGTTAGGTTAACACACGAATTGACTCACAGAAATGGCAAATTAAGGTTCATCGTGAGTTGAGATAGCAGACAAAAGAGCAGATGAATGGTGGTGCTTTGGTCGGTAGTCTAAAAATGACAAGGTCAAACCTGGAGTGGGCAGCCTCGGTCGACCAAAGAGATGCATGGCCGTTAATTAGGGGAATCAAGTGTCCATCATTCCGCTATTTCTGCTAGCTTCTCTAATTCCTCCGAAGTCTACAAATATGAGATAGGTGGTAATTCTTTTTAGTTTTAAGTTAAATATTTTGGTCCTTTAATTTTGTTTTATTTTGCTCGTCATCATCATCATCATCATCATCATCACTAACTCTATAATTTAAGAAGGGGATTTCTTTTAGTATTTGAATAATAATTTCATCTTAGTTTGGTTATGACTTATGTTTTTTATCAAAGTTATTTCTAATAATTCTTTTATAATATCAAAAAACAAAATGGTGAAGTTCAGAAATAAATATAAAGGCCGTATGCTAAGAAAAATGCGAAATGCACTTTTATCAGATTTAGTGTAGCTTCACAATTATTTATTAATGAATTATATGCAAAAGGCTAAAATGTAAAATATAAAAAAAAAATAGGCTTTTTGCTCAAATGTGCACTTCACATTTGTTATAGCATACGGCCGTTACTAAGTATCAAAATTTTTTGAATTTTTTAAAACCCAAAGAATTACAAATGGTGAAGTTCAGAAAATGTATTTTACATATCTTCTATTTCTTTAACTCCATATTTCAGCAACGTGATATTTTGAAAGGGGGAAATTTAATTTAGAGTTCCTTTTTTTAATTTATTATAATTGACGAAGTTCAGAAAATTTCTAAAAATTTTCTGGCCGTGGTGACGATTGCTAGAGTAGGGCAGTTCAGTGGGATAGTTTAGATTAATTCGACTAGTCTTTGGCTGTCGTCCTCGACTATAGTTGAGTTTGTGTTTAAGTTAAGTTTTTAGTTGAGCTGAGTTTAAGTGTCAAATGTTTAGAGAAACTAGTGAGGTATTTGAAATAAGTAGTCGATGATTTACTATACTAAGAATAATATAAAATATATTAATCACGCGATCATTTTAATCAATTATACTGTTGATCAAATTGTTCTTCTTTATCGTCCTTATGAATTTCCAAGATTTCTGGAACCAGTCTTAATTGGTTCCGTTCGTACTTATCATCTCGAACTTAATCAATTCACATTGGAAATGATATCGGCCGGCATAAGTGCGTTTTGGTGTTCCGCATTTATATTATAGCTCTTGGTATTCTTATGCGTCGTCTCTGCCTATCATTTCTAATTCATGACGATGACAAACGAATTCACCTAGTTTTCTCATTCGCTAAGACTAGTAGCAATCTTACGCACGCTGACGCAATAATTACTAAATGACATCATTATGAAACTCAGACAGCACAAACTTCAGGTGATGCTGGTGGTACACTTTCGGGTGTGACGCACTGCAAAAATGAGTGCCCCCTCTAAGAGGACTGATTGTTGGTGAATCTTAGGGTAGACTGTCACAAAGACAAATTGCTAGGGTTTTCAGGTATCCCTTTCTTCCGTAAACATAATTAGAGTTTAATTTGAAAAAAAGATCAAACATAACCAGAGTCACTACCTGGTCATCCTGGGTTTCTCTGGCAGATGGTTAGTTTTGTTCGAAGGTCCATTGAGAACTCTCAACAGAACTCTAAGTCGATAAATAAACTTCACTAACTCTAACCTTTTAGCAAACCTGTCTAACGTGAGATGAAGTGATGAAAATAGCCGAGATTCTAAACTGAGTTCCGCACCTAGTCAAGCAGCATGAGATTTGTCTGGCAGTAATCTGTCTGCATACGCTATTTTAATTTAACTGTTTTGTAATTCGCTTAGTATATTTTTTTATAAAACTTTGATTAATTATTAATTCGTCAGAAGACTCATAGTTTTCTTTGTACAAAATAAAGAGTTAAAACTGTTTCATTTCTTAATTGCAATACCGTTACGATAGTATTGTCACAACCTTTCCCACCTTGAAACTTCTTATCTTGAGTCCACCCTATTTCCCTCAGTTCTTAGCCTAACTTTCTCTACCACCAAGTCGCACGCATTTTATCCCAATTTAAGGTGGTGTCAGATCCTGAGTTCTACATACAGACAACAAGAGGAACTTGGTATACCCCAAACTGCAATGTTGACTAACCTGCATAAAAAATCTGCAATCGAATCACTTTCGTAAACAAGCTTACTGATGATGATATGGTGAGAAGGACTGCTGCATGTGCAAAGTTACTCATGAAATACTTTACGTTTCCTCAACATAGGAATATTTTCTTTACTGATAAATGCGTAATTTATCAAAGTTCTCGTGATAAGAAGCATCCCATCGTCCCTTATTTATTTAAGGGTCTGGGCAATTAAAATTACTATTTCACCATGCAGCAAAGAATAGGTCTTCTTGTAGAAAGTTGTTTACAACAAGATTGAGCTCCTAGTCATTATGCCGTCACTGTCATGGAATTATTGAATGAAAATTTTTAGGATAGCTGGATTTCGAAGGAATTTGCTCACCCGCATGCAACTGTTGACTGCCCTGCGTGGATTCCAGATTTCAATACTAGTTCTTCCCTTTCATTTGCCTCCTTTACCGTGAAAAGAAGCAGAAGAACAATTTTGCAGCGATGGACTGCCCCAACACTGGCCCGGACTCTTCAGAAAACCCAGGAATCAGTGACGATTTCGGACTATAGTCAGAGTTAAGTTCAGTCCCATGCGTATATAAGACGGCGATCCTGTTCATTTATTGTCTTTTGTTTCAGGACGACATCACCAGGATTGAGACTCGCCATACCAGATCTGGAAGAGTGATGTCGAAAATCCAGACAAACAAGACCAAATTCACTGCAGTCACGATGTGCCTACGGAAGACGGAGCCCATCCGACTAGAAAACTCTACAATAGACTATTCCCCTAGCGCGAGTATCCTAGGCTTCAGGATCTCCAAGTGTGGCAAAGGAAGCTATATCAACTCGAACATTCACGTTCCGAAACTTGACTCAGCAAACTCCACCTATTTCGCAACCTTAGTATAAAAAACAAAAAGAAATTATATAATCCCTAGTGAGAACGAAACTGCTGTACCCAGCAGTCCCACTCAATACAGCTTCAAGGACCAGAATGGTTCAAATAGAGACGGTACAAAATCGGGCCCTACGCTTCATATTCAACGTTAAATGGGACGATGTCGTCACGTCGAGCGAGCTTTATCGTAGCACCGGGTTGGAGACGGTGAATGCTTTCCTTTATTCAGCAGCACCCCCATCTGGTACAGCCTGGACGCTACCCTTCCACCAGGTACTGTAAATGACTTGTTCAGGCTACAAGACCGGGAGAGATACAAGACATATGCATCCCGCCAAACCGGTGGCCACACCGGCCATCTACAGGTGACCCTACATCCAATTCGCATCCGGACTAGAAAGTAATTCCTCTAATATCGCGAGATATAACCTCAAAATTGTGAAACAAAATCTAACCGAATTTAACTGATTTAAAAAAAAAAATTACTCTTGACATTTTACTTTTTAAATTAGTGAGAATACAGGCTATACGACATTATTATTAAGACTAAACTGAGTGTATTATTCAATTCTATTTGTATATAATTTTTTACTTCTGTGTCCCCAAATTATTTTTCTATGTGAATATCCTAATCATTTTTCCTTTTAACTCCAAAATTACTTTTGTATGTAAATATCATAGTTATTTTTACTCTTAGCTCCAAAATGTTAATCTTTAGAACAGTGTAAATTGTTAATGTTAAAGCTGAAATGGCCCGATCCCCGCGCAAACTTTCTACCTCTTGTATTTAAATTTTATGACATTTCCTCTTTTCCCTTGTCCTCCAATGCACGGAATCGTCGACGGGGCACCCACATTTTTCACCAGCCTTTTAAATGAATAAATAAATAAATAAATTCCTTGTCTCAGTTTCTTGTTACTCTAAGGGAGCTCCAGAGGAGTTTCGCCCTCTAACCCCAAAATTGCTTTCTTGAGAGAGGGTTGCAGGTTCTGCACGTTCACTAGGTGGTAACTCGGGGTATAAAGCAAAGGAGATCAGAGAAGAACTAATGCAAGTTTTTTCTGAGTCCATTCCATCACTGGAAACTGTTTCCTGCCGGGTTCGAGCTTTTTGAAACCGGAAACACGGCTGGAGGATGATGACTGGTTTGTACGCCCCAGGACATTCGTGACTCAAGCAACAACGGTCCGTGCCCGGGTCATCATTGACGAAGATCCAATTGTTACTCCTCGATTTTCATTTTTTGAGCTTGGTGTCAGTTTTGTGAGTGTACATGACATCGTTCATGAACACCTAGCACTGAGGACAAAGTGTGCTCAATGTATTTGTCGTTTCTGGCTGGCTGAATTCAGACCAAATTGCCCGAAACAGTTTTCAGATGTCGCTACCGGAGAAGATTGTTAATTCAAAACGGCTTTCATATGTTGGTACCGGTGGTGAGTGTTAGATTTCTTTCTTCACCACTAGAGACGAGCATTCAAACTTGGTGTGGTTTAGTGATGAAGAGCTTCGACCTCAGGTTTTGGAGGAAGGATTTCGCAGGAGAAAGCGCCTTTTTACTATCTTCTTCAATCCTCAAGGACCAGTGTGTGTGGATGTGGTGCCTCAACAGTCTACTATCACAATCAAGTACTACACTTACCAAATCCTTCCTCAAGTCCTGGAACATCAGGCCAACTTCGCACCAACCCACCACCGATTGCGCCTTTACTGCACCACAACAATGCTGCGCCCCACAAAGCGCGTCTGACTGTGCAATTCCTGTAGCAGTAGGGGATAACACTTCTTACCCACCCACCCTACTAACTTGACCTTGCTCTCCTTGATTTTTGCTTGTTTCCAAAGATAAAAGGTGCGATTGAAGGGAAACAATTTCATCGTATCCAAGACCTGGCACAAACAGTCTTTTCAGTGCTACGAAGTATACCAGCTTCTGAGTACCGTGACTGCCTCATGAAGTGGCAAAGGAGGATGCAACGATGCATAGAGGCATGATGGGAGTACTTTGAAGGAATGTATACTACTGTTTGGATTTACTTCTGCTCTACCAAAATATACGGTCTCACTGTAATTACTTTCTGATCACCCCTCGTAAAAAAGGCCAAAATCTGTATCTATAAGACGCTCGATCTTTTCCTGTTGAAACAACGTCGTTCGCTCATAACATACGGTCATTCACGCGTTCGTAAAACTGCCGGGCGCGCGCGGTAAAATGTTTACTCATTCTAAGTATATTATATGATATGATATAATATATTATATGATAGGGAGAGTGCGCAACTTTCCTAAATCTGCCTTCACCACGTAAATAATAATAATGATCAGCAAGTAAAAATATTTTTAGGCCACAATAGAAATTTCAAACAATATGGATCTTTATTTATTTGCGACAAAACTTGTTATCCCGGGAAACGCTGGGTACTTATGGTGGTAATAAATAACTATCTCACAATGAGTGAGCAATAAGTCTCTCAAATCCATTTTCTCCACATCAGAAAATTAGGAATTGCGGTTTCTTGTAATATGGATGCGTCAGCTAAAGTATAATGCTGATTTTATTAATTATTTTTTTAGATTTACCTGTAATTTAGTCATATATCACATAAGATACATTCTATAGCAACGGATAAAAACTGTTTTTTTATATATTCTATATTATTACATAACTTTTTTTATGAATAGCAGCATACAAGTATTACTTAAAAAAATATAAATATAAACGGGTCTGGAATTTGGAAGGGATTTAAACCCCATAGCTCCCTCCCCTGGATCTGCGCCTGTCAGAATCATATCATCAAACCAGATGGTCAAAGCAATACTAAGAAAAGAAAGATGGATGAAAACCTTACTGCTTATCGCTTCACCAAGACAGGTGATACGAAGGAATCAAGTAATCATCTGTTGTAGAAAAGTTTTCAGTAACAGAAATTAAGTTCAGTTAAACTAAAGTGCTATTTAGATAGAGTGTAACAAAATGAGGTCAAATGGCGACCACGTGCCCTTCTGTACCCACGCGGATCCTGAGATCACCGCATGAAGCTGTAAAAGCATGGCTAAAGCTGGGTAAGGATGCGGCCGACGCCGTTATCAAACGCGCCAGCTGTATTTGCCTAAAGCCCGATGTCATCGCCCCCACGGTCACCTCTCTGCTAGCATTCTGGCTTTACGCTCGAAGATTGAAATCCATTGGACATTCCAACGAACGTTATCACGATTTTCCCTTTCCCCGAAGGAGTCGCCAACTTTTTTCCAAATTCGCGCACGCGTTTGGAGCCACCTCACCAGGTGCCTATATAATGCTTCAACTGAGTTTAGAGAGCAGCACTGTTAGACTTCCACCTACTTCGACGACGAGGTAAAGGACGCTTCCCCCTCACCCCAGCGGCGATTTCGATTCCAGTTGAAGGCTGAATTGATCCGTGAGCTCTGCCTTAGTCAACCGGCAAGCTTCGACATGAGTGGACTCTGCCATAGCCAATCAGCAAGGACTGAAAAGGATAAAGAAGACAAGTGCTCCCTCGTCTGAAGTAAGAGGTAAACCGACTTCTTCCGTCGCCTTTATCGTACCCCAACTGGACCCTTTTTGGCAACGAGCTCGTAAGATAATCGTAACCGTTGCCGCCTGCAGATTGATCTTGAATCTGGCTTACCCAATTGCTCTATTATTTGTGTGAACACCCTAGTTTAAAATCCCCTTTTAAATAACCAAAGTGAATCGGACCTTTTTAATCTCTTAATTAACCTACCTGATCGCATGTGGACCTTTAACCCCATCTGGGCGACCATTCCCTTTAAACTCAATTTTTATGTATATATATATATATATATATATATATATATATATATATATATATATATATATATATATATATCATTTTGTTGTTAGTAAAATTATATTTTCGTTATTGTCTTTCTTTTCAACATCAGCGCGTACCAGCTACCTGTTAACTTTTGACCAACTTGCACTCTGAAATATTTGTTTAAAAGGACTCATAACAATTCCCACTTTCACTAACGGTCTTCAACCAACTTCGCCCCAAGCCTAAAAGTACCTACGCGTATATAAATATAGAGTCTGGCCATTCCACGATATAGAGTAAGTTTAAATAATGAAGGTGAAGTATATTTTAAGAGAAAATGTATTGAATTGAATCGAAAGCAACAATTTGCTCATTTATGTATGTCAAAAGAAAATGCATTAGTTACTTCATATCATTTTAGTTATTTACTTGCAAAAGCAAATGGAACACATTCAATTTGAAAACAATTAATAAGGCCTAGTGAAAAATGTCTAATGGAGTTCAATCTAAATAAAGAATATGTCGCAAATATTGATAAATTGCCACTTTCAAAAGGTAGTAAAGAATTGTCAAATTTCTGTGCAACGGCTAATAAGACTAGTTATAATGAAGCAAATTTTTCAATTCAGATGGATGAGACAACAAATGTTATTATCCAGGCATCTATGCTTGTGTTTGTAAGCTATATTCATGAAAGGGGCATTGAAGAAGAATTATCCATCTGCGACCGTTTGCAGAGTTATACTCCAGGAGAGGCATATTTATTATACTTGATTCGTTTATGGGGTATTAAAACCGATGGTGCTGCATTTATGGTAGGAGGAATTTGGGGTGCTGTAACAAAAATACAACTGAAAAATTACAAGACTCAAAGGATAAAAGCTTTTCTTCATCGTCAAGGACTATAACTGAAAATGATGCCGCAATAACTAAAACTAGAAGTAAATGATGTAAAACTAGTCAATTTTATAACACAATCACACTTAACGCAAGAATCTTTACCTTTTTGTGAAAGTATGAGAAGTCTACACACATCTTTATTATTACATACCGAAGAACTCTAGTTATCTCAAGAGAAGTGTTGGCTGGTTTGGTGAATTACGCGAAGAAATTTGGTTCTTTTTATCTGACATCCTTTTGTACTTTCATTCTAACTAAAATAGTGGTATTTTTCGATAAAAATGGCATATCGTTATGATATTTTCACTTAATTGAATGAAGTTAATCATGAAATGCAGGATACTAATGTAATATGTTTCAAAGGGTTAACTATAGCTCTGGGCTAAATATGTAAGTAATGGTAATGTCGCGTGTTTTGAAAACAATAGATTTTTACCTTCAAATGAATTTTCTTAAGATAAGATAGAAAATTTCCCTTTTCAACATTTGTCTGATTTGTATAAAATCTTAACAAAATATTTTACAACTGAAATATATATTATAAAAGGCCTCCACTTACACTCCGTCGAACAAGTGAAGAATGGAAAGCTTTTCACATTACCCAAAACATTCAAATGAGAAGGATCACACAAATCCTGCGCCCACGCGATATATGCCCCTGTTGCAGACTACCCTGTAAACGCGGCCAAGCCGCAATAAAGGGCACAGCAGGCATCAGCAGCTGGTTTCGGAAACCACAACACACGCTCTGCATGTTTCAGGTAAGAGCATCCCCCACAAGATAATTTCCTCCTTAAAGCCAACACACTCCACATCCCACCAATGCACATGTATACCCCAGCTGAGACTTATACGACCAGCTAGACAACTAACAAAACCAAGTTCTATGCACACACAAATACACTTCACTTACCAACACCAACATTCCAACTCTCCATAACCCACCACCGAAATACACATTCAACGTCTTATAGATAGCTAAACTAAAAACAGCATATGAAAGAACAATTGAGCTCAATCAATTCCTCATCTACACCTATATATATCTGCTTTTATCTAGGAAACAAAACTCACAACGGCAGCACACATTACAAAGATATCACGATACATGCAATTTAGGCAAGGCAGATACAGAAACAATGGCGCTGAAGGCATAATCAAATAGATATGATAAGACATCCTTTTTCCCACACCTGCAAATCAACTAATCCTTTACTTCTCACTATCTCACGATAATTTATTGGAAAACCGAACCTTCCAAGCACCCGTAAACAGAACATATTACACTTTCGCTAAGCTAACCTCCCTCCCGCGCCATACTGTTCATTAAATTAGGAAATTGCGCTGGACAACGTCTTAACAAAGCAAGGCAAGACCCTCGATGTAACCGATTTCAACGCTCCATATCCTGCCTGTTTACAAACCCAATAAAAAGATAAAAAGCCCGCAGTTTCACGAAATACCTTAACCACCTCATCGTTATCAAAGCCCGTCCACCCCCACAGAAATCTTTCAACACTTACTTCTATGCCATCTACATTGTCACCTTCTATTTATCAAAGCTAGCCATCAAATCAACCTAGGAACCCCACACCGCACTAGCTTGTAACCACCTCCAAATCATCATACAAATTGCCCTCGAGAAGCCTTTACTCTCACCAACCCCGCAAACTTTAACCAATTATAACCGAGCTCAAGTGACCATTTAGCTAACCATATCAAACTAAAAACTCAAATACTATTCAATAGCCCAATTGGGCAACATTCTGCCCATTGATCCCAATAAGCACTCTAAGCACCATTAGCCAGCTTGTGTCATTTAAACATCTTTTCCATTGTGTACAGGTGTGTCAAGATGCAGGTCAAAGGAATCGAGATATCTGCTCTCATGCGCGTGGGCCACAACAGGTCGCACATCGCCAAGCGGTTTATCGTCAGCCGGATGACATCTACCGAGTCGCAGAGAGTTTAAATAAAGGGGAGAGCTCAAAGATCACTCTCGTTCAGACAGACCTAAAGTTGCCAACCGTTTGGCTGTAAAAAGGCTGTCAAAAGTCCCCCGAAGCTCAAAATTACTGCGCTCGTGAAGAAGAAAATCTGAGTGTCCATTGTGTCCAGGGCTGTCAAGGAGAAGAATAGGAAGAGCTTGAGGGCGTGGAAATGCTTATGGTCACTGACCGTATGTAAGAACAACGCTGCGAGCACTGTCGTCGCCTTTTTAACGACTTGAAGCATCATAGCAATCGAATTCTCATTTTTTTTCAAGAAAGAAATTCATATTTGATCCAGTCATCATCGAACAGAGCAACCGCGTGATAAGCTTCTGTCAGGATGTCTCCGAGGTCGGATACTTGTCCAAGACTAAGTAGCCAGCTTCCGTGATGATGCTCGGCGTCGTGGCTTTTAATGGCCTAGTTCACGGCGGCTGGTTAAAGGCTCACCACGGCCGATTACAGAGACACCTTGGCCACAAAACACCTGCCCTAGACGAGAAAGATCACTAAAAAGGTGAACTATGTCTTTCCGCAGGACGGTTGCCTGGTCCACACGGCCAAGAGCGTGCAAGAATGGTTGGAGTCGAAAATTAACTTCTGGTTGCCGGACTCTTGTCCGCCGAAGTCGTGTGCCTTCAATACTCTCGACTACAGCCTGTGAGCGCATGTTGAGGGCAAGGACTGCAAGGTTTGTCACAGCAACGGTGACTTGCAGAAGTTCTCCGTCAAATACGTGTGAGTTAGCATGAGGAAGGACCTGGTCCGCAATGGCATTATAGGCCTCTCTTGGAACGTGTTCTCGCCGGTGGGGTGGCGAGCACGCTTTCATTGTATCCTTTATTGAGAGCGTCGTAATGCGGGCAACTAGACTCGCACGCGACGAAAAAAATGCTGGTGGAAGGAAATAAGATCCTCAAAGCGGCTCTGAATTAAACAGTCTAGTATGATATTTAACTCATCGATATATATATATATATATATATATATATATATATATATATATATATATATATATATATATATATATATATATATATATATATATATATAAAGAATAAGAGATGGATGGAGATATAGCAGGAGGAAGAAGGAAGGGAGAGAGAGAGAAAGAGAAAGAGAAAGGAGAGAAACCTTCATGTGGAAAGGAAACAGGCAGAGAAATATGACCCTTCCATGCTACCAGGTTCGTTTCCACGCGAGAAGGACGAATCCTTTCACACTTCGCAAGGACCTAGTTTATCTCTTATTCACGATAGGTTGAGTTTGTCACGTAGGAACAGGCAACACCATCTACATACATATCATTCACAACACCGTTGTCTGTTTCAACCGTCATCCTTTGCACATATAACACATCACTCTTCCTGCCTGGAACTCTTCCACGAACGGGGGCTAACTAAGGTCCATGGAAGATTCCCCACTCGCTGTGTGGTAGCGAAACACACAATACACTTCTTTCCTGACCTACCCCTCCAACAATGACCTGCGTTTGGTTCTGTCCTATTTGTCAGCTCTTATCTTTCTGATCTTTATATAAATTGATTATAACGAGATGTAAATTTCTTCTAGTATTTATAATTCACTTAAAATAAGTATGGGAAATGAATCATGTATCAACGATTGCAGTTTTTGACATGTGAGGATATGGAATGACTTAGAGATAAAGTAAACCTAACTAAATGTGAGAAAAACAGAATTAATGTATAGGGTTAAGATTAAAATAGGTTAAAAAGGGACCTAAGACTACCATCATTGATAAAGAGCTGGGATAAATTGGATTGAAACTCAGGCGAAAAACAGAAATCAGAACATAATCCTATTATGCACTCTCATGGCACTATTAAGGAGTCAGATGAAGAATTTTCTCCTGTGTTGATAGGTAAAAAATCTCCCACATAATTTTCCATGTGAAAAATATCTTCTCGCGATTTATTTCAGTCATATAATTTATAAGAGCATAAAAATTCTTAGCATAATTATTAATGCAAACATTTTTTAAATTGTCATGAGATATAGATTGTCTTAAGCATTATTATAAAATCCGTTGCGCTGCATAAATTCCTGCAGATATTCCTGAATAAAGTCTTAACTGAAGTTTCTCATGATTTTTAGGCTTGATTTACGATTGCTCAAGTTAAATTAGGCACCCTCTTAACCCTCTTTATTTTTGGCCTACTTTTCCAGTTCTGATTAACACTTCACATTTTAAAAGCCAATTAATAACAGACTATAAATACTCAGCCAACAAAGGGAACACTGCAGGATTGAATGTGCCACGTGCTGTGATATAGTTAAGTGGAGCCAGATCAGTCGAAATTGTTATGCTCATGTTTAATGGTGAAGTCATGATCATATGTTGTGTACCTGTAATCAAGTGCAAGGCCAAGTAGGATTGACAATGAAGCCTCATAGATAAGTATCATATAAATCCTATGAAGGCTTGTAATGGGCACGCACATAATTATAGTAATCCAAAATAAATAACAGTTTGTCATTAAAAATGAAAAATTATATATATATATATAGCATTTTTTATGGAGAAATAATCTAATCATGTAAACAATAATAATATGTACGATTCTATAAATGGCTGCCGGTAGAACGAATGTTCACAAACACAAGCGCTCACACAAATACACACTCGCACGTATATACACTTCCACACCTGTCGTAATAACCAACGGTCTGGGGAACACCACAGCTATACCAACAAACGTCTCAATAGCCAAGGGCCTGGGAAAAAACACAGCTGTGCAAACAAACATCAAAAGAGGTGCAATTATTCACACTGAGCGGAAGACGGAAAAGGACGGGCGGACCTCTATTTTTAGGGGGCTGCAAAACGCAAGAATGTATGTTCAAAATTTGAAGATAAAGATTTTCTCTATCTCCGTGCACACACAAGTAAACATACTGTAGATTAAGCTCCTGACAAATGGTGTCATTGGAAAATAGCCGGCCACGTTCACGGATTTTCACTAGTATCTACAGCTCTGGGTAGAGTAGAGAGTGAAGGTCAGGAGCGTAAAAGCGAGTCAAGAGTCAAAGGGATACAAAAGAGAGTCAGTCGGGCAGATGGTGCGGTAGTCAGAAGAATAATCAAAAATAGGCGTATACATTAGTAGGCCTGCCTCAGATACCCAACAGAAATTGAATTAAATTATCTCTGCCCAAGCCTACCGAGTCCTTCACCCAATAAAGAGTTTTGAATCGGCCTTCCAAGAGTACTTTTCATAAGAAGAATCAAACCGATCCAATATATCCTCCATTCGTTCACTGATCACCCTCACTTTGCAGGACATGACAAAAGCAACACCTGTAAACACAACTAGATCTCAATGGGAGCTCCAGCAAAGAATATACTGCGTCAAACATTACTACAAGACAGGCTCGTTCAAGAAAGTGCATTACACTTTCGTGCATCAGTTCGAATGTGAAAAAGCCCCCTCCAAAAGCAGAATTTAGGACTGGGTGGGCCACTATGAGAACTATGGAACAGTGGAGAACCTCAATGAAGCCAGTGACAACCGTCCAAGCCATTCAGGTCGCCCCAGGAATCCTACAGCTGAGCAGGTCGAGACGTGAGAGAGTCAGTTCAGCAGAGTCCAAAAACGCTCTGTGCGCAAGAGAAGTTAGTCCCTCGGTATATCCCGTGAGACTTGTGGGCAAGTTCTAGTAATGGATGTAAAGGCCTACCCATACATAATAAAGACGAAGCAGCCCATTACAGCCTCAGGCAAGGAGCAGGGAAAGGCCATGGCAGTCAAGATAGTGGAGAAGATTCAAGAGACCACAACTTTCCTTAACCTCCTTTGTACCTCAGATAAAGCTCACTTCCATCTTGAAAGAAAAGATAAACTCGAAGACAAATGTCTTCTGGGGAACCTCCAGACCAAATGAGGTAACCACCAAGCCCCTACACTCCCCTAAGTGCACAGTATGTACTGCAATCTCAGCCAAAGGCATCATCGGACCATTCTTCTTCGAGCTATTTGGCGCGATAGTGACAGTCACCAACGAGCAGTATGTCGAGGTCCTCAAAAAATTCAAGAGGGAGTTGCAGACCCTGTTCTTGTCCCTTATCGGGAGGCTCTAGTTCCAGCAAGATGGAGCAAGCTTTCACACCTCAAACCTGTCCCGGGATTGGCTGAAAGAGAACGTTGGTGGCCGTGTAATCAGTGTCAAGACTGATTTTGAGTGGGCCCCACACAGCCCAGACCTTAGCCCCCCAAATTTCTATCTCTGGGACTACTTTAAAGACAAAGTGTATAAGGGAGACCCAGAACTATTATGGAACTCAAGGGAGCCATCAGGAAGGAGATCAGAGCAATTAGTCAGTCGGTTTGTAAGGACGTCATGGACAACTTTTTGCTCCGCTTCAAGAAATGCACAGAGCAAAATTGAGGTTATCTCCAGGACGTACTCTAGAATAAAGAAGAAAAGTCCAAGTTTCATTAAATCCTTGTAGAAAATTAAGAAATATGGCCTATCAAATTTTGGGGCCCGTTTTTGGGGGGTAATCCTGTATTAACTACATGGAATCATATAATGACTAAATGAGCTTCATTACATTATTAAACACCTAATTAAAGATGAAAATTTAAAAATGATCAAATATTTTATGGTTTATTTATCAATGAAAGGTTAAAATTAGAAATTTATCTCGACATATTTGCTCTACCAAATTCATGGCACAGAAGTGGCTTAAGGCTCTGAGCCCATCTGGCCTGGAAATCATATCGTAAAAGATATCCGATAATTTATCAACCTTAGACTGATATATATATATATATATATATATATATATATATATATATATATATATATATAGCACCTGAACAAATACATACTAATTTATACTTTAATAAAAAAAATAATTATTTGCTTCATTCCATTTCTTACACAAGGGGTAAACACGAAGTATAAACTAATATTTATTAACTATTTTCAGAACACAATGCAATTTTTCATAATGCTTAGACTAAAAAGAAAGAAAAAATAGATCCTAAAGATGATTTAACATTTTTTCGAAAGTCTAGGTATGACTTAGGGTGATACGAGGGGCAGTCAATAAGTTTTGCCATTCGTATATAAGAAAACGAGATATGAAGAAAAGTGTTTTATTATTTTTCAATATAACTACACTGGATTTCAATGCACTTGCGCCAGTTGTCCCAGAAGCTTCGAATTCCACACAACCAGAAATCTCCCGACTGCTGTTCAATCCACTCCTGGACGGCGAGCTGGACATCTTCATCGTCCCCAAACCGGCGTTCACGCAGTGCTGCCTTAAGCTGGCAGAATAAAAAGTAGTCGCTAGGGGCCAGATCTGGACTGTAGGGAGAAGGGGGAGCTCCTCGAATCCGCACTTGCGCAGTGCAGCTTGTGCAATTCTGGCCTTGTGGACAAGGAACATTGTCGTGGAGGAGCAGGACACCGCGTGTAAACTTGCCACGCCGCTTCTGACGGATGCACTTCTTCAACCCAGCCAGTTCCTCGGCGTAATATTGGCCTGTGATGGTCCTTCGACAAGTCTCATAGTTCACCGTCAACACTCCCTCAGAATCCCAGAAGATGGTAACCATGATCTCCCCGGCTGAAGGTTGAGTCCGGAACTTGATGGGGGTCGGAGAGCCCCTGTGCTTCCAGGCCATGCTTTTGAGCTTGGTCTCGGGATCTCAGTGATGGAGCCACGTTTCATAACCTGTCACTATACGTGACTCGAATCCCAGCGGGTCTTGGTTGTACAGGAGCAGCAGCTCCTCCAAACTTTGAGGACGTTGAAGTCGATCATGGGGCGTGAGGTTTAGTGAGGTTTCTAGGGACCCAACGGGCACAGGCCTTGGTCATGGCCAAATTGTCGTGGATGATGTTGATAACACTTCCATGTGATATTCCAAGTTCTCGCTCGATTTCTTCGACCTTCACCCGTCGCTTTTAGAAGATCATCCTCTCCACACGGGCCACATTGTACTCGTTGGTCACGTCTGACGGGCGTCCTGGACGGGGTCATCTTCAAGGGACTCACGATCATGACGAAACTCCCTATTCCAGCAAGCAATGGTTGCATAGGAAGGGGCTTTGTCGGTGTACACTGCAATTCTTACCTTCCTTGGTCAAAAGTTTGATCACTGCGCGGTGCTGAACCTTCTCCATTGTTGAAAGATTTGTGACTGACGATCTGCGATCAGCTACTGCTTCTTAAATAGACGAGGCAGGAGAGTGCGGCTGCAGTTCCTGACTTGTCATAACTTGTCCTAACACCCCCACAAACAGCGATCCCCCTTGCTCTGTTTTGCCCTACCGATTCGCAAAACTTATTCACCGCCCCCGTATTTCTTCTAATCATTTATCCACTTTGCACTTGAGAACTTCGACACTGTTAAAATTTGGTACATATCTGCTTGAGGATCGATTACACTCTAAAGCCCTTTAGGTTCAAATATACCCAACCTGGAGGACAATGTTCTTTTGACCAAAACCACTTAAACTTTTCCTAGCACCAAACTTGATATTTTTTTACTACGCGTGAGTTTGCTCCATCTTGTTGAAGGGTTACACCGTCATTTCCCATGATGGCATCCACTCAAGAGATAGCTTTCTCCCTCAACATGTCCAAATAAACATGTTGGTTGATCTTTACTTCTTCTTCAATGTTGACGAGAGGTGGTTTTAGCTCGTTGATGTTACCCCTACTCACAGAAACACAGAAGATTGATTCTGACTTCTGAATGATTTCGACTGTTTAAGTAGAATCTCATTTTTATTTTGTGCCCAAACGCGATCATTCTGTATGAAGGGAGCCTTGACTGAACAAATTTTCATTCGTCCACAGAATTAAAGGCTGCGAGTCACTAAGTTTCGACTCTCTTCTTTTGGAGTGATTGGAAAGCAGATATTTTTTTAGCTTTCCCGAATAGACGAAGTTTCAGATCATCTTTCGGCAATTATTGCGAGGGCAAATATGTGGCTTACTTTGTACTCCAAAGTAAGATCTCTGGTACTCCTCCTTGTATTTTGACTGATCTTGTTCATTGTTTACTTGATGAGGGTTGGGGTACTCACTGACCGTGGTAGAGTGATCTTTACTCTTAGAAAACAACTGCCTTTCTTTTAAGGTCCCTTTACAAGCTTTAAAAATACTGATCTGCTTACAGTGTGGGTTCTACATTTTGCAATTATCGCCCGCCATCCTCCAACTTTCTTGCAGGTACTCGATTGCCGTACATTTACATTTCATAATTGTAAACGTTTATTATTTTGTATGAATTTACAAATTAATTCATACAATATACAAATCCAAAAGAACACCCAATAAAGTAATTTATTATTGGTAGTAAACATATTTAAAATAACTTGTAAAAAGTATTCTATACATCGTAATCCCACGCTCTACTTTACACATTTCAAAGGCTCCTAGATGAATATTTTGATATTTATATCTTCTAAAATGATTTATATATATATGGCTTCAGATAAAAATGCCATTAATCTAACGGAAAAAGGAATAAAAAAGAGTTTACCTTCATCGTACAGAAAAAGGTGAGAAAACAGCAGGTGTTTAAACTTCCTCGTCCGCTTAAACCTTCATTGGATCCTAAGTAGCTTGCTTCTATTGAAGCTAAAGGAGGAGGGTTCTTTGCCACGTTTTAATATTAAAACAGTGCGAGGGATTTTCAGGGAAATTGGATTTGTGTAATTTGTGCGTATCTATGTATCTACATAGAGAGAGAAGGACGGGAGACGAGAAGGAGAGAGACAAAGAGGGGGGGGGGGAGAAGGAGAGATAGAGAGAAAGATAAAGAGAATGAGGAGAAAGAGAAAGGAGACAGAGCAAACGCTTTAAATATGTATGAATAAAATGGTTGTGCTAAAAACTACTTTACAAATCAAATAATAATGAATTGCCGGGAAGACGGTTACTATGGAAACACAAAATGAATTTTTTAGTTTCGAAAAAGGGTGCGGGGACTTTTATTACACAGCGCGTGACCATCAAAGCGGTTGTAATTATCAGTTATTTCAATGAGTCGGTAGGAAAATAAAGTTCGAGCATATGTTAGTACATGATGCAGGTCCGTATATTGCAGGTGTAAACCTAAAAAATATCATGAGAGGGTGTGGTCAATACTCTTTTGGCAAATACAAAAACAGATTTATCTCAGTTTTGGCCAAGCGTTGATGGCTGACAATATTTATGGAGCCTATTTAAGGAGGCAAAGTATTTCGCCTATCATTTAGAGGCGTATCTAAGCAACGATTCATGGTTTAACAGCTCATCATTATAATTTGGAAAATGGGACACAAACCATTTCTGCCATAAGCAGCCAACCTAGGAAGTATGTGTTAGAAAGCAACATTATACAAATCAAAAATTGAAAGGAGAGACTATTTGATCGTTGATTATTTTTGTTCAACAATAAAAAGGTTGATTAATACAATAGTTTTAATGAAATAAATATAATGCAACAATTATATTATGGACTCCAGTTCTTCTTGTGACTCTTCTTGAAGTTGATGAAAGAAGTGGCCTTGGGAAAGAGAGAAGAATAATAAAGATCAAACCCAGACAAGATCTTCCCGTGTACCTGGTTAAAGGAGAACTATCGGACCCACGCTCCCATCAATTATGCCAACTGCAACAGGCCCCGGCAAGGAAAATGGTTTATGAACAAATTAGATCGAACACAAACTCGATCTCCTAAAGGTAACTTGTTAAAGGAGGACTATGGGACCCCCGCTCCCAGCATTTATGCCCCACTGCAACAGGCAGCTCTAGCCATGAGGGTTAGTTTAAAAGTATCCCAGTACCATAATAAGAGTAGTTCGCATAAGTGGGAGTACCATTGCCATTTTGTGACTTACTTGGGTAGACCCCATAAATCGAATGGCCGACTCAGGCGAGGTAAGGTAATGGTTACAGAGCCCCATTTCAATATTAGCTACATCGAAGTAGCCGATATAGTACAGCCGCTCTATAAGCTGAGACGAAATATCATTGAGGGTTATGTCAGTATCCCATGGTGTCATTTATTTTTCGTGTTAGTAGTTATCGGTAGGATTTAAGTTCTTAAAAGCTTAGAAATGTACTGAAGTAGCTTGTTTTTTGTTTTTGTTTTGTTGCGTGTAATCGAGGAATTAGGTTTTTGTTATTTGAAGGTTAAATTGTATTGCGAGTATGTTAAGCTAGCTGTGTAACATACGAGTATCCTCCCCCCACCGTAGGCTCGCGAGGTCTATTTCGGCTTAATGACTGTGTACGTGCGCGCGTGTGCGCTCAAGTTTAAAGAAACTTAAAGTAAGAGAAGGCTTAAAGATATGCAACTTTGCTGTACTCGACTAGGTTGAGTTAGATGTTTTAAGTTCCATGGAGTCTTCTCCCCCCCCCCCCCATTAAGTTCTTCGAAGAGAGGTGTGTAGGGGAATCGTCACTCTCCCGTTCTCTCCCAGTGTAGACACGGGACGGTGACCACAAAAACATCCGGCCCCGGCACCGTGGGTCAAACTCGTAACTACGGCCCCTCCCTACTCGTCTTTATGAAAAGCCGAAGGGTTTTAAACTGCAAGATCTCCCCTACGAGAGTATATTCAATTTCACATCAAGTAAGAAATTGGAGACGCGTTTCTCTCAAGCTCGAAGGCCAGTGGGAGCCGAGGTAAGATTTGCTGAGAAAAACCGTTAAAATAAGAACCACCCTGCGGCTCTCCTACCCCTACCCCAGTGGGGTGACGAAGTATAAATAAGAAACACTTGGGAAAAACGAGGGAGAATATGTAAGTCGCCAGGCTACGAAGTCTCCGGATTGAGGCCGGGCTACCAAGACTGGACAGGTAGAATACGTGAGTCGCCAGACTACGAAGTCCCCTACAAGAGATGCAGGGCTACCTAAGGGACTAAAAAGCAGCTCATCCTCGAGCTAGTCCCTGGTTATCAAACCGAACGTTAAGTTAACTTGTTCAAGTTTAACTTACTCTCGTCAGAGAGACTCCTCATATCCTGGTGCATCTTAAAGCCCGGGGATATCCCTCCCACTTGAGGAATTACGAAAAGAAGAGGAAAAAGGCTCCACCTCGAGCCCGTTACCAGGTGGCCACACCAAACTCATAATTAACTTGGTTGAGGAACCAAGTTCAACTTATTCTCGTCAGAGAACCTTCCCCCCTCCCCCTTCTATCCTGGTGTATCCCAAAACAACGAGATAGGCCTCGCCCTTGAGGAAGACTGGAACTAAAAAGAAGCTCATCCTCGAGCTAGTTCCTGGTTACCAAACCGACCTTTAAGATAACTTGTTCAAGTTCAACTTATTCTCGTCAGAGAAACACCCCTCCTTTATCCTCGACATTGAAGAAGACCTCCCCCCCCTAGAGTACACTACCTCCAGCACTCTCCTGAGTTAAGGTATTCAAGCCCTTAGTGCATCGCTACACAGTGCGAATTACTCCTCAGAGTAATCCAAAGAGGGAAAAGGAACCTTCTTTCACTATCCCGTGGTGATATCCCTTCCTGCCGAAAGCGTGTGGACCCCAGCTGCCACACTCGCCAAAGTCAGTGGTGGCTTTCAAGTTAGTCGTTCGCAACCTCCATCTGGCTGGTCGGCACGCGTCTTGAAGACAATAACATTTCCGAGGTAAAGGGCTCATTGAGTTCAAGGTCAGACGCAAACCCGTTCCAAGGGGTATCCACAAATGTAGTTGCGGCCAGTAAAGGCTGTTAGCATTTTTTTTTTTTTTAAATTAAAGTGAGTGGTGGGTCAACCATCACTATAATGTCAAGTAAGTCAAGTCAAAAAGCCTTAGGTAGAAATTATTGAAGTCATTTTTGTGTATTCTAAAATTCGTAGTATTTCTGTGGTTCATGTTGTGTTTTTGTGTGGTAAATTGTTAAATTTAAAATATAAGTTTATTTTGGGAATTACTGTGCGTTTCTCTATATCCTTACGTGTTTGAAGCGGCTCTTCCTTAAAAACAACAAAATTAGCACTCTTAAATCAAAGTCTACTTCATCAAAGAAGTACATCACGACCACAAAGGGCATTCTACGACACTAAGTATATGCTCAATAATTCTTCACTGAAAGTTAAATATTTGAGTTCGGAGCGCCTGAATGTTTTATAAAGTATCCTAGAACTTTCCCATTCCCCATCACATGGTTGCTCTAAGATTGTTTCTCAGCTAATATTTGAGTCATTTGTGTGTCGAAGGGGAAGGTCTTTTATGGTTTCTGTATAAAGCAGAGAGCGTAGCTTCTGCTAAATCCCATTTGATTTGCTCTGAGGCAGTTTAAGCACTGCCGTCTCAGTGTAAATTGGGAGTTAGGTCGTATTTGGTTAATGCATTTTAAAATCTAGTCAGTGATAGAAGAGTAGTCTCAAGGTATTTTACAAACCGTCGTTGAAAGTTTATCAGTCCTAAAAAATGTTGCAATTGTTTAAAAGTCTGGGGTTAAGTATCACCGGATCAATGTTATTTTACTGGTGTCTGGAGAAGTACCTTTAGAAAAACGAAAAAATCCATCTAATTAACACCGAAAACGCATTTCGACAAATTCATTAGTAATCTATGTACTCAAAATCAGGCAAAAAGTTGTTTTAGGTACTGTTTGTTCTTTTTCGTATCATTACTGGCAACCAAGAGGTCACATACATATGCAAAAGTAAGTTTTAACCCTCGTGATGCATGGTCGATAAATGTCTGGGATGATTGAGCTCTAATGCACAACCCTAGTGCCTTAAAGACGCATTTATAAAGCAAGACTAGCGTCAAAATTGAAGTTTTCTCGATAAAACCTGATTTCCTAGGGATTGGAATAAGGCGTCCTTCAAATCTATCATTAAAATATTGTGCTACCTTACAAGGTCGGTGCGTAATCGGTGATAAAATGGAGGAACTCTATATTAAAATGTAATCGAATTTAACCGTCAATAATTGGTTGGTACTTTATGGGTGTGATATATATATTTTTTATTTTCATTAAGGAGAGACGCGGAATGATTTTGTAGTGCGAATTTCTTTTCCATCCAAGAATAAGCTTGGAAGATTTTTGTTACTTCTAAGATTTAGGTGAGAGACTTCTGACTTTGAAACTAAAACTTCCTTATTATGGTCCTGATAGCATAATTTAAATAAATTTTTTTTAAAACCTATCCCAAAATTTTACCCATAAATTAATGTTATATGTGGTTTCATTTGTCACTCCGGCCCGTGGCATGCTCCCAAAAGTCTCATCTGGCCCTCACTCTGAAAAGTTTGTCCGCCCCTGCTGTAAAGGGATGCAATGCTTAGAATACTACACCAGGCTCCTGGAGGGTAGTCATGGCTTTCTGGGCCCAGTGCAATCGAGGGTAGCTAATAGCTAGGTTATCACCCAGCCAACTTCATAATGGATCCTCCTATCCATAGTCCGGTACCAGGGGGCACTTTCGGCCGTGACCGGGGTGGCCCAGATCACATTTATGAAACACTCACTCCTCTTTAAGAAAAATCGTGTCTTGCATTGTGGTGAGAGTTCACCTCTTGCGGAGGTTTGGAGGCATGTCAAGAGGATAAGGTGTAAGTCCAGTCAGAATCACTCTCCTGTCTCCTAGGAAGGCTGGCTCACCATATCAAACATTGTTTCCTAAGAGGAGTCTTTCGCGACCGCCTTTTCGACACTCAAATCCCAGGATGCTGTTCTATCAGCATTTAACGCAGGTCTCGCCCTCTTTAAGAACCACCGAATGAACTTCGCTTCCAAAGAGAGATAAAGTTTCAACGACCGTTTTCAGTGAGCGAGTTGCTTACGGTCTTTGTTTTGTGAGCAGATACTGCTCCTGGTCCAGATGAGTCTCCGTATGCCATGCTTAGAGACAGATGAGCGAAGTATAGCATTTATTCCAGCTATATAGAACAGGATCTGGTCGACAGGTATCTTCTAAGAATCATGGCAAATGGCTATTATGCTTGTTTTTTCGCAAACAGCGGAGGGATCACTCCACCCTAACCTATTTTCGCTCAATTTATTTTAAATTCTGGTTGTGCAATTGTTGAAAAAATGGATAAATATCATGTTAACCTTTGTTCTTGAAATCGGAAGTCACATGTAGTCACAAGTGTCTGAAGTGTTACCTCACCTGCCTTGAGAATCAACGCCATCACATTGGTACAAACGTATTACGTTGAGGAATAAGTTCTTGCGGTTTTTTATTTAATATTGTGTTGAGTTAAGTTTTTTTGACGTAAATCGTGCACATACTAAGAAACAATAATAAATAATGAGAGCAAAATTTGCAAAGGTTAGGCTACGACTATTAACAGCATAGACAATTAGGCTTTTGCTTAAGCTACGTCTTGAAGTTGAGTAATAAGTCATTGCGGTTTATTTAAAAGTTGTGTTAATTTAATTTTTGTTCTGTACCCTCAAAATGGAATGTCAAGTTGAAAGAAAGGCACATTTTCGACACTTGTTGTTATTCATTTTCAATCGAGACGGGAACAATGCAAACGCAGCCAAAGCTCTTCGCGATATTTGTGCTTTGGATAGAGAAAATGCTTTATCAGAAAGGATAGCTCAATGGTGGTTTTCACGTTTCAAAAACGGTCATTTCAATCTTAATGAAGAAGAACGTTCTGGTCGCCCCATTAAGTTAGATGAAAATCGACTGAACAACCTTCTTCATGAAAATCCTCGTCAAACGACTAGAAAATTGGCTGTACAATTGGCGTGTGATCAGAAAACTGTAGTGAATCACCTCGATTCGATGGTGAAAGTTCAAAAACTCGGTGCATGGGTTCCGCACGCTTTGAGCGAAAGCAACAAACTTCAACGCTCCACGATTGCCGCAGATTTGCTTGCTCGTCACAAGGCTACTTGTGGATATAAGGACAGGTTTCTTAACCGCATCATCACTGGCGACAAAAAGTGGTGTGTTTATGTCCAAATGAACCATCAAAAACAATGGCTTTGCGCCAATAAAAAACACTTCTGCGATTAAAGCAAAGACTTTATCCTCGAAAGAAGATGCTGTGTGTGTAGAGGGATTTGAAGGCATCATTCTCTATGAGCTCCTTGCGAACAATGAGATTGTCAATGCAGAACTCTACGTTCAACAAATGTATCGACTCGCCAAAGCTTTTAGTGAAAAGCGACCTCATCGACGTTATGGAGTCCTTCTGCAACACTACAATGCTCGTCCTCACATTGCTAATATGACAAAAGACGCCATTCAAACGCTTAATTGGGAAATCCTGCCGCATCCTCCATATTCGCCAGACTTGGCTCCTTTGGATTTTCATCTGTTCCGATCGCTGTCTAACAATTTGCATGGCGTTTCGTTCAATACTGATGTGGAATTAAGAACCTGGTTAGACGAATTCTTCGAGTCAAAATCCAGAGATTTTTATTGCCGAGGCATCGAAAAACTAGTTGAATGTTGGGAGGAAGTCGTAAATAGCAACGGAGAATACATTATTGATTAAATTGCATATTTTTAGCAATTAAAAATGAAGTTTTTCTAAAATTGTTAATGGTAATGAATAAATTTGATAAAACCGCAAGAACTTATTCCTCAACTCAATAAGATATTTGAACTACGCTTTACCTAAACGATTTTTCGATCTATTTTGGTGCGGCTAAAATTCTTACTCTGGAACATTGTTCCAACAGGTTCTATACCGCGTCTTAGGTTCTGGCGACACGCACGGGTTTCAGTTTTCTTGGTCCAAGACCGAAATAGTGTACTTCAGCCACTGACAAAGGAATCCCCATGATTTGGACCTGTTCCTAAATTGCCCTCGCTTGAAATTGGTGGATTTGCACCTTTTCGTTGCTGTTTTTAGCGATGCCTCACGTATCTCCTGGAAGGCAAGCATTCGCAGCCTTAGGGATTATTTCACCACTGGCATGAAAATTCTCAACTATGTGGTGTTCAGCAAGTGTAGTGTTGAAAAGACTACCATCTTAATATTCTACTGCTCCTTTTTACATTTTATGTAACTTTGACTATGGATGCGAGTTTCATTCCTTCTCATATGAATGACTAATTTGAGAAATAAATTTGATCCACCACACTTCTCTCTGCTTAATGACCGTTACATTCTGTATATCCATTATAAATAGACCTTTACTCGACGTGAAGAAATTTATTTCGCAGTACATGCACCATACGCTTGTACACGCGGGCTCATTGTTACCCTCAGGCACCAGGTCTCATTTCGTTAGCACTGAATCTCGATTGTGCGTTTGACATGAAATCTTGCTGAAAGCCTTCCGGGTTTAGGAGTAGGGAAACTTCCTTTAAGAGTTTGCTGTAATTCGCGATTAGCAGTGCCATTGTAGTGTTTAAGGCCTCGCCATGGATTTTCAACACCTCTCAACGCATGTGGCAAAGATTCTGCTCATAAATCTTCTACAATACCGAGCTATTGTGCTAGTATTTCTTGGAGCACATTTGGTGTGACGCTGGGGCTGTGTCAGTGTACATGAATGGCTTAGAGACCAAAGGGACAGTTCTCTTCAATGCCACCCCCCTCTTTAAAGACGACGGAGATCTTCTTGGCGTTCTGTCTGTTTTCACCGTCAAGTAAATTGCAAAACACCACTCGTTACTAGAGATTATGCTACGTGCCAGGTTCATGGACTGATTTGTAGATGAGAGTGACATACAGAGCCGTTTGAATTAAGACTAGGACCACGCTCAAAAGTGTGGAGAGGCATGGTGTCACCCGCACTGGGGATGTACCCACAGATCCTCACAGTTTGGGGAACTTGTTTTTCATGATACGTGTAACGTCGCATGAATTATAGGTAAGCCACCGGTTGGACTGGGTGTTGTGCAACTGGCTCTGGCCAAAGTTTTTTTTCATCTGCAAAGAACCAAATCATTTTCGGCTCAACAGGATGATTCAGCTTATTCGGGATTTCATTACCTTCGTCAAGCGGTTCTCCTTGACCTTGTCTGTCAGAATTTGTCCCTTGCGACTTTTGTACTAGTAATAGCCAAGGTCCTCATTTAGAATCAGGTTCACTTCGGTGACTCCAATACCCATCTCTCTCGCCAAAGCCCAGATTCCCTTGTTAGAATCTTTCACCACCTTGTCCTTCAATTCATTGACACATTCCATTGTGCGGACGCCGCCAAAACGCATGTTGTAGTGCTTTCTGCTGGACACGGCTTCCTAGTCTCCGTTGCAGCTGTCCATGTGACGTCTTTGGGTTTTACAGGATTAACAGAGCATTAAGCACTAATCATGTTGATGGCATTTTTATACCTGGCGCGTTCATCATGATGCAGGTCACCTAATTCCAATATTTCGATGGTTTCTAGCCATTCACGTCAGCTAACCATTTCTCAACTAAACTTTCCTCTGTATGTTCTCCAACGCCATTGACATTTCACTGATACATCAACAGATTCTTTAAAAAAGAAGACATTAAAAATTGTCAAATTTAGCCGGAATATAGTTTCTGCTAAGCTTTTTTTTCAGTCATGGAAAGAGTGTAGAGCCTGTAAATACATAAATATTCTTTTTTTCTTATCCATCACCCGTCTTTGTGAACTTATCTAAGTAGTAAAGCAGTTCAAAAGGAAATCTGAGTAGGATGAGCTGAATTAAAGATAACAAAAGAAGATAATTTACTATTGTTTGAAGGAGCAAAATAATAGTTTGCCAAAGAATAGGAACCAGACGAAATTGAGCCGTAGTGTGCTTAGTTGCTTACTGACTAAGGCCAAAAAGTCAATCGCCCTGCAAAGTCCCCTCTCTCGTGGCATAGCCAATAGGGCCTCCTTAGGGTTGTGGGTTTCAATTTTTTCCGGGGGTTGCAAACTCATAGCGAACTATCTTAGGTTTAATCCCATTGCATTGTCCTGTAACGTAATTCCGGAGCCTTGTGATTTTTTTTACTACTCCCTGGTTCATTTTGAATGATCTCTCTCAACTTCTGTGGTTTATCATGATTCCTTGACATCTATAAATTTACCCCTACTCACTTCTTTCTATTCATAAGATTTTCTTATCTATATGAATCGTCTCTCATAAATGAAGATCAAATGAATAAGTCCTTCAGAGAAATCCTCAAACATTATTCGACAACTTGCAGCTGATTTGATAGTATACCTTTTAAATTGTCTTTCATTTGTGCAACATTGGAAAAGTGAATAAGTTGGATAAATGGGTGCCACACGAATTGTTTGAATTTATAAAATAACCTTCCTTTGTACTTTACGTTTACTTGGTGTGGGAAATTGATAAACTTTAGGAATAATAAACGATCTAGGACTTGGTTAAATTAGTTCAAATATTTTATAAAGCAACCATTAAACTTAAAAAGGTTTCTGATCGTTTGTAAAATACATAAACTATTATTCGTTTTTGCAACAGGAAATCGATTACTACAATCAAGGTCAAGAAATCGAACGTAACCATGAAAAACTGAAATCAAGATTTCCTGGATTAGTTAAATAGGCCGATCCTGCTATGAGAAAACGCTCTGACACACACTTCTCAAATCATTATTCGAAAATTATTGGTGGGAGTTTATGAAATTTTGCCATCTCTAACATATTCCCCTAACTCAGGGGTCTCCAAACTACGGCCCACGGGCCAGGTCCGGCCTGCGAGGTCAGTTGATCCGGCCCGCCACTGCACTGTGCCACAAATGAACATTTGAAGGCAATTCACTTGATTGGATGCAGCAATTACAAAGCTAATATTGATAATATATTAAAAGCTAAACGCCAGTTTCACAAATCTCACTAACCTTTTTTGCTGCTTAGTTTGTGAGACTCAGATATTAGCGCACTGTGCGTGATAATACTATCTTATTGCTAACGACGCCTTCTTTGATAACTTTTGGGGTAAATAAATGTTTGTTGTCTTTATTTTTTGTGTATTTTGTTTATTGGTAAATAAATATGTTGGTTGTCTATTTTTTGTGTATTCACTATATTGTATTGAACAAAATGGTTATGCGGCCCACGCTCGTCATTCTCTCAGTTATCTGGCCCACTGTGAAAAAAGTTTGGCAACTACTGCCCTAACTTAACCTCTCCCCCTCCCAACGGATTGCCCCTTTTTCAAGCACTTGGAACTTTTTATAAATAAATTATTCGCGACTCGAGAAGATAACGTAAAAAGATTTCAGGATTTCATAATCCAAAAAAACGAATAATTTGCTAAGAAGGACAATTGAATTAATATCAGCTTGACAAAAGACAATTGAACAAAATGAGACAAAGTTTTATCAAATTGTTAAATCCTCTTTATAGTATATTTACTTTTTATTCTAACAACAAGACCTTTCATGTGTTACAGCCTAATATTTGGGGCAGGCCTGACTATTTAGCTCCACATATATCCCCACGCTAAGTCTAATAAATCTTCTAGCAGAAATCTAGTAAAAAATTGGTGAAATAGTCAAGCTAGATAAATATATTTTTAAATGAAAAATAGTAATTACTCTTTATTTTTGTTATTGTTTTCTAGTTTTTACACTGTTTACTTGGCTCTAAATCAGGAGACCTTGTGTTGGGCTGTTAGAATAGTCATTTATAAACTCTAAAGCTACTAATCCAACCAAACATATCCTAAGTTTTAGCATTTTCTTTATCTCTAGCTAAATTTCAATATCTCTCGGATTATTTTCATTTTTATTAAAGATATAAGAGTAACTCTCATCTCACTTTTCTGAAAACTTTGCCCAATTTCCATTTTTTCTTGTTTTTGACAAATAAATGTGTCATTTCCATTTTTTAAAGTTCTATTATGATTCAGATAAAAGTTTGGAGGCGTACGAAGATTGCTTTTATAAGATCCGCCTCAAAACATCAACAAAACACCAATTACTTTTAAAAATTGCCTTAATTTCCCATTATTTCATGACAGAATAATTTAACCCATTAACTATGAATGGTTATTCAATAAGTAAAATAAAAAGAGAACCTCTTCCATGCAGGCAGCATTTGATACTAAATAGGCATTTCCATATCCTAAGTCCAAAAATGAGAAGTAGATGCGGGGGGAGGGAGGGGGGCGTTACATCATCTATTTTTGACTTCTCAAAAATTATCTTTGGATGTGTAAGAATTATAGGCACAGTAAATTCCACTCAAGTCAGACAGATCATATTGCAAGGAATCGAAAACGAATAATTTGTATTCATAGTAGGCTTTGAGACGCTCCTGGGCTACTAAAGAGGCCAATTTTACTTTGGATGACCGGAATTTTATCTGTCTGGATGCTTTTTGATGTAGTCGCGTGAGGGAATTCAAAATGCTTCTTTTCGAGCCTTAACGGTTTATCGGTCGGGCGTCAAATAAATATTTAAAGGCGATTCCACTTCAATCATTTTTTTTCTTCCGCTCCACCAAACACACTCCACTTAAATGGAAATTTTGTTGGGTTGCAATCAAAAACACTTAAAAAATAAAGTAGTGAATTTTTTTCATAAATGTATCTTGTGATCTTACCATCTTATGGCCGTTTTCTTTTAGACTGGCTTGAATTCACGGCATTAGAGATTAGCTCCAGTCATCGTGTGACGTGAAAAGTCAGAATTATTTATACTCTCAGGAAGTCATCGGTACTCGGGTCTTGTAAAGGTGGGAAGGTCAAGAGATATTGGTAAGCATCGATATGCAAATGACATAGAGAGGATAGAAAGTCTAAAAATACTAACTCCTTCGGATATTTGAAAATAAGGACATGAACAACATCCGAAAAAATTAAATATGCACTCGAACTTTGGCGAAGATGCATTAATTCAAGTTCTTTTGTAAATATATTAACTATATTGTTTGTTTTGCAGAAACTGTGATATTTTTATCATAGAATATGCATAAAGGTTCTGAAGGAATATATGATTTATTTATAATGAAGTTCCGATATATGAAGATGGGTCTCCCCATTCTTTTTGAATACAAATTAATTGCATCGGCTCTCTATCCTCTTTTCAGCCTTAGAACATCGTTTGCCACCAAGATGCGACCAAATCCTAGCTCCCTTCGTTTTTGCCCCGTAATAGCCACCCTTTAATTTCCTCTGCCTGCTTAGGCTCCCTTATGACTCAGGTCAAATCCAGTTCCCATCATCTCTGTACGGTAGAAAGTGAAGAATACTAGATGGAGAGAGCAAGAGACTCTGTTATCTCTCCCAAGTATCCAATTTAAAGAGTAAAAGTTCAAGTGAATTCATATATTTGTTTGTCTCAATTGCAGTAGAATTCGTTGCGTATTTGAAGATCGATCGATTTAAAAGTCTCAATAAGAGACTATATTCGACACAGAGCGAGAGTAAACTATTTTCTTCAATTTGGCTAATATGGATATGAATCAAGAACCCCGCTGGTACATTCCCCCACTCAGATTTAAGCAGCCCCTTGATACTAATTCTTTGTTGTCTGTTACTAAGCTACCAAATATTGAGGAGTGTGCGCTTTAAAACGTTAAACAAAATAACCCAATTTTAGGGTAGAAGGTGTTTAAGAGTCTAGATATTACCTACCTAATAGTTTTACTTATACAATCTGCAAATAATAACAAGATATGGGTTTAAAGCTGTTTGAAAAGATGAAAGATCTGAATTGGGCGATTATCTTCGCAAAATCAACTCAGAGAATTGCACTACTGTCCGAAACAAGAGAACAAAAGACCGAAATCTTTTAGTTTCCATGAAAAGTGCACCGAATATTACTCGACATTTACCTAAGTTGAAATTTCCTCTAATAAAATAGCGGAAAAAAATTATGAGAAAAGCGATGTGTATTTAAAGAGAGGATGTGTCCAAAACGAGAAAACGATACCATAACGATAGGCTTAGAGTAGGCCGTGAGTGGATGTTGCGCTCAATTGGGATAAATGAGAGAGCGAAAAAGTATTGTGTAATATTATGGAACTAGTGTCTTTGGATACATAGTGTGATTTGGGGGGAAGAGAGGATTTGTATGCAATGGATGGGTTGCACTTGAGTCGCCAGGATGTGAAAGTGTTGTGATTCTCTCAAGGGGAATATTGGTATAGGCTGTCGGGGTAAGTAGGATGAGGCAGGCAGATTGAGGGAATTCCGACCAATATTAAGAGCAATATGCTGAATAATGAGCATAGGACTTGGAAGGTAGAGTGTAATAATTATAAGACCATAAAGAACCCGATATTGAAAATATACTTTACAAATAGTAGAAGCATAATGTGTGTAGAGAATCTTGATGCTATTGCTATAACAGATTCATGGCTTGCTTTGTCACGAAAGATCTTTAAGACACGAGGTCCAAATTGATGGTAAATAATATTTAATATATATTTTCGGAAGGATGTTTGTATATATATATATATATATATATATATATATATATATATATATATATATATATTAGTGTATATATATATATATATATAATCAAAAAACTCACAAAGTGGCACATGAGGAAAGCAATAATATGAAAATTAACCCACAGGAAATTGAAAAGATGAATCCAAGCACTTTTGTTGAAGACCATGATCAATTTGATCAATTTCCTTTGGCCTTGATCAATTTCCTTTGGCAACTTTCTATTTTTGCTACTATTTTCCTAATTATTTGTTAGTGTCACATCCAGTTAGGAGTGAACTAACCGGAACTGCAGTCAGCAGCCCCAAACCCGTCGTCTTATCCACCCTCTCCCCGACAACTCATGTTAACGCCACCCGAACCACCCCGTCTGGACCTGAGTAGTCGTCTCTCCAATCCATCACAATTAATGGTAATCTGTAAACATAGTGTCCCTCTATTTTTAAATTATCTATTTAATTAATAGTGACTGATACTCCCATTGAGTCATTATAAATCTAGACGCTTAACGTCAGTGTTATCCTCCCCTCCTTTTTTAAAGAGATTCAAGTGAGTCATTCCCTGATATTATTATTTATAATTGCTGTCAACCCGGACTAATCCGTGGTTAATATTCAATCCTTATTTACCTAAATGCCCGTTTAACTATTGCTACTAATTATTATTTTGGTGTAAAGTAAAGTTAATTTTTGTACGTGTGTGAGAATCCTGGCTGTGGCACAACCCGCCTCTAACCAGCCTTCGCCCGTTCAGTAGGAATTAAAGCCTATATATATATATATATATATATAATGATCGTAGATTGAGTCATAGGGTCTCAATACCATCGACTTAAACAAAAGCGGTGTGTCCAGATCAAGGACTAGAATAATTATTGGACCAGACTATGAGCAATTCTACGACATATATAAAAGTAGTGTCAGCTTTAATGGGTCAAATTTTTGAGAAAGCGAACTCATATAGCCTAAAACTTGCCAACGTCCAAGGAAGCCCAAATAAACTAACGTAAATTTTGATAATTATAATTCCCCGAAGGAATATAAATAATAACCATAAATAATCCTTTCCATATAGCAAAAACAAAGCTAGGGAAAATATTCGTTATTTTGGGGGTTAGTTATTAGATTGTATCGGTTAGGAACAATCGCAGCTTCTAATTCTCTTACCAGGTGCGTAAGTTCTTTCGTGAGTCACCAGTTGCGTCAGCAAGAGCAGCAATGGCTTCACAATCGTTCGAAGTTTTCGTCAAGCAAGGACAAACTCTCGGTCTCACAGGACAGGAACTAAAGGAATTCGTCCAAAGCGAACAGCAAGAGGAAAGAGCACGTGAAATGGAACTAAGAAAAGAAGGGTTATAATTGGAAGAAAGGAGAAGAAAAGAAGTGTTAGAAATGGAAGAAAGGAGAAGAAAAGAAGAGTTAGAATTTGAAGAAAGATTAAGGATTTGAAAACATGAAAGGGAATTAAGCAGAGACTAATATAAAGACGAAGAAGATTTGTGCTCATACTTAACACATTTTGAAAAGATCTTCGAGGTAAACGGATGGGCCCTAGAATCCAAAGGAGTCAGCTGATTGCTCCCATTACTTAGTCCGCGCTTAAGAGAAATTTTCATCTCGTCCCTACATGAGGCCAAAATAGACTATAGCATCTTGAAGGCCGAATTGCTATCCGACTTCAACTTGAACCCTCAGTTCTACCGCGCTAAGTTTAGATCGGCTAAAATCCAGCCCAGTCAAACTTACTGACATTTTGGATATATCCTGAAGTGAAACCTCCAGTTCTGGTTAAAATCCTTCAAAGTCGAATCGGAGTATGAGGCCCTGATTGAACTTATGTTAAAAGACCAGCTATTGTCCACCCTCCCCCAGGAGATCCGAGCATTCGTGCAAGACCGCTGAGCGTCTACCTTTCAAGAATGCCTCGAGGAAGCTGATCTCCATCAAACAAATCATCGCCTATGCCCATAGGATACCCAGAAGAATAGTCCCCTGTCCCCGAAGAATAAATTTAGTCAATGGAAGTCCTAATAAAGGAAACGCCCTGCATTGATAAGGACCACAGCTCCGTTCAGGCCAAAGAATAAGCCTTTTTGTAGCCCACGAAGACAGAAAACCTCCAGTCTTCAATACCTCCTACAATAACTAGCACTAGAATAAGCAGGTTATATGCTACTCCTGCGGTTCCCCCGGCCATTATAAGTCTTAATGTGTACAGAATTCTAGCCTAGGTCCCACCCAGAGCCAACAAGTCCACCAAGTAACTGCTACCCTTCCCCCGGAACAGCCGGCCGCGCCGCTTACGTCATCCCCCTCGTCTCCATCCCCACAGGAATTTCAAGTGAACTTCCTGTTCAACAGGAGTTCCCCCGAAGGACTAAATTTCGAAACCGGCTCGATCAATGGCTGTAAAGTGTCCACCCTCGTGAGAGACACAGGATGCACATGCATTGTCGTGTCAGCCAAATTGCTTCCCCCTGTCGACCCCCAACATAAGAAGTATGCAATTGTACACGACTTCTTGGGTCGAGAAAATAGATTCCCGGTAATCCGCTGCCATGTACAGTGTAAATATTTCACTGGTTGGGTAACGTAGTGGCAGCGCCTATCAAATTTTGCTCGGTACTCATTGGCCAGAGCGCACTACTCTCCCCGAGTGAAGTGACTCAAGCTGTCGTCACTCGAGCGCAAGCTAGCCGCGAGGCCTCTTCCCCAACGCGCATTTTCACCCCAGAGGCCCCTTTAGAGGTTCTAACGAGTAATGCACAATTCCTCCGAGCTCAGCAAAGCTGCCTTTTACTTCAATCCCTTTGGGAAAAGGCCCGAAAGAACGAAGAGGTGATCGTTCGAGGGAACCTTCCCATAAGGTACATCATTAACGACTCCATTCTGTTTCGTACCTCGCTAGATGAGTCTGACCCACCTCCCAAGGTCATATGTATTCCGCGCACACATGTAGACCAAATCCTGCGAGTAGCACATGAAAGTCCCCTGGCCGGTCATTTCGGTCATAACAAGACTTCTCAGCGGGTATTTAAATACTTTTTTTGGCCCGGTGCAGCCAAAGATATTGCAGAATTCTGCAAAACGTGCGATTTCTTCCAGAAAACCACTGCAAAAGGTCGAATAGCCCCAGCTCCCCTGCAAAGAACCCCAGTCATTTCGGAGCCCTTCTCGAGAGTCGCCATCGACCTCATCGGACCAATTCACCCCCCTTCCGCCGAAGGTCATACGCATGTACTAACATTGATAGACTGCGCTACCCGATTCCCAGATGCTGTCGCTCTAAAAAGGATCGATAGTATCTCTTGCTCTGAAGCCCTTATTTTCATTTTTTCTAGATTAGGATTTCCCAAAGAAATCTTGTCAGATAGAGGCCGCCAGTTTACCTCTGAGCTCATGGAACACGTGAACACCCTGCTCCAAATCAAACCTATTTTTCCCACGCCCTTCCATCCGAGCGAGAACGGCATGTGCGAAAAGTTCAATACGACCTTAGAAAGCGTCCTCAAAAAGTTTTGCATGGAACAACCCCAAGAATCGCAACGATATTTGCCAGTTGCGTTATTCGTATGCCGCGAAATTCCCCATAGGACCATCGGATTTTCCCCGTTTGAGCTCCTGCACGGGAGAAACGTGCGGGGGCCCCTCAATATTTTGAAGGAGTTATGGACAAATTCCCGTATGTGTCCAGAATTAAGGAACACTTATTCCTTCGTCTTCGAACTAAGGCAAAGATTAAAAAGGTGTTCCGACATAGCAGCCAGAAATTCCGAAATTAATATGGAAAAGTATTGGACATACTTTGATCTAAAGGCCAAACACAGAAAACTGAAGCGCGGAGATGAAGTTCTGCTCTTACTCCCCACGGACTCCCATAAACTTCTTTCCCAATGGAAAGGCCTCTACTTCGTTCCGAAAACCCACCAATCGGTCGATTACGTAATACATACACCTGCAAGTGATAAGTTATATCACATAAACATGCGAAAAAAGTATCATAGACGGGCCTATATAAACAATATAGTTGCCTTCGACGAAGAAAGGGTAATTGAGGCCGTCCACCCAAACAACTCCCTAAATATTGTTAATTCGATTTGCGTAGAGTCAAGCGAAGATTTTTCCCTCCCCGTCCTCCCGTCCAAGTTTTTGCCCATAAAAGAACCTTTGCCCGAGTTGGATGTAAACTCCGACCTCACCCCTGCCCAAAGGGGACCAAATGATGGCGCTTTTGGAAGAATTTAGTGACGTCATTTCCGAGTCACCAGGATGCTCGACTCAGTTCGAACATGATATCGCCCTCACTACGCTCGAACCTGTGCGATGTAAGCCCTATCCCGTACTGGTGCACCTAAGAGACGCTTTCAATGAGGAAGTCGACAATCTTTTGCAATTAGGGATTATCGAGCCATCTACGTCCGACTACTGTTCCCCAATAGTCATGTGCGTCGATTTTCGAAAGCTAAACTCCGTCACCGTGTTTGACGCCGAGCCTTTTCCCTAATTGACCAAAATTTACATCTCTTCGAAGGAGCCGCCTACATCATTGAGATAGACCTATGTAAGGCCAATTATCAGATCCCCCTAAAGGCATCAGCGAGAAAACTAACAGCCTTTCCTACAGACAAAGGTTTAATGGAATTCACTCGTCTTCCTTTTGGCCTAGTCACTGCCTGCATTAGCTACAACCGTATAATGCGCCGTGTAATAGATGGTTTAAAAAACGTTTCTTTTTATTTTGATAACGTGTATGTGGCTACACGTTCATGGAACGACCATATCTTGTCCCTCCTTTGGCCTTGATCAATTTCCTTTGGCAACTTTCTATTTTTCCTACTATTTTCCTAATTATTTGTTAGTGTCACATTCAGTTAGGAGTGAACTAACCGGAACTGCAGTCAGCAGCCCCGAACCCGTCGTCTTATCCACCCTCTCCCCGAGAACTCGTGTTAACGCCACCCGAACCACCCCGTCTGGACCTGAGTAGTCGTCTCTCCAATCCATCACAATTAATGGTAATCTGTAAACCCAGTGTCCCTCTATTCTTAAATTCCCTATTTAATTAACAGTTATTGATACTCCCATTGAGTCATAATACATCTAGACGCTTAACGTCAGTGTTATCCTCCTCTCCTTTTTTAAAGAGATTCAAGTGAGTTATTCTCTGATATTATTATTTATAATTGCTGTCAACCGGGACTAATCCGTGTTTAATATTTAATCCTTTTCACCTAAATGCCCGTTTAACTATTGCTACTGATTATTATTTTGGTGTAAAGTAAAGTTTATTTTTGTTTGTTTGTTTATTTGTGGCTCCTCCTTTTTGACGTACCCTTGGCAAGACTTTAATTAAGAATCCCTTCGGCTAATTTATTCAACCTGTATTATGCACTCTTAGAATTTAACAATCACAAACCTCCCCCCAGTAACAAGTGGGACTTTTATAGTGAGAATCCTGGCCGTAGCACAACCCGCCTCTAACCAGCCTTCGCCCATTCCATAGGAATTAAAGCCTATATATATATATATATATATATATATATATATATATATATATATATATATATATATATATATATATATATATATATATATATATATATATATATTATATATATATATATATATATATATATATATATATATATATATATATATATATATATATATATATATATATATATAATGATCGTAGATTGAGTCATAGGGTCTTAATACCATCGACTTAAACAAAAGCGGTAAGTCCAGATCAAGGACTAGAATAATTATTGGACCAGACTATGAGCAATTCTACGACAAACGAGTTTGAATGCAAACAAAGGTCACCATTGGGGGTAACTTGAACAGGGGTGTAACAGAGAATACTCAGATTACTCAGATTTGGCAAAAGTGATGACAACTTTTGCCAAATATGATATTATATAATATTATATTATATCATATTATATTTTACCATATGCTATTATATAATAGGGTGAGGGCACAACTCTCCTGAATCTGCATTCATCCCACAAATAATATTAATAATAATCAGCAAGTGAAGATATTTATATTTTAACCCCAATATAACAATTTCAAACAATATCCATCTAAATTTATTCACGAAAAGACTTTTTATCCTGGGCAACGCCGAGTACCTATCCTAGTGTTTCAGTGAGATAGAAACAGGAAGAAAAAGAGGAAGAGTGATTATCACTGGTCTGCGTTTAAAATGTACCTTAGGTTTTCTCTAGTGTTTCTTAATAAAATTGACCTCCTAAATCCTAATCTGGCATCTGTTTTTCTCTATCAGGTCCAGTTTTTGCGATACAGGGGTTGATAATAATTTTATAGTTTATACATGTCCTATATTAGATTAAAATTTTCAATAGTTTTTGTACTAATGTATTCGCAGTAAATTTTGTGTACATTTTAAGTAATTATGTTAATAAGTTTTTATTTTTGCAGGTTAGAAATTGCTTAGCATAATAATAATAATAATAGCGGTTGAGCTAAAAGTGAACAGAAAATGTAAGAATCACTCCGACAGATTTTGCTATGTTTGCGGCAAAGTGACTTTTTCCGAGCAGCAATGTACAATATCTCCTGTAATTAAATCTTTGTATCATTCATATTTTGGAGTAAGACTACGAGATCAAAATGAAAGGTTTGCACCAGATATCTGCTGCAAGGGATGCTACATAAGTTTAAGAGGCTGGAGTCAGGGCGAACAGAAGTCTCTCTCTTTTGGTGTTCCCATGGTGTGGAGATAGGGCCAAGTCCACACTACGGACTGCTATTTTTGCATGACAAATCTTAAAGGAGAGCATTGTATCAAGTATTTAAGCTTTCTGTATTATATTGAATCCTTAAAATGTCATTATTATGCATAGAATTAGCCTAAAATTAAAAACTAACATAGTTCACTTCAGCATGAACATATTTTTTACTAAACATTTATGTACTATCTGCAACTCCAAATCAATTCCTTTATGTAATGTCCAATTATATTTTCCACAGGTATAAATAAGAAGAATAAACATAGTGTGGTATATCCGGATGTACCTTCTGCCATCAAACCCTTGCCCCATGGCCCAGGAATTCCTATACCTTCTCCCATTGAACATATAGAGGTCCATGAAGAGATTAATATGGAAGTTGATCAAGATTATGACACATCTGAGTCTTATCAGGTTTCCACACATGATATGGTCGCAAGACCGTTCACTCAAGTTCAGTAAATGACCTGGCTATGGATCTGGGGCTTTCAAAGGGAAATGCACAACTTCTTGGCTCTCGACTTCGTGAATGTATTCTTCTCGCTAAAGAAACAACATTTCTTTGGTACAGAAATAGAGAACAAGAGTTTCGAAGCTATTTTTTACAGCATTATTCCAGCTCTTTAGTATACTACGCCAATATTAAAGTACTTGTTAAGTCCCTTGGAATTCCCTACAACCCATTAGAATGGAGACTTTTCATAAATTCTTCCAGTAGAAGTTTAAAAGCTGTGTTACTGAATATTGGTAACAAGATAGCTTCCGTTCCTATAGCTCATTCAATCTAACTTACTGAAACTTATGAAAATATGAAAAAAAAAATGCTTGATGCAATCAAAATTACTCTACCGACAATTGGAGGATATGAGGTGACTTAAAGGTAAGATCAATTTACACTTGGCATTTCTAAACTCTTTGATAGTGACATTTTCATTTTTAATTGTTAATACCTGTATACACCTTTTGGTCAACTTAAATTTTACAAGAATGCAAATCTGGAAATCATGTGTCATATTTTAGTTATATTTTTTTGTTGAAGTGTGTCCCTATAGGTTAATGCATCCGTTTGGGTTAATGGGGAACTTATCTTTATTGAGAAGATATACAAGATAACTCAATGAACTCAAAATAAGATTTACATATATTTAATTAGTTCCAATACAATGATTTAATGCATCGGCATACAGGACTTTTCAGTACGTATTCATATTCTTATTGTTTTAAGAAATATTACTTTAAATTTGTTTTTATAAATATTAAACTTTTAATTTACATACCCTGCTAAATTTATTTTTAGGTAGTGTCTCTTACTCGTATACTTTGGATGCAAACAGACGACACGAAGCATCTCTGTTTCCTATGTTTATGGGACAGTCGTACAGATAGTATGCACTAAGAGAAGAAGCTTTGGCCTCCACGAGAAGCATTTAGAATTGAATCAAACAATGTGATAGCTGAACCTTTAGGGCCTCCTCACAAAGTACTGCTTTCTTCACTGCATATTAAGCTTGGCATAATGAAAAATTATGCCAAAACCCTTAATAAAGAAGGCCAAGCTTTTAAATTTCTTCTTTAAAAATTTCCACAAATCAGTGACGCTAAGCTCCATGCGGGAATTTTTGATGGACCTCAAATCAGGAACTTGATGAGAGATTAGCAGTTTGAAGCATCAATGACGAACATAGAAAAAGATGCCTGAAAAGCTTTCAAAGCTCTAGTTAACAATTTTATAGGCAATAAAAGAAGCCCAGAATATGTTGATTACCAATGAATGCAGCGTACTCGGCATGAAGATCACCTCAACCGGGTACGCAAAGCACGTCCAAGAACGCATCACCAAGGCCACTGCTGCAGTCAAGACTCTGTACAGGTTCAGAAATCTTCGTCAAAGCAACAAAAAGAAGATCTATACTGCACTAGTTAGATCGACGTTGCTTTACCCCGCTTCCGCCCTCTCCTGTGCCTCAAAGACACAGAAGAGGAGACTACAAGTGGTGCAGAATAAATGCGTGTACCTAATCACAGGTACACGCAGAATGGAAAGAAGAACGCAAGAAGAGCTGCACCGAGAGGCGGGGTTAACCCCCATTAACGTTGTCATCGAAGAACGGACAAGGAATATGCTGGAAAAGGTCAATCGTTTGGACGAAGATATCGTACAAATGATAGACCAAAACAGAAGAGAAGTATGTCGCGCCAGATTTCCAAGCTCCGCTAGGATTTTAGCTGGCGGAGCAGAAGTACCGTTCTACGCTAGATGAGTCAATTTACCCCAAACTAAGAAAAAACTACCGATCGTGAAACCAACCGATTTTGACAAAATTCACTGATAACGACAAAACTAACCAACTAAGACAACTACCGAAGAAGGAATCCTACACAAGAAAACGACAATCACCGAACAAGACTACAAGAAGAAACACTGTACACAAAATACACACACTACAAAATCACGAAAAAACAAAAAGATACTGAAACAAACACAGTAAGTTAATATTAACAACTTACAAATACAACAGCTAACGCGCACACCATAAACAAAAATATTAGCAATAAAGACAAATGGCTTGAACGCCAAACTATATGTTATATATATACCTGTATATATATATATGTATAAAAACCCATAAAAACAACAACGAAACCACAAATCAAATATATTTGAAAGCGATAGGCCTGATCACCAGGCTCTTGCATCACTTTGCACCCTACCACACTTCTTTCTCTTTTCACCACTGGTCTACTTTCCGCTATCTATTCACACACCCTTTCTATCCCCTTATCTGCATACTCTCACATACACTGATTGCCCTGGTTTATCAGCTCCTAACAAGTCTCAAACATTTGGGAGCTCGAATGTCTATAAAGATACACTATTTACAGTCCCATCTGGATTATTTTCCCGACAACTGCGGGAATAACAGTAAAGAACAGTGGGAAAGATTCCCCCAGGACATAAAAACAATGGAATTTAGGTACCAGGGTAAATGGGACGTAAACATGCTTGCTGACTACTGTTGGTGTTTGAAGCGTGATGCTCCAGATGAGAGGCACAAACGAAAATCGTCAAGGGCGTCTTTTCTTGGAAATTAGAATTATTTTCTTTATTATGTTGCATTCTTTAATTTTTTGTTTTATTAAAAGGATTATAGTTTACATACGTTTATTCCTTTCTCTATGATATAACAATAATAATGCATTATTAGATAGAGAAAGATTTTTGAATTTTTCTTTTTAGGAAAAAAATGAGGTAATCTCAATGAAAATGGTGTATGGTGTACTGAGAAAATCTGAGCTGATTAAACAAAAATACATTCATTTTTGAGCTCAGGAGGTTTGACTCATTAAGAAACCACAAAGAAATCCTGAGGAACAGATTTTTTTTTTCCAAACGCAGGCCTGTGTTATTTATATTAGAGGTACTCGCCAGTGAAATTAAAACAGACCCTAACACAGAGTCATTATGCCTAGATGTCAAAGAGAAAAGGATAAACTTGTCATAGGATTATTATATAGACCACCTTATCTTATTAAGGAAGCTTCATCTCCTATGTGACATGAGATAGAACGTGGATGTAGAAGAAGTAAACATGGGTGTAAAATAGCTGATTTTAATAAGAGAAATATAGACTGGGAAGCTTTTATAGGCTATTAGGAGACTGTGCAAACCAACTCAATAGGAGTGATACAATATTGGATTTGGTTCTAACAAATGGGGAATAGGAGATTAACGATACGGTGATTGGGGAAAATTTGGGAAATAGAAGCCATTTCGAAATTAGATTTAAGTTAAAATTGAACGGGATTCTTAGTAAAATAACGGGTTAAAATTCTAGACTTTAGAAAAGCTAATTCTAGTTGTCAGAAAAGGTACCTGGGGGCCGTTGCTTGAGAACTAGCGATTGAAGTCCGGTCAGGAAATGTGAGGTCGATGGAAGCAGTCGAGGGAAAAGATAACTATGAGGCCGAAAAGAATACTGTAGATCAGGTATATGAGACAATTATTAAGCAGGTAATTGTCTGTCAATATGAATATTCCAATTAGAAAAGTTAGGAATAAGCTGTCGATCCTTACTTACTTAGTTCTTACTTAGATCCGTCTTGAGGCAACCTCCTCACAGTCGTGGTGGTCCACCTCTGCTCTTGGTCCCATTATCCCTACGCTCTATATTTAGCTAATTTGGTACAGAATTTGAGGCTGCTCTGCAATGAGCTGTATATCCTGGGACTAGTGGCTAATCAAGGACTGTCCCTAGGAAGCCATCCAGTTTGGCCTTGAATTTGCCAACAGGGCAGCCAGTGAGATTTCTTAACTTTTCTGGTAAAGAATTGAAGATTTTGAGACCGTCATACACCAGGGTGGCTGTGAGCTGGGTCTTGTGGGGACAGCACTTTCGCAAGAGGTACAGTCCTCTGGATTGAGATGACTACCATCTCGTTTGTGTTTGATGGTGTCGTGGTACAACCACTCTATATCATACACTATTTCTATATTATGTGGCGGGGACAGGTGGTGACTTAATCACCTACTGCAACGCAAACCGTTGAGAGAATGTTCGCAGAGATTAATGACCGACTAGGAGGTCATACTTGAAGCGTTGGGTTTCAAATCCTTAATAATCAAACCAAGTGCATAAATGGTTGGTGAGATTTACTTGAATACGCCGAGAGTATCGTTCAAGGTTAGTTTAAGATGAAACAACAAAAATATAATTTTATTTACAAAGATGAAAATAAGAATAATGATAGACAAAAGGGAACTATTTAAAATGAAAGAGTCTCTTGATAATTATTATGAGGAGGGATTCTCAAATGGAATTAATTGATTAATGTAACTAGGCTCAGAACAAAAGGGGGAACTTGACAATACTAATGATGGAGGGGGTTTCAGTCTTACGGATCGATGACTTCGAGGAAGGTCCTTCTTGCGATGAGGCGAGAGGGGAACGACCCGATGAGGCAAGTGGGGCACGATCCGAATGAGGTAGGTGGGGCACGATCCGAACCAACCTTCCGATGAAGATACCAAACTTAAAAGATGATGTTCGACGGGGAATGTGGGAATTCTCTTAATTCGACGGAAAGAGGAATCTTCTTTTTCCTCAAAGGTAATCGATTGAGATTTTCCTCGGTTCGTTTAATTCAAAGGCTAATTCAAAGGCTTGCCGTTCATAGAAACTACCAATTGACTTGGGTAGAATCACCGGCAGAAGAAATCTTCTCTCTGATGAACACTCACGGGACGAGACGATAAGGGTGGCCTTAAGTTGCTGGCTGGACTCGTCGAACTACAGAATAACCCGAGTAATGGTATGTCCGATTCCGGAGGGGAAGGGGGAGTTTGGAGAAATGAGTCACAAGCAACAGACATCTTAATCCGGAGGCGGAGTCGATTCATCATTTAGCAGCAAGAGGCGAGACATAGCGGCTCTTTCACACCTCGTCACTAGGGGAAGGGGAGGCTTGGGACGAGTTCAGAGGTTGTTTTTTCACAGATGGGTTAGGTGCTAGGTTTTTTATCACTTTCTATGTATAAATTATAATGTACCTTTCCCTCATTCTTTGTTAAGAGTAGATGTTTCGGTCTCTTAGTCTCTCCTAGTAAGGACGATCCTTTCTGCCCTGAATCTGCCTAATGAAGGCGCGCTGAACCTTTTCTAGGGCCAGTATATCCATTCTTCTTTGTAGGGACCACAGCTGAAAGGAATAGTCCAGGATAGTCTGTACCAGGGCCCTCCACAAAGTCATCTAGCATTCTGCTTTCCTGGAGTAAAAGGTCCGCATGAGATTTTTCTGGCTTTTTTATAGTTTCCTCTATGTGGTATGTGAAGGTGCCGTCCTCCTCTAGGTGTACTCCTAGACACTTTACATACGGGCTTGCTCTTATTTCTTCTCCATTATAACAAGGTTATGATCCGATAGGGTTGTCTTATCGACTCTATACTCATGTATTAATTCTTGAATATTTACGAAGAGTAAGGCCAAGGTATTATTTATTCTGGTAGGTTCTGTGATTTCTTGTGTTAGAAAGAGTTGTTCCGCAAGATCTAACAGTGCTCTAGCATCTTCTCTGTCTTCCAAACTACCACCCTCTATATGACCTTCTAGCTACTCATTTATTAGGAAATTAAAATTTCCTGTGATTATATCTGATAATGGAAGAGTTATTGCTTCAATGACTTGCCTTAACTTTGTGACGACATTTAGGAAGTTTTGCTTGTTGCAGGGTGGAGGTCTGTAGATATTGACCAGAATTACTGATATCTTTCTTATGTGGAGCAATATCATTTCACTTTGGCCATTTGAATATGTGGCTAGGACTTTGCTATTTGATGCAAGATCATTTCTGACATAACTTATAGCACCACCATGTGATCTTTCCTGTCTATCTGCTCTGAATGCCCTGTAGTTTCGTATTAAGATTTCTGAATCATTTATTTCTTCATTTAGGTGTGATTCTGTTAGAGAGATAAAGGAAAAATCTTCAGTTTGTGCTAACTCTGCCAGGAAAGGGACTTTAGTTTTATTTGTCTTAGGGTAAAGTCATGGAATTTTTCTGGTTAGGAAGCATTCTATTGACTTTTTACTATGTTCAGCCAAGGGTACATTTGAGTGGCTGAGGGATGTGTTTGCAGGTTCATTTGTCTCCCTATTGTCCGATTTTGCATCAGCATTCCCTGTGCCTCTACAACTTTTGTTAGGTTTAGCATTGCTGATTTAATTTCTTTTACCGTCTCTAAAAAATCAGAATGACTGTCCGTAGGGTTGTTTTTGTCACTGATATTACCTGAGTTGAGGGGGTATTCGTGGGGCTTTGTTAAACTACCTGAGGTTGCCGCTGTGAAGGAATGTGGTCCTGGGCTTTGGGAGATTTTTGTGGATCGTTTCGCTTTGTCCCTTCAAAGTGCTTCAGCTTATAGTTTTCCCTGAAGTATTCAAGCCTTTGAATGGAGTTTCGACAAAACTTGGGGTTGAAATGGGAACAGTTTTATTCATTCTTACATCCAAGATCGCTCTTTGGTCCATGATTCATCAGTTTTTGACATACTCGTTGTCTTGGATGTCTGGAGTTGCATTTCTTTCCACTGGGTCCATATTTGCAATTTGCATGTCTGTAAAAGTGGCAAACGGGTCTCTTGCTGTTATTGTGTTGGGATCTTGCATCCTCTATTGTGTCTTTCCCCCTCTCTGTAGTGGCCTGGTTTTAGGTGATGACTGATATGCTCTGAGTTTCTGCTTCCTGGTTGTTGCCTCATCACTGTGTGTGGTCTAACTAGTTGTAATTCGAGCGCCTTGGTTTAGATCCATATCTTCTGGAGTGTTGCCTAGGGATACTTCATCTTCCACCTTATCCTCTTTCTCATTTAGGGGAAAGTTTTTTTTAATTTAACATTTCATTCAGAGTTTCTTTCACTTCCGTAATCTAATCCTGGTCCCAAGTTCCCATCTTCAGAGTGCTACAAATTTCGTATGAATATTTTCTGTTTGAGTGTGCCAGTGACCAAAGTTAAAGAGTAGTAATTTAGAGCATTAATAGTGCATCTACCTTTTCAGTCATAACATTGTAGGGCTTTATCTAGGCTCTCCTCTGAGTCACAAAGTGCACATACGGCCTTGTTGCTGTTGTCCAGCTGAATAGTATTTACATCCTGTGCGTCCATATTTAGTTTTTATTAATTTACTTTATAGTTATTTTCACCACTTTTATTAATTGAAATTTAGTTATTTTACTCTTTGTCACTTTTATTATTCTATTTTTACTTTGACCACTTTATTATTATTTTTGTATTTTTCCTACGATAATAGAAAACTGGGATTGTTGCTTTGTATTATTATAATGGTGTCGTAGCAGTAAATGGATTTTGAATAAAATCAAACATTATATCGGCATTAAAATGGACATATGTCAGAAAATAAAAAATGGTAAGGGGCATTTAAGGCCAATATGCAAAGAACTAACTCGAGACATTAACAAGAGGGAAAGTGCCTCCAATGACCTGCGGCGTTTTGTGATAAGATGATAAATGGCCATTGCATTGATGGTTTCCCATGGTTCAAATCACTTACAAGTGCCTTTGAATGGCTAATTGTGGCTTTGGCTACTAGATGGCACCACCCAGTGCCATATCTGTTGGTGGATTCGAAATCTCCAGGGTGGATAACCATATGTCCCATGGTCATATGGGTCATTCCATGGCTCTAAATGGTTACAATTGAACTTTACTCCTTTTGAAAAAAAGCGACGCCTTTACCTGGCGCTTCGTTGCAGGTAAAAGGTTGATTAGGGTAGCAAAAAGAAATTATGAAATTAAAGTGGCCTGAAGTGAGTACCTAAAAAAACGAACCAAACCTAACACATCCGAACATTTTTTCTTGTACGTTCTGTTATTTAAATAGAATTCCATTGAGTGTGAGTGAAATCCTTGTGAGGTCACTACAGGGGATCATCTCCGGGCTCGTACAATATTTGTAGGGGACAAGGAAGTTAACCAAAAGGATTTCCAGCTGAGGATCTTTAATTTGCTCTTTAAAGTCTATGACCTTGCTCAATCTAGAGTCTCTTCCTTCTGCGGGTATTGATTCCTCACTTTTTGGTTTTCTTCTGATTCTTCTGTTTCTGGTTAAAGGTCCTTCGCTGATTGGGTCTTAGCTTGCAATAATTTGGTTCCTTAAGTAAAGCTAGTTTGGAAATTTTAGAAAAGTCCTGGTTTTCGGGTAGCTTACAGGTGGGGAATCTGTTCTTATCAAGCAGCACCTTCAATGCCTCTCATAGCATGCCTCTTTGCCTTCTTGATTTTTTTCTAATAATTTCCCTCTTTGGGGAGCGACGGGGGGCAGACGAGGGTGAGGGTGCGATTCTCCTCATTGCACCTTTTCTTCGTTGGAGTTACAATCCTTAGAGATATGCCCTTCTTGGCCACATTCAGAGCAGACCGATTTATCTTTGATAGGGCAGTTTATTGTTGTATGCGGCTCCGTCCTGGAGTAAAAGAAGCACAGGAATGTTGGAAAAGGTTTGTTGTTCAATATTTTCTCGTTGTATTTTGAACTGGAAGCCCAAGATTCCTTAGTTTTTCTCTCCTTTTGCCATTTCAGTAGTTTTGAGAGTTACTTTAAATGCATGTGTCGTTATTAAATTTTGTAACTTTCTTTACTTTTTCTCATGGGTGCTTTTTTTCAATTCATTTTTTTTATTTCGTCAGGTGAGTTCTCGCACACCCAGCTGTCTCCCTTTTTGGATATGACTCATGTTGGTTGTCACTCGATTAGGAGGAAGAAGTCTTTCCTTTAAGTCATATATTTTTCAACAATGGCGCTGCTGCTTGAAAGAACGACCAAACATCCAATTTAACTTCCGCTCAAAAGGTTAAGAATCCACTGTACAACGAAGTGTACCTTGTATACTTTGTTTACTCTTTGGTAGTACTAAATGATCAAGTACTGTAGTACAATCAAGGGTGCTAAGATGATGAATGTATCTGTTGGGAGACGAATTTTTCAGTGATTTCCTTCCTTTTTACCTGCTTTTTTATTTTTTGTTGCTCCTGAAACAAATATATCTATCTTTGTTGTTTGTATCTATTGTTAATGATATAGGGGTTTTTTTTCAAAATATATATTGAGAGAGAGTTACACACCCCCTTTATAAGCTTTTACACTCGGGATTTAGATCTGCCGATGATGATGGATGGCTGGATGAACCCCGCTGGGAAGATCCTCCGTAGGAATGAAACATGGTGGATATGATGATGAGTAGTGGTCGAATCAACTAACGCTGCTCGTGATGCCGCGCGCTTGGGGAAGTTGTTATTGCGACTGCTTTCACCATTGCAGAGACCGTTGCGATTCCTCTGAGTTCCTGGGTGGGTCCTCAAAGTAGGGGCTAGTGGCAACCAAAGGAGGTTGCAGTCTGTTCCTTACCCGAGAAACATCTGACTTTGTTATCGGCCGTGGGCTACTCCTCAAATCAGCTCCCTCTAATGCCCCACAGGCAGGAGATAATGGGGGGGGGGCGGAGCTTAAGGCCTAAAATGAAGTATAACAACTCTATCATTACCCGCTACAGCTGTTTGTGTATAATGGCCTGGACCTTACCAGAGGACCATTTTGACTTCCCCTACTTTCATCATATGCCCCCACCCCCTACCACTCTTGTTACTTAGAAAAAAAATGAAATTAGGCCTGATAAAATAAGGCAAAAAACAAAAAAAATATTCATACAATGTAAAAAGAAACCCCTGTGTTGGGAGCATAAAGTTTACTAAAACGGTTTAATAAACTTTATGCACCCAAACAGGGGTTTCCTTGTACATTTAATTTATCCTTTATTGAGTGAAATAAGAGCTTATATATAAACTCCTCCAACTAAACAATAGATTGTCGGAAATGACTTAAATATAATAACAGCGCCGCCTTTTTTGTCCATCGCTGTCAGAAGGGCCATTATATTTTCTTAGAAAAAGAGGTTAAACGCTGGATTGCCTGAACTTTATATTAAGCAAATATACGCAATACATGTACGTGTATACAGTATACATAGGCGAATATACGTTATGTATACAGGAGTATATAGTTTATCCACCTAGGCGAATATACGATATACATACAAGCACATGCAGTATACATATGCTAATGTACGTTATACGTGTTTACATTATACATAGGCAAATTTATGGTAAACACACACGTGCATACAGTATACATATATATGTTATACATACACGCGTATAAAGCATACATACCCACTTCTGTTTTTCGTTCCGCAAGTAATTTTTAATGTGGAGTTTTTCAGAGTTCGCTGGAATTTGGAGGGTGGGGAAGGGTTCTGGGAGTAGTTAGTATTCTGTTCAGAGTCATCCGAGAGCTGTTGAACTTGGATAAGGGCGTTGTTTTGCGATTCCTTTTGATTTACAACCACCATTGCTGTTTTTCTTATTTAAACTTTGTGATTTTATATAATTTTAATGGATAGGGAGCGACGCTCTTGGAATAAGCAAAAATCATATGGGTCATAGCCACTGTCGGAGTATGGGACTAATAACTGGAGTAAAGAGGAAAGAATTTTGAGATGGTTGTAGTTGTCGAGGATTGTTTTGCTTGTTTTGTCAATTTTCTTTCCTTTTTTTAAGTTGTTCGTTTCCTCACGATCTCGAAAATTGCCATGGGAACTGTCCAGCGGTGGAGTGAGATATGTTATTGTGATGCGTGGAAGATTGTCGAGATGTAACTGGAAACAAAGGAAATATAAGAGGGATATTTGTAACCTTCTTGTAGAACATTTTGTGATTTATTTCTGGGATAAATGTTTTTGCGCATGATGGATAGAGTTTCTTTATTTTCCCGAAAGGATTTATATTTATAATTTCATAGTATATGGAATTTTTACCTTTATTTAACTTTTTCTCTCCTTTGATATTTTGAATTGCTTTCTATATGTCGTGTGTCACTCTTTCTGCTTCTGTTTGGCTCTCTTGTGGGCTTGCCTTCTTTTTAGACAGAACTGAGTCGGGAGATTTGCGGGCCATCTCGGTCTATATTATCCTGCTCCTTATTAGGTCTATGTACTTCTCACACCAGTTTGTCCTAAAAACCTCATTTGAAAATCTTAGGTAGAGTTTTTTCATATTTTATGTCAATACAAATAGTATAGCCATTATTTCCTAATCAGTGTCCATAGGCCATCCACCTACCTTCGCCTCTTTGTCCAAACTGACGTCTCTTCCTTCGGATTAGGTAATTAAATACAGAAATTATGAAAGTTCGTTCTCGCTCTCCAATTCCAGAGCCGAACGAAGTCTCGCTTCTATTTGCCGCAGAGAGGATTTGCATGTTAGGGAAACATAAGGGTAATTCGTTACGAATCCCTTATGAATGGAAGGAAGAAGAATGGAGAGGAAGGAAAAGAATACCTTTTAAAATGGAGAGTCATTATTTTTTTATAACCTGGATTTATGGTCGATTACAATTAAATTCTTGTTTAGATTAATTAATAACAAAGCTTAAAACGGCAAGTAGCCACACGAACAATTCATTTTATTCGTCATGAAATTTTAAAAAGAAATATCAGATAATTTATTCGTTTCCCTTTAAATAATATGTATTCATTATTAAGACAAACGAAATAAAACGAGAGAATTAGAATGGGAAACAAGAAAGTGTGTAAGATAAATGGGTCGGGATAAAAGTCTCGCAAAGGAGCTAGGAAGGGTACGCAATTCTAATGTCCATGTTCATCGACGAAGCGAGAGCCCTTGTCGGAAAGACAAGTACAAATAGATCTCTTGAATTAGAGGAAATAGGAACAAGGAGTGAATAAAATTGGGAATTGGCATCGCTTGATGGTTATGAGAGATACCTATGCGGGTAAAAGTGGCAAGGTGAGAATGCGGGATAAAGGTGTCAAAGTGAGAAATGATATAAGTGGAGCTTTAGGTATACATGAAGATAATGAGAATAGAACAAGTGAGCGGTCGAGTTCTGTGATGAAAGAAAACTGTGGGCAGAAAATTCATTGTTCATAACAGAGGTGAAATACTGCCAAATCAGGAAGTGAGGGAGGAATATGTGTGAGTAATTAAAAGTAAGGAAGAAGTAGTGAGTATAAACAGACATAGGGAATTGTAAATCAATTAAAAAAATATAATTATGAGTAGTAAAAAAGCTCCAGGTAGATGTGTTGAACGGTAGAGATAAAGTAAAATGTTGAAAGGGAAGTGATGATTTGGAGTATGCGGTGAAAAAAAAACGGAAGGTATACTTGTCCGCACTTCGTAACACATAGTACCCCATCTTCTGGGGACGAACCCTGATTGAGTTAAGATGGTGGCACACAACGCTACTTTTTCCAAAGGATGGCACCTGACTAGACAAAAAAACAACCCATCTTCACTGACTGAATGAAACCTGAATGAATCGAATGTTAAGGCACATAGCACTCAATCTGCGGCGGGACGAGCAGTGACCGGTTGTTGGCCAAAGCACATATTGGTCCATCATCCCAGGAATGATATCAGACGCTGAGGAAAGTTTTACGCAACATAGTGTTCCTTCTGTTTGGAAATCAACCCTGAAAGGACGAGATGCTACAGCGCATTGTACCCTATCTTCCTCATTTGCCAATTGGGCGAAGTAAGCCCAACTACGCTTTTCCTTAATAGTGCCTAATCGTGTAAGATAGGGCGAGTATCTTTACCTGATGAACAGGAGAAACGTGTCAAAATTATTATGGACACAATCAAATGCTGTTTGCCGCACACAACTAAACCTATTGAGGTAAAATCATACTCATCCTCTCTTCATGGAAATATATGTCGTCCTTTATACTACCTTAGTAACATAATAAACATATAAATATAGCATGTGAAGGGTGTTACAAGTCATATTGGGTCATCAGAGAGTTTGGTAAATACTTTGTTAGTCAGTAGATTTAAGAGCTACGAGACAGAGACGATCATCACTTCGCTCTCGCCGTCTTCTCGTACACAACACTTTCTATTATCGAGACTTTCAGTTGAAAGACAATGACCAGTACCACAAACCATTAGAACTTATATACCAAAATATCTGTACATATTCGCGGTGTCTTACTCTTCCTTGGCCCCTGAATCAGGATGCAAAAAGTGCATTCATCTTCTATAGGAAAGATGGGAGAGAATTTCAAGTACTTTTCTCCGCAGCATGGATGTACGCTGTGAAGTCTGTTCTAAATAGTGCCTGGAGGATCAGCACGCCCTTCTCGCCACTGTGTTGCAAGGAAAGACCCGACTACAGAGGGACCTTCAAATCTGGGTCCAGGTCTAGGGAAGCTGGTTGGTCCCTTAGTCCCTTTAGGCACACTTTCCACTTTGAGTATCACTTTCTTTACCCCTTTCATTGGAACACACCTCCTACTGCACTATTTTTGGGTCTCGCACTTATCTTTCTCTTCGATTGGATGTTGACCCAACTTCTCTGAACCCTGTCACCAAGCCGAATTCGCCATTCTGAACTGCCTACCACGCCCTCTGTAGGATTTGGCCTGGGGTTTTCAAAGAGTGGAAGGCGTATACTGCACATCCTAGCGTTATCAGCCTGAGTTAGGCCCGCTGGATACATGGGCAGCGAATTTTATGTTAACGGCTGTCAGTGATTATGTCCTATTGGAAAAAACCTAGATAAACTTTGGTGTTGGGGCTGGCAAGGAATGTGCTTTACAACTTTACTCTTAGAGGGGCTCCCCTTTAACCACTCCTTAATGTTGAAGGGTTCTCCTCTGACTCTTCTTGGTACCACTCTTATGCCGCTACCACTCATAAGTAACTGACCCTACCCCCTTGTTCTTACTCAGGGGTCCCTCAGAATATCTCATAGCAGAGATGGTGTTTCTCTTTTTCGAATTTCTACGGGTTGAAGGGTTCCCCCGTTTGTAGAATGCCTCCCCCTTTACTTTCTCAGGGTCCCATCCAGTGGCTCTCTTAGCGGAGAGGGCATTTCTCCCTCTCCTAGACCACGGTTTGAAATTTATCTTTACCTCTTTTTATAGAATTGCCTCATGGTGACTCTCTTCTAACGGCGAGTTCCCATTTTTCAGGGCCCCCAAGAACATGGCGAGACAGGAGATGCGCCGCCATGGTTCCCAGCCTCTTTAATGAGGAAAATAAATGGTTTTAACCCCTTCAAATAGGTATAAGGCAGTGTCGTCCCCTATGCCTCACCGATACAATTCGTACGCTCGATGTTCGTCACTCTCACGGGAGTTGGCATGCCTAAGCACCCCTTTATCCTAAAGGAAGTTGGCATGCTTGCATCAATGATATTTCAGACGGGAAAAAAGGGAATGGCCACTTGGAGGGCCTTCCTCTTGAAATGATTCCAGAAGTGCTCCCTCTCCAGATGGCACGCTAATCAAAGGAGACGAACACAGACACGATGGGAGACATCCAGAGCTAAAGTGCTCGCTTATGCAAGATCCTTCTGAGGCGTTTTTCTGCCCGATGGCTTTGAACACTACCTGGTGATAAAGTCCAATGGTGGTAGCATGTTGAACAAAGGCCACATGTTCCATCATGGATTGGCTTTAGCTAGGTTGATTGATATAGAGCCAAAATCAGCCGTTTCTCGGAGTAGAGCGTTTTGAAATAATCAGCGAGCCCTTCACACAAGGTCATTATTGGGCAAATCGTGCACTTATCCTTAGAAAACATCACTTAAAAGCTTGTCGGCCAAATTGGGGTCACTCACGACCCTAGAGAGCTAGGTCTTAGCTGATCATACAGCGGATCGACACTCTTTTCGCGAAGCCAGAGACTTAGTAATATCGCACTTAGTATGACCTTTAACGTCTTATGCCTACCAGCACGGTTTCGCGTCTATTCGGAGCAAACACCGCCCTTGACCTGAACGATATTCCGTATACCATGATTGAACACCTAGGTAGATGATTGGCGCATGGTATTTTTCTACGACGTTCAGTTTCCGCAACATTTTTCTAAACTCATCTGTGTGTAAATTGATAGAGAAATTGGTAGATGTTCGAGCCTTTTTCCAGGACAGCGGAAGCGACCCGTCTTCTGCTGCATATTAAGGCTTCCGAAAGTTTCACTCCACATCGCATGCTATGTTACACCTGAAAAATTCTATCTACGAGACCGTTTTTCGTAAATATGACTATGTATAATATATCGCTGGCGACAAGGATTCATGGAGCCTTTTGAGACGATACGGGCGACGGGAGGGCTCACATTTTTCATATCTGAATTCTTGCGAGATGTTCGATTCCGCATCCGGATTGGGGCATTCCTTTTTGTCTCAATAATATAGGAAGATGGTGTCCTGTTTAAGAATCAGCATTATTACCGAGAGCTGCCGAAATATGTCTCACTACATTCTTTGTAGACGACCTTTGATCTCTTTTGGAAACTACCTGATGCGATTTCTGAACCCTTAAATCCAACAGTCATTAAACAGAATCTCTTGTCATGTGCTTTGGTATAGCTAGAGCTGGCAGTTCTACCATCATTCATGGCTTCAGCTAGAGGAGAACTTGTTACTAAACGGAGTGGTGGATTCTCACCTTTTACTTGGTCTTGTTTTTGACCGGCACCTCTCCTGGAAAAACCAATACTCGTTGCTTGATATTCAGCTCTTTGGGTGCTAATAGAACTACCGCCTCAGTGTTTTATTGTTCATTTGTTTTCTCAAAACTTGACTACGAATAGAAGTCTTACAAATTCGCACCCGAGCCGGAATTATGGTAGGTGAACGCAATCCACTACACCGGTCTCCTTCATTGCATTCACGACCGATCTCATCTGTCCCTATGCTGCCAAAAAATGCCAGTCATACCCCTAAGCTCAAAGAAACTCAGGGCTAGGAAACCTTGTTTAGAGCTCTATGCAGCTCTCAGGCAGGTGCATCTGGCCATAATGTCGCTATTGAGACTACCATCATTGAATATTTGTCTTCATGTTTCTGCTACAAAAGATTCTACAGCGCCGCGAATGTTACGTTTCACCTTTTGGAGCCCAATTCGTGTCACACTGAAACGTTCCTAGTCGAGAAGGATGGCATCAAGTCCGAAAAGGGGATCTGCTTCCATGCCGTATCGCTTCTGTTAGAATTCAGCGAGGTTATATTGTTCGTTCCGGGAGATAACGCATCGGGCCAGGTTCGTAGACCGGATTGTGATTTATAGCGACTCACAAAGAGGCCTGAATGCTCTCCTGCCATTGGGATTTTCGCACCTCCTGTGGTTAACAGTATTTTGGAGGCTAAGTTTGCCGCAAGCCTGGCGGATGTCGAGACTACCTTCTGCCGGATTCCTGGATATGCAAAGAATTTGCGGTATGAGCACACTGATGAGGGTGCCAAAGAGTTCCGCGAGGACTGGACGAGCAGACCAGCGTTCTGCTCTTTTTCACATTAAATGCATGGCAGAGATGGCAGAGGGCCGATGGGAACTTAAATGTACGCTCCATCGGGCCGTAACTAGCCCGATGGAACTACGCTCCATTGCTCCGGTGGGTACAGTTCGCTTTTTCTAGTATGCGAATTTTATTGAGTGGTCTCCTGCGCTTTACCACAACTATTGCGTTGTCCCTAAGACTGTTCGACACAATGTTGTTTAGTGTCTAGTGTTTGGGATCTCCACGCACGTTGCCTATATAGGAACAGGGACAACCCGGGGCACTACCGGTTGTCACTAATACTTGAAACACGTCCGTTCACAAAGATTTGTATACTCCTGGAATTTGGTAAGGAGGCTGGTCTACCACTTTTACTCTTTTGAGGTTGGGTGCATGCTCCGGCGCCGGGGAGGGAAGGGGGTCTCTTCCTCTGACACCTGAAAATGCTTTTGGTTTTGTATTTTTGCCTGTGTATTGTTGTTGTTTTTTATTGGATTTGGTTTGCTTTTTTGTTATCTTTTGTAATTTTGCTGAATATGCCCTTGGTGGCATTCGCCAGATAGCCACCTTAGATTAAAAAAATAACCAAGTAGTTTCGAACTTTTTTAGTTTATTCTAGAGGGATGCAGAAGAAAAATTTAAAGAAAAAACTCATATTATTTAAACTTTTATTTTTGACATTTTTTGCATGCAATGAAAAGAAATAATCTGATCGTCAGTAATAAGGGAGGAATTGAAGTTTTCTATCCACTTCTAGATGAATGTTCATAAGCAACTCGGTTGTTAAATAACTTGCTTTTTCGCAGCATTTTTAGACATCAAATTTAACTAAAGCGGCTAATTTAGGTTGGTTTGGATTTGGCGAGGAAATTTATTAATGTGATTCTCAAAAGCGGCATTTTAAACGTCTTTGTAATGAGCATGAAATGATAGGTTGTGTATGATAGCAAGTTAAATTAACTGGCGTTTCAAAGTTTTGTTTAGGATTTGATTGACAGCCATCTCACCCAACGCCTCTACACAAATAGCGCTCTCTTGCAATTAACACAGTGTAGACCAACAAATTTAAGCACTTCAGATAGCCACTTTACCTTATAAATATGGTCCCCATTTATCGAACTTTAATCTTAAAAAATAGTGTGGTTGAATTCTAATCCGACGAGTGGTGGGTGCCAAAAAAGGTGTCGCAATCAGGGTTGGCTTTGCATTATCTGGGCCGAAGTTGGATGTCAAGTGAACACGTGGAATGAGACGTCAGCGATGCTAATCACTTAGACGACAAAACTAATTCATTTCAACAATAACCGAGTGTGCTTTGGATTGGGTTGTATTTTGTATCATCAAGTAAAAGCATTTATAATCAAGGCTTCATATGTGCAACATGGTTCATACAAACTCCAAGTGGAAGTGTTAGGATTAACTGGCTCGTATTGGCATAGTATGATTGATAATATTATAGTATTAGTAAAAATTGTAGTATTGATCCGATAAAAATTGAAAAGTTTAGTCGAAAATTCAAAGGGGAAAATAAATTTTCAAACGATTAAATTCAGCATATTCCTACTCTCTTGAGTCCTCTAACCTAACTTAACCATAACTAGCCTAACATAACCCAACATAACCGAATCCAATTTAACTTAGCATAACCTAACAATTTTTAACTTACTTAACCTTATCTAAAACAGGAATTAGCCTATAGACTAACTGAACTTGGAATATATTCCACTTTAACCCAACTTGACCTAAAACCTATCCTAACTTAAAACCCTAGGCGAAAGGCTAATTATTTTTTCCTTACGTTGCCTAATCTCAGCTAAAACCTGAAAACCTAACTAACCCAACCTAACCTAATCAAGAACGTTTTGCCACTCTTCATCCTGCACATTCTCCCTTCTGTTGTTTTAGTGCATTTTAGCTCTTTAGTTCTTCGAGGATGCAGCTGAAAAATGGAGATATGGCGTAGTTTCTTCTTAAAGTAGAAAAATTTACTTCCCTGATTTAATTTCACCCCTCAATCAAGTCTGGTTGTTCTAAATCATAAGAAACAAACCAACATACTGTTTAGTTGTAGCTTGCGGTTACTATAACAACGAGTAGCCACTTTCACATTGCAACGTGCATGACTGGAGGACGCTCCTCACCTACGCCAAACAGGTGACTGTATCCAATAGACCAATCTAACAGCCACAACAAAGATCTGTAGCAATTCGATATTTTTAACCTGCACTTAGGCCGTCGCAGTACACGAGGTCCTTTTCAAACACCATTGAAGGAGGAGTGCTATCTAATATAGATTTCCGAAAGTTTGTTTGTTTATATATATATATATATATATATATATATATATATATATATATATATATATATATATATATATAAATATATACTATGCAATGGCTTTGCCACTCCCCCTTACGGAGGGAGCTTGCGAATCTGTATTAAATTTAAAATCTAAAATCTAAAAAAAAGCAGCCATGGCTAAATTTTTATAAATTTTCTGAATTTCGCCAATTATAATAATTTTAAAATTGAACTCTAAACTAAATTTCCCCCCTTTCAAAATATCACGTTGCTAAAATATAGTTATAGAAGGTATATAAAAATCAATTTTCTGAACTTTGATAAGAAAAAACATAATTCATAACCAAACTAAGATGAAATTATTATTGAAATACTCAAAAAAATCTCCTTAAATTATAGAGTTAGTGATGATGATGAGAGTGATGATATATATATATATATATATATATATATATATATATATATATATATATATATATATATATATATATATATATAACTTAAAGCAACTTTGAACGACAACACAGATGACAATTGGAGGTAACTTGACCCGGAGAGTAACATAGGCTACTCAGATTTAGCAAAAGCGGCGCCACCTGGTTGTTAGCTTAGGTTAGTTTCAAATTTTTACCCTTTCTAGTGTTTGTTTTTTGACAGGTAATCGCGGCTATGGGTACCAATTAAAATATCAACATTGCAAGTGGAAAAAATAATGTTTGCCAGACCAATTATGTGACTGCAATGTTTAAAAAACCTGATAATACCTATTATCAGCATGCCTGAAACTCGAATAATTTAGATATTTAGTTAAAATTAAATATCTGCTTGAGTCACGCTTTAAAGTCTGTGGCTGCCACCCGCGTACTCACATTTGCCTGCCCGCCCACCCGCTTGCTCGCCCCGCCGCACTAATTTAATGTGAAAATCGTTCTCTGTTAGTCTTTCATGATACATTACGCCATCACTCAAAGTTAAAATACACCTTATATTTTATACCTGCCAACTTTTAATTGCGTAATTTAACTCAAACAAAGAATTTGATTTGTTCAAGATAGATTTTTTATGCCCAAACAACGCCGGATATCTTTGCTAGTATCTTACAATAGTAAGGTGGCTGCTCAGTTCTATACTAACCGCATACCATCACTGCGTCCATGGTAGTTTTCCTTACTAGTTGTAGCTGTCTATAACAAACTCTTTGCTGGGTGATTTCTCCATCCCTATGACTCGCCCAAAATCTGAAGGATATTTGACCCGGCTCAAATGATGTATCATGTGCTCCACACTGAAAAGTTTCCTCTACGTATCGTATTTTATGCCGGCTTTATCGTGTATCAATTTAACTTTATTGTGCATCAATTTAACTTTATCGTGCATCAATTTAAATTATTGAATCCTTGGTTAAGTAATAAACAAGATGGTGAAGGATTTCAGATGGGAAGCAATATGTAAAATGTTCGTTTAGGGATGCATCGACTAACGACGGATATTTAGAGAGGTGCGAAATTAACCTCACATTACTTAGATGCGATTAAATGAAACAGATTCTGTGTTAAACTGATGGGATTTTGTTAATATGAAGCATCCCAAAATTGTTTCGACCTTAATATAAATTAATCAAACGTCAGGCGCGGATCCAGAGTGGGAGGGGGCTAGGGGGCTTAAGACCCCCATATTACAGACCTGTTTATGTTTATATTCCCTTTTTAAGCCATACTTGTATTCTGCTATTCAGAAAGAGTTATGTAATAATATAGAATATATACCCCAAAAGTTTTCAAACCACTGTGATTGAATGTATCTTATCTGATACATGTATAAAACGCAGGTAAATCTCAAAAATAATGATTAAATTCAGTGTTATACCTTAGCTAAATTCCCAAAAGTACAATTCCTAATTTTCTGATGTGTGGAAAAAATTCGCATCTGAGTGTGTTAGTGGTCGCTCATGTATGAGATGCTGATATTTACTATCAATGTTGTGTAAAATAACCGTTATTAATGACCACTACCCTTTTCTCAGAGTACTCATAAAGAGCAATTCAGGTTAGCCCCCTTCCCCAACATTTATATCCTGGATCCTCCACTGCCTAACTTAACCTAACCTAAACTAACCTAGCCTATTCTAGATGAGTGTGGGTTGTTAGGTAAAGTTAGGCTTTGTTAAGTTAGTTTACAGTATATTAGGCCCGAAAAAAAACCTTGGCATGTCACATCTTTACTAGATCAAATTTATGTAAAATGGGAAGCAATTTGTAAAACCTTGAAACTGTGAAGCACTGTCCTTAAGATTTGTCTTGGGAGGCAATAATTCGAAGTCATCACCCAGTGTTTAATTCTGTTGAGTTCTCATCTAACAGCCCCAGTTCGAATTCCCCTGATCGATCCAGCTGGCACGAAACGAACCTAGCTCTTATTTGAAGGGGACGCTTCTCGGATAGGGGTGTATTGGGTCCACTCTAAACTGTAGGTCAAGAATAAGATTAATTCAGACGATAAGATTCGATGGTAAAAAAAAGAATACTCAAGCTCCACCTCCAACTAACCTAACCGGTTTAGTGTTGTTATTAAGCTATTATTGACTTTTCTACAACATATGAACAGGAGTGTTCCAACATGTACAAGGTTACCATAAAACGAGATTCAATTTTGAATAGGCTTCATTTATTAATTGTCGAATTAAGAAAGGAAGCTTATTAAAAGTTGGAGGCCCGTTCTTTTGGGTTCACCCTGTAGTTACAAACATGATTTAATGAATCTTTTGCTCGCAAAGGTGGAGCGAGTGTAGTAGGGGTAAACAAACTACACTTGAGATCGGGAAGAAGGCGTCCCTTTTGCCAAAACGCCCGCAGGTGTATGCCCACCCGTTCTCTCTGGGTCCAAGGAGAAGGACAGCTATATATCTCCCACATACTTTTACTCCCTCCAACTTCACCACGTTTTTGCAGATCTCTCCTTTGGAAACTTTCCCTCGGAGATTTGACTCTTAGGTTAAAAAAAAGAGAAGTTTTTTGCCTCTTCATCGAAATAGTTATTCTTTTGTAGTTAGAAATTTCGATTCGGGGATCTTGACCTATCGGGCAACGGGACAGTCCACCGTCAGTTTAAACCAACAATCTTGGACCTCTTCAAAAACTGTATTTCTATGATAAGTGTCAGTCTCTTGACATTTTCAAGGAAGAGTTTATTAGACTATAATTAAAAGGAAGTCAATGGTAGTTGAGCTAGTAATTTAGGCTGTCCCCTTGCATGGGTCTGTATAAAAACGTAGGGTTGGCAAAATTAATTAAATTTTTTCTCTGCAGATTTCAGATGCCATAAATATGGTGATCGTCTGGTTTTACTGGTTTTATCGATCACTCCATTTTTTCTCTTTTTTTAAAACTTGTGAGTTATCTTTGGAATGAAAAATACTTATCATTTCAAGGTATTAATTGTCAATGTAGTGGAAATAAAAGGTGTTTAAATATAAAACATATCAGCAAAATACAGTTCTTTCAACTTCCCTTGGATCACACATACCTGCCTCCAACCAAACATGTTTTTTACTTCAGTCCACTCTATTCCTTTAATAATAACATCTTTCCCCCTGTTCTCGTCAACTAAATATTATCACGCTCTAAAAGAACGAGAAAACAAACCATACAGTTAAATCCATCTTAAAGGAGCACAGCCCCCCCCTTAATCACTGTAACAAAGACAAAATAGAAGTGTCTCAAAGACCATAAATTACGAGTCAGACATAAACTTGCCAACCATACATAATCTTTATCATTATTTTAGGAGAAATGGCATTCATTAAGAATTTGATCTAGATATAGGGGAAGGAGGGAGAGGGATGATGGAAGAGGGAAGAGGAGGAGGAAGGAGGAAAGGGAGAGAAGAGGAGACAGTGAAGGCTCGATCTCCGATTATTGCATCGCCATCCATTAAATTAGGGAAAGGAAGAGCCGCTTCAACTTGATGGTGAGGGGGGTCATTGAGAAAAGGAGAATGCTGATTTGAATGCCGAGAGATTGCTCACGTCCCTTAATTGGAAAGTGATTAGTTGGCCCGCATTAAACTCTAAGCAAACGACTTTCCATTAACTCCCGTTATTAAGTAACCGTGGTAATAAGATAATTTATAAGACCCCTTCTGATCGCTTGAATCGGGGGTGGAAGAACCTGAAATTCCCCTAGAGAATTTGGGCTTGTAATTAAGCCCATTTATGGAGCGAGGCCCATTGCCAGAATTTGAATGAATGCGGTCGGAGTGGCGGAGAAGCGTTGATCGGCTCAATTGGACACTCCTTCATCACCAGGAAGAGCAAAACACATCGCAATTGAAAGTCGACACGACACAACGAGAGTAAACATCAAGTAATCCAACACAAAATAAACTCCACACTTCGCAACGTAGGCATCCATAACATAAACACGACATACCACAACTTAAACACGTCACAACAATATAACACAGCCCAACGTAACGTAATGCTAACCAACACACCGTAACGCATTACCAATGTGCAAAGTAAACAACCATTACGTAAACACGACACAACACAACGTAATCCAGCACAATTCAACGTAATATAATATACCTTAATCGCAACATGATCTAACTCAACACAACATGATCTAACCCAACACAATTCAAGGTGAGCAAAAAATTTAACATTACTGGTTTGGGAATAGATGGATGGTCAAAAAATACGGCTGGGCTCAAGAATACTCTGCTAGGTTTAAGAATACTTACTCGGTTGAAGAAGAGTCTGTTGGATTTATAAATATTCTGCTTTTTAAAGAATACTCATTTAGGTTTAAGGAAACGTATCACGTTGAAGAAAACTTGGTTGTGTTTAAGATACTAGCTAGCCTGGTTTAAGACGAGTTAGCTTGATTATGATTGAAGAATATTCGCATAACTTTAAAAATACTCACGAAGTTTAAGACTAGTCTTTTTGGTGTAAGAATACTCAAAAATTGAAAAAATAACCCACTAAGTTTTCTGAGAAATGATCAGATTGAGGAATACTCCTTCCTATTTAAGAGTATTCATTACTTTTAAGAATAGGAGACTAGATTTAGAAATACATACTTGGTTGAAGAATACTCGGCTGTTTTTTGAATGCTTAACATGTTGAAGAATACTCATATGGGTCTAAGAATGATCACTACTTTGTAAAATACTCTCTTGGCTTTAATAGTAGTCACCTAATTAAAGAATACTCGGCTTGGTTTAAGAATATTCACTGTTTTGAAGAATACTAGCCAGGGTTTAAGTATATTTACTCCGATGGATAAAACAGCTTGGTTTAAAAGTGGTTAGCATGATGAAGAATATTCATCTAGTTTTATGAATACTTGCCAGTTTGACGATAAACCATCTGGAATTAAAGAATACTCACCAGTTAGAACAATACTCATATCTTTTTAAGGATACCCACAACGATAAAAAAAGCTCGACTGAGGAAAGGTTACTCACTAGGTTAAGGAATATTTGGCTGGCTTCAAGAATAATTATCCGGTTGAAGAATACCCGGCTAGGATAAAGGATATTAACCAGGTTCAAGAATACTCACCAGATTTAAAAAAATATTTACTATGTTAAAGAGCACCCAACTCTAATTATGAATACCTACCAGACCTAAGAATACTCTGCGGGATTCAAATATAATCAATATTAGGAATATTTGGCTGGAGTGAAGAATACTAAGCTGGATTTAAGAATATTCAACTAGGTTGACAAATTCCTCCCTGGAATAAAAAATACACAACTGGATTGACGAATACTCGGCTGGGTTAAAGGATATTCTGTTTTGTTTTTGTAATATTTACCAATTTGAAGAATGCTAGTCAGGGTTGAAGAATACTCACCAGTTTTAAGTATACTAGGCTGGGTTTAACAATACTCACCAGGTTGAAATATAATATACTGGCTTTAAGAATACCAAGCAGCTGCAGAATTTCATGCTAGGCTTAAGAATAGTCAACAGTTTATAGAATACTACATGGGTTTAAGAATCCTCATCAAGATGAAGACCACTCTGCTGAGATTAAGAAGACTCACTTAGTTGAAGAATACTCGGCTGGGTTTAAAAATACGCACCAGGTTGAAAAATATTCGCCTGGACCCAAAATACGCGGCTGGTTTGAAAAATGCTCGTCTGAATTGAATATTTTCTGCCGATTTAAAGAATAGCTAACTAGGTCAAGCAATACTAAGATGAGTTGATTAATACTTGTCTGGATAGAAAATTACTCAGCTCTATTGAAAAACTATTTGCTGGGATTGAAGAATACTAGGCTGTATTGAAGAACACTCTGCTGCATTGAATTAAGCTCTGCTGGATTGAAAATAACTCACATGGAAGGGAATATACGAGGGGCGGTCAATAAGTTTTGCAATTCGGATATAAGGAAACGAGATATGAGGAAAATTGTTTCATTATTTTTCAATATAACTACCCTCGACTTCAATGCACCTGCACCACTTGTCTCTGAGGCTTCGAATTCCCGACAACCAGAAATCTACCGACTGCTGTTCAATCCACTCCTGGACGGCGAGCTGGACATCTTCATCGTCTCCAAACCGGCGTCCACGCAATGCAGCCTTGAGCTGGCGGAATAAAAAGTAGTCGCTAGGGGCCAGATCTGGACTGTAGGGGGGATGGTTGAGCTCATCGAATCCGCACTCGCGCATGGCAGCTTGTGCAACTCTGGCCTTGTGGACTTTGACGACGTTGAAATCGATCATGAGGCGTGAGGTTTCTTGTGATATTCCAAGTTCTCGCTCGATTTCTTCGACCTTCACCCGTCGATTTTCGATTATCATCCTCTCCACACGGGCCCCATTGTCCTCGTTGGTCACATCTGATGGGCGTCCTGGACGGGGGTCATCTTCAAGGGACTCACGACCATGGTGGAACTCCATATTCCAGCGAACAATGGTTGCATAGGAAGGGCGCGGTGTCGGTGTACGCTGCAACGATGCCTTCATGGATCTCTTTTGCATTCTTGCCTTCCTTGGTCAAAAATTTGATCACTGCGCGGTGCTGAACGTTCTCCATTGTTGAAATATTTGTGACTGACGATCTGCGATCAGCTACTGCTTCTTAAATAGACGAGGCAGGAGCGTGCGGCTGCAGGTCCAGACTTGTCATAACTTGTCCTAACACCCCCCACAAACAGCCATCCCCTTTCCGCTGTTTTGCCCTACCGATTCGCAAAAGTTATTGACCGCTCCTCGTAGTGACCTAAATTGATGGATAATCGACTGGATTAACGAAATCTCGGCTAGATTCAAGAATTTTGTGGGAAGTGAAGAATACTTGCCCTGATTGAAGAATACTGGGCTTGAATGAAGAACACTTAGCTTGATTCATGGTACTCGGTTGGATTTAGAATAATAAGCTGTGTATAGAAATGCTTAGCTTGATTGAAGTATACAGTTTTAATTAAAAGTAGCCGAATCGGTTAAAGAATACTCACCTGGATTGAAATATACTTGAATTGGCGAACACTCTCCTTGATTGAAGAATGCTAAGTTGTATTAAAGATTACTTGCCAGGAACGAAGAATACTTAGCTTTGAAAAATACTTGGGTTGGCTGATAATCGTTGGCTGGAATGAATAATAATAGGCTGGGTGTTAGAATACTTGGCTAGGTCGAAAATTAAAGATTAAAGACCTGGATTGACGAAACCTTAATTGAAGTAAATAATACTCGTTTAGATTCACGAATATTAGATTGGGATAGCATTCACGTTTCCATGGGCGTTTGCGTATGTGCGCCTGGACAGTGACACTTATACCTTACTAAAACTTGCAAATTTGTTCTTGTCATCTAAAAATTCAAATAATTAATTCCCGCTACCGATATTTACAATTTTCAGTTTAAGATAGTGGACCCCTTCAGGCAGTCCTAAGCTCCTTTGCCAGTGGCTAATTAACAAAAATCTCTCCCTGTCTCTTCCGACTACTCCTTTTTTTCTCAAACGACGCGACCCGCTTGAGATGGAACGCTATTCTTCCCTCGTCAATTACGCGTTTATTCTCCAATTAAAGTATGAGAAAACCAAGCAATGGCTTCGCCACTCCTCCCTACGGGAGGGGGGGGGAACTTGCGCTTCGCTACTTAGATTCAAAGTTAAAAGTTAAAAAAAAACAGCCATGGTCACATTTTTATAAATTTTCTGAACTTCGTCAATTAGAATAATTTTAAAAAGGAATTCTAAACTAAATTTCCCTCCTCTCAAAATATCACGTTGCTAAAATATAGTTATAGAATAGAAGAAGATATATAAAAATAAATTTTCTGAACTTCACCATTTGTAATTCTTTGAGTTTTAAAAAATTTACAAAACTTAGATACTTATATTTATTTCTGAACTTCACCATTTTGTTTTTTGATATTATAAAAGAATAATTAGAAATAACTTTGATAAAAAAACATAAGTCATAACCAAACTAAGATAAAATTTATTCAAATACTCAAAAATTCCCTTCTTAAATTATAGAGTTAGTGATGGTGATGATCATCATCATGATCATCATCAGGGTTTTAAATCCGCTCTCGCTGCTCAGAGAGTGAAAGTAAGTCCTTTCCTTAAAATGTTTTCCTTACATTAAAAAGGATTCTGTTTCCTTCCAGGTATCAGACACTGTACGGGGTGTTTCTTTGTAGGACAAAGGTAAGTTTCTGAAAAGAAACTTACCTTTAAGGTCCTGATCAAGTTACTTCCGGTAGCTCAGCATATATGTTGTTCACATATTACCATCCCATAAATTCATCACTTTAACCAGGAACTTCTCATTATAAACCTTTTGGATGATGACTTCGTATGTTTTGAGCTAACAATAGCAATATTTTCCTCCCGTCTATTTGGGTGGCAGACATCGCACGAACCTTTCTCTACCACAAATTCACCGCCTGGTTATGAACTGCAGGCAGAGTTTCCCATTACCTTTGCTTTATTCACAAATAAATCAATAATCTTTATAAATAATAAACCAAATTTCTTGAAAGAGTTCTTTAGCAATTGACTTCGCTTTAAGAATGAACTAGTTTAAAATCGAATTTCAAATAGCAGTAAATAAAATGCGATCGTGGTGTTAATACATATTTTCCCAACAAAATTTAGAAAGTGCCGACAGTTTATTTTTAAACTCCCCTCCCCCCCTTCAGCAGATAATAAGCATATGTTCTTTAAAAGAATAAAAATTGGATTTGGCTCAATGTCAGCTGGGCCGATTTGGAGTTTGAGCGGATGCCGATGGGGTAGATCCGAGTCATTATAACTATGCCGCTACGCACACGTAAATGTCAAGTCTTGGCCAAAAACTTTCAATAGCTTTCTCTTTATATTTTTACCACATTGAATTTCTTTTGGCCCTAATTTATAAATTGATCTAACTATTATATACCAGTTTAGAGCGAACTTGAGTTATTTTTTTTCCAACAAGTTTTGTGTCGTGCAGAAATTTCAAAATCGCACTCTGGCAAAATGCCCTGCTAAGTATTTATTTCAATACAATGTTAACGTCTAAATACGAGTCTATAGTCCGAACAAATTATTCTTAACATCACGTGCAAGGTAAACAAAGATACACAAATACTACATACTTGTAGGTTTTTTCTATAATAATAATATAAATGCAATATTTCTAATCATCCTGGCAAAGAGGGGAATTAATATAAAGACACCTGTGGTATATAACTATCAAAACGTCATTATTTGAGTCGACTAAATTTTTAATATTCGTTTCGTTTGGGCCTATCATTCAATTCCCTAAATTACCCTAGATTTCTGAACATGGAACACATCAGTAGCAACTTTATTTTTTATGGAGAACCACCTTTCATTATCTATCTCAGTCAGAAAATTATTGCTCTGTTCCACTTCTGCTATACCTAGGTTTAGAATGGCACGATTCAGAATCTAGAATATCATCGCCAAGACATTTTTCATCATATTATGTTTACTAGCTTGTCCGCCTTAGCTTTGTAAGACACTTGTTACCAGTTTCCGTTCGTTCGTTTGTATCGACCGCTCGAGTGTATCGTTGAATTGTGTTCACTCTGATCTGTGATGTGTGCTTGATCTGCTATTGTACATGTTCATCTTGTCAGTAAGTAACTCTTTGTCATTTATTTTGTTTCCCCTTTCCTTGCCTCTCTTCTTCTCTCTGCTTCTTTCGCACCCACGTGTTTTTTTTTTCAAGCCGCCTCGTTGTTAACTCCGCTCTGTCTTCCCGCCCACTCCCCCCCCCCCTCACCGACCGCTAATTCTGATTCGTCACTATTTTTTCCCTCGCTTCTTGTTTCTATCGTAATTTTATTACGTAATTTTATTACTCTTTATTTTGTCTCGATTGTTGTTTCTTCCGTTATTGTGTCGCTTAAGCCACTCTACTTATATAGTTAACTAATTTGTTATGATTGATAGGTTAACGATTCTTGCCCTCAATAGAACTGCTACCAGTGTTTCTCAAAACACCCTTACTCTCATTAATGCATTGGGAATTTCTCGTTCCGGCCACCAGACTAAACGTGGTTTCCGTTTAGCTCCTGCTCTTAGAAAACTTTTTTTACTTGAATCAAGCTTCCCCACTTGGACTCACGGAAACTTGGCTTGCCCCTTCTGCTTGCTGTTTAAATCTCGCTACCCCTGATCGTTACGTCCACTCCCATATCTCCTGTAACTCTCGCGGTGGTGGAGTTGCTCTCATTCACAGTGCCTCCTTTCCTCTGAATAATCTGCCCTCTTCCCCCCTCTTCTCTCTTTTGAGGTGCTCATCAATGTCTCTGATTCCATCCCCTCTCTGATTATCTTAGTCCTCTACCCCCCCCCCCCCAGCTCCTCCCTCGAGCTTTTTTTTGATGAATTTAGTTATCTCCTCGCTGGCCTCTCCCCACTGGTTCTCTGCTAATCCTCGGTGATTTCAACCTTCCTGACCACAATCCTAATTTCAAAGCCTTTTCGGAGATGCTTGATCTCTTCTCCCTCACCCAACATGTTTCTTGTCCTACCCACTCTCACGGTAACATTTTAGACCTTGTAATCTCTGACTGTCTTATTTCCAACCTCACGACTACAAATTTGTCCAAGCCTTTCCGTCGACTAGCCTCCGTAGATATTCCCTTCCTATCTAATGATGTGACCTCCAAACTTCTTCCCATTGATGCTTCTGCCTCTCCTGACAAGATTCTCTCTTCTTTGGATCAACCCCTTATCACTTGTCTTGATGCTTACTTCCCCCTTGTCACCCCTTCGAACTCCCGTTGTCACCGTGCCCGTTGGTACTCTATAGAATTCCTCCGTGCTAGGCAGTCCATGCGTGCCCATAAAAGAGTCCTTAGAAAGGCTCGCCCCCGTGGGCAAGACACGACCCCTCTCTCACTGGCGTTCCGACTTGCGATAGCTTCCTACGTGGCGAAATTAAAATCTGCTCGCGAAACCTAATCCCGTAATCTGCTTACTGATAGTAGGAATGATCCTCGTACTGTCTCCCGCCTGCTCTCCCGTCTACTTCCCCAGCCCAGGTCTCCCCACCCATTAGCCCTGCTACTCTCTCGAATTTCTTCGCAGATAAGGTCACGAACTTTCGTGCCGCCCTTCCTCAGCCTTCTGTCCCAGCTCCTGCTATTCTCGCCTCAGCCGCTTATCGTTTTCTCCGCTGTGACCGCGTTGAAGCTTACAGCCCTGCTCTCGCATTCTAAGAAATCGGGCTCCACAAAGGACATTTTTCCGCCTAAACTGTTATGTAAAATTCTGCCTGCTATCCTCATAACGCTTCTTCACCTGTTCATCACTTCACTTGCCACTGGTTTTGTTCCTCTTCCTTCAAACGTGCCCACATCCTTCCGATTCTTAAAAAGCTTCAATTAAACCCCACTGACCCTTCCAATTATTGCCCGATTTTGCAACTTCCTTTCCTCTCTAAGGTTCTGGAGAGAGTGGTTGCTTCACGCATCAACAGTCACATGGTGGCCTGTAACATTGATGAAACCTATCAATCTGGTTTCAAGTCAGGTCACTCCACAGAAACCGCCCTTCTCAATGTGTCCGATTGCTCACGAAGAACCACGGACAGGGGTTGTGCCTCCATCCTCGTTCTACTCGACCTCTGCTTTGCCTTCAATACTATTGACCATACCGTCCTACTTGATCGTCTCCACTCTTTCCTCGGCATATCAGGCATCTCGTGCTTGACTGGTTCCGCTCTTACCTCTCGTCTCGTACTCAATCCGTTGTGATTGACAACGTTTCATCCGACTCTCCCCCCATTCGCTTTGGAGTGCCACAAGACTCTGTCCTTGGTCCTCTACTATTTCGTATCTAACTTCTCCCTCTTGGTTCCCTTCTCCGTAATCTCGGTCTATCCTTCCAGCTCTATGCTGATGACACTCAAATTTTTGTTTCCTTATCCCCCACGTCTCTTGCCTACTTGATCACTGACCTCCTGGATGCCTACTCCTCCATTTCTGACTGGCTGTCTACCAACTTCCTCAGGCTTAATCACTCCAAAACTGAGGTCCTCCTCGTCTGCACCCCTGCTCTTGTCAAAAAATCTAAATCTCTTTTTCTCTCGCTTACTCTGGGCGGTAATACTATCATTTTCTTTGACTGCGTTAGGAATCTGGGTGATGTTTTTTATGAGCATCTCTCCTTCAAGCTTCATATCCGCAATGTCAGCAAACCCTCTCTGTTTTCTTCGTAACTTCTCTTGCATTCGCTCTCACTTTGATCGCCAAAGTCTTGAGACTGCTGTTCATGCCTTCATCACCTCCACGCCTTGACTACTGTAACTCTCTGCTTGTGAATCTGCTATCCTCCTCTCTCCGCCCCCTTGAACTTGTACAGAACTATGCCCCCCGGCTTCTCCTCCGTCGCCCTCCATTCTCTCCTTTGAAACCCTTGATGCACTAACTGCACTGGCTCCCTGTCAGATCCCGTACTCACTTCAAGATACTTCTCTTCACATTTAAGGCCCTATCGCCACGCCATGTCCCTCGGGCCCTTCGGTCATCACATGCACCTATTTTGAATATTCCTCGTTCATCCCTCTGCTCAATGCGGGACTGCTCCTTCTCAATCTGCGCCCCTAAGTTGTGGAATGCTCTTCCTGCTGAAATCAGGTCTTCTCTCTCTCTTACCACATTTAAGCGTCTTCTGAAAACGCATCTTTTCAGAATTGTCGTCTCCCCCTCTTGAATTTCCATTGAATTTTCATTCTCATCTCAGCACAACGTGCGCTCTGGGAAGCCCTCAGGCCTTGAAGAGCGCATTACAAAAGACTTATTATTATTATTATTATTATTAAATTAAGCTTTAGCGTCAATATGTATATTCTTCAAAGACCTCATAAATTTAGTGAGGATTTTATACATTGAAGCGGTCAATTAATCATTAATGAGGAATATTGATTACAAATGGGCATGACTTGTTTTAAAAGGAAAGAGCTCCTGAACTTTAATTAATTTATGATGACCCGAAGAGTTAATCTCCTCTCCATGGATCGCCGGTGTCTAGTGCAGTCTTGTCTGAAACGAAGAACTGTTCTTCACAAATAGGCCAACTCTCTGGAATTCGGGCCTGTTTAACAAGACAAATTATTAAATTGCTTTCTTGTAAAGGAGATTATATTTAAATTGGAACTACTTAGTCCTTATTTAATATTCCCAAATTCATTGCCGAATGTATTATCTCTTGAATTTTTGGATTTGATGCCGAAACGAATCGAAAATTCTTAAAGGGTTGTGTGCCCCATTGATCACTAAGCTATGTAATTTCCAAAAATTTCTAATTTCATTGATTATTTAACCTTTTTATTTAAAACATTTTTTTTCAATTTTGAAGATACCAAAGTTGTTTTGTACTTTTTAATTCATGCAAAACAAATTAAAATTGTAAGACGCTTGGAAAGCAATACAACCCAATCAGAGTTATATGTTTTTCGGATAATTATTTCCCTTGACGGGGCAGCATCCCCCATTGCAAAATACATTTACTAAAAACCACCTAGTCGACCTTTTTCAAGCAATTGGACGCCTCTTAATATATAAAAGGTTAGTGCCATCAAACATTGCCTAGTTTCTACCCGATCTACGCGACGTAAACATTTTCTATTCTCAAAGATGTGATTGTCCAACCTGAAATCGACGTGCTTATAATGAACCCAATTCCACTTAAATGACGAAAGAAACCAGTCCTTCCCAAATTATATTAAAAGGTTTCCAATCTCTCCTTTCTAAATGCATACAAAACAACTCTTCTCCTGTGTACGGGGATGGGGATTCATCCGTAAATCTTTATATGGATTTTGACAACCGCAAAATAAATCCTGACAAATTTTTAAATTCAATTCTGAATCTTCCACGGGATGATGAAACTCTTTGTGTTTTGACTTTCCTCCAAGCGGAACAAATGCTCTTTCAAGCAAAATTAACATCTTCTACTTGAATCAAGTCAACGAGAAATGTCTCTGGATGTTAAAAAAAGATTCGGTTATAATTTCTATTCAAATTTAACCTTTTTGCAAAGGGGCTGCATGGCCGATTCGAGAATTGCTACTTAAGGTTTAATTAATTAGCGACACAGCGGCATCTTTAGAATACCAACGGTATTTTTTTCTTGCTAGTTGTGTATCGATGAGGCAAAAATAGTTATTTGGGAGCAAATTTAGATCAATTTTATGAAATTTTGATTTATTTTTATTGGAGAAGAAAACTAGTTTATTGTGTAATTAAAGGGGATTGGAAAAAGATGCATCTGGAAGGCATTGCAAAATTAAACTAGTAGAAGGTTTTATGAGGTGAAGCTATCACTTTTAGACGAGTGTCTTGTTTTAAGTACTACTAGGGAACTTCTCGTCTTTGCTGATTGGGTGAAGGTTCGTTAGAGTTGCGCACATACTCATCATTTCCTAGTAACCCGAGCTGTCTTTTCTTTTGGCGAGAAGAACTACATATGTATTTTATATACAATTCCACCCCCATCGTCTCACCATTTTATTTACAAACCTCCACAATTTTTTAGACCTAAACATCTAATGCTTAAGAAAGTTCCCCGGATCACGGTCCACCGTTCGAGTTTGCCACTTTACGCCTGCCACTGAACGAAAATCATCGACCAACCTTCCAAAAAGGCTTTTGGGGTCTTTTATGTACGAAGGTGGACAGGTAGGATTTCGTGCGTACATCTTCCGTCGTTTCTTCAGGCAAAGTGTCTTGTCCAATTTCATTTCAAAACATATACTTTTTATTACATCCCTCACATCGGTTTGTGTTCTTATCAAAATGATTTGTTATAAGTATAGAGGCAATGAACATCGGTATATAACGGTATGCTTTTAAGTCTACTTTAGGTAAGGTTTTTGCTCTTTTCGTTCTCCATGTAATCATTACAATTCACAAAAGGAACTTAGTAAACATTATTTGTCTAAAATATATATATATATATATATATATATATATATATATATATATATATATATATATATATATATATTGTAGAGAAATGGCTACATAAAGCCTCCCGGCGGGCCAGACGAACATATACCTTAAAGCACCCGCCCTTCCCTGATGGAAAACGCCGGAGAATCGAGCCCCATGAGGAGACTCGTGGGAACGGTAGCTGGTGAATAACCGTAACTGCCTACCCTGTTTGATCTACCCGCTGATTAGGTAGTTGGAGCAACCATCTGTGTTAAGGCAACCAGCTGAGGCCCTTAAACAACTCTCTAACGATCCAATTACCTACGAGATCCATAAACCCGTGGTTATGTCACCCAAAAGCTGTGCTAGTCAAAAGGCACGCCGAGAAGTGTGGCGGTTGAGGGTCTTACTAATTCACAAATCGACTTGGGCACCTCAGTGCCAACCTCTGCATTTCTTGCTCTCACTAGATGCGAAGTCGCCATTCGCGCTTCCCTCTGTGGCATCGCCCCTTCTTCCTTAGATGGGACGGCGAGCCGCCTATAAATAAGCCCCGGAAAGAAAGAGAAGAGATTAGAATTTCGAAATTGTGCGAATGACCGATCTTCTCGAACTGGTCCTCTATCGTCTTTTACCGAATAATCCTTTCTCTTTCCTTATGGAGCCTATTTATAGCCCGGCGACGGCTTCATCTAAGGGAAAAGGGACGAGGCCACAGAGGGGAGCGCGAGGGTTGAGACCGCAGAGGTGAGTGCGAAGGGTGAAGCCGCACAGGGGAGATCGAGGGGTGAGGGGAGGGTGGCACGGCGGTGCCACGACTCTGCTAATGTGTCTCGATTCTCTTGCTTAATCTGCAGGTAGGGGAGACTTTAACGTATATGTCCACCTGGCCCTCCGGGATGCTTTATGTTGTAATTCCTCTCTAATCAGGAAAAAGTTGGATGAGTGAGGCTGTGATAATGATGGTACGGCGGCTCATTCCAATAGGGAAAGACCTTCCCCCGAGTTTGTCGTGGGGATCCGGAGCAGAAGGGCCTCCTTCTGTCGCAGAAGATGAACGAAAAGGTGCTGCAAAGCTCTTGACCAAACTGAAGCATCCTTTGAAGCCCGCAATGCTTTGGTGGCTTCTCAGACTAAAGAAAGTTCTGACAGGACCAGATGTTGAACTACCAGAACAACCACTGGATTGCTGCAACCCCAAAATACATACTGAGACTCACGTAGATCAAGGTCTAGATCCACATCATGGGGTTTGTGAGGGTCAGTAGCGAGGGCCAGGTTATACCCCGTATATCTTGCTCGAGGGATTTAGACTGAATATGGAGGGCTACATCAAGTGCTTAGAGGAGTAGATGATGCACTGGATCTAGGAGGTGGTCACTGGAAGGTCGTACGTGTACCACACCAGTAGGAAGACCCAGTCTTAGCTATCAGACATTTTTTTTTAACAACATTACTCCGAAGATCTCCCCTCCCAACTCTCCAGACTGCAAGGCTCTCAAATATTATGTGCGTGGGGGGGACGGGGGGTTGAGAGAGAAAAATAAGTCCCCATGCACCACCAAGGTGGTGTTTAGGTCTTAGATCGCCATACTTTTCACTCAGTTAAATAGGGAGACTGTTGAGAACGCATGCAACATTTTTTGAGATAAAACCAACAAATTATTTAACACGAGAGAATAGGATGAGTTATTATGTCACCAATCCTCTGAAACTTCATTATTTTGCTTACCTGCTTGGCACATATTTAATTTAACAGTTTGTAGCGACGCCCGAATTGCAAGGTGAAGTAGGCTTAACGAAGAATCTCACAAATAAACACCCTATTTGACCTATTAAATCTTGAAATTGGGTGCACATATTAACTACTCAAATAACATGTCATGTAGTAGCAATGAACCAATGTAGAATAGATCGAAATATTTATATCACAATTGTACATGTATTAAGAAATACATGAGAGTAATCAGGCAAGCGAATAGGTGGAGGTTCCCACGTGAACACACAAACATACATACACGACGAAACAGCTTGTCACTTTGTGACAAGCGTGTATGAAAGTAGTATCAACAACAAAGGTAAATTAGTTTCTAGTTTTACCTACCAAATAGGTTAATTTCTTTGCACTTTGTGATTGTTTTCATTTTTTTAATTAATTTCACTTCATTATAGGGACCGACAGCAGTAAAACCTATTTGTATCTTGTTAAAATGAGGCATCGAAAAAGTTTTTTCGATCCCAATATAACCTAACCTAAACTAACCTAGCCTATTCTAGATTAGGTTGGTTAGTTTAGGTTAAGTTATATTAAATTCCAAAAAAATTCGGGATGCCTCATCTTTACAAGATCCACTTATCTAACTTATTCACGTGTTTTCGATTTGCGAACACCTCTTGTTCTTTATTTGGAGAACGTTTTTTTAAAATATTCGTTTAATTTGATAGATGAAAAAGAGAATAAACCTAAAAAAATCAATTTAGTTAATTTTCTTTTTCTTCTTCTCAGCTTTTCCTTACTCGGGGTCCTCGTTCTTGATGAGTCGTTTCATTCGGTAAAAGACTGATCCCTTAAGGATCAGATGCTGTTCCTGACTCCAACCATCCCTATTTATCCGGGATTGGAACTGGCACTGAGTTGGGCTAGCTAGCCTCCCCAGTGGCTAGGAAAATTAATTTGGTTAATTTTCCAATGTGTTAATTACTCTTACAATACATTAAGCAACGGAAATAGGAAATAAAATCTAATCAAGAGATTTAAATTCGTTTTTGGTGACCTAGAAATCCCGTGTCCTAAATTATGTTGATTTAATATATATATATTTTGCCTTTATTGAGATTTGTCCAATTTCCATTCAATCATTTTATTCAACTTCAATCGTTTGAATTCCCTTCAGAAAAGATTGTGTTTTTTTTTTAGAATTTCCTTTATTGATAGGACGGTGATCAATTTAATTATTTTCTTTTTTTCAGCCGATCCTTAATTAGCCTCCGAGGTGCCTCTTTATTACCATAATAATTGCTGCAGAGGGGAAGGCTGAGGAGGGCCAGGGGTATGAATCATAACTACAACAAAAGAAGGTTGAATAGGAAGGTGGGGTAGAGAGCCATCACTGCAAAATAAGTGGTTTGATGCCTGGCAGGGGTAAAGTGTCATTTCTGCAATGCAGGAAAGATGAGGATGGGCAGGGGTAGAGAGTCATCGCAGCCACCCAAGGAGGCTAAAGAGGGGCAAGGGAAGAGTATCATCATTGCAACATAAGAAATTGATGTTGTTTTTCATTGCAGCGGATATCGAGTCGCAGTGTTTGCCTTTGGATTCTGTCATTTTGGTATTTCTTGGTAGCAAGAAAAGCGCCACCAACTTTTATAGGATTCATTATTATCCCCATTATTGATATTCATTAATTGTGAAGGCGGTTACTAAGGCAACAATAAGACTCCTTGCGCACATTATCTACGCCAAGCAAATGGCTGTAACCAATTGACTTATCTAACAACCGCATGTTTTGGGGGGGAGGGGGGAACCACAAACGAAAGAAGCTACTAATTAATTATTTGGCTACGTCACTTGTGTGTCGAATGGTTGCTAAGGTAATGGGAATATTTTATGTCACTATTGGAAAGGTTGCTGTCTTTACCAAAATTTATTACGTCTTCTAAATATTTCCATCTTCAACTGTCCATAAAGTATTTTATCACAATATTCCGTTTGAATTTGCGGCCTATAAACCTCGACAAACTCTATTTTCTTACCATTCATCACACAGTGAATAGCTAAGACATCAGATAGTTGTTATCAATATTTAAGTCTTTCATTATTGGCGAGGTATAGCCGATATATATATATATATATATATATATATATATATATATATATATATATATATATATATATATCAACATAATTATAATATTAGAAGCGGTGAAATAAACAGTGCTTCATTTTTACATTTAGCTGAATATAACCACCCCATTGGTGGAATTCTGCAAAATTCCTTTATCATTCCGCTGATTTCACAAAACGAAATATTACCGAGTGTTCCTTAATTGGCATCTTACCCAATTTAAACATTTCCCCTGGCTTATTTAAACTCGTCCCTATTTAAAAAAAACTTGTGCTAAATGAAATAACTTCATAATGCAGCCTGTTGTCACTCTTTATTAGTGCAATATCATTCGCATTTCCTCCCCGACCACGTGTCTCTCTCGTGACTGTGGAAAAACTATTAGCTCTAAATGTTTTATCTCTAATGATAATCCTTTAAAATGTTTTTGTTTTCTTTTGTAACCCACCATATTCCATTCATATTCATGGCGTTTTTGTGTGTATATTTTTTTGTCGTGTTTTTGTGTTTTTCCATTGGTTTATACTATGTGATGGGCGTTCCCTTCGTATCTTTATATCCTATATAAGGTTGTCTTCTATATTTCCATGCTGTTCTTGAACTTGCAAATATAGTTTGAAAGTGCTTGGATTCATCTTTTCATTTTTCCGTAGGTTAATTTTATTATAAAGGGTCTTTCAACAAGGACGCTCAAGCTTTGTCAGGCGATAGTGGCCTTGATGTTAAAGCGACATCTAGCAGCCTCACTGTGAACTGTTCAGTACTACTTGGCAAGTCACGATGAAAGGTTATAGAGTTGAACAGCCTGTGTAAATCATCAAATGTTATTATAAAAATCATTACTCCGTTCGACAAACTTTCAACGCATTACGTAATTTCTATCCTAGCCTAATCGTCCTGCCGAGTCCACTGTTCGACCTTATTGAAAGACCCTTTTGTTTATATATTTATATATATATATATATATATATATATATATATATATATATATATATATATATATATATATATATATATATATATATATATATAAATGGGGATTTGATTAGACGAGTGGTGCGGAAAAAGGCGAAAGGACACTCAATTGACCTCTTGCTGGCTCCGCTACCAGATGATGGAGTTAAGCTAATGGAGGGAGGAGGTAAACCGCTTTCCTGAGTACGCGGGCAAATGACAAATCCGAGTATAGATTGACCGTTAATTACTTTGCTATGGCTGAATTCTGTTCTGGGTTATTTAAAAGAGTATTTAAAAAATAATATTTAATAACACAACAAAAAACAGATAAATATTTACACAAATGAAATGGAATCAGAATAACCAAGACTATGAGTCATTTAAGGTAGGTAAATGACCAAAATTGATTGAGTCTTTAAAGACTGTGCTGAGCCGAAATACAAATAAATCTTTATAGGATTACCGGATTAATGAGATCCGCACGCGTCGACGCCTTGCAGAAGTTAATACTTGGAAGACGAAAGGAAGGAACAATTCGAGGAGGAGAATTGCAGAAGGTTGAGATTTACCTTGGAATACGAAGACTAGGGAGTAATTGCGCTGGTGAACGAGAATGGCCGTTGTGAGGAAATCGCCAATTGACTGGGGCGGAGTTCCGTCGGGAGAATTTCTTGCCTTTGCGCTCGTGTGTAGCAGCTAACATCCTTGCTAGTTCCTACAAAAGTATAATTCCTCCCTTGAGAGATTACTCATCTCGCTTTCATTAACTCATATTCATGTATGACAAGTCCAATCATATATAACTCGTACGATTTCAAACTTAATTTACTCCGTATCGTCCAATAATAATTATCCTATACTTTGTAGGATATATATTTCAACCAATCCAAATCCTTGTCTGATGTATTTTAAACCGACCAATCAGCATCAACCTTCCCCGCCCCCAATGTTCGCTGACAATTTTAGTTCACTCGTGTTCTCGTTATCGCCAGACAAAATTCCCTTGAGATTATGATTCGAGCAATTATTCTGTGTCTAAAACTATTCCCCAGTCCATCCTTTCCTACATCAAGTATATCATTCCATAATTTATAACTCAAATTTATATAAATATTTACTCTAAACCTACATTTATATTCGATCAAATTTATTATTCTCATTCTGTTATTTTCCATTTTCCCCTTGCTCTTTGTTTGACTTCTATATCTTTCTCGTTAATTAATAAATAAATATAGAAATATAACACTCTTAGTTTTCCCTGAAATTGTCGGTTGCCTATTCTCATTTTTACTCTATTAGAATCTAACACTTGACTCCTCTATTCTCACTCCTGAATCTTATAAAGCATTGGTTGGTGAAGATCAAGGCATTACATACCCGTCAACCAGAGTGTGTGTGTATATATATATATATATATATATATATATATATATATATATATATATATATATATATATATATATATATATATATATATATATATATATATATATATATATATATATATATATATATATATATATATATATATATATATATATATATATATATATATATATATAAATATATATATATATATATATATGAAATGAAAAACTCACAAAGTATCACGTGAGGGTATCAAATGAATGCAATGTCCCGCAGGAAAAAATGAAATGATGTTTCCAAGTACTTTCAAACTTTATTAAGTTCCTCATCAAGGATAACTACAAGAAATAGTATTATAATAGAGGTATATATACGAAAGTACGAAAGAAAACTATAAAAGACCGCCTTAAAAAACAAGAAATCACTAATGGTGATTTCTTGTTTTTGAGGCGGTCTTGTAGTTATCATTGATAAGGATACTTGGAAACACCATTTCATTTTTTCCTGCGGGACATTCCATTCATATATATATATATATATATATATATATATATATATATATATATATATATATATATATATATATATATATATATGTATATATATATATATATATATATATATATATATTTATATCACCCATCTCGCAATATATACATATACATTCCGCTTTACGTGTAGACGAAATCGGAGCCAAATCGAGAAGTGACGTGTCTCGTACGTGATAGCGGGCTGGTACTAACTTGACCCTGCTGAGGCTGGCGTTTAATATTGGCTGATGATGGAGTGAAATCCCTTCCGTGGCCGGAGGCGATTCTCCCAAGGTATACACGAAACTGGGGGGATGGACGTCTTCCAACCAGGTAATTTCGATTACAGATATTCTTCCTCGCTCTCGCATGCTTCAAGATGGTAGGCGGGAGGCAAGATTTCCTCATGGCTTGGGAGTAAAACTCCATGAGTAAACACAACTGCGTTCTTGAAGCTTCTTTGCTTGATTCTTACGCCCGTTTTCTCGTCCTTTGATCTCATGTTTGAGAGCAAGGTGGGTTTCTGGGTTCCATGTGGGGCTCCTTGACTCTATTCTTTCACAATTATAAGAATAGTATTTTATGTCTAAAGTAATGTCTCCACCTTTCCCTATAACCTGTACTATTAAACATTTTTATAGACAAGAAAGTTTACTTATCCAATAAGGTCCATTTTATAACTTTTTAACCGTTTCCTTAACTACGATGATATCAAAATCTTGCTACGCAATTGAGACCTTTACCTCAGCCAGCCTCAGCTAGGCGCATTTGCAAAGAGGCATGACAAATACAGTGTTAGATTTCCAAATCTTTCTAGAACTTAGTTATTATTCTATTTTAAACGTAGATTGGGTGAGAACTTATCTTCCATGGTTGATCTTACCAGATACATTTTAATTATCTCTGCTCGAGTAGTTCCGATCAGTGGACGGGTTCGTCTCATTTCGGTTCTGAGTTCTCGGGTCTCTAGTTAGGGTTAGTAGTTTTGTATAAATATCCATCTTTTTACTAAAATACGAGTACATACAAATAGTGCAGGTAGATCTCTCAATGTTGTAATCTTCACATAGTATTCTCATAAAAAGCAAAGTAGAACTGGATTTTCTTATGACCCTGGAGGGGACTTTCTTCGATAAGCAGGGGTGACACTTGAAAAGGCTAATCGAGAGAACGCTTATTTTAAGTCTTACCTTCTCATGTATGTGAGAAGAGTACCTTCTGAGGGCTTTGAGGAAGACTCTGTTTGCCAAAACTAGCCTTTTACTCTGATAATTAATTGCGTTACTGCAATAATTTTTCTAATTTATAAGGCGTAGCGAAAATAGGGAATAATAAATTTTCCATTCTTTTCGATAAGAAAGGATAACATTTGAAAAGGCCAATCGAAAGAGAGTCTTTTAAGTGTTACCTTCTCGTGTATGTGAGAATAGCTCCTTCAGAGGGATTTGAGGAAGACTGTGTTTGCCATAAATAGCCTTTTAACCGCATATATATATATATTTATATATATATATATATATATATATATATATATATATATATATATATATATATATATATATATATATATATATATATATATATATATATATATATATATATATATATATATATATATATATATATATATATATATATATATATATATATATATATATATATATATATATATATATATATTTATTTATACATATGAGGGACGTGCCGTCTAGGTAAGCAAGGTAGGCAGTGCCTACCCCGAATAAAATAAATCATTAGTTACATTTTCCTTCTGTAGCCAAATATGCACTTAATTCAACAATATTATGACGGTTTCTCTGATTATTATACATAAAATGAAAAATATTTAATTTTTTTGCAGATTAGATAGACAATAGGCATAATTTGGTCCTTCCTTTCAATCTCAGTATGTAATAAACGTATAGTATTGGTGTAGTCCACGTGCTACATACGCCCTTTTCTTTACGTGCTATGAAGGCAGAAATAAATCTGCCTTCATCTCAGTTGATTGGCATCTTTAGTTAGTGACGTCACTTCTTAACAAGCATACGTCATGATTATATAGTCAGTCTGACTATATAAGGGCCACCGGAGGGATTGTTTGGGACTCGCGTACTCAGCCGTCTCACTGTTAACTTAAATTAATTTTATATTTTTACCTTTGTTTTCGGTTCGTTTTTATACTTAAATATTTCATACTAACACTTGTATTATACAATAAAGGGCTACATATGCACAAAATCTCTGCACATTACAACATCAATAATAATAATAATTAACTTAAAGTTAAAAGTGCACTCGGCTATTTCAACTCATCGTTTTCCAGGTGGCCTTTGCTTTTTCGACGTATAGGGTTACCTCTTGTGAGTTTAACGGGATATTTAAAAGAATAAACCCGTCCTTATGCCTTCGAAGAAAAGCACCCCTACGGAAGGTAGACAAACACGTGCTACGGTTCAATTCCCCCCCCCCCGCTACCCGTCCCCGTAAGAACTCGAGCCCTGCCGAACCTACTACTCCTGAGCTGCGTCGTCAGGCGCTCGACTCCTTCGGCACTCGGGAGGTTAGGCACCAGCCCAGGAATAGTACGCCAGCGCCAGGTCTTCTACCCCTCATAATCGAGACACGTGTTGTGGCAGGTTCAAGGGATGAAGCATCATGCTGCATACACCCCCTTTAACACCGTTTTCTTTGCGTGCTATGAAGGCAGAAGTAAATCTGCCTTCATCTCAGTCGCTTGGCATCTTCCGTGTAGTAGGTTTGCGCACCTCTGTGTTTCGCTTAATTTCTTGTGTGTTTATTCTTCAGTTTTAGCTCCTTTACCCTTTCCCCTTTCCAGCAATGGATAGTGAATATCTTAAGACATTTTCAAAACTAGCTTATGAAGAAAAGAGACAACTTATAAAAAATGGTAGACCAAAACCATAACTTAAGGACCTAAATCAACAGAAAGGGACGAAAATTATTAGAACATTTCAAACTGCTTGGTACAGCAAGAAAGAGTGGTGGGGCGGCTGTACTACAACAAAAAGGCTCTTTTGTTTCCTATGTTTAATATTTGTTGTATCTAGTGAAAGTGTATGGGTAAAAGAAGGATATTGTGATTTAAATAATTTGCCCAATGCTTGAAGTAAATACGAACGGTTAGCAGAACATTATGAAAATCAAATATGATTAAAAACATTTGGATCTACACGAGTCGACTTGCTCTTAGATAAACAGAAAACTGTCAGCGCATTGAAATTCACAATAAAAAAAGTTAAAGAAAACAGAGATTTATTTAAAAAAAAAGATTTGCGCTACTTGTTTCCTAATTAAACAAGAACTTGCTTTTCGCGGAGATAATGAACAGAAATCATCGTTAAATCATGGAAACTACATATCTTAATTATTGAACTATACTGCAAAATTTGATGAAAAATTGGCACAACATTTACTGAATTCATCAGTTTTTTCTGGCCTTTCTAATATGATGCAAAATGACTTGATTGAAGCAATAAGCACTATTGTATAAAATAAAAGTAAAAAAGAAATTGCACAAGTCTCATTCATTGCTTTAGAAGTGGGTGAAACGATAGATGTTTCATGTACAGATCAGTGTTCTACAGTATGGAGGTCCGTGTTGGACTGATATTAATAAGATTTGACATTCTTAAGGACAGAACTGTTGGAGGTGTAACAGAGTATATATTTAATAATTTAGATAAATATGGTTGTGTTGAGAAACTTGTAGCACAGGCATACGATGGGGCAATGGTAATGGCACCCCATTGAAATGGCGTTCAAGTTAAAGTAAGACACAAGGCACCGGCAGCTTTATTTACTTACTGTTGTGCTCATAAGTTCAATCTTGTTCTATCTCAGTCAGCAAAATTCCTACATGAATGTAAAAGCTTTTTCAAGTCCAATGACGCACTTACCTCATATTTCCATCACTCTACAAAACGAACGCAACTTCTTGATGAGATAGTGAGAAAAAGCATTCCAAAGGCAGCACAAACGAGATGGAGTTCGAATTTAAAACTGGTCCAGACAATTTTACAATACCATGGTAACCTTTGCAAACTCCAGAAATTTTATTGAGAAGCAATGGGTTTTAGGAGTGGCTAATAACAGACTCAACATACTTTTTGCTGATGGTTTATAATGAAATTTTGATTAAACTGAAACTCTTTTCAATGCCTTACAAACCAAAATGATAGATATTAATGAAACAATAAATTTGCTTGGGGATCTGCAGAGAAATTCCGAGGATATGAACATAAAGTATGAAGAATGGGGCAGAGTAAATAACTTAACTGAATCCAAATCTCGTCCGAAAGGTTCAGTTAAAAAAGAAAGAATGAGAATATTTTGTATTATTTTGGATGATATACTGAAGAACATGTAAGCAAGATTTGCTGATTTAAAAACTTAAAGTTCATTTCATTAGTTCATAGAAATAATTTTTTTTAAAATCTTGAATGGCAATTTGATAAGGATGCATTTGAAAGTTTAGAAAAAAACTATGGAAACCTTTTCGACATCAAAAGACTGAAAGCGGATTTAGCTGGAATTTACAATGCACAAGTGTTTCGAGGTTAAATCCATTAAAACAATGCTGGATTTTATATTTAAAAAGGAACTAACCGAAACGTTTACTGAAGCTGTGAAATTGATGAAATTGATTTTGAAAATTACTGCTGCAACTGTTTCTGTGGAGAGGTCGTTGTCTAATTCGAAAAGAATTAAGAACTACACCAGGAACAGAATGACAAATCAGACTTTTGTCACTCGCTTTAATATCCACTGAAAAGGAAAAGAAGTAAGAGAAAGGTCCTACTTTTAATTTCTATAAAAAAGTGACAGATATTTTTGCTACAAAGAAAGAGAGAAAAACGGATTTCATGTACAAACAGGCTAATATAATTAGTAAATAAACTTTTTATATATTAGGTTGAGGAATAAGTTCTTGCGGTTTTTTTAATGTGGGGTTGATTTAAGTTTTGTTGACGTGATTTGTGCACATATTAAGAAACAATAATAAATAATGAGAGCAAAATTTGCAAAGGTTAGGCTACGTCTCCTAACAGCGTAGACTATTAGGCTTTTGCTTAAGCTACGTCTTGAAGTTGAGTAATAAGTCATTGCGGTTTATTTAAAAGTTGTATTAATTTAATTTTTGTTCTGTACACTCAAAATGGAATGTCAAGTTGAAAGAAAGGCGCATTTTTGACACTTGTTGTTATTCATTTTCAATCGAGACGGGAACAATGCAAACGCAGCTAAAGCTCGTCGTGATATTTGTGCTGTGTACGGCGAAAATGCCTTATCAGAAAGGATAGCTCAATGATGGTTTTCACGTTTCAAAAACAGTTATTTCAATCTTAATGACGAAGAACGTTCTGGTCACCGCATTAAGTTGGATGAAGATCGATTGAACGACCTTCTTCATGAAAATCCTCGTCAATCGACTAGAGAATTGGCTGTACAATTGGCGTATGATCAGAAAACTGTAGTGAATCACCTTCATTCGATTGGAAAGTTCAAAAACTCGGTGCATGGGTTCCGCACGCTTTGAGCGAAAGCAACAAACTTCAACGCTCCACGATTGCCGCAGGTTTGCTTGCTTGTCACCCGTCACCAGGCTACTCGTGGATATAAGGACAGATTTCTTCACTGCATCATCACTGGCGACGAAAAGTGGTGTGTTTATGTCAACATGAACCATCGAAAACAATGACTTAGCCGTAATAAAAAAAACACTTCCGCGATTAAAGCAAGGACTTCATCCACGAAAAACGATGCTGTGTGTGTGGTGGGATTGTAAAGGCATAATTCTTTATGAGCTCCTCGCGAACAACGAGATTGTCAATGCAGAACTCTACGTTCAAAAAATGTATCGACTCACCGAAGCTATTCGTAAAAAGCGACCTCATCGACGTTATGGAGTCCTTCTGCAACACGACAATGCTCGTCCTCACATTGCCAATATGACAAAAAAAACCCTCCAAACGCTTAATTGGGAAATCCTGCCGCATCCTCTATATTCGCCAGACTTGGCTCCATCGGATTTTCATCTGTTCCGATCGCTCTCCAACAATTTGCCCGGCGTTTCGTTCAATATTGATGTGGAATTAAGAACCGGGTTAGACGAATTCTTCGAGTCAAAATCCAGAAATTTTTATTGCAGAGGCATCGAAAAACTAGTTGAACGTTGGGAAGAAGTAGTAAATAACAACGGAGAATACATTATTGATTAAATTGCATATTGTTATCAATTAAAAATGAATTTTTTTCTAAAGTTGTTAATGGTAATGAATGAATTTGATAAAACAGCAAGAACTTATTCCTCAACCCAATATTTATCCTTTTCTATATTGACAAATCTTTTGATGATAGTTTACGGCATAAAAGTCACTAACTCTCTACCCTTAGTAATTATTAACGGCACGTGTCTGAATTGCATATATATATATATATATATATATATATATATATATATATATATATATATATATATATATATATATATATATATATATATATATATATATATATATACAAACGTTGTTTTAAAAAAATTACTTTTTTGTCGTTGTTTTCTTAGTGTTAGATTTTCTATCTTTGCACTGTCCGGTGCCTATTGCAGTGAACAACTATAGTTTAAAGTGGTACCTGAACGTTACTAGTCGCCTCGAATCGGGTATCCCATCCACTAACTAACCATACCTAATGTTGCTTAACTTTATTAATTGTGCTAAACTGTGCATTACTCTTATATTAATTTATGACTCTTAAGTTAGTGTTTCTCCAAATGTGGGCTGGAGGGTACCGTAAGGCAGCATCAGTTAGAACTAATTATTAGACACAAACTCGGCGACTGTTGAAGATTGAAGTAGATTATTCCTATGATTTTCTCTTTACTTGTAAAAACTCTCCTTTGAGGCCAAAATACATTTAAATCAATTAAATGTTATAATTAAAACCACTCAAATGGTGTATATGAATTCTTCACGAGGAAAAAAATGGCTAAAATTTTTTCTCGAGCAATGACATACGAATTGGTAGATAATCTTATTCATGTTCTCAAATGAGTGTAATCATCCCAGATCTATTTGTTACTGTAGGCTGAATTAATGATTCTTATAAAAAAAATATTTTGTTATGAAAATAAACTACGTTTAAACGGTAATATGTATGGAGACGTTTCATTTCCAAGAACTAATTCGCGTATGGTGCCAAGTTGTAATCCGTGGCCTTAGAACCTCCAAGCTGGAAGAAAGATTTCACATTGCGACAAATGCAATACAGCGATTTCTCACCAGGCTACTTCACCCTTTTCTGCACCGCTGAGAATCTCGCCAGAATGCTTCCAACCTATCGCCAAATTTTGACCGATAGGGGTAGTTCCTCTGATCAGTAGAAATGCGTTTTCGACTAAGCGAAACAACAGTGTAGAATGTAGAGGGTTCAACTAAAATAGTAGTATTTCCCCACCTTCTAAAATATTACTTCGGGAGAGAAAGTGAGTCATCCCCTTTCCCTCCGACTTAACCTTTTTGCAACTTGCCGCCAGGTCACTTGGAAATTCACCCCGAGGCATGACGCTGAAATTGAAGGCTACCTCCCCGCCGTCTTTATCTTTCACCCCCCCCCCCCCTGGATGGGGAGATTACTCTGCTATTTTGCAGGGTTGCCTCGAACAGCTTTTATGACTCCAGCCTCTGGTCGTTCGTCTGACCCTCTAAACCTTGCCTCTTACACTTTTCCGCAAGGAGACGCTCGGTTGTCACTGCCGAAAACGAGGGTTTGAGAAGGCCTCTCTCTATCTCCCTGTTTTGGAGAACTCCGAGTATATATGCACCCTCCCAACGATTACCGACAGATTCGGTTAGTCGACGATTCCACAAAAGGAGTTCGATTCAACGACGCTCTCTCCCGAGAAGTGTTTAGTGACAGTCGCAGGCCACGGAAGAGCTGGAAATCACACTTGTATCTTCGGGTCAGGGAGAAGAGTCTCGTAAGACAACGTCAGCCTTTCTCAACCGACTTCGGATCAAGGATTGGAAAAGCCGTCCTCCGAAGTTGTTCTGGTGACCTCTTAAGGAAATAAGGCCCAATAGCTCGCTCGATCCGAGCTTGGCGAAGTCACCTCCCCCATTCGAAGTTCGTCCGGTGAGCTCTTGAGGAAAAGAGGCCCGCATCACTTAAAATCCAAGTTTGGAGAAATTAACAACACCCTGTTCGGTTCTTGGGTACACTCGTGAGTAATCAAGGTCACCAATACCACCCTCCAAATTCGCCCCACTTTTCTCTCGAGGTTCAAAGGAACTAAATCGCTTACTACCCTAAATCTCCCATTATAACCATTCAATAACCCTGGTTATCCAATTAGTATTCGGAACATAATTCCGTCTTATTCATCTACCTATATATATATATATATATATATATATATATATATATATATATATATATATATATATATATATATATATATATATATATATACATATATATATACATATTTATTTTGTGCCTTTTATTTAGTGTGTATTAAAAATCTATTTTTGTCGTTGTGTTTGGAATATTCCTTGGTCATGCAGCTGCAGCTAACTATTTAAATCGCACTCTTAGAACAATAACATTTGTTGCCTTGCTTGGCCCATCTTAGAGCCCGTGTGCGTATATACCCGTACACTTGAGTATACTTCGACATAGAAGAAGAATGAAACTTTCACACTCCACTTCTTCCACGTACGATTCCTATTTTCGCCACAGCAGAAGGAAAATCCCACCGGAAACCGTCCTCGAGCTTATAAATTCCGAAATTAATTTAATATTACAACAATGAATCGTGTCAAAAAAACTAGCCAAAGTTTAGAGACAGGGATTGTTCTTGGCAATTCCCTTTTCATAATTGTCACTTCTATTGTTTAGGGCAAAGAAACGCCAAACACTTATTTCACACTGTTAGCTGAAATCGTACGTGTGGCGAGTGCAACTTTGCAGAGCTGAGAATTTTCCAATGAAAATGCAATCCACTCATTGTACACAAATTAGAGGGGCTAGGAAGGATTTTCCTCCCAACTTTCGAGTGATGGCGTAACTTCTATTTGGAGTCGCCTCGAGGAAATAGTAAATAAAGTAATTGCAACTTTGAAAACAGTACAAAAAAATGATCACAATGTTGATATATAGATGGAGATAGAATTGAATTAGTTGCTATGGTGTAAAATAGGAGTTGTTACACAAATACTGCTTCAAACATAGTAACTACTTTGCATAGTTGGAGATTATAAATGTAATTGACGCATTCTTAAATTGATAGGCATTGTAGTAAAATAGTAGCTAATATTTTAAATTGATGTATTTAGATGGTACAAAAAGGTAAAACCCTGTTAAATTGATTTAAATAGCAAAAAAGATGTTATTACTTCGTTATACTAATGAATACACACAAAAATAGCTGGTGCGTTGTCAATTGATAGGATTAGCACAAAGGTATTGCCATATTGTTGAATTGATGGAGATAGCACAAAAGTATAATAGTTAACACTTAAATTTATGGTTATCATACAGAAAATAGATACTAATTTTCTAAATGGATAAATATGGGCACAAATTAGTGGGCACTTTAAATTAATGGAAATAGTATGGCAAAAGTTCCTTTTGTTAAATTTATGGACATAGTACAAAACTAATTGATACTTTTCCAAATTTATTGGTATAATACAAAGCAATCGCACTTTATTAAATTGTTGAAGATAGCAAAAAATGAGTTAACACTTTGTTAAGTTGATTTTGTTAAATTGATGGTCATGGCAGAAAAATAACAGCTCCATTCATTGATTAATAAAGAGATTGCAAATATATTTGCTGCTTTGCTAATTTGATGAAAAGAGTAGCAAAATAGTTGTCGTTTTATTAAAAACGGGAATAGCACAAAAATTGTAAAAGTGGTAAATTTAGAGGATGTGAAAAATCTGACGAAGGAAGCTGGATCATTTTCTGGATTCAATAAAATGCAATATTGTTTCTTATTATCACTTTAAGAAATAACAAACCAATTTTTACCCATAAATGAATGAAAAAAGACAAATTTAGGGGTTTATTTTATATTTAACTCAGTTCAACCGTGTCATTCTACTTGACAGACCACAAGAGAACCTGCATCCGCGAAAAGAAGATTGGTTTAGGAGAGCTGCGTCCCCTTTCGTCTTGCGTCCCAAGTAGTCTCCTCTTGAGTTATCTATCTTTCGCTCTTTTTCATTTCTCCTAACTACACCTCTTTCTTAACTAAGCTTTTGTAAAGAAAGAGGTGTAGTTATTTTTTTTCAACTCTAGCGAGCCTTTCTAACCTTTCTCAAAAACTTCTTTGACAAAAGGCATCCTTTGCTTTATATTTTTGGTATAAATAATATGATTAATTGATTAATTAAACTTGATAGCACTATTTTTTTCATCCTTAATCCAGGCTTCTTCTCTTGTCAAATCGACGCGAGAATTACAACTCTTTTACTTTACTGTGGCAGCCATGGAACATTTGAGTAAGATTAAAGGAAACGAGTTAAAAATGTATTGTTGTCCCTCTTTGTCACAGCAATTGGCTACATCATCAAAGCATTTGCAAGAATACAAAAAAAAAATAAAGCATACTGACACGAAACAATGTAAAGGTGTTAAAACTCTACTGGTATTTATTTTTTTAAATGCTGAAAATTACAAGTCATTATAAATTAGGTGAGGTGAGTGTACGAAAGAAATCAAAATGTAATGGGAGAACATTGTGAAAACTGGTGCTGTTATGCCGGTTTCTTGTTTCATGTCAATATGTCTTTTCGCCTCGCTGAATTAGCTGAAGATAAAGAGTTGAATGACGAAACGTCTTGTGCATGTTTAGATCCCTTGACGTGGCAGTTTAAATGAAACTATACTCGTAACAAATAAATGTGGGGGCTCGAACCTTAGCCATCAAGCAGCGTCAGTGGATATGTACCAGCCAAGGAGGGCGTTCCATACTGAACCGACGATGAAAGATCACAAGGCGACATTATTATTTCGAGCAAAACATTCTTTATTCTTTCGAATTGATTTTTTAGCATTGGAGACGGCAAAATAAGATCGTTTGGTCAGTATCCTTTCAAAGGAAATTATTTTCTATCGCATTTATCAAACTATCTTAATTACTAGTTTGGTCCCTGTAATTTTTTCAGTCAATATTGTAGCAACTCAACATACCGAAATTTGATAATATAGTGTATAAATTATTCCTTAATTGAATGTGATTAGCAACTGATGGTAATTCGGCAATCATCAGTCCACGTTTCCGTTTGACCTCAAACACATTGAATGTTAGACAATTGAAAAAAAAATGGAATCATGAAAGGATAAATAAATAATAAACAGCTCGCAGTTTATCAATTTAATTTGATCTCTCATTAGATAAATACCTAAATGTTATGAGTTGAGTCTTCTTCCCTACTTTTAGAATACAAAACATCTACAAATGTTATTTACAATGCACACTCACACAGCAAGCGCTTAAAGGAGGTTACATCCTGGCAGGTGTTTACTAGTTTGAGTCACTAGTCTTGCTACTAGTTTTTATTTTAATTATTTTCTTGTTTTTACCATTGTTAACAGATGCAAAGTGGATTAAAATGGTATTTAAACTCAAGTAAAGTATAATTATTAAAAGTTATATTTCTCTAAAATATTGCTCTTGTGGGTAAAGCATGAGAATGATAGATATAGTTTTTTATGATATTTGTCCAGTATTACATTAATATTGTTAATCTCTTGCATTTTTTTAATTGTATTTAGTTGATAAATCGACGTGATAATGTCATTTACGCCTTAGATATCTTCCATTAAAGAATCTTAAGCATTAAATTCTGAACTCTCCTAATGCGCTTGCATATATGTATTTTTATAAAGGGGTAAGAGATATAACATAGTGGATATATATATATATATATATATATATATATATATATACCTTTACATTTTTATGTTAATTAAAAAGTTTGTGAAACATGGAAATGGAAATTATGAGCATTCATATTACTGTATAATCCATATACCATAATTACTTGAGAAAATATGATATACTCTACACTTCCAACTGATAAATATCATTTAATTTAACGTAGAATCGTATATGCAAAGTATATATAGGTAAACAGCCATATATGACTCACGCGGTCATTTTAAGTACCAATATACAGGAGGAAATCAATGATTAATTTATGATATGGTAAAGATTGCACATCACGAAAGAAGTCTGAATTTTGACCGTCCACAAACTGTATTTTTATAACAACTGGACTATAACACTCGCAACGTTACAATATTATATTGTAGTCACTAATACGCGGGTTTCTAAGGAGGTAACAGGCTTTAAAGAAGTAAAGTTTGCTATATCAAAGTAAACAAAGATACACGGCTGTAAGATGACTGAACAAGATATTTATGACGAAATTTCACACGATTCACTTACATAAAATGCTTAATTAACAAATATCTCACTTATTTTACTCACATTTCGCCTATTCCAAAGTGCTTCCCTCAACCGGAAAATTCCGAGTTTTTATTCAATGAACCGTCGGCAGAATACAGAATATAATGGCGGGTCCTAGAAATTTATCACCCCCCCCCCTTTTTTGAAGACACGCTTTCACTTACATCCCCCCCTCCGTCCAGGACGGGAAAATTTACATACTCACAGAGGTGGATGTACATGATAAACTGCATGGCAGATCAGTTGCTCTTGAATAGGATTTGAATTAGTCTGGGAAATTGACCCGAACCTAGAATGAATTTTTCACCTATGATTAGAAGACGTTCTCGCCCTTATCTGAGGATGATCCCAGCGATAAATATGAGAAAAAGAGCGCTCGATGGTCTTACGAGGGCGCCGGAGCTTCCTGCAATGACACAAAGAAAGGAGTTAAATTTCATAAGTATGAAATGGCGTGAAGACTGAAGATAGAAAGAAAATTAAGAGTGACGAAGTTTATGGAAAGCAAAGACTGCAAAGCCTATCATTGGTACTCCTAAGAACTCCCTACTCCCTGAAACTAAGAACAAATATTGAATATAATTAAACCTCGTTGTAGGTTTCACCGATTATAGTCTTAAAAGTAATTATAAAATTAATTCACATATACATAAAACCAACGAGGCATAATATCTAACCAATTTTAGTGTTTATCTAACAAAATCAATCCACATTACGGAAAAAATGATAACGAATTAATTATTTTATAAAAGTGAATGAATATTTTAATAAATCTTAAAAACTTGGGTAACAACACAAACTTCATCGGTATTACGTTCACAAAACAAACATGCTATCGTGGCAACATATCTAACGACAACCATAAGTATAAAGACAAAAATCCTAAATACAGGCATTAAAACCATGGCAAATCTGAAAATTAAAAATACCTAAACCAATATTAAGGAAGTCAATCTAATCGAGTGATTATGTATTCATAGAGATCACTTAATAAACCAAGCTGTAAATCAAGGAAATCCAAACCTACCATAAGTGTGTTCTCTACTTTTGAGGGAAAGCGCTGGAAAGGGTGAAAAACTGGCATCTTCCTCGTTCGGCTCAAAGAATACACCGATGACCGCCGTGCAACGGAGGGACATAGACCCCTGGGGAAAGTGAGCGTGGCTGGCCCGGAAGTGGAGCCCCAGTGTAGACTCCTCTAGACCATCTGGATACATAACTGGTCGGTAATGAATTAAGTATTCCTTCGGAGCCTGAGGAAAGAAGAAGGGAATCTTATGGATGAAAACGCTACTATAACAACGCGTCTACCAAATTCAAGTGGAGTTTGTTCTCCTCCACTACGAAATTCTTGTCCAAAAAAGTTAAAATTATAAAAAAACATAATGGACAAGAAGTAAAAGAGGGTATGATACCAATATAGGAAATAGAGATAAAAAAGTAAAAACAGACAAGATATTTTTTTATTGACAAGATGAAAGAAGGTTATCACTACCGATCATTTGGGGGAAATAATTTGTGAAGTCTGGGAAAATGGTGAAAGAGGAGACAAATTGGCGTAAGCAAGTCGGAAAATCTATTAAACGAGTCTTTCAGACACTTGATATAGTCATTTAAGAAAAAAAGAGTGGAGGAGGGAGTAAAAGGCAAATAATTATAGTCATATTTAAATCCGGGATATTTTTAAGTAGAATTTAAGACCACTGTCCTGAACCTCTCAGAATTTCACAAGGTCCATACACAACATCTGACGTATTCTTTTGATTATCCTTTCTATTCTTCTCACATAGAGCTAGCATCTGAACTCTACATTTTCTCAGCCAATTTACTTCCTCTTTCATTTTTTACTCGTAATTCATCACACACATTGCTCACATTTCATACTTCAAGGTGATTCTCATATTGGATTGACTCAGTGAAGTCCACGGCAACCACCTCCAGCCACCCACACATCCTTCTCATTTTCACCTTTTCATATTGCAAAGACAAAGCAGAACTTCAGCAAGGTAACGGCGAGGTCAATGTTTCAATACATGTCGAAGAGTGGTATGTCTTTTCTTCAAGCAGGTTCGAATCCCTGTCTACGCTGATTTATTATATATATATATATATATATATATATATATATATATATATATATATATATATATATATATAAAGCCCTCGATATAATGAACCTCAATATAACGAATTTCGGATATAACGAACCAAATTTCTTGGCCGAAGTCCATCAGGTTTAACGAACCGAAGTTCGTTAAATCCGATGTAGTCCAATTAATTTTATTAGTAATATCAGTAATTATATACGTATTACATATCCATGCAATACAGTCTTTATATACATATTTACGTATACAGATTAACGAAAGACCCCCCGCCCCATATAGTTCGTTATATTGAGGGTTTACTATATATATATATATATATATATATATATATATATATATATATATATATATATATATATATATATATATATATATATATATATATAAATATAAGGATAACTTGAGAATGAACTGAATAAAGTTCGAAATTACTTGAAAGCACCTTTTTATTTTTCCTGCAGGACATTGCATCCATATATATATATATATATATATATATATATATATATATATATATATACAAGAGTAGCGGCTCTTCGCCGCCACTCCTCCTTGCTGGAGGAGTTTGCTCTTCGTAGGTATATCTTTGATATGCGGCCTATGGCCAATTATGCTCTGGCAAGGGCCTTTCGGTCAATAATTACTTTCAAAGTTTTCAGTACTTATTATCTCCAAATCATTTACTCTTGGTCATTTTTTTCATATCGATGCTTATTTTCTACAGATTTTTTTTAAGCTAAATTCTTTTTAAATACGGAAAAAATTATCCTCGTGATTCTTTTTTTTTCTCCAACTAAATAAGCTCTAATAATTTTATTTTGATTTACTTTTTTTTAGAAGTCAGTAGCTATTTCCTCCTCATAAAGTTTAAAATTGAAAATTAATTTTAGAAATAACTTCAATAAAACTCTCGATTATACGAAAAAACAGCTCAGGCCAAAGTTTCAATAAATTTTCTTAACTTCACCATTTGTAATTTCCTTTTGTTTAAAAAAAAAATCCCAAACATTCGATACTCATATTTATTTCTGAACTTCACCATAGAAAATCTAGGCAATTAACTTGGTTAAAAAATTCAAATATACCTAGGTCATAACCTAACTAAGAGAAAAGATATCTATTATTATTCAACACCTCCCCAAATTCCGTTGTTAAAATATAGTGTTATATATATATATATATATATATATATATATATATATATATATATATATATATATATATATATATATATATATATATATATATATATATAAATATGAAAAGAAACTCACAACTTGCACGTGAGTAAAAATTATGATAAATAACACCCACAAGAAAAATGGAAAAACGATTCCAAGTGCTTTTATCTTTATTCTAAAAGACCTTTTCATGCAATAACGTAGATCAGGACAGACAATGTCTTAAATAGTAAGGAGTGGGGAGTTAATACGACTAGTTGCATTAAAACCCTAACTAGGTGGTACAAATTGTTTGAACACTTTAATTTGTGATTTAATATAATTAGATAATCCAGGGCTAATATTAAAATTTGGGAAAGTATTAAAAAAGAGATAAACTCCAAAATATTTCTTGAAATGTAGTTTGTACATTTAATAATAGGTTTAGCTCTATTCCAATTAATAGTATGATCCTGACTATAAATATGTAAAAATAATGCCGATTGTTGACAAAGATTACGAACATTAGTTTGGCGCTGTTTAACTCTAACATTCAATTCTTTACCTGTCTGTCCATAATAGCATTTTTCACAATTATTGCAACCAATAGAATATACAATGCCTGGTTTAGGGGGTGAATTTTTTACGAGAAGGCGATGGATAGTGTTTTAATATTTAAAAATAACATTTATGTTCAAAGGTTTTATTAAACTAGGTAAATTATTGAAACTTTGGTAAAAAGGTAAAACTAATACATTTTTGGCACGAAATTTAGGGATGTTACGATTAGGTTGATAAAATGAACGCTTAGCAGAACTATAACAATTTGTAAGTAGGTAGAAAGGGTAACACAAATTTAAATCTATATTATATATCCTATCAACCTCTTTTTCCAAATATTCGGATGAAGCAATTCTCAAGGTACGGAGAAAATTCCGTAGTTGGTTGATATTCGTAACGAGATGAGTAGGTTGATGCTTGATTGTGGGGGAGGTCACCAGTTTCGAGTTGGAACAATATTCCTTCTCTGATACATGATTTGAGTTCGTTCTTGAGGGTGTCCGCCAAAAAAGTTTGTATTTGGATTTTTACAAACAACTTGATGAAATCAACTTTATCTTGAACTCGATATTTAATGATGAAGTGTTAATCCTATCCGCCAACGGTGGATAAATCAAGATGGCAAGAGGACGAAGTAATTCGATTAAATGTGTGAATAATGGGTACCTGATAATGTGAGAATCAGTCATTTTAGATAATATTTGCCTCTTTTATATGTGTAGAGAAGGTGGGCGTGACGAATGGTGCTTTTTGGAGAGGTGTTTGTCTATCTATCAAAGTAACTTGATAGATAGACGGTGAAAAATGCTAAGAGTTTAGGCATTAGGCTTTCAATGTTACAGACTGGCGCGTAAATAAACAATTGGAATAAAAATGGTCAAATGACATTTCTCTGAAAATGGAGTTTGGTGACCTAAAAAAAATAAAGGGACAAAGGCGAAATCAGGTCGGTCGCTGTCAGAACACGTGTGTGGGAAAGAACGAGTACATGATTATGTGTCACTTTTGTGTAATATATATATATATATATATATATATATATATATATATATATATATATATATATATATATATATATATCATGGTATACGGCGAAGTACGTATAAACGCTTGCTCCGTACATGAATAACTCCGTTCCACTTTTCTCTAAAAGTGCTTTATTTTTACTTTTAATTCTTTAACCAGGCAGGATTCGTAATATTATATATCTATTGCAATTTTCAGCGTTTCGAGGATCTAATTAAACAACTAGCGCAAAAATATACTTTTAATTACATACAAAATGGAATATTAAAAACTTCAAATATACTAATGCTATAATAAGAGGATCTAAATAAAAATTAATACTACAACGCGATGGTTGACGCAAAGTTTACTTTAGCACAGAATGGTAACTAACAAACAAAAATGAGTGTTGGATTCCTTTTACCTTTAGCTAAGAGGAAGTCTGCATTTGGAGGACCTTGAACGAGAACCTCTTCGATGCAATAATTCGAGACGGGTTTGACTGGAGCTTTTCTCGCGGAGGTGAGACTGACTCGAAAAACAGCTGAGCGTCTCTCTGGGAGAAGGAAACACTGGTTGAGGCTATTCGAGAAGAACAGCTGATGATTATCCCGAGGTAGGTGGGGAGCGCGTGGCGATGCTTCTTGACTTGGAGATATAAGCGAGGGGATTATGGATGTACGAGTTATTCCAACCCCTGTGTTACACTCGTGGGCTTCTCGATGATGAAACTTGACCAAGAGGTGAATCTTTTCGCGAGTGTAGTTCCACATTAGTATTCCTCAATGGTGAGGGATATCTCTGTTCATATACCGAAAACTGAGATAGGGATTTTCTCTGAACGAGATTGGTATGAGAGTGCTTCTCGATACCACTGGTCTACTCTTCTAAGTGACGAAAGGAACGGCCTAGGGAAGAAAAATCCCGCTCGGTTCCACTGTCTTCTTGATTCCTGGTTTGCCTCCGGGACTCGTCTTCTTGTCTCGATTGCTACTCTGATTCCTCTTTTACATTTCTCCAGATCAAACTATATATACGTCGATTATCCTCCGGGTGGGGGAGGGGAGACGAGGGCCCACCTTTAAGCTTCTCTTATAGGGCATAAATTTTCAACGTTGTGACCATTAGCCCTTTTGGTTTACGTACAGAGAAGTGAAGTTTGGTCTATTTGCACAAAAATAGACATAAACAATCGGAGAGGACTGTGAACCTGTTCATAGATTTCTATTCTAAATGCTATCCCGCCCTCTTATGTTTATATTAACGGACTGCGAAATCTGCTGATTGTAATCCTTCTTTGTGAGCAACCTCGAGGATTTGGGGGCAGCGGGGCAAAAGGGAGGGGGAGAGGTAAAATATCGGCCCATATGGAACGTAACTGGTGACTATGTATAAAAAACTAGAGTCTGTTTGTCCTCGTTATATTTATTTCTCCAAAATATATATAATGCAAATTTTTAGAATAAAGAAAACAGCAGTAAGCAAAGATTCATTTACTAACTGCCCCATCAGTCGTAATCAGTATACCCTAGCATAGAAAATAGCTACTTATTTAGATGTCTTCATTTACTTACATCCTTTAACTTCGATCAAGTCAATTTCATGGATTTTCTAATTCGTGTGCTCGTTCCTTATTAGAATGGGTCGATTACGATAATTATTTAACTATTTTATAGTTACTGTTACATTGTACCCCAGTTTTGGCAGATATTTTTATGTCAAACGTAGAACAACATTTTTTTAAACTTTTGTGGAGTCTCTTTTAAAACACTCTTTTACAGAACATATGCCGATGACTAATTGATATTTACCCCGGAACTAAAATCTCCAATATCATTTAGCTCGTAAATCAAGTATACCCTAACATCCTGAAATGTAATGATAGGTCACACATGAGACAAACATAGTTGTTTATGCTTTCATTTTCCCTTAGTGAAATTAAAGAACCTACATAGGAAGTACCACGCGATCCCTAATGGCTAGATTATGTTCCCATCGCGGTATTAGTTTGCGGAAGGGAAATTTCCTTCGGAAAAAGAAAAATCTTCGAATAGCAACCACTCTCCGTTTGATTGTTATTTGTGATATCTAAATATCAGTCAACAATGTTAAAAACTTTCATATAACCCAAGTCCATACTTCATATATATAATATATATAGTCTCTTGATAATTATTAGGAGGAGGGATTCTCAAATGGAATTAATTGATTAATGTAACTAAGCTCACATCAAAAGGGGGAGCTTGACAATAATAATAATGGAGGGGGTTTCAGTCTTACAGGTCGATGACTTCGAGTAAGGTCCTTCTTGCGATGAGGCGAGTGGGGAACGATCCGATGAGGCAAGTGGGTCTTGATACGAATGAGGCACGTGGGGCACGATCCGAATGAGGCAGGTTGGGCGCGAACCGAACTAACCTCCTGATGAAGATAACCAAACTTCAAAGATAACGTTCGACGGGAATTGTGGTCATTCCCGTAATTCCACTGAAAGAGGAATCTTCTTTTTCTCAAAGGTAATCGATGGAGATTTTCTTCGGTTCGATTAAACGAAGGAAGACTGTTGTGAAAATTCAAAGGCTTGCCGTTCACAGAAGCTACCAATTGACTTGGGTATAATCACTACTGAAGAAGTCTGCTGTCTGACGAACGCTCACAGGACGAGACGATAGGTACGGCCTTGAGGTGCGGGCTGGACTCGTCGAACTACAGAATCACCCGAGTATTTGTATGTCCGATTCTAGAGGGAAAGGGGAGTTTGGAGAAAAGAGTCACAAGCTCCAGACATCTTAATCCTGAGGCAGAGTTGGTTCATCATTTAGCAGCAAGGGACGAGACAGAGCAGCTCTTTCACACCTCGTCACGGGAGGGAGGGGGGAGGCTTGGGATGAGTTCGTCGGATTGGGAAATATTTTCCCAATGTGCTCAAGAGTCGAAAATTCGAGAATGTTTGAACAGGAAATGACGTCGTCCATGGTGTGACAATTTTAACCTTTCCCCTGGTTTATATAAAATAGATGCTATAGTTAAAAGATTAATACTCAAATAAATTAGTTTTGTCTTGCGTTCCTAGTGTTTTTTTTATATACATTCTTTAGTTATGTGGCCCATATTTTATATTTTTTTTTATTATTCATTTTTATTTTTTAATTGTCACTGCTCTGTTTTGTACTTTGTATTTTTCCCTCTTTTGCTCATCGTGTCTTATAATCTCCCTCGTTAGGCTATCTCCATTTCTTTGAATCTGTTACCCTTTCCTTCGACTTAGTTTGACCTTACTACCTGCTTCTTGTAATCCTTAATGTGTTTTTTTACCTTCCCCCTTCCCTCTTCCTCATTGGTGATTTCTTGTTTTTAAGGCGGGCTTTCATATTTTTCTTTTGTATATATACCTCTAATATAATACTATTTCTTGTAGTTATCCTTAATAAAGTTCGAAAGTACTTGGAAACACCTTTTCATTTTTTCCTGCTAGATATTGCATTCATTTGCCACCCTCACGTGATACTTTGTGAGTTTTTCATTTCATTATATATATATATATATATATATATATATATATATATATATATATATATATATATATATATATATTGTACTTTTATCTGGTTATAAAACTAAAAGGAAACTCAGTAAAAATATGTTCAACAGATGAAATGCATATAAAACAGATTTTATTTTTATATAACAATAATTGCTAATAAACAAAGTTTAGCAGGTTATAAAAGGATACAATCACTCTAATAACATGCGATAATAAAGTTATTAAGCAAAATAAATCTTATAAATTCGATAAAGCGTGAGATTGAAGATTTTAGAAATTTCTTAGAAATGAAACTGATACATATCATTTGCCTAATATTAGCGTTGTTATTTATTGATAATAATCTATAGCAGAAGGACTTTTGCTTTGAAAAATGCCGAAGGTCAAAGAAGTTCCTCAAAAGCATCACGAGTATGGAATCAACATCAATTTGCCAAGAGCAAGTGGTGTTCGCAAGAGTAACGATCCTTCTCGAAGTTACATGTTTCAAAAGCTAAGGAATAATCCCAGGATTATTTGAAAGATCTTCTACGTGATCTAGAATTGTCAAGTATTAAAGTGAGTAAAGAGACTATTAGTACAGAGTTCTATCGTACTTAATGATCTGCATTTTTTCACTCCCCGCAAAACTCCACTTCTTAGTAAAAATATGTAACCTAGCGCTTAAATTAGCCAAAGAGCATCTTAAAAAGGGAAGTGAATTTTTGAACAAAGTCAGATGAAACTTAAATGGACTTTTCGTCCAAAATGATGCTCGTCACTTTTCGAGGGCAGATAGAGTTTCCTATGATCTTAAGCAGGAAACACGGATGAGGTAGTCTCATATAGTTTGGAGCTGTTTTACTTTACATGACACAGGAGCACTTCACATCACTGATGGGAAAATGGATGGTGCCACGTATCGAAACATACGAGAGGAAAAGATATTCCAAAGTGGGAGAAATCCAATGCCGATATCATTGATTTCGGCAGGATAATGATCCTAACCACGGTTCAATTATCTCAAAAATTGTTTAAGAAGAGAAAATAAACTTCCCTCCATTACCAATTCAATCGCTACACCTCAATCCTATTCAGCATTTGTGGCAAATATTGAAAGCTTCAATTTAAAAGAGAAACTCAGTGGACTTTATTTCTTCGAGAGAGACTCGTAGAGTTTTGGAAGAAAATCTCCTGAAATGATTGCGAAAAGCTAATATCAACCTATGATAATTGTTTAAGTGCTGTTATTGCAAACAAAGGTTATGCCACGAAATATTAACTTACTCATATTATTATAGGGTAAATATTCTTGTCACCTGCTAATTTTGTTTATTAGCAATTGTTGTTACATACCCAAAAAATTGTGATGTGAATTAATTCTGTTAACTGTATATTTACTGAGGAATCTTCTCATATGGTCAACCATGACAAATTTTTGTCTGGTTTTCCCTTCCAAATGTTATTAGGTCATTTGGATAGGATCAATAAACAGTGATAAATGTTTCTGGGTTCAAACTCCAACATGCATGTGTCCATAGAAACTCTCTAATTATTGTCAACCATATTTGCGATATAAAAGCTTCACAGATGAAAAATGGATTTTTTTTTAATAATTTTTTGTCACCTTCGACAAAAAGGTTAGAGAGAATGTGGTAGAGGGAGAGAGAGAGAGAGAGAGAGAGAGAGAGAGAGAGGGTGGGGATGGAAAACTATATATTTTACTGTTACCAGTAGGAAGACACTTATAATTTGTACTTCAGCTTTCTAAAAGATGGTATTCATTGCTCTCGAATGAGACTAAATACTTTGTAACTTATTTGTATTAGTAAATCGAAAGTGTATTCATTATAGCATCCCCGTTCAGATATTTTTATAAGCAGAGAAGATCCTGATCTTTACGAGGGTGTTAGATAGCGTAATAAATCGATTATTCACTATTCAGATATCTTTGACATTTTCATTTATCTTTAAATTTAATAACTTACTTTTATATCAGTGTCATTACCATAATTGAAGGAGCTAAGTAGTGAGATTTATGGTGTACTGACATTAAATGGAAATATATAAGTGATTCTTTTTGATGAGAAAATTGAAGGTCGAATTGCCCGTACAGTTTGAAAAGGGAAATGTTTGGGATACTTTTGTATCTTTGAGTAAAAAGTAAATGATAGAGGCACTCAATTGCAATCGAGATAAATGTTCTTAAATCGTATATTAAAGAGTAGATTTTAGATGCCATTATCAAATAAAATAGAATAAATTTTGAGGAGACTAGTTCAAATAGTGTAGGATGAGGTGAATTCCTGCTAGATGAGATAATTCTTAGGAGCCAGAAATTTGAGATTAGAGTTAGAAATTAGGCTCCGTAGCTTAGATATTAATTCGACAAGCAAGAATGTATTCTGGAGGAAGCTTTTAACTCTGTGAGATTTCAGAAAGGGTTAAACTTCTGCCAGATTATGAACCAAAGACGTATTTTATGGTATGTGAGAAGAAAGCAGATATTTTTAAATTGCTTAAGGATTCATGGCCTAGTTTAGTTCCACAGTGATCAAAGGAGAAGCCAGAAGAAGCCAAGTGCACGTGAATATGCGCACACAGGAACTAAGGTAGGGCCAACCAAGGCAACAACTGTTATTGTTTCCAAAAGTGCGATTTAATAGATATCGATAGCTGCGGAACAAAGGAATATATATATATATATATATATATATATATATATATATATATATATATATATACGAGGGGTGGTCAATAAGTTTTGCAATTCGGATATAATGAAACGAGATATGAGAAAAAGTGTTTTATTATTTTTCAATATAAATAGCCTCGATTTCTATGCAGTTGCCCCACTTGTCCCTGAGGCTTCAAATTCTCGACAACCAGAAATCTCCCGACTGCTGTTCAATCCAATCCTGGACGGCAAGCCGGAAATCTTCATCGTCCCCAAACTTGCGTCCACGCAGTGCAGCCTTGAGCTGGTGGAATAAAAAGTAGTCGCTAGGGGCCAGATCTGCGCTGTAGGGGGGATGGTTGAGCTCCTTGAATCCGCACTCGCGCAAGGCAGCTTGTGCGACTCTGGCCTTGTGGACTTTGACGACGTTGAAGTCGATCATGGCGCGTGAGGTTTCTAGGGACCCAACGGAGAAAGACCTTGGTCATGGGCAAATTGTCGTGGATGATGTTGATAACACTTCCATGTGATATTCCAAGTTCTCGCTTGATTTCTTCGACCTTCACCCGTCTATTTTTAAGAATCATCCTCTCCACACCGGCCACATTGTCCTCGTTGGTCACGTCTGACAGGCGTCCTGGACGGGGGTTATCTTCAAGGGACTCACGACCATGTCGAAACTCTATTCCAGTGAGCAATGGTTGCATAGGGAGGGGCAGTGTCGGTGTACACTGCAACCATGCGTTCATGGATCTCTTTTGCATTCTTACCTCCCTTGGTCAAAAATCTGATCACTGTGCGGTGCTCAACGTTCTCCATTGTTGATTAATTTTTGACTGGCGATGTGCGATCAGCTACTGCTTCTTAAATAGACGAGACAGGAGCGTGCGGCTGCAGGTCCTGACTTAGCATAACTTATCCTAACACGCCCACAAACAGCCATCCCCCTTCCTGTGTTTTGCCCTACCAATTCGCAAAACTTATTGACCGCCTCTCGTATATATATAAATGGTAAATAAAATGAGACGGACTTAAGTTTCAAATACTAGTTAGGTAACCGTAGTTAGGGAATAGTTATTATGGGAAATTGGGGTTAATGAATGGTTTACTTCCTTTGAACTCGAGGGTAAGGTGGAGAAAATAGATGGAGGGCTTGGTGACCTTGACTACAAACAGGAGGGTAGCCACGGAACCCACAGCGGGTGGGGCTACTCTTATCAAACTCGCGTTTGCGAGATACGGGCTTTTTGTCCTCATGGGGTCACCAAACGAACTTCGAAGGAGGAAAGGAAGATGACTTCTCTACACTCGGCTAGACCGAGACCAAGCTAATGGGTCTTTTGTCGTAAGAGGTCACTAGATGCGGGCCTCCTGTCCTCAGGGGACCACCGAACGAACTTCAAAGGGGGGAAAGATGAGTTCTCCACACTCAGCTTGAGCCAGCTAATTGGGTCTCTTCTCGTAAGAGGTCAACTGACGAACTTAGGAGGACGGCTTCTCCAATCTCGTATCAGAAGGTGAATAAGAAAGGCTGACGTTGCCTCACGAGGCTCTACTCCTCGATCCGAAGACATAAGGGGTGATGTCCACCTCTTCCGTGGCTTGCGACCGTCACTCACACTTCTTAGGAGTGAGCTCGTTGAAGTGCACTCCTTTCCGGGAAGTCTCGTCTAACCAAATCTATCCGTCAGCCTGGAGCGGGGGCATATATACCCGGAGCTATTCAAAACAGAGAGAGAGATTGAAACCTTCTTAACCCTCGTTATTGGCGTAATGAATCGAGAACCTCCTTACGAGAAAGTTTCAACGGCTGGGGCCAGTAGTCAGAAGGGCGACAGTGGCCATAAACGCGGTTCACGGCGAGGCTACAAATCAGTCTCCCGATCTAAGGGGATGGGGAGAGGTTGAGACGACCGGGAGGAAGCTCTGGTGTGAATTTCACGGGACCTGGCGGCGGGTCAAACGAGGGAGAGGTCGGAAAGGGTTGGGGGAAGTAACGGCTCGTTTTCTCTCCCAAAATACTCTCTTAGAAGGTGGGGAAATAATATAATTCAAAGGAGATTCCTCCATACCTATCATTTGAAGACTCAGAATTATGAAGAAATTAAGTCAACAGTTTTGAGTCAATTTTAAGAAATATGTGTAGTATACATGCAGAGATTTGGGTATGATAAAAATCAAATTCTTGATTCATGTGTTACCTATATTCTTGGTTTAGAAAATAAGATGAAAACATGGCAGAGAGCTTTAAATGCTATTTAGTTAGAAGAGGGAGAAAAGATATTTTCGTATGAGCCATTCATGCAGAAAATTGAGCTGGATTTCCTTACTTTATGAGCGAAGTAGGAATATAAAGCCAATGAAAGTGACAAACTTTGCAGATTCATTTCTAAGTTGCAAGACTCGGAATGTGAAAGGAATATTTTACCACAGTGATAATTCGCAACAGAAAGTGGATAGAAATGTTTTTAGTAAATTTAGAAGGAAGATAGGAAAAGTAGAGACGAGGCCCAACAATTTTCCGACACCTCGTAAATTTTAGGAAATTAGATAAATGCATAAATTAGATCAACATAAATATAAAAATGAAATAAGAAGGAATAAATAACAATAAGGTACATATATATGCCCCCAACAATCAACATGAGTAAAAACAAATACAAAATATGCCAAAATAAGAAACATCAGCAACCTCAAAACAGATAAGCATATGAAACTGATACATGAAGCTCAGTAGCGTGTTGGTTGAGTTACTTGGTCACTCACTACCAAAAGATATGCTCTCCATGAGGGCGTGACACCTGAGGGTTATGATGATGACTCACTCTTCGGTGATGTCTGACTTCAGTTGGTCATGAAAGGTTGACTGACGACGCCTTACCGACTCTTTCAGGTCCTGCCAGAGGTTTCCCAGGGGATTCATAGCCGGAGACTGAGGTAGCCACTTAATTAGTGAGATATCTTTGCCACGGAATCATCCTTTAATGCAGGCAGATTTGTTACATGAGGCATCAACCACCTTGAAAATCACATTCTGGGAATTTCTGGAGAGCTCTCCAGCTCAGGGCTGCATCTAATCTCTCAGAACAGCTTGGTACTTCTCTAAATTCACGGTGCCATTAGAAAGGATGAAACTATCCACACTTTACATTAACATGCAGCCCCATACCATTACAGAGCGGCCAACGTTCTTTAATGTTGGCCCTATGCACTCTCACTTCCACTGCTTACTTGACATTCTGTGGACTTTAATATTGCCCAGGGTCGAGCAAAACTGGAAGGTGGACTTGTCGGAACATAAGACACGTCGTCACTGACGCATAGTCCAGTTTCATTGAACACTTGCCCAGGTCAGTCAACGTCGCTTCTGCTAAAGGTTTATCAGTGGCTTTTGGAGGGATTTACATGACTTCAGGCCTTGTAAAGCAGTATGCAACGGACTGTTTGCACATATGCAGTAACCTGAACAAACTTTGACCAATCATGTTGAATCTAGCCTGAAGTTTTCTTACGATTCCAAAGGCTCATGCGACTCAAACACCTGCCATCACGGTCTGGAATTTGCCCCTGTTTTTAGATCCTCTTCAACACACCTGCACTTATGCACACTCAAATGTGATCCGCCGATAATTGAGTATGATTTTTTACAGTTGTTATCTTTATGCAGTGTGCTTATCATACTTCTCTACTCCACGGTATACTCAAGTGTTTTCACCACTATCATAGCAGTGACCGATCCTGTAGACATTTTGACTAACATACCACATAATGATGATAACAGTATGTGGTATATATATATATATATATATATATATATATATATATATATATATATATATATATATATACATATATATATATATATATATATATATATATATATATATATATATATATATATATATATATATATATATATATGACCGCTATCCAACTGAAAAGGTTGACTTTATTTTTGCTAATGATGCTGCCGAGAAAGTTGTCGTACCGACTCTTGTGGTGATGAAAAGAGCCTTTAATGCAGGATGGCACTGGAAGAGAAGGAAATAAGGTAAATATTGTTTTCTTTCTAGTGCGGTAAACAGCTCGATGGCCAAAAATAAGGATAATATTTAAGCTCAAAAGTTTTGCGAGGGAAATTCAGGAGGAAAGATAGGTGGAAGTCGAAGGAAATTCCTCATCGGGTATGAACAGAGTTGATTCTGTTGCCGACCCAAATGACAAAGATTTATCCTTTGAATGACAGCCTGAGGTGGTTAGGAAATATTCAGCGATAGATCCGTATGAAGCAGGGAATCACTCTTTGCATGAGTTATCGTTGGGAAGAATGATAAGAATTCAGATATAAAATAAGGACATAGCAAAATTAATGATACGGGTAATGCTAGGGATGAATTTGATGTTTTGAAGCAATAGTATTTTCGAAGAATGTTATACTAGAAATAAGAATAGGTGCACACGTGAATGAATTTGGAGGCCTGGAGTGCTTGCAAAGTATTTTTAAAAAAGTGGGTATCGAAAAGAGTGCCACAAGTGAGAAGTTGGTTCAGCACTTAGGTCCGGATACCCTAGGAATTATTTTTAAAGATGGGTCCCATTTTGAAGAGGATGGGGAAAACTGGAGAAGGAGGCTGGTTCTATATAAGGAGAGAAAAGGGAGGATAAGATTCGAAATAAAGGTTTCGAGTAGCCAAGAAATGAGGCAATTCCTCTTAGAAAGGTAAATGCTAATAGAATAGTTAGGTCCTTGGAAAAGATCCTTAAGCAAGTTGATTTTGTTAAATTAGTCTGCACTGATTAGGGAACAGGCTTCAATCCAACAATCCAAAAGTAATTGTACAAATTTAAAAATTTCTGGCTGTAAATTCAGATTTCATTCATGCATCTGCAATGAAAGTACAAAAGAGCCTAATAATGTCGGAAAAGCGAGCAAGGGTTATTTTCGTAGCGAAATATGTGTAATGATTGTAGGAATTTCACACCTTTTTTTTTACTAATGTATGGATTCCAGATTAGGGTTTCGTGTATTTTTAAGTGTGTCGCATTAAATTACAAAATTGTTTTTTAACAGTGAAAAAATAAGTGTAAATTCAGTTATAAGGGACAGAGGGTAAATCTCGGCCTGGACTTTGGAAGAGACCAGGGAGGAATTTAGCTCTACTACGGGAGACGAGACTCCTCCCGCCAAGGCGGGACCAATACTGGCATTGGTAGTGACCAAGTTTGTAGTCCAGCGTGCCAATGGAGAGGATAACCCTTGAAAAGGAGGCCATAAGCTAGCAGGAGGCGCGCTTGCAGTTCCAGGTCGAAGCTTTTCTCATTAACGCAAGCGAATTCAGATCAGGACGTGCTCTTGACCACCCAGTTCGTGTGTCGAAAGCCTATCGTCGTAGAGGAAAATCCCGCCCAAGGGGGCGACAAGGACAACCATAAGGAGTCGTCTTTCGCAGAGGTGAGCGCCTCGCTCCTCAACAAGACCCTCATCAGGGAAAGGATGGGAAGTCGGGCGGTAAAAGAAACCTCGAAAAGTGCTTATCCGCTGACTCAGACGGATAAGTACGAAATAGAGGAGAGGAAGAAGGGCAAGAATTGGAAGGCTAAGACAGAGAGCCTCAACCTTCAAGAAGCCCGGAAAGAAACCAGGGGACCATAGAACCAGCAGTAGCACTGCCTGCAGTATAAAGAATAAGATCCCCTCGTTCAACTTGTCTTGCATCTGAGGAAATCTGAGGTCTAAAGATATGCTACAAAATATATAGTTCTCGCCTTTAGTAAAAAACATTAGTTATTCTATTCAGTGTTTACAGTAATTTAAAAGTGAGCCACAACATTTAACAAGGTGGGGCTTTAGTTTGAAACGGTGAATTCTTTTTTTATCTAAAAGTAGAAAGATACTATTTTTGCGATTACTCTATCAAGGATAATCGAAAATGTAACGATCCATTCAAGGTAACTCCGTCAATACACAAACTCTTAGGTAATTTTGCAAAGTATCGATCTTAAGGTAGCTTCTTTGAAAAGGTTTGATGTCTAATTCCTTTTTGCCAGGTAGAAAAAAGCTTTTATTCTGTAAAAATGTGTTCAATTGGAATTCATTTTTTATTTGCATCTAAATAAATTTCTTTTGTAATTAAAAGTTATAGCGAGAGTGTCTATAAGGTTAGGACTTATAAGAGGATAATAAATACCCCCAAAATCTCAAATAATGTTTCCCATGTGCTAGGGAGTTGTTGGTTAAATATAAATACTGTTTTTCAACATCTGGAGTAAGATGGAATTTATGGTTAATATATGTATATGTTTTAATCATTGCAAGGTATAGAGGACCTTGAAGGAAAACTATGTGAAATATTCTCAAAGGTTCAAGCATGAAAACTTTTGTATGGTTTTCCTCTCTAAATGTTATTAGGGCATTTGAATTGAATCAATAAATAATAAATGTTTTGGTTCGGCTCCCAACGTTTGGCCATAGAAATGACTAAATTATAACCGAGCCTAATCGAGCTATAAAAGCTTTTGAAGAGATGGTACTCGTTGCTCTTATGTGGGACCACATATTATTAGTAAATCGAAAGCGTGTATTAGAATATCCCTGTTAAGGTATTTCTAAGTTATCTATAGAATTAGAGTATATTCTTAAATGCACGTAGGAATTAAAAGGTGAACGGATAAATACCGTTCCTCGAAGTCAACATGAAAAAGAACAACGACGGACACATAATTTCTGGATATCAGCCCATGCGAAACATATTATCATGCGAGTTTATCTGTGTGTGGGAGTTCATTTCCATTTGTTGAGATATACCTAGAATAGTCATACTGTTTTAAAAACAAATTTCTTAAATTTTTTTAATTTTGGTAGGGTTCTCAAAGTAGGTTTCTTAAATAAAACCTCTGACGCAGCCAGCGACAGCTGGCAACCCCAACATGACGACACTTGGCAACCTTACGCTGTTCGAGGCCTACTTAATCTGGCTCGCATGGAAAAGACAGATAAATTGTAATTCATACAACTCTAATCCATCCACGCCAAGTGCCAGCATTCACATCAATGAACCTCCAAGATGCTCTCTATTAGCGCAAACTGAAAGCCACTTGACTTGAGGCAACCAAGATGAATTCCATTTGTAAATCTTCTCAATAAATAATACTTATGAGCGTGTTTGCATAGCAAAACGCTCTCTGGCCCATCCTCACCCTCATTTTTTCGGCAGCAATATACCTACCCAAACACCGTAACCTCTCGCTTACGGAGAAAGCATCTTAAACAGATCCTCCAGCAAAGTGTATTTAATGCAAGAGTATAAGCATTTCTAATGATATGCCATCAAAAAGGACAGCAACAGGAAGTTCCTCATCACTCTTTAGAGGAACACAGAGTGACAAACATTTGACGTAAGTGTTTACTGATAGAGACATTTTTTTTGTATCGTGACGTTACTAAGCCTACTAAGCCCCGCCCATCAATTCGTTAGAGTGATTCTAACTACGCTTTTTCGTTTTGATATATAAAAACAAAAACTAAACTCTAAAGAGATACATTTTTATAGTCATTCATCACTACTTTTCATCCTTACATTGTCCGACTATGCTGGCGTATAGTCATTAAAGTATCTACCGATTTCAGTCAGATTTTCCATTCAGGTCGCAAGAACGAATACATCTAAACTCCATTCATCTTCGTACCTTGATTGTAATTCAGATTCATAAACTGTTGCAATCGTCAAGTCAATGCTGTTAGATTATTTATACACTGCTGTTAAATTATTTATAAAGTGGTCATATTTATTATTATTATTAAAGTGTTGTTACAAATATTTCATTTCTCTCGACTGGTGTGGAAAAAGGGAAAATCGGTTAATTTTATATCAGACAAGCTTAAAAGCACCTGGGCCAAAAGAAGAAAGAGGAAAGGGAGCACAAAATCTATACAAATTTAGCTCAATTTCAATAAGAGTAGACCCCTTCAACTACAAAGTGGTGACCCCAAAGTGACGATCAACGTCCCTAATACAGGAATCTTTTTGACAACTACTCTACGGAACTACATCGCAACAACTATGAACGACCACAACACGCCCATCATGGTAAGCTCAATTCGTTCTCTTTCCTTGCCTGAGTTTCAGGTTTCCTCGTGTAACAGGTAGTTCACCCAAATTGAGATACCTTTCTCTTCGAGAGAGTAACAAGTAACACTCAAAAACTCGTCACTGGTGCGGGTACTACCACACACAGTAATTAATGGAATTTCTAAAAAACCACACAAACCTGAGCTATCAAACCATCCGAGCCACTATTTTGGAAAATTTTTCCCCCTCAAAGGCATAAAAAAATGGAACTTTATCTCGTTCTACTCAGCTATCCCATTTTTCACATGAGAATTTTTTAAAGAAATTGAACATATTTTGTGATAGTGTGAGTCCGAATTTCTTTGGCAGTCCCTTGTTCAGCGCGTTTCACTCACATTCAAGAGGCACTTAAAATTCTAGCTATGGAGACTCTACTTGAGAAACTAACTACGGCTGCCTTACGAGCTCTCAATCCCATCTCTAAGATAAGGGTGATTTCCATTGCAAAGGATACCTCACACAACATTTCCACAACTAGATGGGGGTAAGCATAGTTCCCCATCAAGGAAGAGCTCGCAATTCTCTCAGAATGGCTGGGCACTCTCGAGAAGTCGAGAGATTACTTCAAGGGCGCTCAGCATCCCGTGCGTGAACCCTCTCTCGCTGGATTAGGAAACTTTCTCACTGTAAACGCAACTCTGTCACTGGAAATGCAACTTCCTCTTTGAATCGCGGAAATCTCCAACTCTTCAGGATGGCATCTGCTGTTATCAACGGCAATATAAGTAGGCACATCGTGGTGCAACTTGGTGCAAAGAGAATACCACCTCAAGAAACACTCGATGGAAATCAGCGGAAGAAAGTTCCCTGTCGATAAAAAATCAGTAATCTCAACATTACCCTTCAGACCACAACGAAATCCCCAATTCGCACGGTTGGCGAACGAAGATTTAATCTCTCCTTGGATTAAGATGTACGTTCAACTGGAATATTTTAGTGTGCAGTGTTAAGAATGCGATCATCGATGCTTGTTTTATAATCTTTTAGTTGACTTTAAGCATTCCCGCTTGCTGATTGCACCACAAATCTCTTAGTAAGCGCTATAGTGTAGGTGATATTTCTCCATCACTCTCTTTTTCGACTCCAACCAGCTCTGCAGTAGACTAACACCTTCTACAATACAGCGAGCTTTACAAACTCCACGACGAGCATAGTAGTATTCAAAAGGATCCTAGTGTTCCCTCTTCATATTATCATCATGTTGTGAGGCAGGGGCCGTCAGTTGCTGAATGACCAAGGCGTTTATCCCCAAAGCTATTTGGCGGAGAAAAAGATAACATTCAAACTATATTAAACGCGATAAATATTAGGCCAAGTAGATCTCCATAAAGCTTACACATTCATCATGTAAAGAAATCTGTTAATAATTACCGTTAATAATTATCCGTTAATGACTACCGTCGTTTAAATAATGTTTTACGTAACTTAAGCTTTGTTTTCGAATATTTTGATGACCTTCTCATTGTAAAAGAAAACGAAGGTCAACGTTTGCAACATATGGAAGAACTCTTTGCAAAATTGAAGTTGCATGGTTTGCAAATCAACGTTGTGACCATCACCCTTTCGAGGCGTTTAATCATGCATCTACAAAGCGGAGGGCTCAAAAATCAAATGGAAAGCGCGCATAACACCAACTTAACTAGAAATATTCTAGCTGAAAATACCACAATTAAAAAAAAAGAGGGAAATAAAGCTAGGCTGAACATTTTAGAAGCCATCTTTATAAACGAAGAAAACCGAGCCTCAAAACCTAGGTTACGAGTTGGAATCGAACATTAAATTTGTTTTAAAAAATCCACTCATCGTATTGGCTCGTTTCCCCTGACATCACGCTTAAGCAAGGAGGAATACATATATCCCTTAAAAACCGTTTTCTTTTCATTCGATGGAACGTTATTCACTGTTAAGACTTGACGTGCATACGTAAAGTTTTCTTACAAATAATATTCGTGCTTTTCCTCATTCTTACGTTCGAAGTAAAGACACCCGAGCCGAGTCAGATTATTTTAAAATAGCCGTACTGTTGTCTTTGGAAAGAGAAAATACTACCTTTTTCATCGGTCACGTAAAACTGACATGGGCGCTTAAGCTCCCTATATCGTTCCTCGTCGGCGCGCACCGTGCAATCGTGTACCTGGACTACTTATAACCTTCGTTTCAACTATGCAAGTTGACTGTGATATGGCATATTTGGGGGAATTGACGAAAGCTGGTTTGAGGAGTAGCCCAGAGCAGAAATAAATTTCAGATGCTTCCCAGGAAAAGGGATCATAGAGGGACAAGCTATGGAGGATGCAGTCGCGAATTTAAAAAAACAAAAAAACAAGGAGGCAGCACCCACGGGTGAAGGACGTTGATTCGGCCTTCACCCATCATCAAGTCTGCCATAATTCACCCATTGGGAGGATCCCTTCCCGGGTCCACCGATTTATCATTCCTCACCCAATCAATTGCAGTACTGTTTCACGGGAGCCGAGCCGCACTACAGCGGGGGACACCCCTTTTCTGAATTTTCATCTCGCTCACCTAAGCACATAACACATCACTCGCATTAAACTTTCATTCACAAAACACAATTTAAGAAAGAGGACTAACTTGGGACAAGGACCTTCCTCTTCAGAGGAGATAGATACGACGAAGAGAGCCCCCTTCAGGGGGCTGCCTAGCCCTGTAGTTCCGGCCAAATCTCAGGTGTGCCTTATTCTGTTCAAAAAACTTAAGGTTGCACTGATCCAACTGATCGACGTGAGCAACGGATACATAGCCCTCTGTTCAGAAACTAAAGACAGGGAAAAAATACTGTTCACCCGAGGAACGGAAGCCCTAAAGAAGATCGGGCTTGAGGCAAAACCCCGCTTCCCCCAGGTGGCGGCCAATAGGAGCGTCATCTGCCGTAAGATTGAAAGCTGGACTGGCGAAAGAACAACATAAGAAATTAAGCAAGAGATTGAAGATCAAAACGCATGAGCGAAGATTAAGGAATTAATCAAATATAATAACCTCACTCATGTGTTTTAAATCATGTACCACACCACCGAAACGGCACAGAAAACCAAAAGAGATGGGCTCTAGCTTTCAACATGAGGATTCCATCCGAGAACATCGAACAGGAAAAATTCCACACTATACAAATGTGTTTTTCCTGTTACAAGCTGGAAAATCATACGAGACACACCTGCCCCAACAAGGAAAAGAAGCTATGTTCTGAATGCGGGCAGGAGGGTCATAGGTTTAAAGACTGTGCCTCGACGACCAAAAAGTGCTTAAATTGCAACGGTGACCACCGAACTTTGGAACTAAATTGCCCCAGAAGAAATAGGTAATAAAGAAAAAAGAAGAAGAAGCTCCTGTCCGTAGTACCCAGAGCCACGCAGCTGCAGCATCAAGACCCAACCAAACCCCAACCATAAATCAACCTACGATGCAACTCAACTCCGAAGTGAGTTCAAAGATCCTCACATGGATCATTAAAGTCCACATCGCTAATATGGAAAACCCAGGAAGTTATGAGAGTGAACTTAATTCACTACTACAATATAACAATCTACCTACAATTAAATTATCCAAATCTCCGGACTCATTGAAAATACTGAATATGAGTACAGCCTCATCCAAATCACAAAATAGGAAGTTAAGCAGGTAACATCTGAGCAAGATTCAGATGATACCCAAGAAGAGTTCAAGCGATTCGTAATACGAAGAAAAAGAAAAAAGAGACAGAACCAAGAACAAGATCCCAGAGGGCCTCCATAAGTAAAGACTTCCAACCCCGTCAGAAAACAATTATCAAAGTGGAACAAGGGCATGGAAGTAATCTAAGAAGAAACTCCTGAAAATCCATCCCTTGCTCCCAAAAAGGTCCCCAATAGGTACCCTAAACTGAAGAAGTGGTATATTAGTCCTCATAAGGCAAAGAGACAGCTTAGGAAACTTGAGTATCAACACCAACGGATGGACCACGAAAAGAGTGCAATACGGTGGCATTTTTCGAAAAATCGATGCTGGCATAATACTGACTTTGGAACATGGAGTTAGCATGGATAGTGATATAATCAAGATATTTAACTATGACGTGCTGACAGTGAACCATTCCCAAGAATGATACGACTGAGCAGCCATTGCGATTAAGAAGGGAATAAGATTCAAGCAACTCAGGAGCTTGGAAGTATCCTACCTCGCCATAGAGGTAAAATGAGCATGGGGAAGATGGTCGTTGTCACAGGATATCAACGTCCGAGACGCGACTATTTGCCTATCCACACCATCACGAGTATACGCAGGTAAAGGGGCCCTCCGATATCAATGGGGGACTTGAACGCACGATGGGCAGAGACCAGGTATACTCGAACCAATGGTAATGGCGACAAATTCAAGATTGTCCCATTGGGAAGAAGGAAACATGAGCATCACCACGGGTACATCGCGTGAGAGAATGTACCGAATGAGTTAAATAAAGGAATAAGAAAAATTCTAATTTATGAACAACAGGAAGAGAAATGGAATAAGCTATCAAAGAACTAGATAACGAAGCATCACCGAAGGAATTGTGGGCGAAGATCAAGAGGATGAGAGGAATGCCCCAGTAGAAAAAAATGGAATTGGAAGACGACAAAGGTGAAATTAAATCAGAGGAGAATGAAATAGAGGAAGTTTTAGGCAACACTGGAAACAGATTTTCAGAATCAGTGAAGAAGAAAATGAAGACTTCGACATTGACTTAGAAAATCCGATTATAGACGAGTTAAACGAAATCATTGGTAGGACCTATCCCAACCCCCAAGAAAACAAGGAAGAAGGAGAAGAAGAAAGAGTGACGCTAGCAGAACTAGAAAGCGGGCTCTACTCCTTTAATTAAAAAGCTCCAGGATGGTCAGGTTTGACAAAGTTAAACTTCGTTAAAGCACCAAGATGCGTGCGGGAAGGTATACTCAACATCTTTAATACTTGCCTAAATGTAGAATACTTTCCCAACGCATACAAAACGGCCAAAATGATATTTATTGCCAAACCTGGAAAGTTCCCGACGAGAAGTAATGTTATCGCCCAATATCGCTTCTGGAAATTGAAGGTAAACTCTTCGAGAAAATCTTGAACAGAAGATTCGTCGAACACTTAAAGAAAAATTTGCTCTACAACGAACAGAAATACGGCCTCAGAAAGAAGAGAAGCACCGAAATGGCAATAAATGTCATCGTGGAGAAGATTGCCCAAGCGAACAAAAACAAGAGCTATATCGAAATACTATGCAGGGACGTGTCAAAGGCATTCGATAAAGTATGGTAAGGGGGATGCAATAAAAGATCCTCCAGCTGGGTTTGAGCGCAAAGCTTGAAAAAATCCTCTGTGATTATGTCATGGAGAGGTCAGCCTACATCAGTATAGGGCACACGGACGGTCCCAACTTTAATATACAGGCAGGATTGTCTCAAGATGGGTGACTTAGTCCAACCTTATACTTGATATATACAGCCGACATCCCAGAGTCAAGCTATCCCACTAGCCTAAGCATCCAGTTCGCCGATGACATAAGTGAACTCATAGATAGTGGATATAGAAACACGCCTTTGCAAGCTCGAATGACTGCCGAGGAAATTAGAAAAGTCAACGAATACGAATTAAAATGGAAAATCCGAACTAATGGCGACAAATTCAAGATTGTCCCATTGGGAAGAAAGAAAACAGCAGATGCGAGATTGGGGTATACGCGTTATCCATACACGAACGGGTGTAATGTACTTGGGATGAAGGTCACTTCTACCGGGTACAGGAAGCACGTCACAGAACGGATCCAGAAATCAAAATTGGCAGTCAGAACTCTCTATACTTTTAGAAACCTCAGCCAAAGGAATAAAAGGTAACTGTATCTGGCGCTAGTCAGATCTACCCTCATTTATCCCTAAGCATCTCTGTTCAGCGTCTCAGAAACCACAAAAAAAGAGATGCAGAGAAAACAAAACAAGTGTATGTCTATCAACACTAATACAGGAAGGAGGAATAGGACGAAGCAAGTGGATCTGCACAGAGCGGTGGACATCAATCCGCTCAATATAATCTTAAAGGAAAGAGCGTCAGATATGAAAAAGAAAATTACAAAGAATAGCACCGAGGAATTAGAGCACTCATTGCAAAAAAACAACTAAGTCCAAATCACGCAAGATTCCCAAGCAGCGCCAGAAAGCTTGGAAATGCAATTGTCCCATTTTTGCATAGGAAAAAACTACCGACCAAAACCGACGAAGAAAAGCAACCGATAACGACGAACCAAATCAATTTTACCTCCAAACAGAACAAGACCACAACTACCTAATGATTACAAAGAAGAATCAAAATGAAGAAAATAAGTAAGTATGAAACATAGAACAGACAAATGACGAATACAAACAACTAACGATGAAAATAACAAAAACATTTACAAAAAATCAAAAGAAGACACACGTAAGAAAGAATGCAGAAACAAAAAACATAAAATGAACCTAAACAACCAAACTACACGTCAAGTTAACATAAAAAGCTAAATTAGTACACGAATCCAAAGGTTTGAACGCCTGTTAGTAATATATATATATATATATATATATATATATATATATATATATATATATATATATATATATATATGCATACATACTTGTGTACATATATATATATATATATATATATATATATATATATATATATATATATATATATATATATATACATATATAAAAAACAACATTAATAAAACAAAGAAAGAGATTAGCCTTATCTCCAGGCACCTTTGCAAATCTCTCAACTCTAAGATTTCCTTATTTTCACCACTATTCCCAAACCCTACTATTCTTGTACCCAACTATCTCTCACACTCACATACTCACCACTTCCCCACAATACCATACAATTCTTTTTATTCAACCTGATTCTGACTCCACCATACTTCATCGGTAAAGGAGGAAAGAATAACTTCATCGGTAAAGGAGGAAAGAATACCTAAAGAAAATTGGATAAATAACCAGCAAAATGAAATTGAAAATTTATCAAAGAGAGATACACAGATGATGTATGAAAGAGGGAGAAAACTTACTGGTAAAGGAAGATTACGTACAGGCTAAACAATAATAAATAAAAACGATGAAATAGCAATGGAAAAGAAAGAAGTCCTTGATAGATGTAAAAAGCATATCGAAGAATTGTTTGAAGATGATATAACAGAGCAGTTAGAGCTTAATGTGGAAATGACCGGATCGGTTATTGGAGAAGATGAAGTAGAAAAAGCAATTAGTAAAATGAAGACAGGAAAGGCAGTTGGAGAAGACGGGGTAGCAGTAGATATTTTGCGTGCTCTGAAAAACTTTAGTATTAGAAGAATAGCCAGCATTGCGCATTAGATATAAAGTAGTGGAGAACTAAGTGACGATTTGTACAAATAAATATTTTCAACTATACAAATGAAGTCAGGAAGACTGAGTGCAATAAATACAGAACTATAAGTATAATGAGTCAATTAGTTAAAGTAATCCTAAGGGTGGTTCTAAAGGGAATAAGAGCTAAGAGAAGGAATGAAGTAGCAGATAGTGGGGCAAGTTAGGTATATATATCGTGACAAATGTGCATTATTTGAGGAAAGCACCAAACTTGGCACATTAGTAGACTATCATATTATTAACAAATTCGGATATTGGGTCATGTCAAATTCAGTCCCTGATGACTGTGGCAGGCTTTTTCGAACTGGCCGCTAGTGGCCACTATAGTTTTAGAAATCCTTAGAGTGTTCACCGAAAATCCAACTAAATAGGCACTATGAGAGGGTTATGACACATGTAATGTTTTCACAACATTTGTGTTATCGCGTGTTTTCCTCTAAAACATTGTGAAACTTCCCATTAAACCCATTATATCATCTTTTTTATTCATATTTTGCCAATTATAGACCATTTTTGGCAGGGTTGATAGTGGTGTTTGCTGGTGAACTCAAGATATAGTTTCTGGCGAACAAACGGTTGCTAGTTAACAGAAGATATTAAACAACTTCAGATGTCTAAGAAATTCCAATTCGCTGGCCTTGACTTTCTTATCCATCAACATCAACGCACTCAAGTAAGGTAAACTGGAAGCTGTGTTGTATTTGCCAAGAGGACAAAGCAGAGTCACCGACATGTCCTTCGCTGTCCAAGCGAAATGTATCTTGGAGTGGGTACAGTTTACTCACAACTAATTTTATGAGATTCAGTGAGCTTGGACAACTACCAGAAAACATTCAGTTGCAAAGACTCAATGAAGGTTATGGCATTGAAACGGCCATGGCTGCAAACAATGCTTTGTACCATCAATCATGCAAACTCAAATATAATAATACAAAACTGCAAACAGCAGAGAAGCAAACACTCATGACAGCAGGCGAAATTCATGACGTACCAAATGCGTGTAAACGTCCCAGATTTTATCCAAGATCATCAAATACAGAGAAAGCCGAAGAAGCCCAGTGTTATTTCTGCGGACAACCTGCAGCAACCGATGTTCTTCACCAAGTTACAACATTTCAAATGGACAGTAAAGTTTGATCCTGGACACCCTTTCTTGAAGACAGAACTGGTCGGCCGACTCAGTGCAAGAGACATGGTTGCCGAAGATGCCAAGTATGATAAGAAGTGATTCACAGTTCTGCACAACCGTGTTAGAAAGGCCCAGTCTGAGGGGTCCAAATACAAAGACAAGGAGCGAGAATTATCTGATATTGTCTTCGCCGAACTAGTCCTCTCGTACAGCTCTATCAGGCCAGAATGGAACAGCTAAGGGTTAAGTTCGACAGGAGGGTCTACTCTACACGACTGAAGCAGATACTGCTTTCACAGTTCACTGACATGCGCGCACACACAAAGGGGAGAGACCTCCTGCTGGTATTTGAAGAAGAAGTTGGTGCTGGTCTCATGAAAACCTGCGACCTGAACAATGATAATGATGTGGTCGATCTTGCACGTGATGCATAGACCGTGCGCCGCCACATGTTTGAAGATGCTAGACCATTTGTAAAAGAACAACCACTGTCCCACCCACCCGAATTTATTGGAGACCACGCGCTAGTGTATGCCACAATGAGGAACATCACTTCCTGTTCAAACATTCACGAAGTTTCGACTCCTGAGCGCATTGGAGAAATATTCTCCAATTCTGTGAACTCATCCCAAGCCTCCTCCCCCCCCCCCTCCCGGTGACGAGGCGAGGAAGAGCCGCTGTTTCTCGCACCTTGCTGCTAAATGATGAATCAACTCTGCCACCGGATTAAGATGTCAGGAGCTTGTGACTCCTTTCTCCAAACTTCTCCTTCCCCCTTCCCCCTTAGAATTGGGCATACAAATAGTCGGGTTATTCAGTAGTTCGAGGGTTCCTTTCCGCACCTCGAGGACGTCCTCATCGTCTCAAGTATGAGTAAGTCCCGTGAGTGTTCGTCAGATAGCAAGACTTTCTCTGCCGTGATTCTACCCAAGTCAATTGGTAGCTTCTGTAAACAGCAAGCCTTTGAATTAGCAAAACAGTCTCCTTTGGTTTAATCGCACGGAATAAAATCCCCCATCGATTACCTTTGAGGAAAAGAAGTTTCCTTTTCCAGTGGAATTACGAGTAATCCCACATTCCCCGTTGAACGTCATCTTTGAAGTTTGACTATCTTCATTAGAAGGTTGGTTCGGATCGTGCCCCACCTGCCTCATTCACACCGTGCCCCACTTGCCTCATCGGATCGTGCCCCACTTGCCTCATCGGATTGCTCCTCACTCGCCTGATCGCAAGAAGGACCTTCCTCGAAGTCACCGACCCGTAAGACTGAAACCCCCTCCATTATTAGTATTGTCAAGTTCCCCCTTTTGATCTGAATCTAGTAACATTAATCAATTAATTCTATTTGAGAATTCCTTCTTATAATAATTATCAAAAGAATAATTTAATTTAAATAATTCTCTTTTGCCTATTATAATTCTTATTTTGATTTTTGTAAATAACATTATACTTGTATTGATTCATCTTTACCTAACTTTGAACGATACTCTCGGCCTATTTAAGTAAATTTCGCCAACCATTTATGCACTCTGTCTGATTATTAAGGATTTGAAACCCAACGCCTCAAGTTTGACCTCCTAGCTGGTCGTTAATCCCTGTGAACAGTCCTTCAACGGTTCGCGTTGCAGTAGTCGATTAATTCACACTCCACATAATATAGGAGTAGTGTATGATATAGAATGGTTGCACCACGACACCCTTCATCGGATTTCCTGAAGGACGTCAAGAAGAATCTGTGCCATCACTTCTGCTTGCCCTGGTGAGGATGGTCCTAGAGGATAACAACATTAAGGATCAGATGGCAGATGCAACCTTTGCCGCACTTGTAATTGCCCAGATGCTGAAGTTTAACTGCATCAAGCACAGCCGGGCACATCGCACCATAACAACCATAACTGCCAGGCACAGTGCTGTACAGGATACACCAGTTCCTACATACTTAGGGATGATGTCGCACGCTCACACACGAAATAGGGAATCAACAGGCAAGTTTTCAACCGGAGCATGAGTATCTCCTATGACCGCGTTCTCCAGCTCTGAGCTCAGATGTGGAGCAGTGCCTGTTAACAGTTTCAGCGAGAAAAAGTGGTCTGTACTCAAAGATGCGCAGCAATATCTTTACAACGTCAACCGTAGACAATATCGACCACAATTCCAGTTCAATGGCAGCGAAAAATTCTTTCCATGGTACAGCCATCTCCCTCATTCAACACCCCTCTTTCACTAATGAAAGAATGGACCAAAGCATTGTAATCGGTGGTGAATCACGAAATGATAGCTCAAAGATGGTCGGCAACTTATCACACTACTATACTCATGAGCCACCAGTCACTATCACTATGAAAAACCTGTCTGTTACTGCTAGTGAAGTGGTGTCCTTGGCCAGAGACGGTTTCAGGAAATAGACTTAGGAAGAATATTTGTGGCTATAGCACGCAAGGCGGTTCCTAGGGGACAATACTAGGACAGACGAGAACATATCGTGGTTAGCGTTTCATGCCACTCGCTAGCCGTCGTTAGCTCAAACCATCTGCTCCACCACTCTGCTTTCACTGTTCTCGACAGTGCCCACACAGTGGACATGATCCGGCACTCCATGAATGTGGTAAATAAAGATGTAGAACATGTGAATCCTGGCCAGACACCTGTCGTCACATTGGACCAGCCACTGTTTGCCTTGGCAAAGCAAATTCAGTTGAAGTGGCCAGAGAAGTATGGTAAAGATAAGATGGTAGTGATTTTCGGCGGGCTCCACGTTGAGATGGCCGCCTTGAAGACGCTGGGCGACTAGTTGCGAGGAAGTGAGTGGGTACAAGCCTTGGTGCAAGCTGAGATTACAACGCCAGGGATAGCCGACTCCTTCCTCCGAGCTGCCCACGTCACCCGCACAAGTAGAGCTCACCAAATCACTGTAGCGGCACTGCACACCTTGCAACACAATGCCTATGAACGCCCCTGTTACATATTTTGATAATGCAGAAGATCTACCTGAGTTCGAATACTGGTGTCACCAAAGAGGAGAAGACATTTCAAACTTTCAGAACTGGGTAATTGTGCTGGAACTAGAGATGTTGCTACTTGTTTATGTGCGTTCTCTGCGGCAGGCTTCATTCACGATGTATCTTGATGCCGTTACGGAACTGGCCATATGGTTTCATGCCTTAGACCACACACACTTCGAGTTCACCTGATGTACATAGTTGCGCTCCCAATGAGGCACAGAGATGTAGCAAGAGAATTTATGGCTGGCAACTTTACTGTACGAAAGACGAAGAACGTGTACTCTGCGATCCCAATCGACCAAGCACATGAACAGAATAACGCGTGCATCAAAGAAAATAGTGGAGCAGTCGGCCTCACTGATAACACAAGTGCCCTGCGGCGTTGAATGATTGCCGGACCGGAAGTTGCCAGAGCCATAGAAGAGTTCCAACATGGCCATCAACACTGGGGTAGGCGAGAGGATTTTCATTATCACGACCTTACACCAATGGTGCAGACCTCTTTCGTCAAGAATATCTGCGCCCTTGTCAGCGTAATGGAAGAACTTGGCAACCCGGTTGAGGAAGAGAGAATGGGTTTGATTTTTCTTGAAAGAAAGGAAATTGCAGCTCCTGCTGAAGTTGAGACTGTTATAAATGTGAAGAAGATTGGCCAAGAGCAGTTCAAAGCTTTCACCAGAGACTGCGTAGTGAAAAGGACGAAGCCAATTGATGATGCAATTAGTCGGAACAAGCTAAAGGTGTTCATCACTTTCACCCCGATAAGTATGAGCAAAGGGAAACATAAGTTTGTCTCTCTCACGAACGACATAGCACTTTTCTCACAGCTCTACATTAGTTTCCAGACGAAGGGTGTAAACCCTGAAGAATTCTTTCGTCAGGAGAATCAAGTCTGTCCTCCAGCTCTCTCCGATGGAAAAAGTCTCCGTCTAGGTACGAAGAGTGATCCCCTGAAATACTTTAAAGAGTTCTCCGATGCCCAATCAGAGGCTCCTGATGCCACATGCCTAGTTCTTGACGGGACAGTCATTGACTAGATGTTGAAGCCTGCGGTAGCCAAGAACTTTGATGACTATGCCCAGAATGTATTCATAATGCATTTGTTATGGAGCTTTCGGCTGTGTCACGATTTGACTTGGTCTGGGACCGCTACATTGCTGATTCGCTGAAAGGCAGTGCAAGATTAAAGCAGGAAAAGGAGTGCGTAGACGTGTCGTCTGAGCAGCAGTTATTCCTGGAAACTGGCATAACTTCCTCCGATTGGACAGCAACAAGACCCAGCTGTTCAGGTTCCTATCAGAAGCTATCTTCAATTGTTTTGACCAGGTTGACAAGCTGCTCGTTATCACTGATGGAGATGCAGTCCTGAGTAAGCCACCGCTGCAAGATCAGGACTTGCTGGCCCCATGCAACCACGGAGAAGCTAACACTCGAATGTTGTTGCATGCATTCCATGCAGCCAGCCATGGTCACCACAAGATGCTGCTCAAAACAGTTGACACAATGGAGTGGTGTTAGTTGTATCAGTAGCTCAGGGTCTGCAACCAAAAGATGAAATTTGCCTAGCATTTGGCACTGGAAACAGCTTTAGGTACCTGGCAGGCCACGAAATAGCAACTGGCCTAGGACCAGAGAAGGCACAGGCTCTCCCTATGTCTCACGCTCTAAATGGGTGTGACATTGTATTTAGCTTTGCTGGACAAGGTAAGAAGCCTGCCTGGACAATCTGGACCGTTCTACCAGAACTTACAGATGCAGCTCTGAAGCTATCCTCTGCACCAATTGTCATAGCACTAGACGATGTCATACCCACCATCAAGCAGTTTGTCATATTGCTCTATGACAGAACCAGCACGTGCAAGGACATAGAAAAGGTCCGGATGAAACTCTTCGCGAACAAGAACAATGTGCAGCTGATTCCGCAACCAAAGCAACTCTGGAAGAGCATGTAAAGAGGGCGGCTTACCAAGGAGGTCATGTGCGTGGCCAAACACTGTTACTACCGACAGAGCTGCCTTCCCCATCAAGCTGGGGTTGGGTCGAGAATGACGACGGAGTGTACGAGCCACACTGGACGCAGTTACCCGAAGCAGCCCACGCTTGCAATCAGCTAGTAGCGTGCAAGTGCAAGAAGAGCTGTCTGAAGCGTTTCAAGTGCAAAAAGGCCTCACTTAAATGCTTAGCTTTGTGCGAGTGTGAGGGAGAGCTCTCTCAAAATTGATTGGCGGCCATTTTGATTGAGCGGTGGTCATTAATGACGAGTTGCGGCCATTTTGATTATGTTTTGGTAAATTAAGCTATAATAAATGTTCAGAACAATTTTCGTGTTATATTATCCTATTAACGACTTTTAATAAGGGGGATTGCAAAATTACAGTAACCACTAGCGGCCATTTTGAAAAATAGCTGCCACAGCCATCGCAGAGCGAATTTGAGATGGCCCAATATCCAAATCTGTTCATAATATGATAGTCTACTAGTGAACCAAATTTGGTACTTACCTCACAAAATGCACAATTGGCATGCTAAATTGCCGCATTGGAAGAACAATATGGCTTCACGGAAGGAAAAGGAACAAGAAATGCTATATTTATACTAAGGATGTTAAGTGAAAGAAGTATTGAGATGCAGAAGGATCTGTGCTTTATATATTATGAAAAAGCATTCGATCGACTCAAACATGAAGACTTAATTGACGTTTTGAAGGCGGTGGGAGTAAACGAAACACATTTGAGAATTATTCACAAACTATATTGAAATCAGATGGCAGCAGTAAGAGTGAGGGCAGATTTGAGTGATTGGATAGATATAAGAAGAGGAGTAAGACAGGGGTGTGTTCTCTCTCTAGATCTGTTCTATCTGTACAGCGAGATGATAATGAAATCAATTGTTGATATAAATGGTTTCAACATGGGAGGCCAAAATATAAACAACATAAGGTATGCTGATGACACGGTACTGATTGCTGACACACAGGAAAAACTTCAAGACATTTTAACAGTGGTAAAGGAAAGGTGTGAAGAAAAAGGCCTGTCAATAAATATGGATAAAACATAGGTTATAGTAATTTGTAAAAAGGCACAGGTCCCTAGGTGCAAGGGAAGAGTGAATGACAAAGCTATTAAGCAGGTAAGAAGATTTGGCTACTTGGGAAGTTGTATTAGGGAAGATGTCACGGGGAAATTAAGAGAAGAATCTGCGAGGCCAAGATGGCATTTCAGAAGATGAGGACTATTTTATGTAATAGACACCAATCAAGACAAACAAGAAAGAGAAATGTTAAAACTTATGTTTGGTATGTGCTGTTGTATGGATCAGAAGCTTGGACGATCAATAATCAAGTAGGGAAAAGGTTGGAGGCGTTCGAAATGACCAGGTTGGCGGAGAATGTTGAAGATCTCGTGGATGGAGAGAATATCAAATGAAGATGTAGTAAGGAAAATGGGAACAGGAAGAGAATTAATAATAATTCTAAGAGGAAGTCAAATGAGATTTTTAGGACATGTTATGCGAAGATAAAAAATAGAAAATTTGAGTCTAACTGGAAGAATCCCAGGAAGAAGAGCAAGAGACAGACAAAGAGAGAAGTATATGGATGGAATAGTGAGGGAGACGGAAACACGGCTGGACAGATGCTTCAAATGAGTAGAGACAGAGTGGTGTGGCATTCCATGGTCGCCAACATCTGCAAGGGCACGGCACTTCGGTAAGTCTGTCTCCTTCACTCTCTCTCTCTTATTCTCCTTTTTATTCTATCTTTCTCCTCCTCCTAAACCCTTTTTCTTCCTCTCTATCTTGACTCTACTTCTTCGACGCGCCTTCTCATTCTCTCCTTCCCTCACTATCCTCTCTCTATCCTTCCCTACTTATTCCTTTCTCCGTCTCCTCATTTCCTTCCCTCCCTCTGCCTCTATCTGTCATTTTCTCACTTTCCTTCGCTCTCCCCCTCCTTCCTTCTACCTCGCTCGCTCCCTCCCTCTCCTTCCTCTGTCTCTCTCTACTTCTCCCTCTCTCTCCTCTCGATTATCTTTCTCTCCCTTTCTTTCTCCCTCCCTTATTTCCCTCTTTTTCTCCTCCTTCTCTTGCTCCCTCACTCGCTCTCTCTCCTTTCTTTATCCTTCTCTTTCTCATACTATTATCTTACCTCTCTCCGTTTCTTTCTATCTCTCTTTCTCTCCATTTACTTCTCTCTCTCACTCCCCATCCCTCTCTATATATCTCTCTCTCTCTCTCTCTTCCTCTCCCATTTTCTCTCCATCCCTCCCACTCCCTCTCTTTCTCCCTCTCTGCATCTCCTCGCTCCCCATTTGTGAATCCCTCCCCCACTCTCTCTCCATCCCTACCCTTTGGATACCGTAACAAGGAGATAGTACTTTGTATGTACAACTCCCTCGTTCGGCCGCACCTGGAGTATGCCGTACAATTTTGGAGTCCTTCATTTAGAAAGGACATCGCGAGATTGGAACGCGTGCAAGCCAGGGCAACCAAACTGATTCCCTCTATCACACATAAAAGTTATGAAGATAAATTAAGGGAATTAGATATGTTCTCGCTGGAGACCAGGAGACTACGTGGTCAGTTTATCGAAGTATTTAAAAATATTTTCCAGCTCAGCGAGGGGAGAACAAGAAATCACGGCTTTAAACTTGAACTGAAGCGACACCACCGTGATCTGTGTGGGAAATTCTTCACTTACAGTATCTGAAGTAGTTGGAACGCACTTCCAACGGAAGTTGTCAACAGTGAATCTGTGGACCAGTTCAAGTTATGACTAGATAAAGTCTTGCGAAATCGCCTTAAGATCCTCACGAGTGATCTTCGAGGTTGCCAACAGACACCTTCGAAGATTGCGCCAAAAGTACCCTCCTTGTATGGACCGTAAGGTCTTCTAAGGTACTTATTTTCCTTGTAGCTCCTTAGCTCTCCTTCACTTCTCCTCACTCCCTTCGTTCTTCCCACTCTATCCTCATCCCCCTCCCTCTCTAATGTGCAGTCATCTAAATCTAATAATTATACTTAAATATTTTAGACGAATGGCCGTAGCATACGAAATTAATTCTCAGACCTAAAAGAAATTGTTTTTAGAAAATTATGATGTCATTGGCATTACAGAATCCCTGCTAATATTAAGGACACAGACTTCCTAACTGTATATAAACTCCCGCTTATGTATCATTTGAATTGGTGAATAAAACTGGAGCAGGCGTATAATTTTTCATCAAAGAAAGTCTTTACCATATTTCTCTGTCAAAAACCCATATTATGAACGGTGATATAGTTTACAATCTCTTAAACAAGGTCTACTGACCAAAAAGTCGCATGCTCTCACTTATTCTGATTTATGACCTTACGCCCTTTAAATTTTCAATAATTCCAGGACTAACCTTGGGAGGACCTTGGTAATTCTTTCATTCGAAAGAGAATGTAAAAGAACATAAAGGTTTCAAATTTTGTTAGAATCGGCAGAATAGTTATAATGTTATTGCCATATAATTCCACGGCTAACCTTGGCAGGACTTTGGCAATTGTATATTTCCAAAAAGAATGGAAAACAACATAAGTGTTTCAAATTTCGTTAGAATCAGCCGAATAGCTATGTTATTGCAAAAACAAAATAATTCTCGGGCTAACCTTGAGAGGACTTTGGCAATTATATCATTCGAAAGAGAATGTAAAATAACATAAGGTTCTAAATTTCGTTTTAGAATCGGCTAAATAGTTACAATGTTATGACAAAAACAAAAAAAAGCAAAACGGGGACCGACCGACCGACATTTTGTGATGTAGGTTCACCCGTGACGAGACGCTGACGCGACTAAAAAACAATCGAGGAATAAAAATTCCCCTTGCAGAACTACAGGTATGTCAGGGCCAACTGACCAAAAGACTTACAAACAAATTGCAGAAATAAGTAACACTCGAGATACCGTAATTTGGGGTGATTTCAACTTAACCCTATTTAAATTGGGGTAACAGCCGTCTTCACATTCTGGATATGAAATTTATGCTATATTGCAATAAAGTTCGCTCTTTCAACTTTTTGCCTTAAACTCGTACAAATAATGTACTTGACTTTGCATTTGCAACAAAAGAAAACCTGGTTGATGATTTTAAAGATGATGACCTCGTAAATTTTGGGTGGGTTCGTCATTTTTGTTAAGAGCGTTTTCTCTATGTTTCCTACGTAGAAGTTCGCAAAAATAGGGAAACCTAGGGGAAACCTAGATGAAACGCTCTTAACAAAAATGACGAAACAACCCCAAATTTACACCATATTTGTTGATGACATATACCTATCAACTAAGGACGAACATCAATTACTACAACTCAAAAGAACCTTAGAATCCAATTCCGTTCTCAAATTCACATACCACTTGAGTGTAAGCGGCCGTATTCCCTGCCTGGATGTAGTCATAAAACAAAACAGCAACGGAAAATATATCACCACCGTCTATCGAAATGGACCAGACTGCGGTCGATAGCTTAACGCCAAAAGTGAGTGCACCGAGAAATATAAAAAATCGGTAATGAGCTCATACTCGTACATAAGAGATATCAAGAATTGCTCAACGTGGAACGCACATGATGAAAAATTTCGACGATCCAAAAAAAGCCTAATAAACAATGGTTACTCAAGTGAGAATTTGACAAATTACAAAAGAAAATTCTCAATTCAAAATTTGAGGTAGATCGGGGGAAAAAAATAAATACCATTCTACTACAAGAAACCAAATGACGGATGCCTACAAAACACGAACGAATACTAGAAAACAAACTTAACACTACCCAAGAAAAAACAATAAGTTATCGCTAAAAATATATTATAAAAACAAAAAAGTCAGCAACTTACGAATGAAAGACAACCTCCGTAAAAAATAATTCATCCTAAAGACTATCAATGTGGTATATAAATTTGAATGCAAGCCTCATCCAAACAACCAAAATATAGGTATGACCAGCCTATGCCTACCAATGCCCTTGCAAGAAGGAGGAACCAAAACACACCACAACGAACAACACAATGAATAAATTACGAAAAAGATCCTTGTTTAAAACACTGCCATCCTCAGAAAAAAAAGTCGGATCTCCGCAGCCTGAAGATTCTGGACGAGGAGCTCGGAACGAGTATTGCACTTTTTCTGCTAAAAGAAAGGCGAATCTTACTCTGACTCCGACCTAAAGAGGCAACGTGAATAAAACAATTCCCTCAATGCCGCTTCAACAATAACCAAAACTTCCGTCTGAAGATACCTGAAACTGACAAATAATTAATTTATTCTATGTCCATTTTTATACAAGTCATTCTCAAAATATTAAAATATCAGTATTTTCTTCCATGTACGAGTATCTTAGGGTGCTCATAATATGTAGTCCTGACTATGTAGATCAAGAATTAAAAGAGAATTGAAGAGATTACCTTCAATCTATTTTACCCGAAATATTTTGGGGGAAAACTGCATGTATAAAGCTAAAAGAACATTCTATGACCGCAAGTTAGGAAAAACAGAACCTTTACACAACATATTACTTTTACCTTACCATGATAATTTCTTGTATGCAGTACCAATGTTAAAACAACTTAATATAAGTGCAACTTTTAAAAACAATTATACATTAAAAAAATATATTAATAAAACAAAGCCCAAGGAACGATAATAATGTAATATATAGTCTACCCTGTTTGGATTGTAATTTATTCTAGAAGGGTCAAACTTCTAAAAATATTTCTGTAAGAATTAAGCAACAACGAAATGCAGTATCAAAGGGATATTCAAATAGTGCTTTGGCCGTCCACAGGCTTAAGATGGGTCACCAGAATAACTGGTCAAAGGCAGATACCATAATGCATATAAATGATTTTATTAGCAGAAATATCTTGGAATCGTTCCTAATCTCCAGTACAAAATAGATAAATATAAATATTAGCCAGAGTTTGTTTTCCTTAGATCCAGTCTTATCTTTCTTCCTCAAATCAAACTAATCAGAGATCATAAAAAATCTGACCTTATAGGGAAGCATTGCTTTGTATAAATACGGTGTCTCTATTTTATAAGCCATTGTGAGTTTGAAAATGTTAAGATAACGAAAGTACTAGTTCCAATCAATCCTTCTTTTTCCATACGTGTTATAACCAAATATATACATATATATATATATATATATATATATATATATATATATATATATATATATATATATATATATATATATATATATATATATACAAGGGGCGGTCAATAAGTTTTGCAAATCGGTAGGGCAAAACAGAGGAAGGGGGATGGCTGTTTGTGGGGGTGTTAGGACAAGTTATGACAAGTCAGGACCAGAAGCGCACGCTCCTGCCTCGTCTATTTAAGAAGCAGCAGCTGATCGCAGATCATCAGTTACAAATTCTCAACAATGGAGAAGGTTTAGCACCGCGCAGTGATCAAATTTTTGACCAAGGAGGGAATGAATGCAAAAGAGATCCATGAACGCATTGTTGCAATGTACACCGACACCGCCCCTTCCTATGCAACCAATGCTCGCTGGAATAGGGAGTTCCGCCATGGTCGTGAGTCCCTTGAAGATGATCCCCGTCCAGGATGCCCGCTAGACGTGACCAATGAGGACAATGTAGCCCGTGTGGAAAGGATGATCCTCGAAAATCGACCGGTGAAGGTTGAAGAAATCGAGCGAGAACTTGGAATATCACATGGAAGTGTTATCAACATCATCCACGACAATTTGGCCATGACCAAGGTCTGTGCCCATTGGGTCCCTAAGAACCTCACGCCTCAGGATCGACTTCAACGTCGTCAAAGTCCACAAGGCCAGAGTTGCACAAGCTGCCCTGCGTGAGTGCGGATTCAAGGAGCTCAACCATCCCCTTACAGTCCAGATCTGGCCCCTAGCGACTACTTTTTATTCCGCCAGCTCAAGGCTGCACTGCGTGGACGCCGGTTTGGGGACGATGAAGATGTCCAGCTCGCCGTCCAGGAGTGGATTGAACAGCAGTCGGGAGATTTCTGGTTGTCGGGAATTTAAAGCTTCAGGGACAAGTGGCGCAAGTTCATTGAAGTCAAGGGTAGTTATATTGAAAAATAATAAAACACTTTTCCTCATATCTCGTTTCCTTATATCCGAATTGCAAAACTTATTGACTGCCCCTCGTATATATATATATATATATATATATATATATATATATATATATATATATATATATATATATATATATATATATATATATATATATATATATATATATACATATATATATATAGTAGGAATATGAAGGCCAAGGAGATTACAATAATCATTTATTAGCTAGACGTTTTGGACCCCTTTGCTAGGACCATCTTCAGCGACTGTATCGACTAATGAGAAACGGACGAGATATTAACGATAAAAATTGAACAGCTAGAAGCATGCATTATATAATAGCCAAAAAAGTGGTTGAAGGCAAGTTAAATAAATAAAATTGACCATTATTGAGATTAAAGTAAAACAACATCAAACCATATGGTTTTCTATGCCAACAGAAAAGGGCAACAAAATCTCGTTCCTGGATGTCAAAGTTTTTCGAGCAGGATCGTCTTATAATACATCCATTTACAGAAAACTTATCACCACTAGTTTGGGTACACATTTTTTTAGTAGCTCCTTCAGCCAGTTTAAATTATCCAGCATTAAAAGCCAAATTTTGAGAGCCTACCTTATATGCTCTAATTGGTTATCTTTTCATGAAGAAACGACTTATTTAAGGGATTTCTTTAAATTTAATTATCACCCCGATTTCATCTTCGACCAGTTAGTATCCAAATTTCTCTCCAAAATATATTATCCTCGACCCTTTCTTACTACTGTTTCCAAGCAGAAGGTTTTCCTTACACTACCCCATCTCGAGCATTTGACATCCGAGTTTAACAAACTCCTTCTCTCTACCCTCAACAATCATTTCTCTCAATGCCAATTCATTTATATAAATTCCAACCCTGTATCGTTGAATTCCTTTTTCTCCCTAAGGAGCCAATCTCTTCTGTCGATTTAAAAATCTTAGAGTCACTGTACATCAATAAAATAAATCCAAACCTAAATAATCACTCCTCAATTAAACTACGACTATATAACCAACCGACACTTCAACACATTAACTTGCCAACCGACCATCCGAACAAGTCTCGTTAGTAGTTTTTCTATCTTTAGTTAGTTGATTTCACAACTCCTACCATAAAGGTTAGTCCCTCTGTTTAATTCGTTCACATTTGCTTTCGGTTTTTTGTTTTTTTTATTTATAATTTAATATAATAGCTTATTTTATTGTTTATTCCATTTACCTTTAATTTTTGATATTCAAGTCAGTTTATGTTAAAACTTCACTTCTTCCTATTATTTTTCTAAATTACACTGGAGAGTATCAATTAAATCTATATATTGTTATTTGTGTTTTTACTGTAATCTCAATAATTGTCAACTTTATTTATTTAACTTGCCTCACCCGCTTTTTTAGCCATTATATAATGCATGTTTGACTGTTATCATTAATATTTATTCCCCTTCTCATTAGTCGATACAGTCGCTGAAGATGGTCCTAACGAAGGTTCGAAACGTCCGTCCAATAAATCATTAATGTTATCTCCTGGGTCTTCATATTCCAACTACGTCACAGATTCTCAAGAAACATTTCACCTGGCCTTTATAAAATTGATGTTGTTATGAAAAAACTCTTTCTTAAAGAAATTAGCTTTGACTTATGTTCCTAATTTTTGGGGGGAATTTTTATTTTTATGGCAACCCGATTTGTCAATTTAATTATTACATTGATTTTGTATTAACATTATTTTATTTATCTTCCTCTCCACTTCGTTTCAATTTACTTCTCTGTCTCTCCTAATTTCCCTCTTTAGACTATCGCTTTATCCTTAATCAATTTAGCCCTTTTGGTCCTGTTCTTGACTCTTTCTTGCATCTCGGTTTGACCTTCCTACCTGTTATCGTTAAATCTTAATGTGAATTTACCCATCCCTCCCCTACTTCATCATTGGTGATTTCTTATCTTAGAGGCGGTCCTTTATCTTTACTAGCTTATATATACCCTTATTATATTATTTTCTCGTGTAGTTATCCTTTCTTGAAAATGAAGTAACTGAATAAAGTTCGAAAGTACTTGGAAGCACCTTTTCATTTTCCTGCGGGACATTGCATTGCTTGTGAACCTTATGTGCTAGTTATATATATATATATATATATATATATATATATATATATATATATATATATGTGGAAGATAATGGTAAACCACAATATTTGAATCAAGATTTTATTTATAACTATCAGACTAGTTTCGGCAAGATGCCATTTTCAACTAATAATGAAGACGCTAGGCAAGGAGCACAGTGTATATAAGGTAAGACACATCCTAAACAAAATGAAACAGCAGGAAATAATCTTACGGATTTATCAGGTAGTAAAAAAAAATGTACGTAAGCATTCAAATTTGTAGGCTTTCGATAGACTGAGCAGTAAATATAATTATTTAAACGGTGGATATTTACGTCTAAAAACGGTAGAGAATTATTCTGTTCCCATTCTACCTTGAATTTTATCGAAAGCCTAAAAATTCAAATGCTTACACACATTTTGTCTTACTACAGGATAAATCCGTTAGGATATTTTTTATTTCTTCCCTCTTTCCCTGAGCCTATAGAACGTGCGACCCAATCTTCCTTCAGGATGAAATTAACCACCTTATCTGCAATTTCATTGAACTAAAATACCCAATTCACCTCCTTGGCAATTATAACATTCAAAGGAGAATGTAAACTAACATAAAGGGTTTCGAATTCCGTTATAATCGCCGAATAGTTACGGTGTTATTGTTAAAAAACTGAACGGAGACCATCCGACCGCCCGACCTACGGACTGACATAGTACGTTATAGAGTCACGTGCACGCGACTAAAAAAAACTATCAGACTATTTTGCTTTGCTGCAGGTTACATTATCCCTTGGAGTCCTTGGCGTGTTTGTAAGTTTACTATATTAGATACCTATAACGGAAGATAATTTATATCCCTTTCCTATCCCCAAAATCTGAACTTCGCCTCACCAAAAAGATAACTATCGACCTCCCGAAATGGTGGAATAGGCGCTGTATTTATGATCGTATCTAACTATGATGGAGGCTCTTCAAATAGGCCACTTCAATGGAAGATCTGGCGGCATGACACAATCATGGCGGGATTTGTTTTATTAAAAATGATCCTCCAAAACGAATCATCGGGAAATTGATAATAGGAGGACTTCATTCAGCCATAAATGATCGATCTCCCTCAAACTCTAGTGTTTTCTATTGGAATAGGATCCCCTATCGCCCCAAAAGAGAATGAAGGACATGTGTAGCATTTCTATGGTGCTGCTGACCCTAGATAATTGGTGGTCCTCCCTACCCGAACACTTATGAGGGAGATATATTCTTTAAGTGTAGGGATTGAGGAGAGTCCTTTAGAGTTGCACGCCATCCCAAATCCGCCCCGCGTAGCTCCCTCTTTAACTACTAGAAGTAGATACCTTTGAAACGTTTACACTTAGATTAACTTTACCACCTCACGAACCTCGGACAAACAGTCAGGTGGCGATATCCAAAAATAACAGTTATGATTTTCTTTCCATCCGACATGCATTAAAAGCCAATTCTCTACGTCTATTTCAGCGTGGACCCATTGTTTTACGTTGGGTTCTAACCAATGCTCGCTCGCTACACGTCAACCGTTGCAATGTCAACCAGAAAATGGCCCCCATCCGGCGACAAACCATAGTCAAGGTGGCTTAACTTTGCCCTGTCGAGATCTCATGAATATAATCTTGACCACAACAGGACCACGTTAGGGAACTTTCAGTAGAGGGATATATTCGGGAGAGTTACGTGCCGTGCTGTTTATTTTGCTATGAATTAATACATGTTCTCACTTCTCCTTACTTCAAATCCTCAAAGATGAACCCTCGCTTCATGAGAATTCAATCGAAGAGGCCTCGTTGCTATTCGCTTTACAATAGGACTACAACTACTACTAATAATAACATCTACTAGTATTCTATGACTCATTTTAATCGTTTCTGCTTTCGTGACGGCCAAAATGGCAGTCTCTTTTAATTAGCCCTTTGTTGTGTATCAGTTTAATTGCCCACTATGTTGCAACCCTGGTCGTTAACGGCCAGAATTTGCGTGACGTTGGGCCATTCATGGGCTGTAATTAATAGGAAAAAACAACTACAACTCACGGGTTTTCCATTTATAAACAGATTTAAAGTTGCTGCAGGTTTTGATCGAGCGGATGTGCAATTGACTTGTACCAAGTCACCAGGATGATATTTTTCGCTGGCCCCTCTCACGATCGGCTTCTCGTCGGGGATATCTGTCGGTGGAAAGAAGAGTCAGTGAGATGTTAAGGATGGCAGGTCCTCTCTACGTTGAGTATTTCTAAAAGATATAAATTTCTAGGAAATATAAGTTTGTATGCATAGCTTCTTTTAGTCGCGTGCGAGTCTAGTAGCGAGCGACTCTACATCTCACTATGTCGGTCGGTCGGTCCCAGTTTTGCTTTTTTTGTTTTTTGGCAATAACATCGTAACTATTCGGCCGATTCTAACGAAAGTTAGTTGTTTTACATTCTCTTTCGAATGCAATAATTGCCAAAGTCCTCCCAAGGTTAGCCCCGGAATTATTTTGTTTTGGTAATAACATCATAACTATTCAGCCGATACTCTGCTAGACTAGACTAGGCTGTAATATGATATATTCTTCTAGGCAAGCCTAGAATAGGCTATACTCTTCTAGGTTATTATAGGCTAGGCTATAATATGCTAAAAAATAATGTACAAGGGTAAAATATACTATGCTAATTTAGCCTATAAAATGCTATGCTAGGAGAGCATATTACTAGTATGTAAGGCTAGACAATACTAAGCTATGCTTGACTAAGGTAGAATAGAATAGTATTGGCTATACTTTTTTAGGATAGTTTATACTATGCTAGGCTAGGTTATACTATGCTAGGTTAGGTTACGCTATGTCAAGCTATACTAGGCTAGGCAGGGGTATATTTTGCTATGCTAGCGTAGGCTTTAGTAAAATAGGCTAGGGAGGGCTATGTTATGCTATGCTAGGCTATGTTAGGTTCTGCTAGGTAATACTATGTTAGGCTACGATAGGCTAGCTAACCAAGACTATAATAAGCTAAGCTATGCAATGTTATTCTAATCTAGAGTATGCTATGCTATACTAGTATAGGCTATAATATGATACACTTGGCTATATTATGTTAGGTGTAGTTATGCTAGGATAGGCAGAGGTCTCCAACCCGCGGTCCGAGGGCCACATGCGGCCTGCGAGGCCAATCCGTGTGGCCAGCGGCCACTTGTCAAAATTAACATCGCGTACAGCCTGCCACATCATTTCCTGGGCATTCCATCATTCCAAAAGTGTTTTAAAACATCTTTTTTTTCTCTCAAGAGCGTGTTTTAAGGTAGATTAATTTCTAGTTAGGTTAGGTTAATTGGTAAGTTCAGGTTAGCAGGTTAGGTTAAGACTGGTGCACAGCTCACAGAAGATCACTTATACGACGTTCTCTTGCTGTGTGTTAGTTCCATTACGCCTGATTTTGATAAGCTTCTTGCTGAGAACTGTCGCCAGGCGTCTCATTAATAAATTCCTTGATTTTGTTGTGTATAGGATTTTTTTATCGGTGCGGCCCTCGGGCCATCTAGGACTTGTAGATTCGTCCTGCGGTGCTCTAAGGGTTGGGGACCCCTGGGATAGGCTATACCAAGCTAGCCTATAGTAGGCTAGGCTAGGCTACTGTATGCAAAGATACATTGGCTTGGCTATATTAGGCTAGGCTACTCAAGGCAACGCTAGGCTAGGCTCTGGGATCCAATGCTAAGCCATACCTGGTTAGGCCAGGCTAGGCTATAGCCAGTTAGGTTACACTCAGCAAGGATATATTAGGCTAGGCTAAGATAAGCTATACTATAATATGCTAGGTTAGACTAGGGTTTACTAAGCTAGCCTAGGCTATACTATGATACGATAGGCTAGGCTATACTAAGCTAAGGTAAGATAAAGTAGGCTATACTAAGCTAAGGTAAGATAAAGTAGGCTATACTATGCTAGGTTAAGCAAGGCTGGCTAGATTATAGTAAGCTAGACTAGGTTAGGCCAGGCGTTTCATTAATAAATTCCTTGATTTTGTTCTGTATAAGATTTTTTTATCGGTACGGCCCTCGGGCCATCTAGGACTTGTGGATTCAGCCCGCGGTGCTCTAAGGGTTGGGGACCCCTGGGATAGGCTATACCAGGCTAGCCTATAGTAGGCTAGGCTAGGCTACTGTATGCAAAGATATATTGGCTTGGCTATATTAGGCTAGGCTACTCAAGGCGACGCTAGGATAGGCTCTGGGATCCAATGCTAAGCCATACCTGGTTAGGCTAGGCTAGGCTATAGCCAGTTAGGTTACACTAGGCAAGGATATATTAGGCTAGGCTAAGATAAGCTATACTATAATATGCTAGGTTAGACTAGGGTTTACTAAGCTAGCCTAGGCTATACTAGGATACGATAGGCTAGGCTATACTAAGCTAAGGTAAGATAAAGTAGGCTATACTATGCTAGGTTCAACTAGGTTGGCTAGATTATAGTAAGCTAGACTAGGTTAGGCCCGGCACAGCTAGGCTATTCTATTTTAAGCTAGGTTATCCTATGTTTGGCTAGGCTTGGCTATACTAGGCTAAAATAGGGTAGGTTATACTATGCTATGCTTGGCTATGATATGTTATGCTATACTAAGCAAGTTTAGGCTAGGCTATACTAGGCTATGCTAGACAATACTACGCTATGCTAATATAGGGTATTCTCTACTATGCTATGCTAGACAATACTACGCTATGCTAATATAGGGTATTCTCTACTATGCTATGCTAAAGTATGTCGCTATACTATGGTATTTTAGGTTAGGCTAGATTATGCTATGCTATAGTATTCTGTGCTATGCTATGCTATACTATGCCTGACGAACCTTGTGGAATTCTTCCACTTCGTCTTTAGTAAGCACAATCGGGACAAAGCGGTGGAATTCTTCCACTTCGTCTTTAGTAAGCACAATCGGGACAAAGCGGTGGATGTGGTCCACTTAGACTTTCAGAGAGCCTTTGATAAGGTACCACATCGCTGCCTTCTCCGGAAAGTGCAAGCGCTGGGCATAGAAGGAAAAGTAGCTGGCTGAATAGAGAACTGGATAAGTGGCAGACGGCAACAGGTGGTGGTGAATGGACAGGCTTCTGAGTGAGTGCCGGTTACTAGCGGAGTGCCTCAAGGTTCTGTCCTGGGACCACTACTATTCATTATCAACGTCAACGACATGGACGGTGACATGGTTGCCAAGATTTCTAAATTTGCCGATGATACCAAGTTTGGTATGAACGTTGCAAAGAATGGAAATACTGCCCGCCTGCAAGATGATCTTCGGAAGATTGGGGAGTGGTCTGATACGTGGCAAATTCCTTTCAACGTAAACAAATGCAAAGTGATGCATATCGGCCACCGAACTCCCCAATCACCCTATATCCTTAAGGGCACTCCTCTTGAATCTACAGACACTGAGAAGGACTTGGGTGTAACTATCACCAGTGACCTCAAGTTCTCGAAACAGTGTATTGAGGTGGAGAAGAAAGTCCAAAGGATGTTAAAGTATATAAAGCGACAGTTTGGATATCAGAACAAAGAGATAGTACTGTGTCTGTACATACAACTCCCTAGTCCGACCGCACCTGGAGTATGCCGTACAATTTTGGAGTCCTTCATTTAGAAAGGACATCGCGAGATTGGAACGCGTGCAAGCCAGGGCAACAAAACTGATTCCCTCTATCACACATAAGAGTTATGAAGATAGATTAAGGGAATTAGATATGTTCTCGCTGGAGACCCGGAGACTACGTGGTCAGCTTATCGAAGTGTTTAAAATACTTCGAGGCTTCGACAGACTGGACTACGGGGATATTTTCCAGTTCAGCGAGGGGAGAACAAGAAATCACGGCTACAAACTTGAACTGAAGCGATACCACCGTGATCTGTGTGGGAAATTCTTCACATACAGTATCTGTGGTAGTTGGAACGCACTTCCGACGGAAGTTGTCAACAGTGAATCTGTTGACCAGTTCAAGTCAAGACTAGATAAAGTCTTGCGAAATCACAGTTAAGATCCTCGTGAGTGATCTTTGAGGTTGCCAACGAACACCTTCGAGGATTGCGCCAAAAGTACCCTCATTGTATGGATCGTAAGGTCTTCTAGGATACTTATTTTCCTTGTATCTCCTTGTAACTATGCTGTGCTATCTTATACAATGCTGTGCTATGCTATAATATAATATGCAATAATATTCTATAATATACTATGCTCTAATCTGCTATGGTATACAATGCTATACTATGGAATACTGTGCTATTATTGTGTGTCAATCTTTTCAAAGTTCTAATTACATAAATGAAGGTGCTCAAAATTTTCAACCCTACTTAGGAATTCTAAAGTTATTTTTCTTATTTTAATATAATTTTAGTTCTACTTGGTTAGCTACTTAAAACTTTTGACCTATTTTTGTCATCTTGCGGAATTAAATGACTATTATTATATTAATAATTATATCTATTTCACTTTTTTTTCTTATTTCACCGTTTGAAACATATTCATCAGTGTGCTGAAGATTACCTGGCCTTCAGGACTACCGTCTTACCAGTTGGATTTGACCTACAAATTGCTTTTAAAATTAGGACAAGACTGGCGACACTCACACATTTGAACACCTAAATTGAAAATAGCAGAGTTGTTGCCATCTCAATTCCAATTTCTGGTTGACGTTCAGAAATGTGTGTGGGAGAAACTACCCAGCAGCCAATCTTGCAAAGGATACTTACCCCTAAAGGGCTTAAAAAGTGGGAACGAGGGAACAGTTCTTTTCTAGCCCCCGTTGTAAATTCAAGAGTCATAATCTTAAACAGAACTGAGAGCAGGCCAAAATCATATCCCTTGGGAGAAGAGAGCTACAGGACTAAGACACTTTCAATAGAAAACTAGACAACCTGTTGATATCCTCAGGCTCAAGTTTAAAATTGTTTTTTTGATGTGAATTTGGCTGTCCTGGTTGCAAATCGAAACTCAAATGAATTTAAATCCCCTATGGAGATGAAGATCTCTGTAAAGGAACTTGCTTTCATTAAAGGTCAGAGAGAAATGATTACTTCTTTTGGACCACATGAGGTTTGTTTCGATATTAACTTGAGTAAAATAGACAAGTCAATAAATAAAAATGGCAAGAAGGTGAAGGAAGAAGAGTTTTTACTATAAGTAGGCCATTGTTTCAATGCCATTAAGTGAAATAATTTTGTCTCTTGAAAAAAATGAAGAACAAATAGCTGATCCATAAAATGGAAAGGATTGAATTTAGGAAGAGACATTAAAAATAACAACCACATCTTCAAATTCCATTAAAAAGCAACCTGGGAATTATTTTGGGAGAACAATAACATCATAACTATTCGGCTGATTCTAATGGAATTTGAAAATCTTTTATTGTTTTACATTCTCTTTCAAAGTTAGCACGGGAATTATTTTGTTTTGGCAAATAACATCATAACTCTTTGGCCGATTCAAAAGAAATTTGAAACCCTTAAGGCGTTTACATTCTACTTCGAATGATAGAATTGCCAACATCTTTCCAAGGTTAGTCCAAGAATTATTTTATTAAAAGTTTGGAAAGTCTTAAGGTCATAAATCAGAATGAGTGAGGACACGCACTTTTGGTCAGCAGACCTTGTTTAAGGGATTGAAAGCTCATAAATAAAAGGTTTTTCAATGTTAATGAAATATCTAAATCCTTAAAACCTTTTTGTTTTGAGTACATGTAAAATTTCTACAAGACAAAATAGGCAATAAACCTTAACGTTACTTCATATTTTAGTTAAAAAAAATTGTCTTAAAAACTCTTATGGCAACAAGATATTACCATTTTACATTTGAATCCACTCCGAAGTGGACTGCTTGAGTGTAATGCACACTGGCACACTGTTCGTGTTTTGAAAGTTTATTAAAGCTTAAATCATTTAAAAGTCTCGCATAACTTTCAATACAGGACAAGACGCGGAGAGTATCCTGCTACAAAATATAATGTCATTGGGGCTCAAATTTCGATCTTCTTGGTTCAGTTAAATGCAATAAAATCTTCAGGTATAGCAGGCTTAGCAACAACACAAAATATCTAGAGCGCATTTGACTTAATGAAAAACCGTCTAGAGCTTTCTATCTGGAAAAGATCTTCTCGTTTAGGTTTTCATTTCCTATTGTTTTACGAATATTGCATTCCCTTATGTTACATCTATACAAAATATCAAATAGCAGCAACTCAATAGTTAAGTGTCAGGGATAAAAATAGATATGTTGAGTTCTGCTAATTTTCTTGAATCGGAAAAAGCAGTAAAAGTTTGGAAACAAACAGTTAATGAGTGATGAGGCCCATTTTCATGTCAATAGCGATTTTACTCTCAAAAATACAAATATTGGGCAATATTGGTGTGTAGCGTGCCGAGAAGTGCAAGTGAGCGGTTCAAAAAGCTTCACTTGAATTAGTTTTTTTAGACATCAGGATTGCATAGTGGATTCGCTGCTGGCTAAAAGTAGTCCAGCGAGGCAAGAAGCTGGTCGCAACTCGGCTACACTACTTTCGTCCTTTATTTTTACTTTTCCACTTTTGCTACATCCCTCTATCTACAGGTGCTTCTTTTCATCATTTAAGATCTTGACACCTGTGTTCTTTGAGGACCACAACGGTGTTAAGCTTACTGGTAATGCAGAGCGCTGTATAAATTTAACTGTCAGATGCGTTCCGAACTTGAACAGCTCGGAAACTAATATCAACTTTGGTGTCAAAACGTTGGTGCTATCTCCAATACAACTAGAAACAGTATATATAAGATATGCAAGACATGTTATCTGGAAGCCACGTAATTTTACAGCTTCTAATTTCGTGTTGTGGGACTACATCACAACTCGGGTGTACGAAAAGAATTCCTGAAGTAGTGCCTTCGATTCCATGAAAAATGATACAAACATTCATAGTAGTTGTTACCTGTCGCGGTCGAAATGTGTATGGCTGAAAATAGATAATACCTAATACACACTATTTATAGGCTATAGGTTTTGTCATCTAGTAAGATAAATTACCTAAACTTGAAATTAATTTGGCATATATATTTTTTTTAAATCCATAAAATAAAATGTAATAAATTATTTAAATATTCTAGTTACACGCAAAACAAACATCATAAATTAATTTATGAAGAATAAGTTCGAAGTCTAAAGTTCATTTCAGGGGAATTAAGTTAGTAATTATAAATTCATTTGTATGAGATTTGTGTTTTTAATTCTTGTATGCTAATGGATTGAGGTTCTCAATTAAATGTTGTTTTCCTTCGGATCATTTTCATTGATTTAAGTTCGAGGTTTTTAAGTTCAATTTAATAGGATTTAAAATTCATAAATATAATTTAGATCAGGCAAGTGTTTCGCCACTCCCACCGTGGGTGGGAGCTTGCGCTTCGCTACTATTATTAAAATTTAAAATAAGCAGCCATGGTTAAATTTTATGAACATCATCATTTGTAATTCTTTGGGTTTTAAAAAATTTACAAAATTTCGATAGTTATATATATTTCTGAACTTTACCATTTTGTTTTTTGATAATATAAAAGAATTATTAGAAATAACTTTGATAAAAAAACATAGGTCATAACCAAACAAAGATGAAATTTTTATTCAAATACTCAAAAAAATCCCCCTCTTAAATTATAGAGTTAGTGATGATGATGATGATGATAATAATAATAATAAGAAGTTTAAGCTCTAAAGTGTAAGTTTATTTTAAGGTGTAACTTCAAGATTATAAATTCCTTCTAAATGATTCAACTATGTAGATATAAGTTCATTTCTGAGAATGGTAAGTTTGAAATTAAAAGTTTAATTTTAATGGATTTAAGTGGGCAAATATTAATTCATTTCTAAGCGATTTCACCTCAAATTTATAAGTTCGATTTTGATGCATTAAACTCCTCAATTTTAATTCACATTTGATGTGATTTATGTATGTAATTGTAAGTTCATTTCTAAAACATTTAAGCTTTAGTTATATGTTCATTCAAGAAGCATGTAAATTGTAATTATATACTCAATCTAATAGATTTAAGTTAACTGTTATGATTTAATTTATATAGAATTTTAAGTTTAGAATTTAGCTTCAATTAAAAGAAAAAAATCAGAATTATAGCTTTGTTGTTTGAGTACAACTTCAACAGCTCACACGACCCTGTAATAAGAAAAGACTGTGCCCGATATTAACGAGGACAAATTTAGCCTCAGAGCTGAGTGAAAGCCGGTAGACTCAAGATTGTGAGGTTTGTTAGGCGTAAATAGAATAGAGCAATACTCAGCGGAAATTTCTATTAGAAGTGAAACGGTTTTAACTCTCTATTCGCTGGTATTAATGGTGAGTAAAACTTTTAGACAAAAATTTTCTAAAGGAGCTACAAACAGTTATATGAAAATGAGGTGGTAGACAAATTAACATTGGAATAAACTTTATGAATTGAGGCTTGGAATTCACAGGTATTTTCATATTTTAGGCCGCGTAGGTCAAGATGAATAAACGTTAGGGTAAGTAAAGCACTTAATCGGATTAAGGTTCCTTTGAGGAAGATTAGGAATGAAGCGGCGTTACGGGGTGCGACGTTACAAGTCGTGAATTCGCGACGGAGAACGGTTACGAATGTATGGCGCAAACTTGTAGTTGCAGCTAAGTATATACAGCCGTTGGCAAAGGTTTCCGGACACCGAAAATTATAGGAAATTAGATAAATGCAGACTAGTGAAGTTTTTATTTGCATATCAATATGAATATAAGAGTGAAATAAGGAGGAACAAAAGGTAATAAGATATATATGACTCAAACAATCAATAAAAATGAAAAAATTCTCTGAAACATGTAACAGTAATATATAATATATATATATATATATATATATATATATATATATATATATATATATATATATATATATATATATATATATATATATAATAAAGGTAGTTCACTGAGTTTTGATAGATTGTATGTTTTTTGTCACTAATTTATTTCAGAATCCTTTAGTTTAGAGTAAACCTATATTTCAACATTCAGTAGTCTCTGACGTAGCAACCACCTAGTATAGATGTTATAACTCTCCTACGTTTTACAGGAGCTTCAAGAATGAAGACGTGTGGAAAAGACATTACACCATTTGAGAGAGGACGCATCGTCGCCTTCCATGAATGTGGCGAATCAACACGTGATAACTCAACAGCAACAGGTATAAGCATGAAAACTATACTGAAAACATTTGCACGCTGGAAACAAGATGGCGAAGCCGGTTTATCTCGTAGCAAATGTGGTGGGCTTCAAATTCTTGACGAAAAAGACAGGTGCTCCTTGGAGCGTTTGGTCAAGAAAAATCGGTGTTGCTTGACGCAGCAATTAATCAGCATGTTCTGTGAACGTCCAAAATCGATTTTAACGAGAATTATGTGTCGTAAACTGAATAAAATGCATGTACGCAGCTGCGCTTCAGTCAGAAAACCACTTGTGACTGCACAAATCGAAAAATAAATAGCTTCAGTTCGATAGAGAACATAAAAAATGGAGTGTGTAGGATTTGAAAAGTGTCATGTGGTTCGAGGAATCTAGGTTTACCCTCTTTCAGAGTGATGCGCGCATTACACTAGGGCGACAACTTCATGAAGCATTGGATCTATCATGCATCGTCCACTCTGTGTAGGCATCTGGAGGTAGTCTGATGGTCTGAGGCTGTTTTACACTGGCTGGACACGGATCTCCAACCCTCTGCAGCAACAAGATGAAGTCTTGCGAATATTTGCAGATCCTGGACGATCAAGTTTACCCCTCAATGGACTTCCTTTCCCCTAATGGCGATGGAATGTTTCAGGACGATAACGCGCGCATCCACTGGTCTAACATCGTCAAAGATTGGTTCCCCCAGCATGGGGGAGCGATCATTTCGGCATATTAAGTGGCCACCAGAGTCCCCAGATTTAAATCCCATAGAGAATTTATGGGAGGAGCTTGAGAGAGACCTGCGTGTCTCATCGCTTCTTCCATCATCATTGAACGATTTGGGTTTACGGTTGCTGGAAGTGTGGCTGAAATTGAAGCTACTGAAGATGCAAAAGCTTCTAGAATCAATGTCAGATAGGATGAGAGGTGCATTTCTATCGCGAGAAGGTCTAATATCTTATTCAAAAAATATTCCACTCACTAAACGACTTTTTGGAGGGCCAGGCAGTGTATATATATATATATATATATATATATATATATATATATATATATATATATATATATATATATATATATATATATATAAGTATATGAGGTTATATGATGAGAGCATATATTCTTCGAGGCCTACTTTCTCCACGATAGTGCGACATCTGAGTGATGTGATGCTGGCCCACTCATCGGGGATAACTGCCTTCAATTGCTACTTGGACGGTAGCTTTGACGTTTGCAAGCCCTTTTTAGGTCCTTCCAGAGGTTTTCCAGTCGATTTATATCCATAGACTGAGATAGCCATTCCATCATCGTAATATCATTGTCTTGAAACCAATGTATGGTAAGCGATGACTTGTGACATGTTTCATTGTCCTGCTGGAATATCCCATCCTGGGTATTTCTGGAGCAGTCTCGGGAAGATGGCAGCATGTAATATCTCATGATAGGTTGGAACTTCTTTGAAATCATGGTGGCACCATAAACGGTCAAAGGACCCACTCTGACCTTGAAATGCAGTCACATATCATTACAGAGCAGCCATCATGCTTTAACATTGGCACTATGCACTCTTAATTCCACTGGTTTCCTGACCTCTATCGGTTTCTAATGTTCCCCTGCGTCGAGAACAACAGGAACGTGGACATGTCAGAGTAATTAGGAATTGGGCAATTGTAGATATGCACCATGATGAAGCAGCAATCTAAAACAAACAGAAAAGCACAAATTAGGAAAACATTACTGCATAAGTGTAACCAATGAACACATAATTTAGTGTATGAATAACATAGTGCACCATATATAAAGATATGCTGGTTCTGGAAAACTGAGCTTGATACCGCTATACGAATGACATTATTGAATTTAGCACGTAGAATCAGACTATTTTGATCTAGCACCGTGAGCAAAAAAGTATCTTCTTCACCAGTGTAATCTACTTTCTATACATATTCATGGATTACATAATCCAGTCTAGATTTGAATCGTTATACAGATGAACTACTCACCACCCCGACCGAAAGACGGTTCCATGTAGCGCAGATCTTATACGAGAAGTAGTTCCCGCAAATACTATCCTGGAATGGGTGAAAGTCCAGCTTGTAACCATGGTTACGGGTTAAATTTGTGTCTAACGTGAACATCCTTCTGTAGTCCATGTTTTCGACACCCCTTAAAATCTTGAAGGGCTCTATTAGCTGGCCTCGTAATCGGCGGGTCTCCGAAAAGAAAAGCCCCAATCCTTGAAGCCGACGCTGATAGCCTTTGTGCCTAAGTGAGGGAATTAACTTGGCCCTAGCCTGGACACATTCCAGTCTATATATGTCCCTACGCAGTTTCGCTCCGAAGATGATCGAATAAGATCGAAAGTTCAGCAATTTAGTTTGGTTTTAACCAAACATATTCATTTAAAAGTGATCCACCATCTACAAGATGAAATAAAAAAGATAGTTAGGAGAAGAGAAAGTTGTCAAAGAAAATTAATTAAGGCAAAATACACAATGGTGTTCAACCAAATTTTCATATTTATATATATATATATATATATATATATATATATATATATATATATATATATATATATATATATATATATATATATATATATATTTAAGACCCAAGGAAATAAAAACTGGTAACACAACCCGGAAAAACGCTAAGAAAATGATTGCGTGTACCATTGAAGCTTAAGAAAGAAAATGGAAGATATGGAAACGGAATATAAAAAAACCTATTTTTAACCGTTAAATAAAAATGAATAAAGGAGTTGGATTTAAACTTATGTCATAAAGCACTCTTCACTAAAATGACCACGACGCTCATCACCAGAGCTACCATCATCAACCCCCAAAAAATTGATTCAAGAGACAAGACACTGTGATATATAAAAGATGTATTTTAAGGCCCAAGGAAATGAAAACTGGTAACACAACCCGGAAAAACACTAAGGAAATGATTACATGTACAATTGACGCTTAAGAAAGAAAATGGAAGATATGGAAACGGACTTATAGAGCAAATTATTTTTAACCGTTAAAATAATCGAAAATCATATGACACTGATGAGCGTCGTGGTCATTTTAACGAAGAGTGCTTTATGAGAAAGATTCAAATCCAACGCCTTTATTTATTTTCTAATAACGATTAAAAATAGTTTGCCCTATAAGTCGGTTTCCATATCTTCCATTTTCTTTCTTAACTTAAGCTTGTGTAATGGATGTAAAGACATACCCATACACAATACAGACTAAGCAGCCTCAGACAAGAAGCAGAGAAAGGCTATGGCAGTCAAGATACTGGAGAATATTTAGGAGACCCCAACTTTCCTTAACCTCCTTTGGACCTCAGATGAAACTCACTTTCATCTTAAAGGAAAGGTAAACTCGAAGACAAATGTCTTCTGGGAGACCTCCAGACCAAATGAGGTAGCCCTCAAGCCCCTACACTTCCCTAAGTGCACGGTATGGACTGCAATCATCTGACCATTTTTCTTCGAGGAATCTGGCGCGAGGGTGACAATAACAAAGGAGCGGTATGTTGAGGGCCTCAAAGCCTTTAAGAGGGATCTACAGTCCCTGTTCCCGTCACTTATGGAGAAGTTCTGGTTCCAGCAAGATGAAGCAAACTCTCACACCTCAAACCTGTCCCGAGATTGGCTGAAAGAGAACTTTGGTGGCCGTGTGATCAGTCTCAAGACTGATTTTGGATGGGCACCTCACAGCCCAGACCTTAAACCCCCAAATTTCTTTATCTGGGGCTACCTTAAAGACAGAGTGTACGCAGGGAGACCCAGGACCATCACGAAACTCACGGAAGCCACCAGGGAGAAGATCAGAGCCATTAGTCGGTCGGTTTGTAAGGACGTCATGGACAACTTTGTGCTGCACCTCAAGAAATGCACAGAGCTAAATCGAGGTCATCTCGAACACGTGCTTTAGAATAAAGAAGAAAAGTCCAAAGACTCTCATATTTTGATGTGATGTTTTTAAACAATAAACTAGTTATCACCAAAGTTTCATTCAGTCCTTGCAGAAAATTAAGAAATGAGGCGTATCGAAAGTGGGGGCCCGTTTTTGGGGGGGTATACCTGTACTATAGATTTAAATTCATAATTATGAGGTTAATTTACTTGATTTAACAGTGAAATAAAATACTTAATATATAGGATTTAAATTCATAATTATAAGTTTATTCTTAATGGTTATAGGTTGTAATTCTAAAATCGTTTATTGGGAGATTATATGTCCAAAATTATGAGTTCATTTCTAAGATATTTAAGTTCGTATTTCTACTTTATTATAGGGAATTTAGATCATGGTTAAAAGCTAAATTCCAATGGATGTAAGTTTGTAGCTACAAGTTAATTAGTGAGGGTTTCAAGGTCATAATAGTAATTAGATTTCAGTTCCATTAAGTTTAAAATCGTATTTCTTGTTTGATTCATTTACATGTTCAATTATGAGCTCAATTTTAAAAGATCTACGATTATACCTAATTGTAAATTTAGAGAGAATTGAAGTTTCTAATTATAAATTAACGTCTAAGTAGGGTCTTATTGTAAGTTCAGTTAGAGAGATTTATCTTCGTAATTACAAATTAAATTTATGAGCCCATTTTTATGAGATTTACGATTTCCCCAAATACTTTATATACACAGGATTTAAGCTCGTAATTAAAAGTTCATTTCTATTAAATTCAAGAATTTAGTTGTTTATTTAATTCTTCGAAAGTCAAGTTCGTATTTATAAGTTCATTACAAAGACATTTAAATTCCTAATTTTAATTTCATATCTTAAGTGTTTAACTTTATCTTTCAAAGTTTATTTCTGTTGCATTCAACGTTTTAATTGTAGGTGCATTTTTGTTTATTTTTAGTTTATATTAATTGGTGAATTTCGATTTGAAGAAATTAAAGTCCATAATTAGAATTTCATTTATAAGGGATATACAGTTCACAAATATAAGCTCAATTTTGCCTCTTTTTTTGTCAATATTTGATTTATTTATAGATTTAAATTGGTAAATACAAGATAATTTCTAAGTAATTGACGGTCTTATTTGTAGTCATTTCATATACGTAATTCTAGTTTCATAGATAGAGATTTATGATAGTATAGAATAGGGCAAGAATAATTTATTTATCGTAATTTCAATTTCATTTCATGTGGATTTACATTGGCAATTATAGGTTCATTTCAAAGAAATGTAATTTTCTAATTATACTTTACTTTCTAATTGATTGAGGTTCATAATTACATGCTTTATATGAGCTTTAAGTTTATTCAATTCATTTATAGAGTGATGATCTAAATTCGTATTTACCACTCAATTTCTAAAGGATTACCGGCAATTAATTGTAAGTTCATCTCTTGGTGAGTTAATTACTTAATTATGTTTTTTTTTCGATAAATTTAAGTTGATTATTATAAATTTATTTATAAGGTAATTAAGTTTTTATGTACGAGCTCAATTTAATGGGATTTAAGTTTGGAATACAATAGTTGACTTCTAGAGGATTTAACTTCTAATTACAAGTTTATTTCTAATAAACTCATGTTGTTAATAAATAAGCTGATTTCTTGGAGATTTAATTCTTATTTTTATAATATATTCATGAGTTCAAGATTATGCGATTTAAGTTCATAATTACTTGTTCCTTTACATAGGATTTAAAGTAGAAATTCTTAGTTAATTGTTTAAGATTTGAGTACGAAGTTATACATACTCGTAAGTTCAATTTTCAAGATATTTCTTTTGATATTTCTAATTTCATCTACAACGCTTTTTTAATCCTCATTGGCTTTATTTCGTGTGATTTAAATGATATATATATATATATATATATATATATATATATATATATATATATATATATATATATATATACATATATATATATATACATATATATATATATATATATATATATATATATATATATATATATATCTAGAGTTCAATTGAAATTGAACTCTAATTTCTATGACACAAATAAAGTAGAACTTTATTTTCACACCTTGAAATTTGCTTCCTTTGAACTTTTATTTTATATGTCGATGGGCTTTTGCTTCCACTAATTACGGTCTGGCAATGGAAATGCGTCTTTTAGCTTTTTAAAAGAAGTAATCAATCTGTTTTCTTATAAAGGGCAAAAAATATCAAGGAAACTTACGAGTATGTCTAACCTCGGGTCTTTTAAAGCTTAGAAGCGCTGCATTGAAATTTCCCCGTGGAATACTAACAAGCTCCTTCTGATCTTTTCTACAAAACTTGCACAATTTCTATAAATGAGAATAATAACATTATATTAAATATTAAAGTAATTTAAATTATATAAGAATAATTCGAATGTATGTATTTACTGGATATTTGTATCAGGATTTGTTGATCCACATTTTATTTTAATTCATTTGAGAGATTTTCCACATTTTATGCCGCACCGAATTGCTAGGCGATTAAGCAGATGTATCTTTAATTAGGATAGGCAACCTAGAGGCCGATGGACGATGTTTTTATGTTTCTGGTTTATGTGAGGCTTAGTTGCGGAAGCCACAGTTGAAAGCCAAGAAAGCAGAGCTGCCGTGAATCCAACCCAGCTTTAAGTCTAAAAATGGAGACCATCTTTGCATGGAAGTTCCTCTCTAATGGGCTTATAATGCTAATCGTTCGTATACACTTTGCAATAAGGAGTTTGGTCTCAAAATAGCTTTAAAATTGAACTCTTTGATATAAATTTTTAATTTTAATGTTCCATTTAAAATTCCATCTCAAAGCTCCTTTCCAATTTGAACGTTGGGTAAATTTTAATTTTAAATTTCCATTTAAAAGTTCAATTTAAATATTTGATTTAAAATTATCATTTAAAATTTAAATTTGCATTTAAAAATGTAATAAAATTTTTATTTACAGGCCTTAGAAGTGCAAACGCAAGCTCCGAATACAAGCAATCAGCGTACGATGCACACACTTAAAATAGAACATAGGGGCTGAATATATGAATACAGAAACTTACGATATGGACGCAAGCACTCGATGTAAGGACACAAGGGTTGCAATTACTAACAAGAGCCCTTGATGTACGAACACTAACGCTCAGTCCAAGAATATCGGCCCTCGAACTGCGAACACAGACGCTCAGTCCACGGAAGTAGGCGCTCGAAGTGAGAACAAAGGTACTTACAGTAAGAAAACAAGCGCTTGGTGGGCATCGAGAGTGATTTATGAATTTCGCATATATTCAAATGTAGTAAATCAGCTTGTATCAAAAAGTATTAATTAATAAATTGTGACTATAAACGACTGTGGTATCGTGACTGAGATCATAGATCGTAGTTGTTAGGTTAAGTAAAAGTGAGGTATTCCATTTGAAGTGGTGGTGGCTATGAGTTTTCAGCAATTCGCGCCGTCATGCGCATAGCTCAGTTGCTAAAGTTTCAAGTAGAGTCTTAACAGTGCTACCCAAAGATATGCACATTTAAATTAGAAAATTGTTTGATCGAAAACGATTGGATGAGATGGGTAACTGAGACTGAAACAGAGATATCGAAAAGATGACCGTGTTGAATTCCTCGCTTAAGTAACCAACTCTTCAATCTTCATACCATTATGGTAAACCTAAGAATAAATCTCAAGCTCTGAGTCAAAAATAATTTTGCCAAAAATTACCACAACCTCGCTTTTTAAAAGACTTGGCACATAATTCCTTCTACAGCAGGGTCTCATAACTTGGGCACAAAACGTATCGCAATTTTATTCTCTCAAAAATACAGCGCAAAATAGGTCGAAAGCTCGATCTCTTAAAATCTATAAAATGCTATATCACAAAATGTGTCGAAACCTCATTATCTCATAATTTCGGCACAAAGTGTGTTGAAAGCTTGGTTTATCAAAAGCTACAGCGAAGAAATGTGTCACAAGCTCGTTCACTCAAAAGCTACAGCACAAAATGCGTTGAAATCTCATTCTCTCAAAAGCTACAACACAAAAATGTGTCGCAAATTCATTAGGTCGATACTTCAGCACAAAATGTGTCCCAAGCTTGAGCTCACAAAATCTACAGCACAAATTATATCGCCATTGATTCTCTCAAACCTAGAGTAAAATATGTTTCGCCAGCTTGATCTCTCAAAAGCTTCAGTATAAAATGTTTCACCATATCATTCTCTCAAAAGCTACAGAAGAAAATGTGTTGCTAGCTCGATCTTTCAAAAGATATAGCACAAGATGTGGCGCAAGCTCATTGTTTTAAAAACTACAGCACAAAATGTGTCGCTAGCTCAATATCTCAAAAGCTACGAGACAAAATGTTTCGCCAGCTCGACCTCTTACCTGGCTTGGCACAAAATATGTCGAAAGCTTCTGTCAATGATTCGCCAAAAAATGTATAGAAAGCTTTGTCTATCGAATGCTTTAACACAAAGTGGATAGTTATCTGTCTGATATTCTTTAACACAAATTATGTGGCGAACTTGGCATCCCAAATGATTCAGCACAAATTGTGTCTCAAACTCTGTCTCTCAAACGCTTCAGAATATTTTTTAAAGTCACGAATCTAGAGACTGCCAGCAAGGATATAGTCGCCAAAATTACTAATTATTACACAGCCCTGCGTTTGAAAAAATATTTTATGTTTCTCAGGATTTCTTTGTGGTTTCTTAATGAATCAAACCTCTTGAACTCAAAAATGAATGTACGAGTATTTTTGTTCAATCAGATCAGATTTTCGCAGTACAGCATACACCATTTTCATTGAGATTACCTCATTTTTCCTGATTTTTTTTTCAAAAAAACCTTTCTCTATTTAATAATGCATTATTATTGTTATATCATAGAAACAGGAATAAACGTATGTAAACTATAATCCTTTCAATAAAACAAAAAATTAAAGAATGCAACATAATAAAGAAAATAATTCCAATTTCCCCCAAAAATACGCCTTTGAAGATTTTCGTTTGTGCCTTTCATCTGGTGCATCAAGCTTCAAACACCAACAGTAGGGAATATACGCTGAAATAAAAGTATACATCTTATCCAGGTGTAGCTTCACTGCCAGTGCCTGAAAGGGGGTATTTAAAGCAAAAGAGAGATTGAAGACATTATATTGGAATTAAATCTCGTATCCAACTTGCCAGGCCACCTTCTTGTGCTTATGGGGATGCATAACTCTTATACCCCGTGAAGGTTGGCAGGGAACGGTCGTCCAACATGCTCTTCTAAAGGCAAATACCTAGAAATGTGTGGGAAAAGACGAGCCTCCATGACTCATCCTAGTTTGCTACAGCAATTCTATTGAAGTAAAATTTGCTCTAGTACTAACTAGATGGAGATGCAAGGGCCCCCCAAAGTGTAAACACCATCAGGGCAATGGTGCCAGCTTCCTGTGATGTCGTAGAATGGACTCTCGACGATATACCATATAACACTATTCGTTGAGGAAACTTCTTTAATTATCTTTAGAGTGCGTGATTGTCTGGCGGGCCGATATTATGTATCTTCGATATGCTTAAAAAGTGGAACTGAGCTCAAGGATAATAATATTGCTATCATTAATAAAATAGAGTTTTATTAATAAAAACTATTAACAACACACAAAACGGAAAATATTGACATAAACAGAGAATGGAAAGGGTCGTGGGGCTCGGGCTAATCCAAGGATTAAAGGATTTAAAAAGGTAAAACAAATATAGAGTTAAAGAGATGGGATGGTTCGTTAAACCATTTAAAGCACAGGATAGAATTGACAAAAGGTTTCAATACTCAAAGGTAACGTTTGGCTTACGTAACTTTATACGAGTGGTGCAGTGGAAGGCGACGTGAAGGAATTTTCGGTCCGCTGGCAAGTTCCAGCCGAAGGGGGGGATAAAAGGATCTAGACGTGGCGTCTTGGGAATGAGAACCGTTTCTTGACGAACGGCTTGAAGAACAATGGCTGTTCTACGTTGTTCTCTTCTGAACAACAGGGGGGGGGGTGAGAACCGTCTTTTGTCTACGGGCTCAAGAACAATAGCTGTTCTAATGTTGTTCTTCTCTGAACAACAAGGGGAAGGGTGAGAACCATTTCTTGGCAAAGGGCACAAAAGAACAATGGCGGTTCTACGTTGTTCTTTTTCTGAACAACGAGGGGGAAGCCTTGAGGACTTGGCGTCACTAAAGGCTCGAACCTTTGGCACTCAAGGAAAATTTTCCTCCTCTTGGACAAGTGATGGTGAATCTCGAGGTCGAGGTCCCTTGGCGCACAAAGGGAGAGAGGGTCATGGTGATGTTTCGCGACGAAAATCTGGATCCTCAATCTGATCTTAGTGGTAAAGTTTCCATCTAAATAGTTGAGACACTTCCTTTGCGTGGGGTACAATGGAGTAGGAGCTTCGAGGGAATGCACAGCCGAACCTGGGAACAATGCCTTATCTGCCCATAAGCCTAACTTAATCTGGCGAGGTCGGCGTATGGGGGCGAACGGGGGGACGATAAACTCCTTGTTTAAACATTGACATCCGGTGGCTGCGATAAAGCGCCAAGCTTCGAAGCGAAGATGCACGTGGGAGCATCGTGGTTTTAAATAATATGTGATAGGGGTTGAAACTAACGCTGCTCAACCCGTTCTATCACATGTGATATAAATAACTTTGGGAGATTTTGGCCAAAGGAAGCATTGAAGAGCAAGTTGCCTTACATGGGTTACTGGGGTTTGCTTGACTGTGAATACGAAACTTTATTTCTTCCTTCCCCAAACTTTGTCCGGTGGGGCGCTTTGTAGCTGGGATCTTTTTTTCAGTCTTGGACAGGGGCGAGGGAGCCGAAGCTTCTGTGTTGTTCTCTTCCTTTTAGGAGGCAGACTTATAAGGCTCAGGGATGGTTTCGACCACTTTATGGAGATTTACTTCCTGTGTGGCTAACGATTCTGTGAAGAGCGCTCTCTTACCTTGAGAGGTGTATGTAGTCTGTGTACTTATAGAGCGTATCAAGACCAATTCCATATCCTCTATCTAAGTGAGTTTCTCCGAGGTCAAAATGGCCAGGACTTCATTCTCGAAAAGCTATGTCACATTGCTTCGATAGAGCACGGTGTGGCTCGCCATAATTCGCATACTTAGCCTTAAACACTATGGATTTATAACTTAAGACGTTTGAGAAGTTTGCATATATTTATGATTGATACAATTTAGCACGACTGATTTATTCGTATGGCCGTAGCGATGGCAATGGGACGAATTCCTCAACGCGGTAATGACACCAACCTCCTCGCACTAATTCAGTGAGCCTGTAGGGTTAGTCCTCGATGACCCATCCTCTTTCCTCATCACATTTCAAAATATTTGTCTCTCATATGCTTGAGCACAAAAAGGATGCAATCTTTTTCTCATTCTCAACAAATAGGTGTAGGAAGACAGCTCTCGTAAATACATCAGCGCAAAATGTGTCGTAAGCTCGGCCTCTCCAATGATTGAGCAAAATATATCACAAGCCCTGTATCTCAAAGGTTCGAAAAATGTGTTAGAAAATCTACTTCATATGCTTCAGACAAAGTACTTTACAAGTTCTATCTCTCATTGCTTCAGCACAAAATGTGTTACAAACTCAGTCAAATAAATACTCTAACAGAATTTGTGTTGAAAGCTCAAACTCATAAATCTTTCATCCAAAACTAGATAGCAGACTCGGTCTAATATGAGTTAGCACAAAATGTGTCGCATACTCTTTCTAAAATGGTTCAAGCCAAAACGTGCATCCTACTTTATTACTTATATACTACAAAAGAAAATACTTTAAGTCATATGCTCTCACATGCCTTAACACAAATTTTGTCGCAAGTTTGATCTCATATGCGTTACCACAAAACATGTCGCAAGTTAGGTCTCTCAAATGTTTCATTATTGAACTTATCGCAATTAGTGTCTTTTATGCTTCAGCACAAAGTATATCTAGTTTTTTCTTCAAATAATGCGTTTTAAGCTAGTTCTTTCAAGTGCTGAAACACAGAAGGTATCGCAAGTTGGGGCTCTAAAATGATTCGACACAAAATGTGTTGTTCTCACTTCCTCAAATACTCAATTATGAAATGCGTCGCAAGGTCGATCAATCAAATAATTCAGCACAATGTGCGTCGGATGCTAGATAAATCAAATCATTAAACACGATATGTGTCGGATGTTACTTCTCTGTCGCAAGCTCTGTATCATATATTTAACACAGAATATCTAGCAAGATATATTTCTTTCACCTGAGACAGCACTAAAACTGTCACAAGCTCAATCTCTCAAATGCTTTAACAAAAAATATGCCAAGTTCGGTCCATCAAATGCATCAACACAAAGTGTATCACAAGCTCGCGTTTTAATATATATCAGAACAAAATGTATCACAAGAACACTCTCTTAATTGTTTCAAGAGAAATGTGTCTCATGTTCGTTCTCATATATGGTTCAGCACAAAATGTCTCGCAAGATCTCTCTCATTAACTATGTATATCAGAAAGTGTGTCCCAAGCTGTGTCACAAATTATCGCAAAATCTGTCTAATTAGCTTAATCATAAAATGTGTCTCACGCAATCACTCACATGCTTAAACAAAAAATGGGTCGCAATCATGGCGACTTAAATTCTTTAGTACAAAATATGTTACAATCTTTGCCTCATATGCTTCATCGCAAATTGCGTTGCAAGCTGTCTCGATATGCTTTAGCAGAAAATGTGACGCAACCTTAGCAAATGAAATGGTTCACCACAAATTGTGCTACACGCTCGGTCTCAACTATTCGTCAGCATAAAAGTTGTCGCACTCTCGGTTTCTAAAATGTCTCAGCAAAAAGTGTATCGCAAACAATCTCCCTAATATGTTACAGTAAAAATGTGTATCAGGTTTTGGTTTCTAAAATATTTCAGCAGTAAATGGTCAGCAAGAACTCTCTCTGATATGCTTCAGCACAAAATGTCTCGCAAGCTCTGCTTCTTACCTGCTTGAACACAAAATGTGTGGGAGGCTCGTTCTCGTATGCTTTAACAGAACATGTGCGCAAGCTTCGTATATCAAATGTCTCAGCACAAAATTCGAGTTAGCTCGCTCTTTCAAATGTTTCACCTTACATATGTGACAAGCTTTGTATCGAATTCACAAATGCTTAAGCACAAATTGCGTTGAAGCTCAATGTCTCACAAGCGCTCTCTCTCTCTCTCTAGCTCTCTCTTTCTCTCTATCTCTCTCTCTCTCTTTCTCTCTCTCTGAAATATCGTAAGTTTGGTCTCTTCAATGCTTCGCTGCAAAATGTCTCTCAAATTCTTTGAGACTTACTCGGTTTTTCAAATATGTCACACATTTGTTTTCATAAGTTGGTTTTCTTAAAATTTTCAGCACAACATGTATGCCAAGCAGTGTGTCATATGTTTATTGCTAAATGTATCGCTGTTCGTTCTCTCATATGTTTTAATTGAAAAGGTGTAGTAAGCTCACTCTCTTCAATGCTTAAGCACAAAATCTGTCACAAGCCCTTTATCACCAATGTTCTGCACAAAATATGTCGCAAGATCTGCAATGTCTCTCAATTGCTTTAGCACAAAATGCGTCGCATGCAATATCTCTCATATGCTTTAGGACAAAATTGATAAAACAATCTGTATTGTATTCTTCAGCACAAAATGTACTGGAAGCTTGGCCTCCTGTATAATTCAGCACAAAAGGTGTCGCAAGCAAAGTTTCAAATGTATCACCACAAACCTTGTCGCAATGTTGGTCTCTCAAATGCATCTGCAAGCACAACCTCTCAAAAGCTACTGCACAAAATGTACACAAGCTCAGTCTATCAAGGGCTTCAGTAGAAAATGTGCGCAAGCGCGGTCTCTCAACATTTCTAGCATAACATGTGTCGCAACCTCACTTTAGCACAAAATGAATTGTAAGTTCTATCACATATGCTTTTGCAAAAAATGTGCACAGACTAGGTCTCACAATTGGTTCACTTCAAAATGTGTCACAAGCACGGTCTCTCAACTGCTTCACTAAAAAACATCTGACCATCTCTGTCTCAAATCATTCAGCCCATAACCTGTCGCGAGCTCCTGCTTTCATAAGTTGCAGCACAAAATGTACGTAAGAACGATCACTTTAATGTGCGACACAAAATGCATCGCTAGATATATCTCATATGTTAAATCAGGTACTGTGTTGATTTTTTAGTCTTATAAGTGACTCAGACATAAGTTTTCACAATCTTGATGTCTCAAAAGTCTCATGACAATATGTTACGCAAAGTTCGGTCTCACCAATAGACCAGGACAAAAGGTGTCGCAAGCTTCCCCTCTCTACCATTCCCTTTCCTTCTATCTCCTTCTCCTCCTCTCTTAATTTCTCTCTTCCTTCTCCTTTGTCTGCCTCTCATCTAGCCATTTATCTCCCTCTCCCCTTATACCCTCCTTATTTCCTTATCATTCTGTCTTCCGCACTCCCTAACATTATCTCTTCCCTTCCCTCTATTCCTAACAAACTATGCCCTTCATTCCCTAACATTCTTTCTCCCTACAATTCTATTTCCAGCTCTCTCTAACATTCTACGAACCTATCACCCACTCTCCCTATCATTATATCTCCCTCTTCCCCTATCTCTCTCATTCCCAAACATTACCTCTCTTATGAACAATCTATCTTCCTCTATCCCTAACATTCTATCTCCTTCTCTACCTCTCTGCCTAACATTCTCTCTATCTTTCTTTCTAACATTCCCTCTCCCTCATTCCCTAACATTCTCTCTCCATCTCTCCCTAACAACCTATCTTGCCCTCTTCCCCCGCATCTCCCTCATTACCTAACATTCTCTCTCACTCATTCTCTAACATTCTCTCTCCCTCTCTACCTAATATTCTATCTCCCTCTCCTCTCCTCTCTGCCTAACATTATCTCGACCTTTCTTTCTAACATTCCCTCTCCCTCATTCCAAATATTTTATATTTCTCTTTTCCTAACATTCTATCTCCCTCTTTCCCTAATATTTCCTCTCCCTTTTCCCAATAATACACCCCCTCCTATCTAAGCTGCTTCGGAATAATATGTTTTGAAAGCACGATGAATCAAGTGTTTCAGGAGAAAATATCAAGAGCTTTTTCTCTCATAAGCTTCAACATAAAATGTGTCTCAATCTCGGCCTCATTTACGAATTTACGACTCAGCACAAAAGGTATCGCAATCAATATCTCATTTGAGTCATTACAAAATTTGTCGCGAAGTTGGTCTACCAAATGATTCAGTCCATTGTGTTGCAAGCTGGTCCTTTCAAATGCTTCAGCACAAAATGTCTCTTAAGCTCTGTCTATGCTTTATCCAAATACATGTCCTAATCTAATTCTCCCAAGTTCCTTAGCACAGATTGTGTCGCAAGCTCGATTTCTTAAATGTTTTAACACAAAATGTGTCGCTAGCTCAGAGGCTCGGTCTCTCAATTGCTTTAGCACAAAGTTTCTTGCATGCTCTCTATGTGACAAAAAATAATGGGGTTTCTCCTGATTGAGATATTTTTTAATTTACTAAAAATATCTGGCCTTTGTTGGTTGCCTCCATGGAGATCATTTCTTTATTTTAAATAATTAAGAAGACATTTGCTGCCCAAACGTTGGACAATATAATGGAAAACCTGACTAATTTTAATTGTTTTCTGAACACTATTCATATTACCTAAAAATTAGGAATGCCTGGAGCATCGGTAAAAAAATCCTCACAGTTTCATCCTTTCCAGAGGAACTGTTTTTATGATCATGACTGTTTATGAGAATCATAGATGGATAAGCTCACACACCAGTTGTAGGAGACTAAAAAAATCTAAAAATACCCTAAAATTCAAAAGCGCATAGGACTACAGCTTTAAATTTAACTATAGAGGTTAATCAGTGTTTAACATGTCATGTCACTACCAATGCTTATTACCTAGAGTTCCCTGCAGCCTTTATTGCAGAAAGGCTGAAATTTTTAAACTTTTGATGACGAAAGTCGACATGGAGTGTCGCAAAATGTTGTGTATAAACTATAAGAATTGGACAATGAACCCATGATTTAGGCGAAATTTGCTGAACATTAGTTCCACGTTCTCACTGAGTTTACGTTGGGATGGCGCCTAAAGAAACTTAACTGTATTATCGCTTTCACACACTTCAGCATGGGCTTAATCAATGATGTTTCGGCTGACAATACCATGGACTTCCCTATTCAATAGTACTAGTGTATGAAATTGTGAATTCCCAAGATTATTCTTCAAATTTGCTGGATAGGTGCAACACATGGTACAGTAACTCTTTCGAACTAGCGTTGTCAACTTTCTGGACGATAATGCCGGTATAGTCATTGAAAGCTGGTTAAAAATCCCTCTAGATACTGTCAGAAAGCTGTTTAAAATAATTTTCCGGTGTAAAGAAGTGGTTAATAAAGATAGGAGACAGAGAAATATATTAATATTGAAATAGTTTCATTAAATTAGTGTTTCCTTTGAAAATTGTTTCATGATGGAAGTCGTGAAGTTCGACTGAAATGTATAGCTAAAAGAGATGAGAATATTTAAATCCTTAAGAATGGAAGAAAACACAAATCCTTCTACTCACATCTTGTAGCTTAACAGAACTAAACACTGACACCAGAGCAACAAAGAAGTGTAGTGTTATATAAGTTGAGTTGGCGATTCCACTATGAATTCACAGCAACCTTTATGAAGACAATCTAGTTTCTGCACTTACCGACGACTGTGAGAATGGCGTGTTCTGTGAGGGTGTCGAAGGATGGCGCTTCTCCCAGTACTTCGCACTTGTATCGGCCAGAGGTTGCGAGGTTGGCGCCGCGAAGAATCACTTGTTGTCCAGTGCTCGCTTCCAACTGGAGGGAGAAGAAGAAAGGAGGAATTCATATACTAGGACTGAATTCGTCTAAAGAGCCAATTCCTCGGAAGATTGAAATCTAAAAGTACCGAGTTCGAGAATTAAAAAAAATAAATAAATAATTAAAAAAAGTCAGTTTAAAACTATTGAATTTTAGAGAGTAAAATCCCCACGAGCAAAAAATTCCATGAAATAGGTCCACCTTTGAGAAACGTGACAAAGAAAAGTTATTCTATTCCAGGTTGAATCGAAATTAAATAGACGGCTAATTTCAAAGCAATTTTGAAGGTTTTAGGGAAAATTGAACGACTTTCCCGGTCACGGTCCCGTTCCCGGTCAACATATAGATTCAGTATTATGGAGTCGAACCTTTTAAAACTTAGCACAAACACACCTCTGTTCGCACCTTTAAGTTCAATTGTATAAGATTATGGAGTTCGGAACTGCGAACACTTTGCTTATTCTGTCTGTACTTTCGCATCATCCTCCCTGTTATGCTTTGGTTTGATTGTACCTTGTAGTTTGACCCGATGTCACAGGTATAATCCGATGGGAGCTCATTCACTCCCTCCAATAAGCAGAGATAATGAACAACAGAAGGAGAAAACATAAATGGAAAACGACTAGTGCCGAAACGATTAGAATGACAAAATATGTTGTATTTGAATCATCCGGCGATATTTGGTTACCATAACAATTGTAAGCCTACTCGACACTACATCTGGCACGCCTGGGAAACGTTCCTTATCCACGGAAAAACGGAAAATAAATGGGCGTACTAAATATCCAGTCCACTCTAAGAACCTTAAAAAAACAAGTGTTAATTGTTTTGTTAGCTTTAATATATAGCGTGCCCTAACGAGGAGGTGACCCCCTCCCCCCTTGCTTACTGCGACAGCAAATGTGTCGATTCAATAATTGACACACTTCTCTTTTAGGGCTTTTAAAATGGCCTATTGAATAATCACTTGATTGAGGTGGATGCAGTATGAAGGGGCCAAAAAATTGCGATAGTAATGCCTCTTCTGCTACGTTCATTGCAGTCTAACTGACACATACAGCAACAACCAACAAAAGCATATCAACCACAACATGTTTGAAGGGAGAGAAGATAGTAAGAGTGGGGAAGTTAAGGATAGTGATAACTCGTGTTCATATTACAGGTGCTTTGTTTGTACTTGCCTACGTTGGCATTTTAGTACCTCTTTTGTGCAGATAGAGAAGAGGTTGCAAACAGTTTCGTTATAGGTAGTTTGGAATTCAAGTTGGAATGAGATTTTTTAAGCGTTTTCGGCCACTTCTTTCGTAAACATATCTACGAATTCTGAAACTTCGACAAACAGAAAAAATACTAATTGCCACTCATTGGTATATAATGACCGCATACCATCATTGAATACAATGCAGTTTACCTTACTACTAAGTTAGGATAGATTTTATTAAGATCATTTCACAAAATATGCACCAAATAATGTTAAAACTATAAAGTAACTTATAATAGATGTCTACTTGAAAATTTTGTAGTTTTTTTGTGTCCATTACGCTATAATTTATGAAAGCAATTTTCTTAAGAGTTTGAATATTTGGTATAGGTGTGTTACAAATTTCGGGATATAGATATAGTCATGGCCAAAACAAAATGAATTATAAATGGTGAAGTTCAGGAAAATTAAATATGATTATCGAATGTTTGGGAATTTTTTCAAACAAAAAGAATTTAGATGGTGAAGTTCAAAAAATATATATGATTATCAAAAGTTTGATAATTTTTTACAACCCTCAAATAATAACTACAAATGGTGAAGTTGAGAAAAAATAAATATGATTATCGAATGTGTTGGAATTTTTTAAGACAATAAGAACTATAAATATGAAAGTTCAGAAAAAATAAATATAATTATCGAAAGTTTTGGAAGTTAAAGCAAAGTATAGTGAAGTTCAGAAAAAAATAAATATGATCCTCTGAAAATTATAGACAAAGAGTAAATTATTTGAAGATATGTACTGAAACCAATTTAAAAAAAACCTTAGACAAAAAAAGAAGAAAAATAAAAGAAAAAGAAAAAAAGAAAAAGAAAAAGGAAAAGGAAAAAAATAAAAGAAAAAAGAAGAAGAAAAGGGTGTTCAGGGTGTTGAAATAAAGTCTATAAAGGGGATTAAAAAGGCGGTTAAGATTAGCAAATAAGGCCGCAGGCCACACACCGCAGGGAAGGAAGAGAACAGCGGCTTGTCTATTTATATTGAATTTTCCTTAAAATTTGATATCATCAGCCTTTTTTCTCTGAATTTTTGCTTTAATAAGGCAATTGAAAGTTTTTGTTGTTCCAACTATTTATATATATATATATATATATATATATATATATATATATATATATATATATATATATATATATATATATATATAGATAGATAGATAGATAGATAGAGTGTTAGGTATGACCTGAAGGTTGTTTTGGTAGCTAAGTTAGACGTGTACAACATGTTGTCAAGGGGCATGTATTAAGCGCGAATGTTGAAGGGTTGCGGAGCTGGAGAGGTCGTTCAGGATGAATTTGTGGTTGTAATGTTCTGAAATGTGATGGAGCCTCAGTAAGTATATTGGGAAGAACTCATCGTGACGGTGTGCTGGGAGGAGGATTATTTTACTTAATTAAGCGGCCACTTGCTAAGGTCTTATCCGACGCCAGCCACCTCGACGGACTCAGCTGAGCGCTAGTGTTTCTGCCAGACACTGAACATTCTGGGTATCTGCACATGTTGAGAATATCCTTCCTTATGGTTCCCGTGGATGATTGCAGAGGCCCGTGTGAAAGAGAACGATGCGATATTTGTGTGCGCTTAGTTTTGGATGAGAAACGCATAATAGCTTTACCAGAGTGACCCGTTACGAGATGAGAGGGATGATTCATCTGGGTTGAAATCCATTGGAAGGGTGTTGAGGAAGGCTTGGACAAAGAGATTGAAAGGTTTGTTGTGTGATGTGTGCTAATTATTTAAAGTTAAAGAGGGATTTCTTCGTTTAAATATCGCCATTTAGCGACTGCCAACAAAAGAATAAGTTGTCTAAAAAATAACTAGTCTAATCTTAGGCAACTTATTTAAAAAACAAAATTAAAAAAAAGAAAAAGCTGTACAAGCAAATAGGGCGTCAAGTGGACCACGAGCAAGCACGAGAAGACATCTAAAAGATGTCTGTCTGATTTTCTCACTATTTCTTGTTTCATTCTCCTTAAACTTTATTTTCTTTCTTCCTCTTTTTTTTCTCTCTGTTCTTACTCTTTTCTCGACGTACTCTTAGTTTTTATATACTTTTGTTCATTTTTTTCCTCTCTCCAATGTGATTTATTATTCAGGCTCACTCTTATTACCGTTTTTTAACCCTTTGTTTGTTTGTTTTATCTCATCCCGTCCCTGTCTCATTTATCATATTCTTTGTCTTTTCTCCCTTGTCGATATTTTTCTTTATTTTCGTTATGTTTCCTTTATTTTTCTTGTCTCTCTTCTTTGTTTATTTTTCTAATCCTTTAGCTTCTTTCTTTGTTCTGTTTTTGTTTAGCCAGGATTTCTTTTGTCCAGGTTCTGTGTTACTTCTTTTTATTTGTCCTTACCGTTTTCTTTTTCTCTCCCTGTCATTTATTCTTGTCTTTCTCTCTGTCATTTGTTTATCTTTCAACCTTTTTTTATTCTTTCTTGTTCTTTGTAACTTTACGTTCCTTGTTTTTCTTTCACCGTTCTTTTATTTTTATTGTAGCTTGTTCTTTGTTTATCTTTCTCCCTGTTCGTTGTCATTTTATTCCTATTTTCTTTTTGTATTTTACTTTCCGTTTCTTTGCTCTTCGTTTGTTCCTGTTCTTTGTTTTTCTATTCCTATCTTATTTGAGGGTTCCTCCATCTTCTTTATTTGCTTTCTTAATATTCTTTCTTGAATTTCGGTTTTGCTTTACTTCCCTTTGTTCTTTGTATTATTTCTTCTCTTTCGACTTTTTTCTTTATCTCTGTTCTTTGTTTCCGTCTGTAGTTTTTCTTTGTTGTTTTTGATCTCTTCTGTTTTTCTTTGTATCTTGTCTTTAGTTTATAGATCCTTGTTCTTTGCTTTCTCCTCTAGCTGTCCTTTGCATTATTTTCTATCTCTTCTTTGTTTTTCATTTTCTCCATAATCTTTGTTTTCTTTCTCCCCGCTATTATTCTGTTCTTTTCTAATTGTTGTTTGTTTCATTTATCCCTCTTCTTTGTTTTTCTTCTCTCTGTTATTTATTTACTTCTTGTTATTTGTTTTTCTTTCACTTTCTTCTGTTTTCCTTTCTCCATCTTCTTTGTTTTTCTCCCATTTTTGGGGTTTTTTTATTAATATTGAAATTATTACCGAAATTACACACCTGAATATTTTTTATAATTTTTATTGAAATTGAAATTATAATTAGAATTTTATTAATTTTAATATAAAAAGTTAATAAATTTAATTTTATCGCAACTAATATTGATTCTTATCGGAATTTAATTTTAAATATTATTTAAATTACTCGTAAGAACGACATGGAAATTTAATTATGAATATTCTAGAAATTAGTAATGAAACTTTTATCAAAATTTTATAATTTTATTGTAATTTCATAACACTAGACAACAATGATTTTGCTACTTGGGTATTAGCTTGTAATTTATACTAAATCGAGTATGCTGATTCCGAATCTGTAATCAAAATTGTTCTAGCATGTAAGGTTCCTGAGTAACACACATACTCTTTAGTTACACATATGAGCAGTGTTGCTTCGGCTACCGTAGTAAGACGATGTGTTGTGTGTGTTTGGTTCCTGCGTTACATTCTTGCGTAATCACGTTGTCAAATTTAGCCCTTATAGTAGTTGTGTTGAAACGGTATTTACATAAAGTGATTAATTGCATTTTTATTTCAGATTTATATCTCAATTTATTTGTAAATGAAATAGGATTGTACAAAGGTATATAACAGGATATATACAATCTAAGTTGAAAACATGAATCGGCGTGGGTGTATAAATAGCCCCGACAACTTTTGTTATATCTGTGGAAGATATACTCAAAGCAACCAGCGGAAGAAATTAGCTAAAAGAGTGAAAACTGCATACAATTATTACTTTGGTTGTAAAGTTGGTAATAGAGACAAACTCTGGGCACCTCATAAATCTTGTACTGTGTGTTATATGGGGCTCACATAGTGGTTAAATGGCAAACGGAAGGGTATGCCTTTTGCTGTACCAATGGTGTGGCGTGAGCCAACAAATCATCTTTTTGATTGCTAAAATTCTAATTATAATTTAAATTTCATAAAAAATTATAAAAAATATTCAGGTTTGTAATTTCGGTAATAATTTCAATATTAATAAAAGAAAACAAAAAATGGGAGAAAAACAAAGAAGATGGAGAAAGGAAAACAGAAGAAAGTGAAAGAAAAACAAATAACAAGAAGTAAATAAATAACAGAGAGAAGAAAAACAAAGAAGAGGGATAAATGAAACAAACAACAATTAGAAAAAAACAGAATAATAACGGGGAGAAAGAAAACAAAGATTATGGAGAAAATGAAAAACAAAGAAGAGATAGAAAATAATGCAAAGGACAGCTAGAGGAGAAATCAAAGAACAAGGATCTATAAACTAAAGACAAGATACAAAGAAAAACAGAAGAGATCAAAAACAACAAAGAAAAACTACAGAGGGAAACAAAGAACAGAGATAAAGAAAAAAGTCGAAAGAGAAGAAATAAGACAAGGAACAAAGGGAAGTAAAGCAAAACCGAAATTGAAGAGAGAATATTAAGAAAGCAAATAAAGAAGATGGAGGAAACCTCAAATAAGATAGAAAAACAAAAACAAAAAACAGGAATAAACGAAGAGCAAAGAAACGGAAAGTGAAAAAATACAAGAAAATAGGAATGAAATGACAACGAACAGGGAGAAAGATAAACAAAGAACAAGCTACAATAAAAATAACAGAACGGTGAAAGAAAAACAAAGAACGTAAAGGTACAAAGAACAAGGAAGAAGAAAAAAAAGGATGAATGAAAAACAAACGACAGTGAGAAAGACAAGAAAAATGACAGGAAGAGAGAAAGAAAATGGTAAGGACAAATAGAAAGAAGTAACACAGAACCTGGACAAAATAAATCCTGTCTAAAGAAAAACAGAACAAACAAAGAAGCTAAAGGATTAGAAAAAATAAACAAAGAAGAGATACAAGAAAAATAAAGAAAAATATTGACAAAGAACATGATAAATGAAACAGGGATGGGATGAAATAAAACAAACAAACAAAGGGTTTAAAAACGCTAATAAGAGAGAGCCTGAATAATAAAGCACATTGGAGAGAGGAAAAAAAGAACAAAATGATAGAAAAAACAAGAGTAGGTCGAGAAAAGAGTAAGAACAGACAGAAAAAAGAATAGGAATAAAGAAAATAAAGTTTAAGGAGAATGAAACAAAGAATAGGGAGAAACTCATACAGACATCTTTTAAAATTATTATAATTGGTGAAGTTTAGAAAATTTATAAAAATTTAACTCATACAGACATCTTTAAAAAATTATTATAATTGGTGAAGTTTAGAAAATTTATAAAAATTTAACCATTGCTGCTTTTTTTCTAGATTTTAATCATAGTAGCGAAGCATAAGCTCCCCGTATAGGAAACTGGCGGAGCCATTGTCGGTATTCTATTAAGGAACTATTAGAGTGGCGAGCGGCACGTCAAGAAATACTTTGCGGACTACAGCAGGCTTTCTTATTCAATGCGAAGTATTTAATTTTAGAGCGACAAGACTTAGGCGAATTAAAGGTAGTTCCGTAACCCTAATATGGCAATGACTTAATAACAACTATAATTTTTAATTCTTAATAATCACCATTTTTTTCATTGCTCGCTTATATATACGGTTTCATTTGCAGGGGGGCTGAGGTCTAGACTCTTCTGTTGGGACGAGCCTCCAACGTTAGGCTCATTTTAGTTCCACCCCTTGGGCTGAAGTACTGAACAGCTGTGTGTGTGATTTACTTACATATCCAAAAAGTTTTATTTATATTGCGTGTCACTCATTTTTGTTAGAATTTTCTTTGGTCAAAGTCTGTATTTGCCCAGGTGCTTTGTAGCCTCCCGTCTTCTGGTAATTTTATCCCGAGACGCAAATTGTTTTTTATTCGTTTCCTTTTGTTGACTTAGATATCTTTACCTTTTATCCTTTTCTTGCGTTCGCCCTTTTTGTCTTTCCCGCGCGTTAAGATTTAATGAGACCACCGCGCGTCCATTTTGTGGAGTTTCTTGCTGGGCCTATTGAATCTTGCAATTTGGTGCCAGTAGCCTACCTATTATATAACATGCTCCCTACATATAAACTCATTATTCAAGAGGTATTAGTTACATTTCTGAACCGATTACACCCTCACAAGGGTAACAAAGTATTATTCTTACTAAGCAAGATTGATTCAGATGTCGGAATGAGAACCGTGGATTTTCGCGACAAGGAATTCATGGATCGGGATATTTTTTGGACCCGATAAACGAGCCTGCTTAAGGCCCATTTCGAGGCCGTTAAAATTAAAGAGCGAAGGCAAGGCTCTTAAGAGCCGTCATTGCGGCAAACCCCTTTCCCGGCTTATTTCGCCTCATTACTTGGCCTAATTGGTAATTACTTCTAAAATCGGGCCCAAGCTCAATATAACTTCAAAGCTTCATAAACTTCGCCATGGTGGAATCAAATGCTCATCCTCTTGATATGCTAACATATTTTTCTATTGCGTCTATTTGTATATAGAGAAAAAAAACACGTAATTACTGCGTTTGAGAGGTACAATCCATTCCGAAACAACACGTGTTTATATGGAAAGAAGTAAGAGAGAGAGAGAGAGAGAGAGAGAGAGAGAGAGAGAGAGAGAGAGAGAGAGAGTGGAACTGGTTTATCAATTATGACGATATAATTCATTTGAATATTAACTGAGATCGAAACTCAATCTACATAGAGCAACAGAGATAGATGTTTTTGTCAACAAAGGAAGTTTGCGACCGCACTTGATGCGTAAAATGGCTTGGGTTCACATATGAGCCTCGGAGGAGAGTGAGGGGTGATAAGTTGGTATTGTAAAAATTACACACGAATGTCAATATTACAGAATAGTGCGTTTGTAAATTAAGAATGCATGCAATGAGCGATAAAGAGGCTGTGTGGTAGTGAGCAAATAATTGTATATCGTTGTTTGATGACGAGCATACAATAGTTAATAAGCTCTTTGATGTCGAATATACAAAGATCAATAGGATCTTTGGTGCAAGCTTAATAAGGCAGATATATGTACATAATATTGGGTGGCGAACATACAATAGCTGATAAACCTTTGTGAGACGAGCATACAATGCACGATAGGCTGTGTTGTTGTCCAGATGATACAATGGCCGATAGGCTGTGTTGCTGTCCAGATGATACAATGGTCGGCCAATAGGCTGTTTCGTGACGAACATACAATTGACAATAGTCTGTGTGGTTGTGATGATACAATGGTCTATTGGATGTTTGCTGTCGAGCATACAATAGACGATAGACTGTTTGGTGACGACCATATTTTGGCCGATGGCATACAAAAGTCGAAGGGCTGATTAGTTGCGAGCATACAATGACTGATCATGTAATGGCCGATAGGCTATATGGTGTCGAATATGTAATACGCCATAGGCAATTTGTTGACGAGAATACGATGGCCGATAAACTCTTTGGTTCTTAGCAAAGAGGTTCAGATAGGCTGTTTGTTTGATGCGCGACTAGTAGGCGATCGCCGATTAACTGGTTGATGGTGACCATACAATGACCTATAGGTTGTATGGAGACGAGAATGCAATAGCTGATAGGTTGTTTGGTAGTGAGAAGACAATTAAAATCAAATGTAGAATTCGGAAGACAGGTAAGCAAAATGGAGAATACAGACCCCCAACATATTTAGCTTAATTCAACAATTTAAAAGTTTTTATAAAAATTAATTTTATCGTCGTAAGTTTAATTATAAGAATATTGTGAAATAATGGTATTACACGATTGGAAAAACGTATTGTTAATTTCTTTTATGCGACATAAATTCGTCTAAGCATGATCTACATCCATTCATTGATTTTATCAAATCTTTTTGCCGATTCCAATACCCTTCAAAAGTTTGTGTATGTAGTGTGTATATAGTATTTGGGTCAACATAAAAAGCGAAGGATTCACAGTCATAACATAACACAATTCAACAGATGACAAAAGCCGCACGGGCCGATCAGAGGTCATCGGAGTCAAAACCCGCCCCATAAACTGCATCCAAAAGATTGCGTCCAAAACACTGCTTCTTAAAAAGCATCACCATCATGGCTTGTCAAAAAATAAATCATGCAGCTACAATACACAAGATCAATAATATAATATATACACTTTATAAAAAAAAAACCCTTCTACCTCTAAAATCTGCATCCAGAGTAATGTCTTCTGAACAACAGTTCCAATCTCTAACAATATCGATATTACAATATGTAAATTGCCCCAATACAACTTTAAAAACATGATGACCCACCCTCCCCATATATTTATCTAATCTGCGCTTGAAAACATTTAAATATGGACTGCTTTTTGTCTCCAGTGACAAACCATTCCAGTAATCTACCACTCTATTGGTAAAAAAATACTTTCTTACACCCAACCTACACCTTTGTTTTTTTAATTTTCAAATAGTGACGCCTAGGCCTATTACTACCTTCCAACTCATATACCTAGCTAAAATCCAACTTATCTACCCCACAATAAATTATAAAGAGCTCAATCATATCCCCTCTCTCACAACTTCTTTCAAATGAGAACATAATTAGGACACAACCTATCTCCATATTCAAGGTGCTTCAAAGAAAGTATCATTTTGTTACCCTCATCTCCAGTGACTCAAGCAGGTTCGTGTCATGTCTAAATTGTGAGGACCACTCTTCTATACAGTACTCAGAATGTGGCCAGACATATGAGTTATAGAGTTTAAGGATAACCTCCTTACTTTTGTAACTAACATTCCTCTTAATGAAGTCCAATACTCTATTTGCAGTATTTTTGATGAAAGTGTCGCCTTCTGCATTACTTTGAATGATGGAGCAAGGCTGAACTCTGACGTAACTCGAGTAAACTGACGTGACTGATCTTAATATTTTCGAAAAATCAGTTTTAACCCTTTCCGTATATGAGGAGCCTGTGGTATGTTCTGAGTTGAACTCTGTATTCCAGAACAATTTGCTTTCGGAAGAAAAGGACATGGAGATATCAAAAATCTAATGTCAAGAACTAAGTAGAAGGTTCCTTACCCACTCTCATTGTCTCAATTTAGAAGTGAGCGGAAGTTCTGTCGAAACTGTGCCTTGAACCATTGATCGCAATTGAAAAATCGTGTGAGTATGTACATATGAATCATGAGGGAAGACCCTCTGTCCAGTGTTAACCACAGGATTTAGCCGTTATGTTGTTTGGGAAGCAGGCTTCAATCGTCGATATGCTATTTGATAAGCATTATACAATTGCCGAAAGGTTAGTAAGTAAGCGGTTTACAATCATCAATAAGTTGCTTGGGGAGAAGTATATAAACGCCAACAGGATGTTTAGTAAATATTATCAATTGCTCATAGAATGTTTGGTTATGAGTATACATTCGGTGATAGGCTGTTTGTTAAAGAGTATAAAATTGGCCATATAGTGTTTGGTAAGGAGTATAAAATCGCCGATAAGCGGTATGGCATGCCATATACAATCGCCGAGGAGTTGTTTGGTTTCAAGTATACAAACGCCGATAGGCCGATAGGATAAGGATTATACGTTCGCCGATACGCTGGTTGTTAATGAGAATACAATCATCGATATGCTGATTGGTGTGGACTATACACTCGTTGATATGCTTTTTGGTCAGGAGTATACCTGTGCCGATATGCTTGTTGGAAATGAGCATACAATCATAGATATAATATTTAGTAAGTAGGATACAATCGCCGATTGCTATTTGGTAAAGAATATACAAGTGCTGATATTCTCTTTGGTAAGTAGTATAAAATCGCTGATAGGCAGTTTGCTAAGAAGCATACAATCGCCGATATGCTGGTTAGTAAGCAATATACACTGGCGATGTGCTGTTTGGTAAGGAGTAACCAATGGCGGATAAGTATATTGATAAGGAGCATACAATCGCCCATAAGCTGTTTAGTAAGGAATATATGACTGTCGATAGCTATTTCGTGAGGAGTATGCAAAAGGGGCTCTGCTGTTTAGTAAGGATTATAAAATCGTCGATAGGCTGTTTATTTAGGAGTATACAATCGCAGATTGGATGTATGATATGAAGAAAAAATCGCTGATATGCTGTTTGATAAGGAGTATACAATCGTTGATATGATGTTTATTAAAGTGTATACAATCGCCGATATGCAGATTGATACGGAACATGAAATCACCGATGGCTCTTTGGTAAAAAGTATACTATCACGGATAGGCTGTTTGGTAAGGAATATAAAATAGCAGATATGCTGTTTGGTAAGGAGTATAAAATCGCCGATAGAGTGTTTAGCAATGTGTATAGAATCGGCTATATAATGTTTGATAAGGAGTATACAATCGCCGATATGCTTTTTGCTAAGTAGTATAGAATCCCAGATGTGATTTTGGTAAGGAGTATACAGATGAAGATATGCTAATTGGTAAAGAGTATATAATCGCTGATAGACTGTTTGACAAGGATTATAAAATTGAACGTATGCTGTTTGGCACGGAGTATACAATCACTCACATGCTGTTTGGTAAGGAGTATACAATCGACGATAGGCTATTTGGTCAGGAGTATACAATCGCTGATATGGAGTTTGATAAGGAATATACAATCACCGATATGCTGTTTGGTAAAGAGTATACAATTGGCGATATGCTGTTCGGTGCGAAGTATTCACTCGGTAATATGCTGTTTGGTAAGGAAGATAGTAAAGGCGATAAATATATTTTTGGTAATGAGTATAGAATCAAGCTGTTTGATTAGGGGTATACAATCGCCGATATGCTGTTTGGTAAGGAGTATAAAATCGGCGATATGCTATTTGGTAAGGAGTATATAATCACCGATATGCTGTCAATTAACGAGTATAAAATCGCCAGTTTGCTCTATGATAAGTAGTATTCAATCGCCAATATGCTGTTTTGTAAAGAGTATACAACCACCCTATCGCCAAATGCGATAAAAATTCTTGAAGGGCGAAAGAAAAACTTTCAGTTATCGCCCGGGTGGCCACAAGTCTTTTTTACTTTTTTTAAAAACTATTAAATACGGTATTCGAGATTAAAATCAATCGATAAGCTGTTAGCTAGTGCCAGACGTACGATTTTAAAAGGTTTAGCAACTTGTTTGTATACAATCCTATTTTGAAAACAGCATAGTGTGTCATCACTCATTTCTTATCATTTGATAAGTTTTTCCAGGTTTTGTGGACAAATAAATTCAAATCCTTCAAAATCATTTCCGTTGGTTTTTGGAATCACCTAACAGAGGTCAAATCTAAGACGAATAATCTATCCTTATATCGAAGATCTACGACAAGGAGTGAAGACAAAAACCTGAGACATTTAGGTAGCGGGAACTGAGTCGTAAGTATGGAGCAGTTATCAAATCTACTTCCTCTCATCGACATTCTACTTTCGCTTCTTGCTACTTCCGCCGATTGTGAGTGTGGGTTCTCGGCAATGGAACGGACAAAAACGGCGTGCAGATGTAGTTTGAACTCTTCTTCTCTCGAAAATCTAATGATGCTCCATCTCAATTCTACAGATCTCATCAACTTTGACCATCAAAAACCATTAGAAATGTGTCTGAATCTGAAGAGTCGAAGATTTGGAAAATCAACTGGGATGAAGTAGAAGAGAGTGACCCATGTGAGTTTGAGAGCAAGTAGCGATGTTGATAGAGATGTAATTATGAATGTTTAACATTAGTTTCAAGGAATTATATTAGAAAAACACGTTTTCTGTTTACTTATTTTCATTTTTTTCGGGAAATTGTAAATTTAAAAGGGCGATATGAATTTTAGGTCTTTTCGCCCGAAGGGCTAAGAATTTTTTTACTAAATCGAGGGTTGATACAATCGCAACTGTTTGGTAAGGCGTATATATTCGGTGATATGCCTTTTAGTAAGGAGTATACAATCGTCGATAGGTTGTTTTGTAATGAGAATAAAATTGTTCATATGCTATTTGAAACCGAGTATGCATTGTCCGATATGCTGTTTGTTAAAGAGTATAAAATCGCCGATATGCAGTTTTATAAGGAATTTTCAATCTCCGATATGCTGTTTGATAAAGAGTATACAATCGGCAATATGCTATATGGCACTGTGTATACAATCGTCGATATGCTCTTAGGTAAGCATTATATTAAGGGCGATATACTGTTTGGTAATGAATATACAACCGATGATATGCTGTTTGGTAAGGAGTATATAATCGCCGAGAAGCTGCTTGTTAAGGAATATAGACTCGCCCATAGGCTGTATGGTGAGGAGAAGAGAATCGGCGATAAGCTGATCAATTTTAGAGCATAAAATTGCAAATATGTTTCATATACATAGGAAGGTGAATGAAATAATAATGAAGTGACAACTTAATAATAATGTTCTCAAAGCCCCTGATAATAAATTAGTAAGTTAAAATATTATTGAATGACCTTAACCCCGAGTGATAATGAATAAATAATAATAATCGACAAAGATGAGAACTGAGGACCTGCCATTCTTTAAACGACAAACTTTTATTCAATCTTTCATAAATCATTTAGTTAATTACTAAAAATTAATGTCTACTTAATCGATTTCTTTCCAGCGTTGTAATACGAACCTATAGTTGTTTTAAACAGACAATGATCAATAGGCTGTTTGGTGGCGAACATACAATAGGCTATTTGGTGTTGAGCATATACTGTAGAGAACGATAGCCTGTTTGTTGATGAGCATATAAAAACCGATAGGCCTTTTTGTGGCGAACATACAATCACTGATGGGCTGTTTGGTGGTGAGTTTATAAAGGCCAATTGGCTTTTTTTGTGGCGATCATACAGCAACCGACAAGAGGTTTGGTGGTCAGCATATTAAGGCCGATAGGCTGTTTGTTGGTTAGCCTATACAGGCAGATAGGTTGTTTGGTGCCGAGCATACAATGACCGAGAGGTTGTTTGATGGTGACCATACAATGGCTGTTTGGTAATCAACAAAGGGCCTCGATAGTTGAGATTAGCTGTAGAAATCCATATATTAGCACTCGGAATAAGTCGTGACTCAATCCGGTAGTATGTTCTGTGAAGGAATTGTTAAAGTCTTCAGGTAATAATTCAATAATTTACTTTTCATTTGCCCATCTGTATCTATTTACTTCTTTATTTTGATTTTTTTTAATGACCACTAAACTCGACAGCTAACGCCAACTTCCTGTCCTTCTCACTCGCGCATTTAGTCCATTAAACTTCGTAACAGAAGTGATGCCAGAGGCTTCCATTAAATACAACTATGTTTTTATTTTATGCATTAAGTTAATTAATTAAAAACCAAACGCTTACTCGAATTGGAATATTTTATGCAGAAAAATGGAGTAATTATTCATATTTTAATATACACTGCTGTATTTTTATTAGATACTTATTTTAGTTAGACTTTGTTTCTCTAATTTATGTTGGAATGACGAGGTAAGATAAGATGATAATAGGAGTAGATAGCAGAAGAGTTTTTTTGTTGTTTTTTTTTAGTTGGGAGGATGGGGGTTGTGTAGAAAGTGGAGTTTTATGTGAATATATTGTAGTTGCCAGGATACTGGCTGATCTTTTTCTCCTGTTGTTCTTCTTTTTCTATTCTTCTAATTTATTTGAGTTTACTTTGTATAAGTTACTTATAGGCTTTTCTCCTATTTATTCATTGATTTATAGGTTGCGATTTATCATTTTGGTTGAGGTACCTTTACGGAAACGTGCTTTTAATTCTTTTTCAAATTCGATTTGCTTCCTGTACCTATGTGTACATTCATAGTTTGTTTATACTTTAGGTTGTTTCTATTTCTTTATTTAGTTTTATTCAATTACGTTGTTTTTTGTTTGCAGGCATTCACTCCTTTGTATTAGGTTTTGCTTGTTTATTATTTTTAATGTATTTGTTGCTTTATGTGATTATTGCACCTTTCTTTTGCCACAGGCGAAGCCTTACTGCTCGGAAAGGCTTGGCGATCATAATTTCTGTTCTCTATATTTAAGTGTTCTACTCGTCTCAACATTATTTTCTTCTTTCTTTCGCCAGATTCCTTTAGCCCGCTTTTTAATGATTTTATTAATTGGGTCTAAACCGGCAGTATCGATTATTTCACTAAGCCTTTTCTTTCTCTTCGCCTGGTTTTTGTTATTATGTAGGCCGCTTTGTTTTGTACTATCTGTAGTTTTTTTTGTTGGATTTTGTTGCAGTGTGAATGGGAATTGTGGGGTACACTAACACCGACTCCACAAATGCTTTGTAAAGTCTTTTACCCTTTTTTGTTTGAGGTATTTTAGGGTGAACAATAGCCCATTTTGGCTTTAGTGATTCTCTCTTTTGTATGTGAGTGGTAGCCTCTTACCTCCATTTGTAGGCCCAGCACTTTTCCTTCCGATATGTATCCGTATTCTATTCCATCAATGTTTATTCTATCCTTTTTGAATCTCATTATTGAGATTATTTTGAATTTATTTACGTTAGTTTTTATTTTCCATCTTCTGTCAAATTCATTTAAGTTCATTAGTTCGCGTTCTGATGTTTGGGTTGCCATCTGGGGTTTGTGGAGCGTGTGGAGATCACCCGACTAATATCATCAGCAAACTGTATATTCATACATCCTGGTGTTATCGGAGGCGGCATGACTATAAATGGAATATAAGGTGAGGCTAATGCACCCCTATTGAGAGGCACTAGTTTACAGTTGGAAGATACGTCCTTCGTAATCTTCAATGCTAATGAATGCATCCCTAGTTGTTATATAGCCAGCTAGGATTCTCTCAATCCGGATACCAAGATCGAGTTGAAGGAGTTCGTGTGTCAGCCCTTTAAAGGCCTTCTCGACATCCCGTAGTACCACATCCACATATCCTTTTTCAGATTTGGCCTGCGCGATTTTCTCTGTTATAATTGCAAGCGCCATAGTCGAATCTTTGTTTTTTTCTGAAGCCTTATTTGCGTTCATTGTACTTTCCAGCTTCTTCGATGTGTTGGACCAGTCTCAGGTTCAATATTTGATTTGAATACCTTTCACAAAAAAATTCAGGAGCGATATTGGTCTATAATTGGATACCAAATTCGGTGGTTTTCTCAGTTTTGAAGGAAAACCATCTTCGCCTCTTTGAAAATCTTGGGGAAGGATCTGATGTTGAGGAGTGCATTAAATAGTTCTGTAATATATTTTAGAATATTTTCGGGGACTTTCTCTTAATTGCATTTTGTAAGTCCAATTTTTCCGGGAGTCTTTTGTTTGAAGGAGCCAATTGTACTTTTTATTTCCTCCATTGTAATTGTTGCTCCTACTCATGTGTGTTCGTTCGTGTGAACATCGACTCTTCTTAGTGGTGTTAGCCTATCTCTGTTTGTCCTCACGCTTTTGTTAACTATTTCTTCTGTTTCTCTATCAAAGATTTCATTATTCTTTTCCTCTATGGTGTAAATTTTCCTCCGATGCTCTCTAAATTTCTCTTCTATTTCTGCGCTGCTTTTTAGATATTTATTTTGTATCTTTATTGGATTATTAGAGGTTTTTTCTTTTATTATTTTAATCATTCTCCCATTCTCCGAGCCTAGCTTGCGTTATTGATGGTCTCTAATTTACTTGTAAATTTTTTCCATTTTTATTCCTGTTGTTCTTTTATCAGAAAGATCATTTCTCTTTTCAGTCTTTTTAATTCTTTACTCCTTTGTCTTTTTTCTGTAGCCTTTTATTTCAGTATATTTTTCCTTAATTCATCTTGCTTTTCTGTTCATCTCTTCTGTCCATTTTGGGCGTGGAAGAGTTTGGTATCTTATTTTAGTTACGCTTACTTCATCTACTTGTTTTATGTTTTGAATTAATTCTTTGGTATTTCTCCAATTCTTCGGAGCTTCTTTCGTCTAAATCTGGTTGTGTATATCCTTCCAATATTGTGGTGTAGGTGTCCCAATTGGCCATCCTATAGGATTTACAGGGCATGATTGGGATTTGTATTGGATTCTGGTTAATAGTTACCAGAATTCTAAGATGAACACTACAGGGTATGAGAATTGGTTCCCTGTACATGTTATAAAGAAAGTTTTCGGAATTCAGTACGATATCTGGCTTAGTGGGTGTTCTTCAGGAAAAATATGTCGGGAAAACTGGGCTACTCTTTTGAGTATTTTCCTCTCCATCAGTATTTCCCGATTTCATCCTGCGTTATTTTTTTGTGCGGTATCCCGATTCCGGTATTCTGGCATTAAGGTCCTCTAGTAATATAGATGGGTTATTTTTATGGAATAGCTCTATTACTGAGTGGACCGGAATGTATGAGTGGTGGAATGGTTGGTAGGCCACTACTTTTTTAATAGGAGTGTATTCCATTTCTAGAGAGGCACTTACTGTACGTAGGTCTCATCTACTTCCCGTTCTTGTGTATATCGTAAATTTCTTTTTATCTTGATGGTTGTATCATCCTACCTTTCCGCGGTGGGATTCTTTTTTATTATGTGATAATTAAAGATTTTCATTGTTTCTTCATCTTTTATTCCATGTTTGGAGATAATTATTACGTGCGGATCTATTTTTCTAAACGTATTTCTATATTGTATAGTTTTATTTTTCCAACCATCGGTGTTAATATGCATGATTTTAAGCTTTTTTGCTGTGTTATCCATATTTCTTGTTTCTTCCTTTTGTATCTACTTGCTCTTTGTTTTGGTGTTCTTTCACTTTCCATTTACTATCCTTTCAAAGGTGCCTTTTTTATTAATTCTGTATCGTGAAGGTAGATTCTAATTCTCTTTTCTTCTATCAGTTGTTGTATTGCTTTTTTTCGTGATCGGTGACATAATTCTACTTGCAGGTTCCTCTTTTTATTCCTTTTTTGATATTCTCAAGTTTTGCTCCTTTTGGCAATGGCTATGTTTCGTATACGAAGATCTTTAGTTTGAAATTTTCTGGCCTCGTAACGACAGCCTTCCTCATTTTATGTGTCTGATTCTGTTTCAGTTTCTGTTTGTGTGTCTGTTTCGGTTTGCTCCTTTTTCCCTTGACTTTTCTTATTTTTCCTGAGGTTCTTCTTTTTCTTCTTTCTTTCTTGTTCCTTTTTCCAGTTTCTTTTTCTCTTTCATTAGATCCGTCTGTTTCTTCTTCTGCTTCTCCCTCAGCCAATGTGGCCCCCACCTCCAGCATATCTTTAACCTGTATCGTTTTTCCGGCACTTACGCCGTATATGAATGCCGAAGGAGAATTGGGAGAATTTTCCTGACTCCGTTCTTTTCCAGAAGTAGGTTCAGTGTATCGGAGAATGTTGTACTATGTTAAGCACATGAGCGAACATAATGTATGCCAATATGTCGAGGCCGGTTCCTTCGTTCAAGTTAATTGTAATTTTTTGCTCTTGCCTTTCCTTTATTTCTTTTACTGCATGGGTCTACTTTACGGCACACGAAGGAGCGATTTGCCATTAGTTGGGGCGGCCGTTTTGGGGCTAGGCAAATTTTGTTCAGGGCTTTTAGCCTACCCGTTGCAACCAGCCGCTTAACATCTTCCTGTTTGTGACAGAGTGCAACATATCCATTTGTCGGTGTATAGGGTCCTGATGAGTAGTCCTCTTTCCAGTTAAGTTTTTCCTGGTTCCGTCCTTAGGAGCAGTCTTCTATATTCCATGTTCATGTGTGTGAAATGGGGTCCCTCTACCTAATATCCCATATTCCCGCCTCTGCTAATTTGGCTGATATGATGATTGGATGAATGAAATGAAACAACGTGGCAAAAAAATATATTCACCAATGACAAAATAAATACCGTCCTTTGAAGATTGTTCATCATTGTTCTGTTCTATAAATGCTCTTGCCTAAATCACTTCAATTAATTACTTTCGGCTAGAACAGGAAGTAATTCATTTATCAAATGGAATAAAATTAGCCACTTAATTAAACTCATTCGCGTCGAAAGCGATGCTAAAGGATGGATACATTAATACACAGCCTTATCTCATGAAATTGTGTTCTCATTTAATAGGATTAGATTGTGTTGGAATTGGTGGCTGTGTGTGTGCGTCCGTGTGCATATTTCTAGAAAAGGTCAATTATTTATATGAGACCTAGACAATAGAAAGGATACAACTGTTGTGAAAGCTACGCGTCAGAGGTGCCTGATTATTATTGGTATAATAATCCAATGAATTGACTCGTGTTAATTCATCCTAAAGCCTACTTATAAGCAAAAACCAACGGTATCATCTCCGCAAGAACGTTTGGAAGGACAAGTAGATAAAAAGTGAAGTTATTGGACGTGAAAATGCGTGAAAGGGATATAGCCCGAGAGTTCAAATGAGGGGACTACTTGTGGTGCTTAGATGTAAAGAACGCGCAACTCTTCCAAACTTGCACAGCCTTCATAATTAAGGCAAATCTTATTGTGAGTGTTATGCCCGGGGGCACAGCCCCTTTAATACGTAGCTGCAGTATCATCGTCCAAACTAAATCTACCCACCCGCTCCTCAAACAGGCAAACATTAATAATAATAACTATTATTATTATTATTATTATTATTATTTAAATTACCATCCAAATTTATTCTTAATTGTTTTATATGTTTTATCAACGCATAACGTACGAACGAACAAACCCAGAAGATAGGAATGAACAAGCAAAATCGTGATAATAAAAATAATAAACTCGGTGAAATTTGGGAAGATTTATTCAAATATAATTACCAATAATATCAGCAGCATTTGTTCCAAATTGCTCATAATAATAATATCCGCTAATTTATCAGTAAAAGTAATGGCGATAATATCCTAATGTCATTGAAATTATTTATTACAAGCATAAGGAATAAAGTTGAATAACTGACTTTTCTGCCCATTAGAAACCACTATTTTAATGTAAATTTAATTTAGGTATGGTAAAATACCTATCGTTTAACCGTAATTTTGACTTAACTGAAAAATTAAGTAATTAAAAATTAACCAAATTCTAAAAGAAATTATGTTAAAATGCTCCCCCTTTTTTTCTTAGAATATTTTAAAATTTGTGGAATATGAATAATAATTGTGTTGCAAATCCCATTTTGGTCAGAAAAAGTTAAACTGCTTTTAAATTTTAATCTCCATAGTAAAGTAAAATATCGCAATGAAAAGATTAGTTCTTTATTGGTTGCAAGAGAAAAATTTTAAATAACAAGAGGAATGGCTCCATCAATCCTCACAGGAGGCTCTTGCGTTTCGGTCTGTGTCTACGGCTTATCTGGCTCTAGCAACTGAGTTTGGTCTAAATAATTCAAAGATTTCTAGTACATATCCCCAAATAATCTATTCTTGGTCTAGTTTTTTCAGATACATGAATATTTCTAGGTCTAAACGCAAGAAAAAAAATTATATATGAACAAAATTAAATATAAACAGCCATGCATGAATTTTAATCCATTTTCTGAACTTCACGATTTGTAATTTTGTTCTCTTTAAATACTTCTTCATATACAATATTTTTAAATTTTATTTTATTCAAACCTTTCTTATCTTCATTCTTATTTTCGCTATTAAAAACTATAGAAATTACTAAAAACATATTAGAAAGTACTTGGATAAAAGCTTTAAATATAATAAAAAACAGGCCTAAGGGCTGTTTTTTTCAAACTCTAAAGCAACTCTTAGCAACTACTTTGCTAAAAGCTTTGAATATACGAAAAACCATTCGTGTGCTCTTATTTTTTTTTATCTCTATATACTTTTAGAAATAAATTTCATTAAAGCATTGGTATATACAAAAATAAACAGCCCAAACTCTAAAAAAAAACTCTTTAAAAGAATTTGGATAAAACATATATATATACGAAAAACCAGCCCCTCCTGGCCCTCTTTTCAAACTCTAAGGGAGTTCTTAGAAAGATCTTGGATAAAAAAGTTAAAATATATCTAGGCCATAACCAAAATAAGAGAAAAAAATATATATTTGTATTCAAATGTTCAAAGAAATCCCGTTCTTAAAATAAAGTGTTATGGATAACAAGGAGATATTCCGAACCAGGTGTTGATTTCTATCGAGGGTCATTTTGAATAAATTAAAATTCAATGCTAAATACACATTTCTGGAAATTGAATCTAAAAAAGAAATATTATTATTATTATTCCCTTTTCATTAAGTTGAGAAAAAACCCTGCGTTAAGTTCTTTCTTGAATATGAATCCATTATTATTTATCCATTATCTATATTTTAGGAATGCAATTTTTTTAACAGTTTGAATTTTAGTTTTGGAATCATCTAGTCATAAGATAAGATTTATTACGTTATGAAAATACAAAAAGTACATTTTACATTAATCACGTAATTAATTAACAAATACGAAATTAATTGCAAAATATAAGGATAGTTAATAGTGTGGAAAAGGGAAATTATGTGCAGAAGAGAAAACTATGAGCCGAAGTAGGAGTATTAAAGTGTAGGGGTGCGAAAATGTATCAGAAAAAAATTCCTTCCAACTCGATAATATAAATAGACGACAAAATTACAAACTCCACACGGACTAAGCCGTGGCGTAATGGCTAAGTGCAGTGGCGTTTAGATCTACCGGTACCCCGTTCGAAACTCAATAGTCCAGAACCTTTGACGAAGAAACGGAAGTCAAGGAAAACCTTAAAAGGACTAACTCAAGAAGACTCATGATAAATGATCGCCTCAAGAAAGAAAAAAAGGAGGAAAACGACTTCAAGGACTAACTCATCAAGAATCAAGAAGGAATCATAAACTCAAGATAAAATGGATAGAAATATTTTAATTTTATCACTTTATAACTTACTAGGGCATATTTGTAGCTTTAAGCTAATTTCGTCCTAAGGTTTTCTTTACAGTTCGAAGAACCGCCCACACGGCTGCTATTTCGTATATTTGTAGCTTTTATCAAAGTTCTTTCTAAGAGTTAAAAGAAATAAATATGATTATCAAACATTTTGGAATTTTTTAAAACAAAAGTAAGTACAAGTCGTTGAAGGTCAGAAAATGTATTAAAATAAGGCATGAGTGTTTTTTCTTGTTTTTTTTTCGGATGTAATGGGCAAATGTAAAGGGGGAAAAAAGAGCTCTGAGGATTGGGTGTTTTTTCTTGTCAAAAAGTAATAGATAAAGAAAGCTTTTTAAATTACCTTTCCTATAGTATCTAATATAAATATTCACCCCTCTTCCTTTTCTCTTGTTCCTATCTCGGACTTTCTAAAGATCGGCAACGCCAGTGTACCTTAGGGTTGTTTATCTTTACAATAATTGTGGTGGACGATTTTAAGAAGCTAATTCTGAGAATAAAATAATATATTAATGGAGATAAACCTTCCGGCTTTGGCAATGGCCTATTAGTCTAAACATTTAAAAATAGTTTCCGGTACATATCTCATAAAAATTTACTCTTGGTCTATTTATTTTTAAATTGGATGATTATTTTTGTAGGGCTAAATGCTCCCAAGACGTTTTATCCGGTCTTTTTAAATACGCAATAAACAACCCTAAGGATTCTTTTGTTTCTCTATCTAAATTTTATGGTATAAATTTATTTTGCTTTACTTGTTTTTAGGGGCTAGTAGCTATTTCCTCCCGATAAAGATTAAAATTAAAAATCTATTTTAAAAATAATAACTTTCGAGTATACTAAAAAAATAGCAGCCTTGATTAGTTATATTTGTGCATACAAATATGCATAAATTTTCTGAGCTTTACTAATGGTAATTCTTTTTGTTTAAAAACATTTTAAAACAATCGATACTCATATTTCTTTCTGAACTTCACCATTTTGTCTTTTAAAACTTTAAAGGAACTCTTAGAAGGAAATTAGATAAAACTTAAAATATACCTAGGTCACAACCGAACTAGGATAAAAAAATCTATTATTATTTAACTGCTCCAAAATATTTTCTTCTTAAAATATAGTGCTATGGATAAACATCAGCAGATGCTCCAAGTGAATTTTGAGAGTGAAAGAATTAAGGAAAATTTACTAAGCTATATTATCAAAACATACGCACACTGGCCTACTGGCCTACCGAAAATAAGGTTCCACCTAGGGATGGCTTTAAGAGAGGTTTAAATACACAGTTGCTAGGCCAAGGAATATCCAAACACGGCTACAAACATATACTTATATTGGACTAAAGATTACATATACATATAGGGCAAGTTAAATGGCAATGCAATTAAATATTGACGGTTAACTGCTAAGATGATTGACAGTATCAATTAAGTTTGAACTGACGGATAATTAATTTAGTAATGATTTTACAATTATGCAAGTTCTAGAGCAAAGGGGATCCTAAAGGTTCGACGCGGTAAAGGTAGGAGAAGCGTGATGAAGCGGGATTCAATCCCTTTTACCTTGATGTTCTTTGAGTCGGAGCAGGTAGGTAAATTCGACCTTGAACTTTTGGGCGTCTTGCATACACTCAATCTAACTTAGGGAGACTGAAGTTGGGGTGTGGGTTGGACCCTCTTATCCTTAAGAGGCAAACGGATGGTGCTACGGGTGTGGCTTTTTCGATCCTTAAAATCCGAGATGTGGTGAGAAGGAGTGAAGCGCGCATAACTATTTCCACGAACAACACTAAGTCACGACTAGTTCTTCCTTGGCTCTTCGACAATCAATCAATTATTTTCTGGACGAGATGTAGTCAATTTCCTATCGATTATTGAAGACCTTACGCCTAACATGCTGGACAGCGGCTTCTGACACAATCTGTCTGTGAATTCTGAACTATCGAATATATCACCCAAAAATTATCTAGACGGGGAGAGAGATTCATCACCAACAGACTTCCTTAATTGCATTAGGTAGCGATAAGGTTCTATAGCGCGAAGTCGCGATGCCCACTTAATGGTCTTTCATTGTTTTAATTTTCGCAGTATATAGGGCAAACGAATTTAGAGCGGTCAACGGTGAACTGGGGAAGTTGCTCGTTTCGAGATCCTACTCCTTTCCGGCGACTATCGTCAATTGATACTACTTCTCTCTTTAACGACTTTGTTTCTATCCTACCTCCTGTTGGTACTAGTGTTTTACCTGACCAAATCTCAACCTCTCTGCACCAATATAAACTTACCTGCCTTGAAGTCCACGCCTCCCTTATCACTTTTTCTTCAAACTGCTAACATCGTGCCCCTTGGTTCACCTTGGAACTCCTTCGTTCAAGGAGGTCCTTACGTGCTCATAAACGAACCCTTCGTAAAGCACGCTCCCGTGGGCAGGACACGACCTCCCTCTCACTTGCCTATCGCCTTGCTACTTCGACTTATTCTTCCAAATTAAAATCAGCGCACGAGCAAGAATGACCCTCGAACTATCTTTCGTCTTTTATCGCCTAGCCCCATTTCCCCTATCAACCCCTCTACTATTTCTAAATTTTTCTCTGATAAAGTTATTAACCTTCGTGTCGTACTACCTCAGTCGTCTGAACAAGCCCATGCTATTCTCCCCAACCATACTCCATTGCTGCTTAACGTCCTTATTCGGGCGTCCTCTGAGGAAGTAACTGCCCTGGTCGCTTGCTCGAACAAATCTGGATCACCTAAAGACGTCTTTCCACCCAAATCTCTGCACCAAATTTTCCCTCCTGTCCTCCCAGTGATTCTTCATCTCTTTAAGACTTCATTTGCCACAGGGGTGGTTCTCTCTTCCTTTAAAGATGCCTTAATTCGTACTCTTCTTAAAAAAACACCTTAACCCCTCTGAATCATCTAGCCAGCGCCCTATCTCACAGCTTGCATTCCTCTCTAAGATCCTCGAGAGAATGGTTTTCTTTTGCCTTAATGACCATATTTCTAACTGCAATATCGATGGAATGTACCAGTCGGGGTTCAAAGCGAAGCACTCTGCTGAAACCGCTCTTCTTAATGTTTCAGACGGTAAACGTAGAACAGCCGATAGTGGTTGTACGTACATTCTAGTCCTCCTACACCCCTCCTCTGCTTTCGAGACCATCGACCACACTGTCCTCTTTGATCGTCTTCACACTTCCCTTGGTCTCTCGGTCACTTGATTGGTTCCGTAACCTCTCCTCCCGCACTCACTCGGTCGCGCTCGATAACCTCTCCTCCGAGCCCATTCATTTTGGGGGGCCTCAGGGCTGAGTCTTCGGGGCACCTACTTACCTTCTCCTGGCTCACTTCTTCGCGATTTGGGCCTGTCCTTCCACTTCTATGCTGATGACACGCAGATATACCTTTCCTCATCCCCTGTGTCTTCCTCTCAATCAATTACCAAACTCCTTTCAGCTTACAGCTCCATAAATGACGAATGGCTGTGTGTAAACTTTCTAAAATTTAACCACAGTAAAACTGAATTTCTCCTTGTTGGTACCGCTTCGATGGTGGAGAAATCTTAAGCTCTCTTCCCCTCCCTTAAACTTGGGAAAACCACTGTCGCCTTCTCTGATACCGTCAGTAATCTTGTTGTTATTTTCGACGAGCAACTCTCGTTTAAACTGTACATCCATCGTATCTGTAAGTCTTCCCTTGGTTTCCTCCGCAACTTCTCACGTGTTCGATCCTATTTTGATCGACGAAGCCTTGAGACTGCCACTCATGCCTTCGTCACCTCACACTGCAATCTTCTTCTAGTGAATCTCCCTTCTTCGTCACTTTGCGTCCTACAACTAGTTCAAAATTATGCTGCTCGGCTCCTCCTTTGCCACCCCCGGTTCTCTCCTTCGATAATTCTGTTACAGGAGCTATACTGTTTAACTATTCGCTTCCGTACCCACTATAAAATTCTTCTCATCACCTACAAGGCCCTAAACCTCAATGCTCCACTTTATCTCTCGTCTGCCCTCTCCCTTTGTCAAACTCCTCGGGCTCTCCGGTCTAACCTCGCTTCTCTCCTGAACACTCCTCGCTCTGTCCTCTGCTCGATGGGTGACCGTTCCTTATCAGTTTGTGCTCCTAGACTCTGGAATGCTCTTCCTTCCTAAGTCCGATCCTCTCCCTCCCTTGCTACTTTTAAACGTCTCCTGAAGTCTCATCTCTTCACAATTGCCTTCTCTTTCCTGTAAATTTTCTCTACACTCGCTACACAACCTGCGCTCTGGGAGGGCTAACAGCCCTGAAGGGCGCATTATAAATACCTATTATTATTATTATTATTATTATTATTCCACACTCCTCCCTTTGCAGGAAGACATTTTTTTCCACAAGTCGGGTGCGACAAAATAATGTCTCGAACTAATTTTCTTCAAGGGGGAGATGCTATCAAAATTGAATCAGTGCAACGAGATACAAACAAAATTCAGACATGAGCGGGGTCAGCAAATAATAATAATTACTTCAGACTATACGCACAGGTCGAACAAAAAACAAAACAAAAATTAAAATTAAGCTATACAACACATTGAGTATCTAAATAAAAGAAAATAAAATAAACCATTATTAAAGACACACTAGTACCGAGGATAATTATACAATACTTCAAACAATCAACCTATATACAAAATAAATCAGCAAACATATTTACAAGGAGATACGCTAATGGTATCTTTAATTTATGGCAATAGGATCTTCTAGAGGATTTCTACTTAAACTATCCGCTAAACATTTTGAGTACCCTTGATATACACAATACGAAATTGATATTCCATGCGAAACAGACTCCATCGCATTAGTCGTCCATTTTGACTCTTGAAATTACGAAGGTACGACAATGGCTTATGGTCGCTCTCAATCACGAATTCTGTTCCTATAAAGTACATTCTAAAATGTCGAATCGACCATACATATGCGAAATGACACTTCGACGGGCCTATCGTGAGTCAGTGTGCGCGCAAATGGATTAAAAAAGCGTGAAAGGACTGTACGTGCTGGTCCCATGTACGGGTGGCAACATACACGTTGTCAAAATCTAAGGTTACACTGACTAGGCCGTCTACAATTTGACACATCATTCGATTGTAGTTACCACACGCAGTTACCAAACCAAAGGGAAGACGAGTAAATTGCATTAAGCCTTTCTCTGTAGCAAAAGCTATAAAGCGCATAGAAGATTCGGAGAGCGGAATCTGATGATAGGCCTTACAAAGATCAATTTCGAAACTGAATTTTGCATCTTCGACAGGATTTAGGTTTTGATCAATTAAAGGTAGTGGCTCGGCGTCGAACTGGGTGACTGAATTTAATTTGCGGAAATCGACGCGCATCCTAAATGATTGATCGGCCTTTCTGACCATCACAATCGGGGCACAAAAGTCAGATGAGGAAGGCTCGATGATCCCCAACCTGAGCAAATTTTCTACTTCGGCGTTAAACACGGGGCCTAAATAAACGGGAATAGGGTAAGGTTTATTTTTTACTCGTTCTTTCGTTTTGAAAACAACCTCATGAGTGAATTAATTTGAACAACCTGGGGTTTCGGAGAATACGTCTGAGAATTCACTTAGGAGGATTGCCAACACGGGGCCTAAATAAACGGGAATAGGGTAAGGTTTATTTTTTACTCGTTCTTGCGTTTTGAAAACAACCTCATGAGTGAATTAATTTGAACAACCTGGGGTTTCGGAGAATACGTCTGAGAATTCACTTAGGAGGATAGCCAACTGAGCCTTCTCAAAAGGTCAGAGACAGAGATTAAAATCGAGCTCGGGGGCTGAGTCCGATTGGGGGAAAGGGAGAGACGGTAAAGGGTATTCATCGTCTGCTTTCACCCAGACCGTTTAAACGAGGAACAGCGGTTTAACCAGGTAGGTTGCCCCTAAGACGAGTTCTTCGTCTATAGCGACCACATTATTAATGCACGTATGTCGGTGGTACCTTTTTAACAGGTTAACAAGGTACACTTTATTACCTGAGGGGATCTTAATTAAGTAGTCGACCGGGCCTCGGGGTTTTACTACTGAAAAAGGTCCTTTCGAATGAGATAGGAGCTTATTAGTCTCAGAGGGCAACATAAGTAGTACTTCGTCGGCTGCTTCGAATTTCCGTGCTTTGGATTTGATGTCAAAATACGTCCGTATTTTTCCAAATTCACCTCAGAATTCTTGAAGGCAAGGTCTGCACAGTTTTCTAGGCGAACGGTTTCGGGCTCCTTTTTTCTGTCCTTATCCCACAGGGGTTGTAAAGAAGGGAAATTCTGTTGAGCTTCAGCAAACTGATCATTGCTGGATAACTCGACGTCCAGGGTTGACGAGGA